>NW_004624738.1:25189550-25257161 GCF_000247695.1 Heterocephalus glaber
TGCAAATAATGACAATTTGACTTCTTCATTTCCTATCTTTATTCCTTTTATTTCTTTCTCTTGTCTAATTGCTGTGGCTAATGTTTCCAGAACTATAGACAATGCTACTTTAATAAACCAAACTTGTAATTCATAGTAATAAGCTTTTCTCTTATTTCCAGAACCTTATACATCAAACTCTAGGTTTAATAAGATCTCAAGACTAAGAGTTTGTCAGTTCTCCCACCACTAGTTGTTTGTTTATTTGCTTGTTTCTTTTCTTTTCTTTTTTTTTTTTTTGGTACTGGGGATCGAACTCGGGTCCTTGCACTTGTGCAGCAGGTGGCGAAACCACTGAGCTAAATCCCAGGCCCTACTTGCTTGTTTCTTTATCAGCATGACATTGTTGGTTTTGCTCTCATTATGCTTCTGCACATCTCTGCTTCCCATCCCACGTTGGATTTTAAATGAGTTCAAATTGATGTGATCATCAGATGACTACACTATTAGGATTTACAGACAGCATGCTTATTAGATTTCCTTTCTATAGTTTGTGAAAGCTTGTTCATTCCCATATTTTCACCCTTGGCACCTTATAAAAGAAAGATTTCCCTCAGTTATTGTAAGTAACTTGCTCTGAAACCACATTCAGGCTACAGTTTGAGATACTGTAGGACAGGTTTGAATACTTGGGAGAGGAGAAAGATTTTTCAACTTGTCACAGTGTTGTTATTAAGTACAGAAATATACAGAGAAATTTTAAGAACTTGATTAATATTATTCTAGTTATTTCCTCTTGCAACTTTTATTTTAATGCATAGGAAGAACATTTTCAATATACAAATTCATTTCTTTAAAAATCCAAAAAAATTTATCATACAGTTACCACCTGTAGCATAATGTGCTGGGAAATATCAAAATGAATAGGCCACTGCCTCATTCCTCAGATGGCTTCATAACCTACTGGAAAAGTATAAGCCTATTTATAATGATGTATGAAAAGTGCAATTATTGAGATGTATCATGAGGTTACACAGAAACAATTTAAGCAGTTGGATCTGCAGTGACTTCTCAGAGATTTGCTTGTGCTGAGTCTTTAAGAAGGATCAGAAGTTAGTTATAGCAAATGGCATGGAAGGGACGGTACCACAGGCTGGGAGACAGCATGAATAAGATAATAATCCAGAAGCAGTGCCACCTACACTAGCAGCAAGTCCTTTGGAGAAAAAAGCTGGGGTGGCCCAGAGGTAGAGACCTATTTTTGTCTTGTTAGGTACTTGGTCTTCATTGTGGAGGCTACATAGAACTCTCCCTAGGGGCTTTGGCATATTTGTATTAACAGGGTACACGGCTGACAGGAAGATGAATTTGTGGGAGGTAAGATGAGAACTCTTAACAACCTAAGGGGTGGTGTCTATAAGAAGATAAAGCTCTGAACTGGTCATGGGAAAAGAAGAGAGAGGATTAATTTAAATAATGGTTGGAAGAAAATCTTTAGTTTCATTGAATTTGGGGTTGGAAAGTAGAAGAGTGAAAGATAGTGCCAGATAAGAGAGAGAAGCAGTTTAGGAAGGTGGAAGGTTTACTTTGGGACCCATGAGAACTTGTAAGAACATCTTTGTTAAGAAGCCCCACAGGTGGTGAAACCCTGGTCTACATCAGAGGGAAGAGCTAGATTTGAGAGAAGGATTTGGTGACTCAGAAGCATTTATGTGGCAGTTGATACTATAAAATGAGAGAAATCACCGAGAAAAATGTGTAGCATATGCAAAGAAAGGGGTTGTGAAAGGAACACTTGAGTTTCTGAAATTTAAGGGCCTATACAGGAGCTTTATGAAGCACCCTGAGAGTAACACCACAGAGTCCAGGGAGCAGAATGTTTGGGCTGGAGGGGGTGGCTGTGGTGTCATATGTGGAGTGCTCAGGGAACACTGCCATGGCAGAGGTGAGGTGGGAGATGAGCAGGCGCAGTATTTGAATCTGGAGGACTGTTTCCTCTTTCCAGCACATTACAAAGCACCAAGCTGGAGGGAAGATGGGTTCGGGACAGGCATTTTTAGGATGGGAAGACATGTGCCTTGAATTTACAAACTGAGGGGAAGAAATCAGGAGATAGGAGAGGCGGGAGACGAAGAACGAGGTCCAGAAGAAGCGAGTAAGTGGGCCTGGTGGGGAAGTATCATGGCAAGGATGGACTGGAAGAAAGGTGAGGAAGCATGTGGATGGATGTCTAACTTGTGAGGCATAGGGCGATGTCACATCTGTGGTCCTGTTTCTTGATGACGCTTACTCCATAAGACAAGGCCTTTTACTGAGAATGTTGTAAGGACTGAGAATAATCATTAAGGATAGTAAGATGTACCCAAGCACAAATAGGATTAGTAAGTGTTACTGTGGGCTCATTTGACTTTAATGACTTGAATTCATATTGATTATTTTTCTCTGGTATCTTCAGATGCCTAGAAATAGGAGTAGAAATTTACATTCTGCTGATACGAGCAGTGGTTTATTTTTTCCCTAACATTTTACTACACAAATTATCAAATATGAAAAAAAGTAGAAGAATATTATAGTGAACACTCATGTTCCCACCACTTACATGCCACTCTTTTTACTTGCTTCATCACTGTCTTAGTCATTTGCTTGTTGCTGGGACAAAATACCAAAACCTACAGTTTAAAGGAGAAGAGGTTTATTTTGACTCATGGTTTTTAGAGGATTCAGTCCATAGTTGGCTGGCTCCAAGGCAGAAGGGCATGGTGGAAGGGACTGGCAGAGGAAAGCTGCTCAGGTCATCGCAGCCAGGAAGCAGAAAAAGAAGGGAGGCACCAAGGAGGGAGATCTACCCTTCCAGGTCACACCCCAGTGACCTAACCTTTAACCAGGCCGTATCACCTAACAGCAAGTCAGCTATGAACTCATCAGTGGACTAATCCACTAATCAATACAACTGCCACATGATCCATTCACCCTCCAAACACGTGAGGCTTTTGGGGGACACCCCAGATCTAAACCATAACAACCAGGTATCTATCAAGATGATGATTTGAAATCAGTGCTTAATTATGGGAATTTTCGAATGTATGAAAGTAAAAGAAATAATACATTAATCATCCATTTTCAACAATATTATTTCATAAATTCCCCAGTAGCCTTTTCCAGGGAAATGGAGATAAAGTTTTGTGGAATGGAGTTGTTAGAAGCATAGGAATGCAATTTAATTATGGGTGTTGCAGCAAGAATTATTTTCTGATCAAACATGGAATCTTAGGTTGGTGGAGAAAGAAGAGGCCAGGAAGGAACTGAGAGATTTGAATAAAGCAGAAGGATCTGAGGTCTTACAACTGTGGAGAAAGTAAAAACAGCAATGGTGCAAGGAGTAGAGGAGGTGAGAAGAGGCTGTGACTGGGGAGTAGGATGTAAATTGCTGGGTGGAACACTTCCCAGGGGGGCATGTGTGTGGAAGAACTAGGGTGTGGCCGAGGAGGTGGGTGACAAAAATGGAGGGATAGCAAGGGTTATTGGATGTGAAGAGAGCAAGGATGTAGACAGTGTGGCAAGGAGGCCAGGACAGGGGCTTGGGAGCCAGGCTGGCTGGGCACACATTCTAGCTTTGCCACTCAGCAGCTGTGTGACCATGAGAAAGTTACATATGGACTCTGGGTCTTAGTGTCCTCATCTGTAAACTGTGGATAATAATAGTGTCCAGCTCCCAAGGTGTTGAGAGGATTAAATGAGGATTAACCATATAAAGTGCATTCAAACAATACCTGGCACATCATAAACATTCAAAAAATGCTAGTTCAAAAAAAAAACGTTAGCTCTTCTATCATGAGAGTTTCACCTAAATATTGAAGTCAGCAAGGCTGGTGGCAGGATTTGTGGTGGCAAATGCTACAGTGATGAGACTAGATACAGGGAAGACAGAAGATCCCAGAAGCTTATGTTTTCTGGGCTGACAAAGGCTCATTGAAGTATGATATGCTGTCTTTAAAAATAGAACTGATAGGAAGTACTTATATTATGGATGCAGGGTAAAAAATTTATTCTTTCAATTAATTCGTTCTCTAAAGCCTTGATATTACCGTTTAGTCTTCATAAGGATTCTTCTAGTAAAATGTTTTGTGCTACAAACATATGAAGTTAGACATAGATTCCTTCATTTTTACTTCTCCAAAGGTAGCCATTGTTGTATGTTAAAGATAAGTTGTTTCAGAAATATAGTGGCTATAGGCAGAGACATTATCCTCCAATTTTAGACTTCTTTCTAGAGTTAAGGAAAGAAAAAACAAAACAAACTGCCTAAGAATATTTTAAAAGTACCCAGATATTTGTCTGTAAATATGTTTCCAAATTTAATTAAGCTGAAACATGTCCTGCCAAATGAAATGTTTTTTTGCTTTTGCTCAAGCAGCTTTCTGACTCCCTCAAACTGTTAGTGGCAGAGTTTGTTTAAACCAGAGCTACCAAAGCTCGAAGGCTGGTTTGGGTTTGGGAGTTTAAAAGAAAACATGTGTTTTACTTCTTCTCCTTATGAAGAAGGGAGCATTTATTATGTAAATCCTGTTATAGTTTATGTAGATCATTGCACTTGGCCATCACACCAACCCAGTGAGGTCTACAATAATCTCATATTGTTATGACAGTGAAAGTTGTTGTGACAAACTAAGTGGTTAAGATTGTTGCCTGAGGAAGTCCATCCAGTATAGATGGTAGAACTCTAATTTAAGCCTTGGTCCATTAGACCTCGAGTCCTCGTCTTTTCTGCTGATGACTTGCCTTCTATAAAATTTACTGTGGCAATAATTTGTATTCTTCTCAATGTATTACTACAGTTACTACTCAGTTAAATCACTATTCATTTAAATGTAGGTCATCACGGGCTGAAGGACCTGCAAAATCTGCCTGGTTCCTCACCCTCCTTCATTCCCTTACTCAAGGTCAGCGAAACCCTCTCAACCACCAAATTTCAAATTGTAACACTCTCTCTTCCTCCCCCTTGCACTTTATCTCCTCCTCGGCTTCATTTTTCTCCATGATTCACACTACCTTGGGCAAGTGTGACAACAGAATTGGGGGGTGACTAGTGTCTCAGCTGACTAATGGGCCTGTCCAGTCCAAACCCTTCTTACACTACAGGAGTGTCTAACCTTGAGGCAGATTTGGGAGGGCTGGGTTGGCAGGACTGCTGCTGGGAAGTGGGGTTACAAGGCAATCTCAGCCAGGCACACTACATTCTAGGTCTGGGGTGATGGGGTTTTATCTCAGTATTACTTGTTGTTAGGAATGGGGTTCTTTGTGCTTCCCTAGGATGGATGATATAGCCTCCACTCTTTGGTAAAGATCTTCAGTGCCTATGCCTGGGCAGGACAAGGGCCTGGCACTCACAGAACTCACAGAAAGCATCTTCACAAGCCACCAAGTGATAATACTCAGTTTAAATTTTGATAAAATGTCTTCCACAAAAATGTGTATAAATAGAAATTCTTTGTGTTCTTGATGAAGTTGTAGCGCATAATGCTGATTTAACTGTCTGTCTTCTTCACAAAGCTGTGAGCTCCTTGCATGAGACTCTGTTTGGTTCATATCTGCTTACCCAGGACTTAAACCAGTCTCTGACTAGTCAAAGTCAAGAGCTAGATTCAAATTCTGCCTGTCACTTAACATAGTGCTAGATATTTGGAAGGTACTTACCATATGGTAACAGCTTTTAGTAGTATTTAATAATTTTGTATGATTACTTTTGGAGAAAGAATCAAATATGTTGAATGAATGAATCTTTTACATTAGGGAAATCATTAGAATTCTTTAGTTTTCGTGGTCTTAATATTAGGATGCTAATCAGGGAGACACAAGTTTATTGGAAATCTAAGAAATATGTAAAGTATGAAATATACTTATCTATGAAATTGGCACCTTTTCTTAAATCCATTTTTGAATCCTCAGCCCTAGGCATAGTACTTAACATATAGTAAACCTTCATTAAATTTTGAATGGTGAGCTCCAAAGCAAACCTGCTGGGCTACTGCTACCAAGGTAAACCTTAAGCAGCATTTGGATAGTCCACTTGGAAAATCACTTATATCTTGGGCAAATTGGATACCTCTAGAACTTCAAATAGAATACATAAGCTATTATTTAAGTTTTCAGAGTTCTGAGCTACATGTGTAATTCATTGAAATATGATTTCAGGTAAAACATGGGTACTCCAAGAGAGTCTGGTGTACACTCATAGGAAAGACGTTATATTATTTTCGTAGTCAAGAAGATAAGGTATGTATGTATTTTGATATGCTGATTAGAGGATTTTGTTTTGTTTGTTAATAGCTTAAACTTTTCCCTTTCACTGTTCTGTTGCTAAGAAAAACTTTAAAGTTTTTGATGAGGATGAACTTTTGGTGTTAAATGTATCACTGCAGTAAACACATACCTATCACCTTCAAGGGTTTTGATTCTTAATTATAAGCCTTAACTTTTCACTAATTCATCTTCTAAGATGAAGAAGAGAAAGCCTTCTTCCACCCCATCCCCACTGTCACTTTCTCATGTTTTCCCATGTTCTCACAGATGAGATGAGATTAGGAGAAAGAAACAGTGAGCTAGGAAAGAGAGGAAACAGAGTCCACTCTTGTCCCAGGCCCTCAAATTCTTGGATATCACTTACCTGTTCATCCATCTGCCTATTTATGTCTTGTTTATTCATTTTTAAACTAGCCTCCTCCCCCAAAGAACTCGAGTTATCATCTTCACTTTCAAAGTAAAAAGATAGGATGTCTGCCAAATGTCAATGGTATGCCCGGTCAGCCTCAGGGCACTCTGTGTCACTGTGGGATCACTAAAACTGTAAAAATGGAACCAGCATGGGCCATGAGTAATGTGAAGAAATAATGATCTCAGCTGCACAGAATGGCAGCCTTTGGCTGATTGGTGTGTTAATGAGAATAAATTTCTTGGTCCAGTGGCCATGTAAATCGATTAGTTTATTCTGTTCCATTTTTACAGACTGCACTTTGGGGTCTAATCAGCTGTGTTTAAAATACTTTCCACTATTCTCAGTATTGCTCATGGGATGGGAGTTAACACAGTATCTCCATTGAAAAGAATGCTTTAGAAGGAATGTGAGAAAATACATATAAATGGTACCTAAATAAGTACAGTGCAATGCTATGTATTCAGCATCATCCTAACTAACATATCAGTCAGGAAAACAGAAGCTACTCTATGTATTCTACCTATAAAAGTCTTTTTAAAAAATTTTTCTTTAATTCATTCTTTATTGGTACATTTTAGGTATACAACATGATAACATTCATCATTGGGAATTTGTACCTTTACATGATATATTTGGTTCTTATTTTTTTTCTCCATTTTCCTGCCCTCCCTTCCACCCCTCCAACCCTCCCTATTTACAAAATCTTTCAGTTTTTTCCTTTAAACCAGGTGTAGTGGTGCACACCTATAATCCGAGCAGTCTGGGAGGCTGAAGCTGGAGGATTGCAAGTTTGACCACAGCCCAGGCAATTTAGAGCCTCAGCAAGACCTTGTCTCAAAATAAAAATTAATTAACTACTTAATTTTTTTTAAAAGGTTGGGAATGTAGCTCAGTGTGAAGGCCCTGAGTTTTGTACCCAGTGCCGCAAAAAGGGGGGATCTTAATATTGAATTAGGGGTATATATAACTTGTAGAAAAGTTACACACTTTAAAAAGTGGAGGGAGTAAAGGGTGGGAACCTCCACTGCAGGTCAGAGAAGTCAGAACTGCAGATGTCAGACCAAAGCCCTGTGGCAGGCAGGTTGGCCTCGAGAGCTCCCTGGGAGGCCTCCAGATCTCATGTCTGCCCAGACATCTGGCTGCAGTGTCTCAGGAGATAAGGCCTTTCTTTCACCTTTACTACAGATTCTTTCACAGGCAAATCCTAACTTGGAACTATACAGGTTAGGAGAGTCTGGTAAATGTAGTTTCCAACTACTGTCCTGCAGTTATGGGTAGACCTTCAAGAGGGTGGTCAGGATGCTGTGTTTATAACTCCCAGTTCATCACCTCTAGGTAAAAATATGCATAGCACCTCAATCAGAACTGTACCAAAATGCTGCATGGCTTCTGTAATAATAGTATTACAGGTGATTTTTCCTTCTTTTTACAAATATCTTTCTATACTTGTAAAGTATCTATAATAAGTATGTATTGTCTTTCTAAATTGTAAACTGATTTAATAAAATCGATAGCATTGATCACAGAAGAAACTGAGAATGTAGATAAATGACAGAAATTCATTATAATTATTGGAAAAGTCTTGTGAATACATTTGAATCTGTAGAGGACCACTTCATTGTGTGCTGTAGATGTTTCCAAAATAATTTTGAAATCTTGGTCAGTGCCTTTATTTTTTATTAAGTCAAAATACTTACAAGCACTAGTTCCACTGGCTATCTGTGGAACTTTAGGTGTCCTTTGGTAAGATGAATAACCATATTGAATATTATGGTGGATGAGACACAGATTTTCTTAGAATTGGTATGCTTGGAGCATAAAATTAGGACAGTATTGTCTTGTATTATCATAGTAGAATTAGTTTTATCGCGTTTTAAAACCTGCTTTTTATTTATGAATGTAACTTTTTCTGCTTTATTATTTTACCTTTGATTTAGTATATTTCTTTTCCCAAAAGTGTAAATTAATTTTTCATTTTTTCTTTAAAAGAAAGTGCTTTATTCAATGGCAAGCATAATGCTTTGCACACAGTAGCTACTCAGTATATAATTGTTATTAAATGTGGAAAATCATGTTTGTCCTGAAGGACAATACATTTAATTAAATTAATGAGCTACTGGGCAAATAATATTGCATTCCCTATAGGATATCCAGTAAGGCCTCACTAAGAAGCTGACATTTTCCTTAAGTGCTGAAGGAAGTAAAAGAGCAGCCAGGAGCACATTGTGAGCAAGAGCACTCCTGGCAGAGGGTGCAGCAAGTGCAAAGGCTCCAAGGCAGGAACAGGCCTGGTGTGTTTGGGGAATCTCAAGGAAAGAGTGACTCCCCAGGAGCCTGTTAGGAAGAAAATAATAGGAGACAGGGTCAGAAATGTAACGGGCCAAATTATACAGGACCTTAGAGATCAAAGTAAAAAATCTGGCTTTTTAGAGGAGGTACAGTTTTACCTCTGCCTTCATAAGATTTTCAGTTGGCCTGAGAATTAAATTAACATAAGACAAATTATAGGAGAAAAGTGTACAAATTTATTTAATGTAAGTCTCACTTGACATAGGAGCCTTCATATGGAAATGAAGAACCAAAGACATAGAGCTGAACCCTTATGTATTGAACTGGACAAAGAGTAGTTAAGTTAAAAAGTATGATAAAGCAAAGGGAGTTGGACTAGGATCACCAGTTGGGTGGAGAAGTGACCAGCAAGATGAGGGCTAGTTTAACAAGCTTTGCTCCTACAAGTTTCCCTTGGCCTCAGCTTCCTGTCATTGCCAGTAAGAATCTTATTTTCCTTTTGTTACAGGAAGGATTTCTTCCATGTGAGTCTGATCTCTTGCCTTTGGGAAGAAAAAAAAGAGGGTCCAAGTACCCTTTTTGAATCTGTTTTTTTTTGGTTTTGTTTTGTTTTTTGGTACCAGGGATCAAACTCAGGACCTTGCTCTTGGGAGGCAGGCGGCAGAACCACTGAGCTAAATCCCCAGCCTAATCTGTTGTTTTTAAAAGATGCCTTTAGTTCAAAATAATCCTGATGTCAAAGAGGTTCTGCGTGTTCTGCTACCTTTGAGCTTTTGCTCTGAGTGACATGGGAAGTCCTGGAGCCTTTTTAGCAGAGCAGGCAAATGTTTCTACCATGTCCAATGGGAACAGTTGGCTTCTATTTAGAAATAGACTGAAGGGAAGGAGTATGAGCCTACCATTGTCAGAAGGCTCTTACAGTAATTCCTGAAAGAGATGGCTGGGATTAGTGGTGGCAGTGGAGATCTGAAATGTGATCAGAGTCTGGATATACACAACAGTTTTGCTGATAGGATTTATTGAGGATTTAAAGGTCTGAGGGAGGAGAGAAAGACAAGGCTCAGCGAGGATGCCAAAGTGTTTGGCCTAAACAGCTAGAAAAATAAAGTCACCAACAACTGACCTGGGGAAGACTGGGTGGAGCAGGGTGTTGAGGTAACTTTACAAGGTGAGTTTGAGATGGTAAACATCTGAGATCTTGAGTCTGAAGCCATGCATTTGGGAAGAGCTATCATGTGATATGATTAAAACCAGGAGCTTGGCTGAGATCACCCAGGGAATGAGTGTAGATGGAAAGAGGCCCAGCACTGAGCCCTGGAACCCAGCCTGAAAATGTGTGATGGTAAACGTCCTCATGGTTAGAATGGACTTTTTCAGAACTGCAATTGCAAACCTGGCCAAATGTTTTAGAGGTTATAAATCTGAAGCACATTGCGTATTTTCCTGGAATAAATGTACTTAATTAAAGTATAAGTTTGAAAACAGATACAGTAAATATCCAACATGGCAGATATATTTGCTTAGATCACTAAAAGGGTAGATAAAATTTAATGTAAATTCACCATAGGATGGTTTCATTGCCCTTAAATTAAGATACAGGCAATTAATACATTGTTTTGAGACATAATTACATATTTAATAGCCTTCAAACACTCCTCATTTCCTGGGATCTGGGGTGAAATTTAATCGTTGTACTGGTTGTCTACTTTTGTTTTTTGGGGTTTTTTTTGGGTACCGGGGATTGAACTTGGGTCCTTGCGCTTGCGCAGCAGGTGGCAAAACCACTGAGCTAAATCCCTGGCCCTTGTTATTTTTTTCTATGAACAGTTTTTCGACTATGTCCTTTTGATCCAGTAGCTTAAATCACTGACCAACTCTGTAGGTGAAACAAATCAACTTTTTGGTAATGAGTCATTTTAGTCTAACTGAATAATCTGAACCACTGCTTCTTGCTTTTTCATGTTGCTTTTTGTATCATAATTGGGCATATTTCTTGTTACTACTACTACTACATTTGTAGCAATATGAATAATCATATGATTATCTCAGCATTTGATTTTTTAAAAAGGTATACTCACTGGGTGTGGGTGGTGGCACACACATATAGCTCCAGCTAGCTCTCTTGGAGGCTGAGACAGGAGAACACAAGTTCAAGCCCAGTCTGGGCAACTTAGTGGCTTAATGAGACCCTGTCTCAAAATTAAAAATAAAAAAAATTAAAGGGCTGGAGATGTACCTGGGTCCAATCCCAGTAACACACACACACACACACACACACACACACACACACACGCACACACACACACACACACACACACACGCACACGCAGTATGCCTTTTAAAGGTAAAAATGAAAAGAACCACAAAAACTCTTAGTGGGAGAAGTCTTAGAAAGTAGCTTCCTTAAAATTGCTAACATTTTCTTTAGTTTCCTTTAGGTCAGATCAAACTGTGGGAGGCTAAAGTTGAAGAAGTGGACAGGTCCTGTGATTCAGATGAAGATTATGAAGCCAGTGGGCGCAGTCTGTTATCCACTCATCACACTATCGTTGTCCACCCCAAAGACCAAGGTCCGACTTACCTCCTAATTGGATCCAAGTATGAAAAGGTATTTAAAGACATTCTGGTTGATTTTAAATGATTCAGACCAATATTCAGCTATTGGTAGATAATATTTAAATCAGTTTTGTGGAAATGAGAAGAGAATTTTGCTAAAGACTCTCAGCAATATTTTCAGAGATTCTTAACCTCTTTGGAAATGGGCCATGTTTGAAGGTATCATTTTCAGTCTTATTGATAAATTGTTATCTCAAGGCTGAAATTAGTGCATGACACTGGAGGACAAGAGAACTTCATGTGTAAAAATGTGGATCTCACCCCCTGGATATCTTTTGGTAAATCTAAGGCTTCTACTTTATATTTTTGACTAATTGTTAATAAAATTTTGGTTTTTATATCATTGAGAATTAATTATTTTATGTATTATATGTATGAATAGTCATATATATATAAAGGAGGGATCACAAATTAATGTGGAAGTATTGGATAATGTGTTTATTATATATAGTATATGTTTATTATGTAGTGACAAAATTGGGTATTAGGATAAAACAATACTTTTCACCCCTCACATATAGAAAAATAATTTCCAGATGAATTTAAAAGAGTTCAATAAAATTATTTTTTTTAAAGCCTTTAGCACCTTGAGAGGCTGAGGCAGGAGGATCACAAGTTCAAGGTCATCCTGGGATATATAGTGAGTTCAAGGCCAGCCTGGACTACACAGTGAGACCCTATCTCAAAAATGAAAAAAAAAGACTTTATCCAATCTATGAATAGAAAGTACTTTCTAAGAAAAAAGGTCTCTTCTTGCAAGAAACCGAGTTGCTATCTAAACCCATATCTCTGATGCCAGAGCCTGTGTTTCTGATGCTTGCCTCTGTTGCCTCCCATTTGATGTGAGAGACTTTGTTTTCAGCAGAAAAGTGAGAAGAGGACTTAGCAAACAATTTACTGTGGAGGTTAATGGCTATTTAATGTTTAGACTCATTTATAATCAAATAAATGGAAAAATTTAAAAATTATAAAGCTTTTCTCTCCGAAATTATCAGAGATTTTTAAAAATTATGTTAGTGCAACTATAGTGAGAGAAGTTCTCCACACAGCACTGAAGAAAGTATACATTTGTGTACACACTCTGGGAAGCACTTTCAAAGCATGTTCCAAGAATTCTGACAAATATTCCTACCCTAGTCATGACCTATGTCATGACTTTGAAGTCTTTGAAGAATATATACTAAAGAAATATTTGTAAATGCAACCAAAGATCTATATATAAATTTATTGGCTATAATATTCTTTTTAACATAATTCCATCTCTGAAATATTTAAAACACAAAAAATGTAGCATATACGCTTTTAATTAAGAAATGTTAGATGTCGCAGTATTTTTATCAGTGAGAAATTAATAGCTATCTAAATGTTTAACAGTAGAAAATTGATTAAATAAATATACTATGGCTATATAATAGAATATCCTGTAGCCGTTAAAACTTGTTTGTATAATCCCATCACTCACAAGGCTGTTGTAGCAGGATGTGAGTTCCAGGGCAGGCTGAGCTACATAATGACTTCAAGGCCAACATGGACTACATAGCAAAACCCTGTCTCAAAAAAATACCCACGAAATTCATATATAACAGATTTCTAGAAACCAGGGCATTTCTGTACTTTACTAGTTAAATTCAGAAGTTATAATAATATATTTTAGCATAATTGTAAAAATTTAATCTCCATATATATTTTCACAGAAGAAATAATAGACAAGTAGTTATCTGTGGAGAGTGGGACAAATTGGATATCATTTTCTTCTTTAAATTTTCAGGATTTTCTAAGTATTGCTCTCAGAGTAATGTATTGCTCTGGAAGTAGGATTTTATATTGGATAAAATTTTTGTACTGCTAAAAAGAATATTAGCTTGCATTTATTCTAGTCTCTTAACATGTATTAGTCTTAATTTTGTCATGCTTTTCTAAGAAACATGTATAGAAAATAATAAAAATGTGAACAATAGGAAAAGGTAATATGAACACAGTTCACATGAGCCCTTCTCAGAGGCTTCTAGTTATTTAAAAATTAAAGAAAATGGTTTCTATTCAGTCTCAAAATTCCCTGCTGTTTATGCAAGTTATTTTCCTTTAGTAATCAAAACTGTATCTTGGTTAATATTTCTAATACTATGTTTTGATTTTTAAGGACACTTGGCTTTATCATCTGACTGTTGCAGCTGGAAGTAACAATGTAAATGTTGGATCTGAATTTGAACAACTCGTTTGCAAATTACTAAATATAGAAGGGGAACCTTGTAAGTTGAGAAGCATATAAACCTTATGGTTTGTGTACCGAACTCCAACCCCCTTAGCCTATTGGAGTTTTTGCTGTGTGGACTGTCTTGTTTCCCTGTTGTTTACCCAGCTTGTCATTGTAATGGGCCAGAATTATCTTTGGGGTTCTTAGGCTCCAGGGATGCCATCAGTCCCCAAGGCGCTGTGTCCTGCTACACCCCTTTGCCCCACTCACATTGCTCTCTCTGCTTGGAATGCCCCTTTCCTCGGAGTCCTTACCAACCTGCTGAAATCCCACCTAGCCTTAGGAGACCCCTTCCACTCCAGCTCACCATCTGACTCACAAAAGGTGCTTAATCGGTGTTAAAGTCATGTCACTTAACTTTGCCCCTTAACTCTTTTAAAGCATTTGTAGCTTTGTGTTGAAATTATCTTTTATGGCCAAGGGTTCCCACTGCGAGTCAAGATTCTATCCTGTTCTTGAACAGAGACCACATTTTATGTACAGTGTCCCGAATAGAGACTTAATTAATATTGATTTTGGGAATTACTTCTAGTTCTGCTTTATCTTGATATCTTCTCCTACTTGGGCTCTTTCTGTATCTCTCCTCACTCCTTCTCATGCCCTACTTAGGTCACCACCTGTTGGCCCATTTAAGCAACATGACAGTGCCCTGGGAGACACGTTGCAGGTCAGCAAATTAGAACCCCAAATTTTCTTCATTTACTTTATCCAAAACAGAAACATAAGTGTCACAATGGCCTGGCAACTGAAATAAAATAACAGCATCAAAGGTTTCCCTGACCTTTGTGATGAAAGTTGTGAGCCAGACCTGATTGAGCTAACTTCTAGAGGGTTAATCGAATGGGAAGCTGAAATAATGGATCATTCTGTTTTCCATTCCTGTGTTCTCCTTCTAGCCTCCCAGATTTGGAGACATCCCACTTTGTGTCACAGCAAAGAAGGAATCCTTTTCCCTCTGACAACACTGCCTTCTGAAGCTCTACAGACAGAGGCTATAAAGTTATTTAAGGTAAAAGAATTATATGTTGGTAAATAACTGAACCGAATTTAAAAATAATAACTTTGGTTATAAACTTTCAGTCTAACAATATTTAAAATGTAAGTTTTATTAAGAAAAATTTATTGAAATAAAATTAGTTGAATTTAATATGGTTCCTGAGTAACGAATGATTTGGGGTTTACTGAAATAGACTGTGTGTGCTTTAGGCAATAGAAACATTTGATATCAAAAGATATTTCCCATTCACTTCTCAGATGAAAAGATTTTTCACATCAGGTCAGCCTGAGTACTGGGAGAGGAGCCAGCAGTCTCCTGTCCAGCTCTACCCTTAGATTCTTCTTTCTCAGTCTCTATTAGAACTTACTGATCACTTGAAACTTGTTCTCCAACTATATCACTTTGTTTTCTCAATTTTTATTTTTTATTAGTACATGTTTATATTCCTTGTGCTGAGTTGGCACATGTATATAACACATCTTAATTCTCTCTTCATCCGTTTTCCCTCTGTTCCCTTCCCCCTTGCTCCATCTCTGATCCCCTTCCCTTTTCAAAAGATCTACCTCCTTTTTTTCTATTATCTATTTTATTTTGCTCTTTATTTCTATTTTGGGATTCTCATATAAGAGAAACCATGGGATATTTAAGCTTGTGTGTCTGTTTTACTTCACTTTACACTATGGTCACAAGGTGCATCCATTTTCCTACAAATGCCTCAAGTTTATCCTTCCTATGGCAGAATAGTTCTCCATTGTGTATACATATCACACTTCTTTATCCATTCATCTGTTGATGAACATCTAAGGTCTTCCAAGATTTAGCTGTTATGAATTGTGTTACTGTAAACGTAAGTATACATGTGTCACTGTAATATGATGTCTCTAGCTCTCTTAGGAAAATACCTAACAGGGGAATAGCTGGGTTGAATGGAATTTCTATTTTTTAGTGTTTTGAGGAATCTCTGCACTGATTTCCATAGTGCTGGTACCAATGGTCTCTGATACATTCCCACCAACAGTCTACAAGGGTTTCTTTCTCCCTGCAGCCTCTTTAGCATTTGTTATTATTTGATTTCTTGATGATAGCTGTCCTTTCTGGGGTAAACTGGAAGCTCAGAGTTTGCATTTCTCAGAGATGTTGAACATTTTTTATGTATTTATTGGTGATCTGTACTTCTTCAGTGAAGTATCTATTTCAGTTGCCCATTTTTTTATTGGATCTTTTGTGTTGATGGGGTCTAATGTCTTTGAGTTCTTTATGTATTCTAGATATTAGTTCTCTGTTCAAGGAATAGCTGGCAAAAATATTTCTCATTCTGTAAGTATCTCTTCACTCTGTTGATGGTTTCCTTTGCTGTGGAGAAATTTTTAATTTGATATGATCCCATTTGTTTACTCTTGGAACTATTTCTTGTGCAATTGGGGTTCTAATCAGAAAGAATAGAACTTTAGAATAGCATACCTATTTCATTTTCCAGAAGATTAAGTGGTTTTGTTTTAACACTTGTTTCTTTGATCCATTTCGATTTTAGTTTAGTACATGGTGAATGCTATTCAGTGTTCTGCATGTAGAAAGCCAATTTGCTCAGCACCACTTGTTAAAGAGGCTATATTTCCTCCAGCATCAGACATACAAGTTTAAATATCACATAGTTTCTCTTATATGAGAAACCCAAAGTATAAGTAAAGAGCAAAATAAAAGATAAATAATAGAAAATAGGGAGAGAGATCTTTCTCAAATGTGAAGGGTGTCGAGAGATGGAGGGAGTGGGGAAGGGAGGGAGAGGGGATGAAAAAAGAATTAAGATGTGTTACGTACATGTACCAACATGACACAAGGAATGTAAATATTATGTACTGCAAACATGTACAGTACTAATAAAAAATAAATTTTTTTTCTTCTGAGAATTGATAAGTATACATGTATACAGAAATCACCCAAGACTGGAGAGAAAACTACCAGAAAGGAATAGGCAGAAAACTTCCTGGAGCTCACACAGAGCTGGAAATTGTTTCTGTATCATCTAGAAGGAAGAGATTGCCTAAAACATTGGGCATCAATTACGATAGTCAAGATTATTGCCTGAGTAATGGGCCCAAAGTAGTCCTGGGCCAATAGTGACAAACCTATGGCACATGTGCCACAGTGGGGTGTTTGTATCATTGAAGCTCCAAAATGTTCACTATCACTGTCCTAGACTGATGGAAATCTAAAAAAAGCCTTGAAAGAATCAAGCTATTTCAAAGTAATTTAACTATATCTAAGAGCAAAGCTCAACAATATTTAAAGAATACCAAAAAATTCAGTTCCCAACACTACAAAGTTTACAATGTCTGCATCAAATTTAAAAATCACAGTCGAGAGCCAGGTGTGGTGGTGCACACGTCCAGTCCCAGCACTGAGGGACTGAGGCAGAAGGTTCAAGGCCAGCCTGAACTACACAATGAGACCCTATCTCAAAAAAAACAAAGAAAATAATCACAGGAATACAAGAATTGGGTTAAATATGACATGTAATGATGAGAAAAGCAATCACAGAAATCTCTCTAGAAATGATACAGGTGATAACACAAGGACATTTCTGTGTACTAGTTATCTATTACTACATTTAAAAATTTCCCCCAACATTTAGTGGCTTAGAACAACAAACATTTAATATTTCACACAGATTCAGAGGGCCAGGAATTTGGAAGCATTTATCTGGATAGTCCTGGCTCAGCATCTCAGGAAGTTGTTGTCAACCGATTAGCTGGGGCATCTGAAACCTGAGTGTGACAGAGGGATCCAGACCTGCTCGCATGGCTGTTGGCAGGAAGCCTCTGTTTCTTACTGCATGGTTCTCTCCTTATAACTGCTCAAGACATGACAGTTGCCTCCCCCAACAGCTAACCATCTGAGAAGGAAATGAACAGCTAAGATGGAAGCCACGTTTTTTTATAACCTAATCCCAGAAATGGCATGGCACTTTCTATTGGCCCCACAAATTAACCTTTTACAATATGGGAGGACATTATTTGAGGCTCTGAATATTGGAATTGGAGGTTGCTAGGGGCCATATGAACATTTTAAGAAGGGTAATTAAAGGTATTTAAAAGATCCAAATGGAAAATTTAGAGCTGAAAATACAGTGACTAAAATGAATAGTATACTGGATGAGATGAACATGTACAGTATGTTGAAGCTCCAGTATTATATACATGTTTAGAATATTTATGTCCTTTAGATGAATCAACTCATTTATCATTATAAGGATGATCCTCATTATCTCTGGCAGAATTTCTTGCTCTGAAATCTAGTCAGCTATTATCATAGCTACTCAGGATTTCTTTTGATTAGTATTAACTTAATATATCTTTCCCCATCATTTTAAAACAAAAACTATTTCTAAAAAGAGAATGAGTAGATTTCATGCAGAAGAAATCTAATCATTTCTTACCTTATCACTTTTTAAACTTCAGACCTGCCAGCTTTTTATAAATGCTGCAGTTGACTCCCCTGCGATTGATTACCATATATCTCTAGCCCAGAGCGCTTTGCAGATCTGTCTGACACATCCTGAACTACAGAATGAAATTTGCTGTCAGCTTATTAAACAGACAAGACGAAGACAGCCACAGAATCAACCAGGACCATTGCAGGTATATATTGATATGTGTATATATATATATATATATATATACGTGCAATTAAAAATGATGTTGTTCTCTTGATTATAAGAATGATGCATTTAGCATAGATGTTTGGAAAATACAAAAAGTAAAAGAAAAAATAGCTATTAATATTTTGATCGATGTCTTTTTGGTTTACATATCAAAATGTTTCTATATAAATATATATGTATAGACTTATGCACAGTTTTTCATACTACTGAAGTTACACTGCATCTTTTACATTTTTAAACTGTAGAACATAATCACTTCACTTATATCCTAAACATTCTTCAAAACATTAATGGTCATATTAATACCAACTACTATATATTTAG
This sequence comes from Heterocephalus glaber, assembly GCF_000247695.1. Next base: position 25,208,383 of record NW_004624738.1, read on the forward strand.
GTTTTTCCAAATATTTTTTCTATAATAAATTCCTTTACAGTAGACATCTTTGAAAGTAAATCTTATTGTAAAGATCCACTGAATTCCTTTTAGCCCAATTTCCATATATTGTCAGTAACATTCAATATAATTATGTCTTTAAATTCTTTCCAGGATAAAAAGTAATATTTTACTCTTGATTTGGGATGTGTTTCTATAATTGTTAATGCGGTTAAATATATTTTCAGGTGTTTTTTTAGTTACTTGTGTTTATTCTTTAATGAATCCCCGTTTTGGTGGCAATTTGTTGTTTATTTGTTTTACTGGGACTTGAACCCAGGGCCTTCACATTGAGCTATATCCCCAACCCTTTTTATTTCAGACAGGGTCTTCTTAAGTCACTGAGTTGCCCAGGCTGGGCGGGAACTTGTGATCCTTTTGCCTCAGCTTCCAGATTGCTAGGGATACAGGTGTGCCCCAACATGCCTGGCTGGATTCCTGGTTGTTGTTTTTTTTTTTTTGGTACTGGGGATTGAACTCAGGATCTTGAGCTTGTGAGGCAGGTGGTGTAACCACTAAGCTAAATCCCCAGCCCCTCCTGTATTTTTTTTTCCTCCTGGTTTTATCTTTGCCTATTGACTCCTTGTTTACCACAGAATAAAACTGAAATTTCTTATCCTAGTGTATAGAATTGTTAGGTTTAGATCCAAGTTTCAGGAGACTTGAAGCTAATACAATTTGAGAAATCCTCTTTAAGAAAAAAAAGAATACAAAATATATTACTTCTCTGCATCTTTAAAAGCATAACCATGTAAACACAGTTGATAGTGCCAGTGCCCTTCATGGGGCCCTGGGAGGGGCCTATAGAAGAGAAAGGTTCTGAAGCTCCAGTTCATAAGCTTATGCCACTGGCCACTATTTCTCCACTTCCTGCTTCCAGCAAACAGTGAATGAATAAACTCTCCCTGTTCTTCAAACACACCCTGCCTTTGCAGTGTTCTTTACCTTGTACCTGGCACTATCTGTTACCTGGATTCCTCTGCCTTCCTTCCCACTTGCAGACTTCACTCACCCAAGTTACATCTTCCCTGTGAATCCTTTCATGACCCCCCCAGCAGTTAGTCATTCCCTCCATTGGTTAGACTTAAAAACATTAATTCATAGTATTACTATGTTATATGGTAATTTGCTGTTTAGATATTGTTGTAGTCAGGGTTTTGGCAAGGGAATACATTAAATACAGGACACATAACTTGCAGGATTATTTTATGATGTTTATCCAAAAAGTCAAATGCAAAGGAGTACAAGAGATTAACCACACACTAGAGGCCCAAGAATACAGCCAAGGGCCGAGATCCCATGGCAATGTCCCACAGAAGTCTAGCTAAAGGCCTAGAGTCCAAGGTAATGTCCCCCACAAGTCCAGCCAGTGGGCTAGAGCCCACGTTGCCCATTAGTCAATCCACCACAGATATGTAACTGTCTCCTACTAGACTGTCAGCTTCTCAAAGGCAGGAACAGTGCCTAAGCCCTCCTCCATTTTTGTATAATATTTTAAAAATTACTGGTTATATTTGCTTAGTGAAAAAAAATATATAGGAAGGAGAATACAAAGCAGAGCAAAGGAAAAATAAAAATCATATCTAAACCTCTGTTAAGATTTTTTTTTCCCATTAAACTTTATTGATACATTTTAGGTATAAAATACAGGGTTTTTTCCCCTTCCCTTGCCCTCCCTTCACCCCCTCCACCCTTCCCTATTTGCAAAGACCTTGTTTCCATTTTTTTCCCTCTTCTCATATTTTTTCCTTTCCCTTTTTTCCCTTCCCCTACCCCTCCCAATTCCCCTGCTCTTTTAGACCTTTTCTTCCTGTTACACAATATCAGTTATACATTTTGTAAATTACAATATTAAGATCTAGGAGACATTACCACAGATTTTACAGAATTTAAAAGGATATAGAAAGCATATTACAAAAATCTTTTTTGAAATAAATTTGACAACTTCTAAGAAGTAACTTAGAAGACAAATTAATGAAACTAACTCGGGAGGAAATATAAAATTTGAATAGCACCTATTAAAGAAAGTATATTCCTAGCTTGAAAACCTACCTGTATGACAACAGCAGGCTCATAAATGTTTTAACTGATAAATTATATCAAACATTTAAAGCAGAAAAAAAAAGGAACACTTCTCCCCTCATTTTAGGAAATCAACATTGTGCTAATCCTAAAACTGGATAAAGATAATAGAAGAAAAAAGTATGAACATAGATAGAAATTTGTTTGACAAAACAAACTCGTAGAAGTCAGATCTGGCAGTATGTAGAAAGTGGTTTTGTTATAGGGATGGCAGTGTTTGTTCAGCATTGGAAGATCCATCCGCAAAAGTAATCATTTTAACAGAGGAAAGGAGAAAGCCATATGATCCTGTCAGTAGTTGGAGAAAGAGTATTGGACTAAATTCTACAGCTGTTCATAGTAAAAGCTATCAGGAGACTAGAAGTAGAACAGAAACTTCTCAGCAGATTAAAGACATGTACTCCATACTTCCAACAAAAACTCCTATGAATGGAGATGATACAATGCTTTCTCCCTAAAGTGGGGAACAAGGGCAAATATGCCTACTCTTCATCTGTCCATTAGACTTTGAAACATAGGTCTAAACCAAAATAGTCTGGCAATAAAATGACACAACTAGGATAGGATTGGCACGGCAGAAGCAAAATCTTTATATGTAGATGAAATGATCATCTACAGAGAAAATACTAAGAAATCTCTAGGAGCCTGTAGAACTTGTACTTGAATTTAGCAGGATTAGAAAACCCAAGGTATATATAAAAATTCAGGTCTGTATACTTGCTATAAATGAAGAACTGGATATTGAAATTTAAAAGTTGTGTAGGAGTACAAAGGACCCAGAAAAGCCAAAAACAAACACAAAAACAGTGTTGGGAGACGTTTAGTACCTAATTTTAAGACTTCTTCTAAAGCTACAGTAATCAAGGCAGTGTTGGTGTAAGGAAAGACATATAGATCATTTGAATAAAACAGAGAATCTAGAAATAGAACCACACATATATGGTCCACTGAGCTTTGAAAGATTATTTAACATTAGAATTTTATAGAATATAAACTCAATTCAAGAGCCAAGGAAGAGAAAGTGTTTTCAGCAAACGGCACTAGAACACCTGGTATCCGTATATAAAAAATTAACCTCAACCCTGTTTTTCCATACATGAAAATAACTTGAAGGGATCTATGAACCTAAATAAGAAAGCCTAAAAGTGTAAAACTTGAAGAAGAAATTATAAGGGAAAATATTTATGAATTCAGGGTGGGCAAGAACTAACTAGGATACAAAAAACATGATGTATAAAAGAAAAAAATTGATAAATGAGATTCCATCAAAATTTAGAACTTTAAATGACATCATTAAAATGAAAAGTAGTCCTTAAACAGACCATATTTACAATGCATATAACCTATGAGCAGAATATATAAAGAATTCTTAGAGCTCATTAATAGACAACCCAATTAAAATGTATACATAAGAAGATCTTATCTTCTGTTAAGATTTTTATACTCGCCACATATGAGGGGGGAGATGGGTTTTGGTTTTGAGTATATGATTTTTTTGTAATGTTATAATCTGCCTTTCTTGAAGTTTTTTATATTCAATGAATGAGTAAATACATACTTGAACAAAAACAATGTCCCTAATCTTTGAGTGTGATACCAAAAATACTACCACATCTACTAGTGCTTTCGTACCTCAGTTGTAGACAATAGTGTACCAGTTACCAGTTACCCAATGTAGAATTTCTTTTTTTTTTCCCAATGCAGAATTTCTATGCTTTTAATGTAGTATAAATGCTCTAAAGAGATCACGAACATATGGGGGAAACAAAACATTTTTCGTTGTGCTCCTAGCCTGTGTCAGGCACACTCCCCTGCCGTGGTGTGTGACGCATGCTATGTAACCTACCGCGCTTCTCTCTGTCCAGGGCTGGCAGCTCTTGGCGCTCTGTGTTGGGCTCTTCCTTCCCCATCACCCTTTCCTGTGGCTCCTCAGGCTCCATCTAAAGAGGAATGCAGATTCCAGGTGGGCACAAAACTGAACTGTTTATGTGGCCTCTGAAAGTCTACAAAAAAATCATAAGTATTTTAAAATGTTACATTTTCAGAAGAATGTGTGAAACAAATATTGGTATAGGAAGCCTTTGGTTACCATTGATATGGAGCTTAGAAAGAATTTCTTTTGTCATGTTAAATCTCTTAGGGGGGATTGCAGTAAAAGCTTGAAAATCAATAAAGCAAAGGACATTTTCAAGTGAAAAGTCTATGTGCATTTCAAGTATGAATGACTTAGCATTAGTGGGTGCTCATTCAATAAAAGCAACTATTTTATTTCCTCAGTTTTCCCTTTTACTGTTTTTTCCCACATTGAATTCTTCTTTGTGGAAAACTTTCCTATGGTCTTCCCTGGGCTTTCATAGTTGTAAGTGTATGAATTACTTCAGAATTTTTACTGCCTTAAAAAAGACATTTCAGATCCAATAATCAGAATAGCTTTCTTAGAATGGGACCCAGGACACTCAGGCAGAGCTTACCCAGAATCATTCTGCCCAACCAGAGGTTCATGTTAGATTAGTTAATAGACTGTGGGGCTAACACAAACAAATGTACAGTGAAAACAAAAAGCAACTTGGAAACAAGTGGAAAATACCCTGCAGTTCACCACACATTCTAGGGCCTCTTTGCTTAAGGTTACATGACTGCTATGACAGTCATTTGAATATGAATATATTTAGAGGGTTATCACTCTACTTTTATAAACAAAGATTACATGTAATTTTTATATTACTTACAAATAGAGAAAAAGATCATACTCTAACTTTTTACATTATTTACCCTACTAGTTTTGTTTAATGCTTAACATTTTTAACAAGTGCATATTTTGTAACATAAGAAGGAAAACATTTTTATTTTTTGTCTAAAGATGTTTTCTTACTGAAGCATTAGCCTCCAGTTCTTCAAGAGAACTCTCTACATCATGTTTTTTAAATTACCCTATACTATTCTTTATATAATTGTTTTCTTTATATTTGTCAATATGATCATTATATATTGACTGTATAATTACTGATAATTTTATTTTGTTTTACTGGTTTTTTTTTTTTTTGGTACTGGGGATCAAACTCAGGTCCTTGTGCTTGTGAGGTAGGGGGTGTAACCACTGAGCCCCAATTACTGATAATTTTGAATCCAGTTTGTTACTATAATAATACAAAAAAGCCAGATGTGCTAGCACAGACCTCTAATCCCAAGTACTTTGAGAGGCTGAGGCAGGAGGATTGCATATTTGAGGCCAGTTTGGGCAAGCTAGTGAGACCTTGTCTCAAAATTTAAAAATAGAGGGGCCTGGGATTTAGCTCAGTGGTTCCGCCACCTGCCTTGCAAGCACAAGGTCCTGAGTTTGATCCCCGGTACCAAATAAATAAATAAATAAATAAAAATGAAAAAATAGAAAGGGATGTAGCTCAGTGGTAAAGTGCACCAGGGTTCAGTTCCCAGTACCACAAACAAAACAAAGCAAAACAATACAAAAAGATGAAGATTGCTTTGTAGAAATGTTTGAGTCAATCTGTTGCAAAAGAAAAGAAATTAGAATTTGAGAAAAGTTAGAGCACTTTTAATATTGTCATTTAAAATAAAAAGAACTGTCAAAATGAGCATAATACATTGTAATAATAAACAGCATGGGAAGCTTTCTTAATGGGTACATATATTAGATTATCTTAATTAAATTTATTCTCAGATTTTATCTTAAGTTTTATATTACAGGACAGAATTTGGAAAATATGCCATTTACTGCCAGCGATGTGTAGAAAGAACACAACAGAATGGAGATCGAGAAGCAAGACCCTCAAGAATGGAAATTCTTTCCACCCTTCTTCGAAATCCTTATCATCATTCACTGCCCTTCAGTATACCAGTGCACTTCATGAATGGGCTCTACCAGGTGGGTTAGCCTTTTTACCATAACAAAAATATGCCTGGGCACGAATCCTGTGTGTAATCCCAGTAGAATACAGAAGCGAGACTACCCAGTGTGGTCAGCAGCTGGCAATACAATCTTCTGTCACAACAGGTGAGTGTTGAGATAGGTGTGATAGTGCACATTGGAATCCCAGCAGGGGCTGGGGATTTAGCTCAGTGGTTCAGGCACCTGCCTCGCAAGCGCAAGGTCCCAAGTTCAATCCCTGGTACCAAAAAAAAAGAAAGGCATGAAGAATCCCAGTACTCGGGAGGCTGAGACAGGAAGATCACAAGTTCAAGGCCAGCTTGGACTACACAGCAAAACTCTGTCTCAAAAAAAACAAAAGCAAACAAACAGCTCAGTTTTGAAACAGTTTTACTAAAAAGGCTTCACACTAAAAACAAATCCACATTGAACCAAATAAGAGATGAGTTTCACTGTCATTGTAATCCTGATAGAGAAAACCAAAGACACTTTGGTCAAGTGTTTCCTCATCCGTGTACCTTCTAGGTAAGCAAATGATTACTCACAGTGGGTATGTACAATTGTAATCTTTTATTTATTTATTTATTTATTTATTTATTTATTTATTTGGTCTGGGGATTGAACTCAGGACCTTGCACTTGTGAGGCAGGCAGCGGAACCACTGAGCTAAATTCCTGGCCCCAATTGTAATCTTTTAAAATCTCCAAATCTCAAGAATTATCTGGGGAAACTTCCCCAGGCCCTCCCAACTCTCAAATCTCAATCTCGCTTTTTTTTTTTTCAAAGCATTTCCCTTTAATGAGAAACTTAGCTTTATAGAATCTGAACATTAAAAGATTTAAAAAATTCTATTTTCTTACCAGTATAAGAGAAAACAGAATCTACCTTAAGGAAATCCATTCATACTTCTAGTCCTTCTCCAGGAACTAGCATGGTTATATTATTTTCATTTAGCACAATATGATCTAATTTAGTAATCCTTCTTCCTTCTGGTGTGATCTCAAACCTAGTGATGTCTTCCAGCATCATACTGACAAACTCATGAAATCCTAGAAGAGTGTCACAATTATCACTTTTTATCACAATGTGAATTCTTGATCCTATACACTTGTCCATGAGCTCTAGTAGCTCCAGAGATGGGTTGGTGATTGTATTGGCTGCCATGACAACACCAGAAATGGCTTGCCAGGAGCTTTTATTTCAAGGGAGAGGGAACTAGAGATTAAAGCCAGGGGCACCCAACCATTAAGCTATATCTCCAGTCCTACTGAGACAGGGTCTTGCCAAGTTGCCCAGACTGGCCTCAAAATTGCAACCCTCCTGTCTCATTCTCCAGAGTACATAGGATTATAGGCAGTGCCACTATACTCAGTGGAATCAGCAGCTTTGAAGATTTCCACACCTCCTTCAAAGACACTCTCCCATTGTCTTGATGAAAAGCACCTGACTTCTTCTAGCCACACTAATCACCTAAGTATGGTCACTTGGGTGTAACCTTGAGCATGTACCTTGTTATGGTTTGAATCTGGAACACACAAAAATTCATGTTTGGACAGTGATTCATCCAAATTCAACACTTAAGAGCTGTCTTGCCCTGTCACTATTTCTGGGAACTGAGAGGTGAGGTCTATCTCAAGGTCACCAAAGGATTTCTGGAAGCCTCCTCTCAAAAGCTATTGCCTAGACTCATCCTGGGAACATCAGTAGTTATTCAGGAAGTGCATTCCAAGACCTGGGGATGGTTCCAAGAACAAGATTTCAGGCATCAGGTAGCTTAAAAAGGGGAGTTTGTGAGCCATAGAACACAAAAGTACATTAGTATATCATGTAATATAAGCTGATTTGAATATTGTTAGGAATGAATACTGTGATGGGGAGCTGCATCAGAGAATGAGTTGGGTTGGGAATGGGGATATACATTGGATAATGGGTTGGTGGGGATGGGACATGCATTAGAGAATGGGTTGGAGTGTACATCTGTACATATGCCTTCAATTAAACTTCAACTAACATACATTTATGAAAGAATACCTAAATATTAGACTTGTATCTCTCACTATGCACTAAACTAAAATTGAAATGGATTAAAGATCTAAATATTAAAACGGAAGCACTAAACCAGTTGGAAGAGAGGTTAGGTGGAACTCTTGAAGACACTGGCATACTAAAAGATTTCATGAACGAAACCTCAGTCACACATGAGCTAGCACAAAGAATCAACAACTGGGATCTCACTTTATTAAAAAGTTTCTGCACAGCAAGAGAAAATTCTAATTTTTTTTTTATTTGGTACCAGGGATCTAACTCAGGTCCTTGTGCTTGTTGGGCAGGTGGCAGAACCACTGAGCTAAATCCCCAGCCCAATCTTGCTTATTAACTGGAGGAAACATGTTCCAAAGTTAGCAATTAGTCTTTGTAGCCATAAGCCTTTTATTAAAGAGTTCAATACTTAACTGCCTATTAAAGAAACAAACATTAAATATATAAAAGCATTCATTCATTTAAATGCATTTATTGTTTATTTGCTTGAAAATTGTATATTATTTTTTGGTTTGTTTCTAATGGGTAAGCACCATATCTCTGGATGATATTTAAAGCTGGCAAATGATCTTTTTCTTTTGACTTTATGTCTGTTGCCTGAAGCTGAGCTCTCTGAATTCTTGCAGCAAGGTAACTACTGGGGTGGCCCTGTTAAACTTCTCCAGTGGAACTTTGGGACAGAAAGTTACAGCAGCTAGAGAACCACAGTATACATTATGAATCATGCCTCCAATCTGTCCCATTTCCCTGTGACATCTCAGAGAACTGCTTTGTTATTTCTGTCTAGGTTGTTGGGTTTGATGCATCCACCACAGTGGAAGAGTTTCTGAATACTCTGAACCAGGACACAGGAATGAGGAAGCCGGCACTGTCTGGATTTGCACTGTTCACTGATGACCCTTCTGGCAGAGACCTAGAGCACTGCCTTCAAGGGAACATCAAGGTGACACCAAGTTCTTTTAAGGAGCCAAACTCAGCAAACAGCAGAGAAGCTACTCTTAAATTTTTACAAGAAGTTTAGTTCAGTAGTTTTCAAAAAAGTTAAGCAACCTAATCTTCACCAAAAATAATTGCAGTACTTTGGTGAAGCCAGAAAAATCTAATATGCAGTCTGTACACACGTATTCCATGTGAAACAGAGGAAAAGGAGTAATAATGGTATTAATACTCTGAATGAAGGGAATAAGAATGAAGAGTGGAAGCTGTGATAAAATGGCTTTTCTTTCTTTTTTTTTTTCCTTCATTCAACAATATTTCTGAACTATTTTCAGTGTCCCAGAAGCTAGACTGGACCCAGGAGGGAACAAAAGAAGGGCCAGAAATGTCTTCTGCATACCAAGAACTTAAATTTTGCTTACGGAAGAACAGACTCACACACTGATAACCTTCAGCTAGAATTGATAAATGTTTTAAGAGCACTCAGCACTAGGACTAGGAAAGACCTGAGCTGTAATTGGAAGGATGGGTAGAAAATGGTTGTATGGAAATAAAGCAGAAGAGATTTAGAAAATATTTTCTAGATTATAGTAAAAGGAATCCAATAAAGTTTCCATCAAGTGATAGAAACAATTAGAACATAGGTTTAGGTTACTGCAAGGGATTTCTGAGAAACAGTCTGCTTATTTTGCAAATGAGGAAATGGAAGTCTAGAGAGGGAAAAGATTTACCTGAAAGCACTCAGCGAGAATTGGGTGTACCCCCTTTTCCTGTATTATATTTCAGATTTCTTTTGTGTATTTTCAGACATTCCAATCTTTGTAAACTCAGAAGGTGGAAAAATTATTTCATCAGTGACCAAATCATGAAAAAAATCCCTGGAATCTTCTTGGTTCCAGTCTCATGCAGACATGCATTAAGATTTTTTTTGGAGTGAAAAAATTCATGGGCACAGTCCAAAGTTAATATGTGCCCAAAAGGATAAGTGGAGAAAAGAGCAATTTGTAATTAAGTCCCACACCCAAAGCTGCACAAAAGCTGAAAACAAAAAGCTTGAGTGCATTTGGTTTGATCATATTAATTAAAAATTGTCAGCCTACCAAACATACTTGTCTTCCAAAAACGTTGGTTTTGAAAGCCCTGTGAATCTCCTTTTTCCACTTCCTTTCTAGATTTGTGACATTATTTCCAAATGGGAACAGGCATCCAAAGAACAGCAGCCTGGGAAATGTGAAGGTACAAGAACTGTTCGTCTGACTTATAAAAGCAGGTGTGTAATACTGTGTGCAAATGCCAGAGGATGGGTAGACCTGCATCTGTGTTCAAATCATGCACCCACAGTTTAGTGTCCTATGGATAACCTTGAATGCTATTTACAGTATTTATATATTTGTTTTTCTCTCAATAACAACTGTCTTCTAGAAGAAGAAATGAATGCATACTATTTTGTTTCTAATTCTCCTTCTTTTACATCCTCTTTTTATCTTTCTCTCTGTATTTATTGAGCTTTAAGTATAAGCCAGTCACTTAGCTAAATGGTCTGGATAAAATGGTAATAAGAACAGACATAGGCTTAGTCCTTGATCTTTTGGAATTTTCAGGTTAGTGAGCCGGAGGGCTGTTAATCATATACCCACCCTAATGAATGTATAATTACACTTTAAGTTCTCTGAAAGAGGTCTGATGAGAGTGTATAACGTGGAGCCTGACCTGGACAGGAGACATCACCAAGCTTCTTTTAGGAAGTAATGTTTATGCCAGGGTCAGAGAGAGGGGATAAAGTGTGTTCAAGGATGTTCCCTGTCAAAGGAAGCTGTATTTTAGAAGTTGAGAAGAGGCCTGTGGAGCTGGATCATGTACTTTTTCAACAGTTCAACTATAATTCATTTAAGCACATGGTCACAAACCAGATTGTCTTTCTTTTCTTAATATTTTCTATACTAGCAGAAGATGATACTTAATAAACACTGTTAGCTGACCATTCACATTAACTTTACCAAAATAAAGATAGCTTGCTGGTTTTATTTGAATCTTATGGGTGATAAATTAAAGAATCTATAAAATGTCAAGCCAAGAGCCTGATAGAAATATGGGTATAGTACTAAATTCTTTTAGAGAACTACTTTTGGAAGATGTTCATTGGCATGTAAGAAGTGAGGGCACTGTATAACATAAAAAGTTTAATATCCTTTAATCCAATTCACTGTTTTTTTTTCTGATACTCTATGACACAGACATACTCATATAAATTGGCAGAGTATTCCACTATGGCCCGGTATCTTCTCTGCCATATTTTTATAACAGTGAAAAATTGAGGGGCAATAGCTTACATATTCATCAGCAGAATGGTTAAATTAAAATGGTAACTTCATATTTTGCCCCCCCCCACACACACAATCAGCCACTAAGGGCCACCTTTTGTTTGAACAGACTCCTTTAATCTGAACCAGTGGTCGTTATAAATCATTGGAGCCTCTTTATTCAGCAGCTCATGAACTATGATGTTTGCCAGCATTCTGAGTAGCCAGAAGATGACTATGAGTTTTGGTATCTAAGGGGTTTTTTTGCCCCAGTACTGGGAATTGAACTCAGGACCTTGTGCTTGCCAGGCAGGCACGGCACCACTGAGCTACATTCCCAGCCCTTGGTATCTAAGGTTTGAAATGATACATTGCTACAGATAAGCAACATTAGCTAATGGTACTTGGATAGGCTCCTGGGGGAACCCATTTCCATTAATGCCCAAATTTACCTATGGCCTTCTAGTGCTGGCAAGAACAACTGGCCGGAAGATGGGGACCATCCAGATGACAGTTTTAGTTCTGGCTATTGCTGGAACATAGTTCTGGAAGTGTGAGCCCTGGACCAAGGGCTTCAGGATCACATGGAAACATGATAGAAATGCAAATTATGCAATTACTAGGCCCCCCTCAGATCCACTGTCAGAATTTCTGGTGCCAAAACCCAGGAGTCTATGTCCTAGCAGCTCTCCAGACAATTCTTACACTGCTAGGGGGTTTTTTGTGGGTTTTTTCCCCCATTAAGTTTACTGGTACATTTTAGGTATAAAATACATTTACATACATCATTGGGATCTTGTACCATTACATGAGTATCTTGGTTCTTTTTTTTTTTTCCCCTTCCCCTGCCCTCCTTCACTCCCTCCATCCTTCACTATTTGCAAAGATTTTGTTTCCATTTTTTTCCTTTTCTTGTATTTTTTTCCCTTCTTTCCTTTCCCCTACCTCTCCCACTTCCCGTGCTCCTTTAGGCCTTTACATCCTATTACACAATATCAATTATACATTTTTAGGATTAAAATATCAAGACCTAGGAGACATTACCACAGATTTTACAGAATTTAAAAGGATATAGAAAGCATATTACAAAAATCTGTTTTGAAATAAATTTGAAACTTCTAAGAAGTACCTTGGAAGACAAATTAATGAAACTAACTCTGGAAGAAATATAAAATTTGAATAGCACCTATTAAAGAAAGTATATTCCTAGCTTGAAAACCTACCTATATGACAACAACAGGCTCATATACATTTTAACTGATAAATTATATCAAACATTTAAAGCAGAAAAAAAAAGGAACACTTCTCCCCTCATTTTAGGAACTCAACATTGTGCTAATCCTAAAACTGGATAAAGATAATAGAAGAAAAAAGTATGAACATAGATAGAAATTTGTGTAACAAAACAAACTATTAGAAGTCAGTTCTGGCAGTATGTAGAAAGTGGTTTTGTTATGTGGATGGCATACACTGCTAGGTTTTGAGGAACACTGATCTGAAAGTCCTCTTTGCTGTCCCTGTCTGTTGATCACCCCTTTTGAGGGAGGAGCCAGCTTCCAGGCCTGGTCCTGTATTTGTAGGTAGAGGAGCTTCAGGAATTCTCATTTGCTTTCCTCAGATGGAACAACTTCTATATCTAAGACAGTTCCTAATAATCTAGACCTTATGAATGCTTAATACATACTGATTCTTATTATGATGGCTCAACTTTAAATTTATATTAAATTAAATTTGTATGAAATGAACCAAGGTAATCTGACAGATACAGATAAGAATAATGTTCTAAGTCTCACACTACTGGAAAGGACCAAGAGAGGTGTGACTAACACAATCAAGATTGCCTTTGTTATAAAAATAAAAAGGGTTGGGAATTTAGCTCAGTGGTGCCACTGCCTGCCTTGCAAGCACAAAGTCCTGAGTTTGATCCCTGGTACCAAAAAATAAAAATTAAAAATAAATAAATAAACTTTAGAACAAAATCTTTGACCTAAAAAACACCCCAACTCAATTGAGAGGTTTAAGTTTTAGCAGAAGTCTGAAATGGCTGCAGAGCCACAGCTATGAGAAAGTGCTATATTTCTGAATATAACTGTGCTTTGCATATGTATATGAGTCGCTTAGACAAAGAGCCCAAATTTCCAGTGACACAGTTAGGAGGGGAACTGGCTGTGACCTGTCATGCAGCCAAGGACCTGATTTTTTCATCTGCCAAGCAGCACTGCAACAAACAAAACTGAAATACCAGTTCTCTTTATCATGGAATTCTAAATTTATATTTAGCAAGTTACTAAATTTTAATTATGTAGATTCAGGTGTTAAAGATGTAATTAATAGGCTTTGAACTCAATCTCATAGATAATCATTTGGAAACTAGTGTTTAAGTTCTATTCATATTAAAGCTTCTTATTTTACTTGATTTCTTACTGTGTGTTTGAAATTGCAGAAGTCAAATCATGTTTTTAACAAAACAAAACTGGTAAGCATCTTTCCCTGCAGGGCATAACTCTTCCCTCTCTTTGAAAGTGAAAGATTGTGCTCAGTAGTGCTTTGTAGTTGTTATTTTCTAGAACATAGTCCAACATTCCCATCTCTGCCACCTTTGGCCCACTGTAAGGGCCCTGTGTCCATTGGCTCCTAAGTGAGAAGGATCCTGACAGGTCCTCCAGTTTGTCCCATTTCTTTTAGCTATGTTCACATTTAAAGAATTTTAGAAAGGAGACTCTGTTGTGAGTCTAAAGATCTTTAGGAAAGAATGCTACTGCTAAGCTGGACTCAGTAGTGCATGCCAGTAATCTTAACTATGCAGGAGGCTGAGGCAGGAGGACTGCAAGTTCAAGGCTAGCATGGGCAGTACAGCAAGATCCTGCCTAAATAAAGAAAAAGAAAAAAGGATAGTACTTCTAATAAGAAATTACCTATATTTAATGAACCTTTACCCCACACTAGGCCTGTGTTGAGCTCTGTATATGCAGTATCTCATATAATCTTAAGAACACCTCTGTCAGGTAGGTACTATCATTATCTCCATCTTGTAGTTGAGGTAACTAAAATTTTAGAGAGTCACATAGTCACTTAGCCAAAGCTATAGAAATGGGATTCTTCAGGCTTTTTGGCAAATAATTCCTGTATTTAGCAATTTTTACATACTATTCATTTATCCACCTGTGTAGTCTATCACTGGCAGAACTTGTTTGAAGCCCTGAGAATTCAAAAGTAAATAGAATTTCCCTACCTTTAGACTCTTGCAGTTTCTAGTGAGAGGCAGACATGAAACCTTTGTAATGTAGTTAATGCTGCAGGAAGAGTGTGACAGAGCAGTGAGGAATCCAGCCTCTGTGGGCAGATGCTCGCTGTTACTATGAGTACAGTGTGCATATGTGTAAGGTATTGTAGGAACATGGAACATGTAGGAGATTTCACAGACTGGTGACTTCTGAGTAGATGGCTAAAGTTGTAGCTACTGAGGAGGAAGAGAACGGGGAAGGGTCGCTATTGCAGTGTTAGTGGAGGGCAATCAGTAGACCCAGTGGACCAGTGGAGAAGACTGCAGGCTGCTCCCTTGGTACATTTACCAGAGGGTGTGAAGGATGACAATAGGAGGTAAATGCTCAGAAGTATGAATATGGAGCCAGTTGAGGGCAGTAAGAGGATTACCAGATTTTCTTTGCTTTTTAAAAATATTTCCTTTTCTTCTGTGTATTAGCAGAAGATAGTACTTAATAAATGCTGTTAATTAACCCATTCACATTAACGTTACCAAAATATACTTTGCTGGTTTTATTTGAATATTATACCTCATAAATTTTTTAAAAATCTAGGGCCAGGGGATTTGGCTCAGTGGTTCCGCCACCTGCCTCACAAGCACAAGGACCTGAGTTCGATCCCCTGTACCAAAAAAAAAAAATCTATAAAATATCAGGCTGAGAGCCCTGCCAAGCTTGGAAGCAGTGTCATGTCATTGTGAGTCATACAGAGATGTGGTTTCCAGTCACAGCCTCAGTATCCTGGGTGTCAGTGAGGAGAAGGATCCAGTCAGAGCCCTGCCTGCTGTAATAACAGCTGCTTTCTCGGCCTTGCCCTTGACCTCAGGAGAATTTGGGCACAGCTGGAAGCTAGCCATATTTTGAGAAGTATAGTCCACCTTCCTCTGTTGCTTTTCCTACTCCGGGTTTCTGGGTTTGACTTTCCAAGTTCCTGGCGTTTTTGTGACTCAGTTCTTCTCCATATGCTCCCCACATACCTGTACAAGCTGTTGGAGCCAATGCTGTTTCCCTCAGGGTTTGAGCCACTGGTTCCTGCTTACAGTCTGCCTGACCTGCTGGCTTCCATGATTGTTCTCTCTTTTTCACTGAAAGTGCTTCGCTTTTACTCCACAGGTTCAATCTTGTTGGCACGCTGGAAATGATGGAAAATGCACCTTAGCTGTTCTTTCCTGGAGCCATTTGTAAATTTGGCTCTTTTTGTACATCTAGCATTCCAGTGAGAATACTTAGCTAAATCCTAGTGGATTACAGGGGCAAATAAGTTCCTAACTTCAAGTGGGAATGATCAGTTATATATAAAAATGGAAGGGAGCCCAAAAGGGAGGGCTTTCATCTTAAATCCTCTCTCTGTTTTATACCACTTGGCTGATGCCATTTTTAGTCTGTTACCTATATCCATTGTCCAGTTGTGCTGTCCTTCTAGGTGAATCAGTCCTCCAAAATCAGGGCTTAGGGTTGATTGTTTTTAGGAAATCACTTCAGTTCATAAGCTGGGCTTATAGGAAAAATGATCAGAATTGTGGATAGGAGGAACTTTTCAGAGTACACCCACCTTGTTTCCCCATATTGTAACTGGCTGCCTTCTCCTTCCCAGCTATTTGAGATAATTTCTAGGAGAGATACTTTAACTAATGGGGTGTTCTCTCCTTCAAGTGGATAGGAAGAAAAGAGCCAAAAATCCATAGCACTAAAAAGCACTAGATCTAAATCTCTTTTCTGGCCACTATGCGTCATGATCTTATTCAGATATGTCTGAGCTTACCAACTCTATTTGTCACAGCACTTCAGCAGTCACAGCACATGCCTGAAAACAGACCCCTGTAAGTCTCACAATAAATAAACCACACAAAGAATAAATAAAAGAGGGCCACTAATTTGATGAAGACCTTATAGGCAAACAAAAGCCGTGTGATAAGCCAGGCATGGTGGGATGCATGTCTAGTCTCAGATACTTGGGAGAATGAGGCAGGAGGATCTCTTGAAGTTTAAGACCAGCTTGGGTAACAAAGTGAGAGCCCATGTCAAGACAAACAAAGCCATGTCATGTTTTAACAAGTAATAATGAGAACATGGAAATTATTTTTGATTACCTAAAGCTGTGTATCAGCATGTGACCAGAGTCAAAACACATATAAATATATATATATATTTAAGTTGTATATATAAGATATTATATATAAGATTATATATTATATATAATCTTATATATTATATAATGTTATAATATAATAATATATTAATATAATATATGTTATAATATTAATATTATATTATAATCTTATAAATATAATAATCTTTTAGATTCCCAGAGAAAAACCTCACTTCTTTCTGTCTTTATTTGATGTTGATGTTGATTTTGAATTGGAACTTTCATTTCCTACTCTTTGGTATGTTCGAGGTATTCAGGAGAGATTGTGAGTGTTTTGAAAATTTGGTTTACACAGCCCATTGAAATGAAGAGTTACATTGTACATTCCTTTTAAGAGGGGGAAATTTAGTGTCGCTCTGTGTGTTAGGCCCTTCCTCTGTAACACTTAAGGACTTGGTACTTTAGGGCATAAAAAATAGCATAAAAGGGTTCCTCCACTTCAAAGCAGTTTATTGGGGTTTTTTTGTTTTTGTTTTTGTTTTTTTTGCTGAGACTTTTATATGGAACAGAAACATAGATCACTGACAGTAATGGTCTGGGTTTGCATTGCTTAGAGAATTATGTTAAAACACCCCCATCTTGGTCCTCTGAATGTATCTTTACTTTCTTCCTCCTTGAGAATATCACTGGGGGCTGGTGATGAAGCTGAGTAGTAAAGTACTTGCCTAGCAGGTGTGAGGCCCTGGGTTCAATCCTTAGCAAGCAAGAAAAAAAAAATCACTTAATGAGAAATGTCCTTTTGTTTTTTTACAGACTGTATTTTTCAATGCAAACTTATGGAGAGACTGATAGAGAAAAGTTGCTGTTAATGTATCAGACAAATGAGCAAATAATAAATGGCCTTTTTCCTCTGAACAAGGACCTGGCGTTAGAAATGGCAGCTCTCTTAGCTCAGGTAACTCCCGTGTTGTGTAGAGTAATATATGGAAGTGATAAGATTTTAATTTCTTCACTGAATTTAATGCAATAAAAAAATAGACCTTCAGTAACTCTTTAAATTGATTTTTTGCTATGATTATCACCTTAAAAATTGCAGGGATTCTATCTGCTTGGACTCTGAGCCAAGTGGCAGTGATAGAATGAGACATACGGGAGCCTTGTTTCATAACTCTTGAAAATAGAGCTCCAGGCTTTGCATTTCATAAAGGAATCTGAGTGTTTACTATGAGGCTGAGAATGCCATGCTGAAACTGTTCACTAACCTAACAAGAATGAGTCCTTGAAAGAGCAGGAGCACTTTCTCATTTACCTGTTGTATCCATTAGGGTTAAATTCAGACTTCAGCAAACATACATACAGAGACTTAATCAGCCGGAAATATGCTCATCTCTCATTGAGGTGGAAGGATCTTCCTGGCTCCCCTACAAAGTCACTGGGACCACAAGCTTTATCCTGCTGTCCATTCTACTGTCCCTGCGCTGTCAACCCCATGTTTCTGGAGGCCTGCCAGAGCTCCAGCTGTTAGGTCAGTGTTCCAGGCCTGGAAACAGAGGAAGGGCTGAAGAAGGCCATGCCTTCCTGCCTTTGGGAGTACTTCTTTGAAGTTACATAAAACACTTCCATTGAGGCCTCTCTGCTCAGGATGGGATTTAGGCACCTACAAGGGAGGCCAGGGGGTGTGGTTTAAGCTGAGCAGCAGTGTGCCAGCTTCATTTAAGGTCTTTATTGCTCAAGAAGAAGAAGAAGAAGAGGATGGTCACAAGAGACAGCTCACAGTCTCTAGCACACCTGAGTCTTTGCATAGGACAATTAAGGAAAAAATGTTAAACGTTGTGATACTCCATCCAGACAAACACTTAGGTCCCCCAGCGTCTTCTGTTGCTGGCTCTTCACTCTCTACATCATCCCAGGTCGTTCCATTCATTTTCTTTATTTTATCCACTACCTATGCCAATGATTCCTAAGTCTCTTCTCTCCAGTTCATACTTCCTTAATGAGCTC
Organism: Heterocephalus glaber; assembly: GCF_000247695.1. The sequence goes on from NW_004624738.1 coordinate 25,227,019, forward strand.
CTTAAATTCAACATACTGAAAACTACACTAATCATCTTCCCTCCTCTTTCTTCCCATTCTGTATCTTCATTGTGATGCTGTCTCCACTCAGTGCCCACGTGAAGTTCAAATCCAGGGATCCCCGCTGACTCTTTCCTCCCTGTTCCCTTTCCCACTGGCCTTAGATATTCTTCCCTGTTCACTGCTAAATATGCTAATTACTACCATCACTGTAGTTCTGACCCTTGTCACATCCTGCCTGCTGTCCTTCCAGGTGCCTGTGTTTTTCACAAATTTATCTTTCACACAGAGGCTAGAGAGTTTTTCCAGTTAGCCATAGCTGCATAACAAATGACTCTTCAAATAATAGGGGAGGAATGTGAGACAGCAACTTGTCCTTGCTTCACCTGGCATCCACTGACACAGTCCAAGGGCCAGTTGTGACCCCAGGGCTGAGGGCTGGAATTGCCTGTCTCCTGGCTGATGCTGGCTGTTCATGGGACTTCTGCTGGGACTGTCAGCTGGAACATCCACACGTGCTCTCTTCACGTGACTGCTTATGCTTCTGCCAGAATGGTGGTTGAATGGCAAAAGCAGTTACCCAAAAAGAGACAATGAAGCCTGCAGTTTCCTTAAGGCCTAGACCTGGAGACAGGACCAGTGTTGCCTGTTCGTGGAGATTTGTTTACACAGAACTAGTAACTGAGATAGAGACACAGCAAAAATGCGAATCTAGCTGTCATTTACCAATACAGAAGATATTCCTGATCTGAACTGTGCCATGAACTTTCTGCTCATCTGTGTAAACCGGATTCATGTACAATTCTCTGACTCGCATATGATTTTGTTTTTCTTATGTTCTACTGGTCAGTCTCCTCAGCCTGGAATGTTCTACCCCTATCCCTTCACCTATTAACTTCATCTTACCCTTTCATTTTTACGGTAGGAGTCACATATTCCAAGAAACTTTCCTGAATCCTGTGGGGGGGGTTAAATGTCCTTCTGTAATGTTCTACACTTAAATATTGGTGTCCTGATCTCAATGATAAAAGCTGAAGAAAAGAGAAACAGGGCACTTATTTTCTTGGTCATGGGACTAGGAATGATTCCCTGCCAATTGTTTGGACACAGATTCTCTATTAAAATCATGCATTTGTTGAAAGACAGGGTCTCACTATGTAGTCCAAGCTGGCCTTGAACTCCTATGTAGCCCAGGCTGGGCTCAAACTCACAGTGATCCTCCTGCCTCAGCCACCTAAGTGCTGGGATCACAGGCATGCGCCACCACGACCAGCATCTTTTTTTTTTAAAACTAGGATTTAACCTCATCTTTTTGCTTTATCTTTTAATTTTGTCAAGAAGCTTCTCCAAGAAAAATTATAAACTGCTTTGGGGATATATACTTAACATTTTAGATGAGTTTGAGGAAGAGACAGAGCAGTTAAGATAACACATCAATAAAATTTTGGGCACATGACTAATTTAAAAAATCTCAGCTACTCAGAGGGCTGAGGGAGGAGGATGGCAAGTTCCAGGCCAGCCTGAACAACTTAGTGAGACCCTGTCTCAAAATTTAAAAATAAAAGTAAAAGTAAAATTACTCTATATAAGGAAAATTAAATAATGCTTCTGATCTTCTTCCCTCAGAGCAGTTTTTATGAAGATAAATGAAATATACTAAAGAAATTTAAACTTGCTAAATGAGTTATTTCTATCGTAAATTTGAATACTGCTAGGTCCTTGTTGACATTCTCTGTCTTAGGAAATTCTCAGAGCTGCTGACCCAACATTGTTGTACAAAGTCTGGTAAGGGGTCTTGTTCATGTGGGACATGTTGGGAATTATCGTATTCTCCAAACATCTGCTGTGTTTATTCTTGCACCAGGGAGGCAAAGCGCTGAGCTTGAACACACCACTCATGGCTTCCTGAAGAGGCACTGTTGCCGTGAATGGTCCTACTACTTTTGTTAACTAGTGTTTGTCCAACTTTGTGGAAGTTAAGACCCAGTCTAGGTTCCACAGGCAGCTGTGGTGAGTGCTGCCTGCTGACAGGTAGGGACAGTGTGCAGCTTCTCTGGGGGAAAGAATTTCAATGTAAAGATCTGGTGGATAGTTTTTATTGGGTGTGAGGACATTAGGGAAGGATCCTTGATGAGAAAAGAGATGGGGAGTGTTAGCAACCAGGAAAAATGAGGAACGGGAGCTGAACAGCAAAGCCATGCCAGACAACCAAGAAATAAGAAATGGAGTCAGAGAACTTAGAAGATTATGAAAAAAGGTTGTCAGGGCAGAGCTCAGCTGAGATTTGCACAGTAACTGATGAGCTTAGGAACTAGAAAAGAGAAGACACAGGGCCTGTGCAACAGCTGAACTGGAGGCAGGAGGCCCCTGGGACGTGGAGAGCTGGGGTTCTCTGTAGGACCATTCCAGGCTGGGTGGAGCTTGCCAGCTGCTTGTTGGATGTTCTGTAGGTAAGGGTGTGAATGCTCCTTCTGGAACCCTCTTTGGTATCTTACTCAAAGCACTTAACACAGTTTATCAAAAGTGTGCCTCAGTCTCCCCTACTAGCTAGCAAACTCTTTAGGGTAGGTTCTGTGCTTAGCTTTTTCTTCTCTCACATCACTTAACAGCAACTGACTTATAATGGGAACTAAGTGTAGGTTTGGATAAAGGAAGAGGTACTTCAGTTGGTGGAGAAATGGATGGGTAGTTGGATGGGTGGCAAAGGATGGCATCTCCGTGACCTATAAGCAGAGACAAGGGTTGAACATTCTTTCATCGAGGGAGAGAAGGAAATGAAGAGCTCCATTCCTAGGAATAATAGTCTAATAGAATGAGTGGCTGAATATAGCAACATTTATAGAGAAAATCTAAGAAGGAAATAATAATAATATAATTCTTGCTCTCATTACATGCAGTAGAGACCCTTAAAACTTACAACTGCTTCCTGACTTCTTACAGCTTTATCATCTTTTTTGCCTTTTATTTTTAACTTCAATTTCATCTTATTATTAGCAATTGAAATGCTACCTTCAAATGAAAAATTATGCTGTGCTACAGGAAATAATAGAGTAGTGTCCTTCAGCAACTACTGCTAGATGGTGAGAGTAATCTAGGAAGGTTAATGTGGAAATAGTACTGAAATGTTTAAGTGATAGCTTTTTTCCCCCAAAGTTAGAATTCAAATGAAATTCAGACTTAACAGTTCTCACATATGATTATAAATTTTGTAGCCCCAGAATCACAACAAATAGATTTTTGTGTTGTGTGCTTTTAAAGAAAAACTAAAAGTGATTTTCCTTTTCAAAGCTCTTTCAATATTCTACGTTTTCTCTTTTTTTGGATTTCCAATCAGGTGGAAATTGGAGATTTTGAAAGACCTTTCTCAACTCCAGCGGGGCATGTTACCAACCAGTGCAAAGCAAATCAAACTCTAAAACAAGTCATAGAAAAATTTTATCCTAAAAGTTATAGAGACAGCTGTACTGAGGAACAGCTAAGGTAAGGAAGCATTTTTTTTTTAACTCTTTGGTAGAGTCATGCTACTCGTTTTTTGTTTTTCATTTTTCTGTTCTAATTTTAAAGGTTGAAAAATTAGTTTTCTCAGGAATTTTTAATACTGATGAGCCCCAAGAGGTGACAACCATCTCTATTTTAGATGTGCCCAGAAGCTTTAGAGTCTATTTGTCATGTGTGGCATTATATTTTTGAAGCACATATACATTCTGCACTGACTAAAAAATCCTTTTAATTAAAAAAGCATTCCCTTGATTTAGATCTTCTTTTCATTTGATCTTATTCATACTTGTACAAATTAATCCTGATAATAAAGATGGAAAAAACTGACTGATGTTTAATCTTATGAAGCATGTATCAAAAACAATTATCTCATAGGATCTTCTATTATAAACAAATTGAAATTAAAAAGCTATCTTCTTACATGAAACTTTTTAATGTAAAATTGGAATTAAATTAATTTACAGTTTCAGTATTTAGAGGATATAAAGAAATGCTGATTGGATTTTTAAAAATAGAGACAAATCCACTTTACCATGGGTTTTCCAAAATGGAAATTTTAAGATCAGTATTTTGTCGTCTGTGTAGTGTAAGTGGTTGCCTCTGTAATTTAGTTTGAGAAGTTTTCTATGCATCCAACCTTTCTCTAAGCCAGGAGTGGTAATACCTAAAATTCTTCCAATTGGGCTCTTCTTCTTGAACTTTTCTTTAAAAATTATAATATTCCTAGGAGAAATTACCTTATAAACTATTTTATACTAGGGCTTGATGTTAACTCTTCAGGTGTTTAAAATGTACCTGCCAGGGGTATCTTGGTCATGTTAAGAACAATGACAGTATGAGAATTTGGTAAAAGAAATGCTCCAGAAAGATGTAACAGTGGGTAGGTGAAATATCACAGGTAGGCCTAGAACTGACCCAAGGAGAGCTTTATCTTGGGAGGATGATACACCGCTTATGCTTTGGCTTTTGTCTTTTTGTTCTGTTTTTTTTGTTTTTTAGGCAGCTTTACCAGCGACTATCAACCAGATGGATGGCCCTCCGGGGACGCAGTGCTGCTGACTGTGTGCGCATTTATTTGACAGTAGCCCGGAAGTGGCCATTCTTTGGTGCCAAGTTGTTTTTTGCAAAAGTAAGAAAGAATGGGAGGGAGACACATAGTAAAAACCTTGTGTACATAATCGACCAGATTTACCCCAGTGCTAATATACTGGGCTTTATAAAAAATGAAGAAAAGCCCCCAAATTTAAAGAAAGCAATGAAGGAATGTTAGAGAAGGGCAAGGTTTCTCCCTCTTTTCCCCTCTGCTCAACTTTTCTCCACCCTAAATCATTTCCCAAACTCATTACATTAATCAGGAAACGATAAACAACAGCTGAACACTGCTTTCTTCTCTTCATTCATATATCCAGTCAATGGACTACACTCTCACTCATTGGCTCATTGATTTAGTAAATATTTACTGAGTCCTGTTTGGCAAGCATTGACCTAACTTCTAGACACACATAAACCCCTAGTTTCTGATGAATTGTACCACATTTCCAGGATGGTGTCTTTTAGCATGGTCCAGTGTTGCAACACACTTGTAAACAAAGCACTCCATGGTGAATGTCCTTAACAGTGATACACGCAGGGTTCTGCAGAAACAGTGCAGAAAGCCATGAACCCTGCCTGGGAGGTAGCCAGCCCTTTCCCCAAGAGAAAAACTGTACCTTTTTTCTTTCTAGGGAGAAGGTCCTGGGGAAAGAGCATGCTAAGCACAGGCTCTACCATGGAGCTACGCCTCCAGCCCCAAACTGTGCTTTTAAAATTCCTCTTCTTTTTTCTATTCTTTCTACTTTGGACCTTCGTAGATACTTTTTTTTTTTATATCAGGAATCAAACTTGGGGCCTCATGCTTCCCAGGCAGGCACTTGCCTGCTAAGTTACGTCCCTAGTCCCCTCATAGACTCATCAGATGCATCCTGTCTTGCACTGTATTTTTTCTGTGTATTTCTTTTATGCTCACTAATAAGTTGCAGACTTAACCTCCAGAGTGATCCTACAGTCCTCCTCTGGGGCCCACCATAGTGCTTTTGCACACAATTGTCACTTCACAAACATTTGCTGAATAGCCTGCAGCTTTGGACAAGTCAGTTACTCTCTCTGGCCCTCGGTACTCTCATCTATTAATAAACAATGTGGACTGGAAAAGTCAAATCTAAGGAATCTTCTAACTCTGATTCTATGAGTGATTTATTGTTGGGTAAGTAATTATTTTTGCTACTGGAACTGGAAGCTCCATACTGAGTTAACAGAAAGATGATAGTGTGTTAGTATTCTTAAACATTTATGCAATGAATGTATTTGCATGGAGTTGCATTTTTTTTTTTTTAAATACTGTATAGGGCCGGGGATTTAGCTCAGTGGTTCCAGCGCCTGCCTTGCAAGCACAAGGTCCCAAGTTCAATTCCTGGTGCCAATAAATAAATAAATAAATAAATAAATAAATAAATAAATAAAAATACTGTATAAGGAATAAGTCAAGTGTAGTGACACTCATTTACTTAAGAGGCTGAGGCAAGTGGATTGCTCAAGTCCAGGAGTTTGAGACCAGCCTGGGCGATATAGGGAAACCTATGTCCTGTAAGCTGCTGGCACAAACTATTATTATGATATAATGATACTGTTTTGTGTTGCATGACTAGCACTTTTCTTTGTAACAGAGATGCACTTCCTTTGCTTAATGGTGCCTCTGTTTGGTGTGTGTGTTAAAATACAAGTAACATAAAATTTACCATCCTATTTTTATGTAGACAGTTCTGTGCATTCACATTGCTGTACAGCCATCACCACCGTCCATCTCTAGAACTTTTTGTCTCCCTGAAGCCTGAAAGTCTAGATCCATTCAACACTAACTTTCCATGCTCTCCCAACCCCCAACCCCTGGGAATCAATTGCTTTTCTATGAAGCACATGTGTGAGGAATTACAAGTATTTGTACTATGGTTATCTGTTTCACTTAGGAAGTCTTGAAGATGACATAGTATGTGTCAAAATTTCCTCCCCTTTTAGGACTGAATAGCATTCAGCTACACATACACACACACACACACACACACACACACACACACACATTTTGCTTATTCATTCACCTGACAATAGACACTTGGGTTGAATGGCATCTTGTTTAGTGCCTGCCTACATTTGCAAATCAGCACTCAGTAGACAGAATGATAAGCTAGAGGGTGTTTTTTAAAATATGAGATTCTCATAAGTTTTACTGTATGCAAGTAACACAAAATTCACCCCAATTCCTCATTTATAGTCTTGAGATTCTTTTGTAAGATTTAAGAGACATAATTAAGTTTTTGTTAGAAGTTCAGCTGTTAACTGAACAAAATAGTTATTATGGAATGTTCATAAATATTCGTGGATTTTAATTGGTTTTAGTGGTGGGAGACTTTTTATTAATATAATTTCATTGCTTTTGCAATAAAGAATTTGGTAGAAAGTTTAGTACTTTTCAGTACAACAGATCACAGTTTCATATTTTCTTTTTAATCTATTTTTGTTATACCCTGAATATCACATTTAATAAACTTTTAGAAAAAATGTACATTGGGCCAGGGATTTAGCTCAGTTATCCTAAAGCCTGCCTTGCAAGCTCAAGGTCCCGAGTTTGATCCCTGGTACCAAAAAAAAAAGAAAAAGTATACAAATATTATAGTAATCTTTTACATTGTGGTAGCATTACACATTATACAAGGTACATCAGTATAATTTGTTTCATTAGGATTTTGGCCATCATGGAAACCCAAAAAGCTTTGTCAACTATTGACCTTTTGAACAAAAATAAATAATAAAAATTATTGTTTGCATGTTAAAGATGAGGAAATTCAGCCTCAAGGGAATTAAATACCTTGTCCAAATGCACACATTACTAAATGGCAGATTTGGGTTTCAAAGTCAGGTCTCCAAATATCAACTTCGCTATTCTGTCCAGAATAACAGCCTCCTTCCCCAAAATTAATTTTTAATAATATGATTTTGCTGTTGTTGTATAATGGTGTTCCCTGGCATTTAGTCTAAAATATATTTCTGTAGTTTGGTTTAGCATTTATAATACAGTATATTTTCATCTCTTCATAGCCCATAACTCCATTATCACTTGGAAATACTGTCATATGGCTGGCTATCAATGAGAATGGTTTAAGCATCTTAGAATTCAACTCCATGGTAAGATTAAGCCCTAAAATTTTACATTGAATCCACTATTTCTTTTGCTCAGCATACCATAAACATAAGGTAATGATACCTTAATCTTATTTTTCTGATACTCAGAAAACATCCTAATATATCTAATTGAAAGCAGTTTTACAGATGCAATTATGATTATAATTAAATCTTATAAAATAAGACAGATTACCTGTTGTGTATGGGAAAATATTAAGATCCTGTGGTTAAACTACCATCGTGGTTATATTGGTGACATGAATATTTTTAAAGTGTTATGATAATTGGTTCCTATGTAAAATAAAAATATTTAAGATATCATTAAATAGAAACTTTAATGATCAAAGTTTTAGTTTCACTAAGGCTTCTACCACATAATTTCTATAATTTTCCATAATATCATTTGCCAGTTCACTTGGACATATACAAAACTTACAGCTTTTCACATAAGTACAAATTAAGTCAAATTATTCTCTTTATGTGTTCATTTATTTATCTGAAATTAACATTGTCTATCCTATTTCATGTATCACATTATTTAGAAAATATTTTATTCCTTTTTTTTTTCAATCTAATGGCTAGGAGTTGCCAATTTAAGAGCTGTAATGTACTCTCCTTACCCATGGTGATAGTGAGAGGTCACTAAAAATGGGTTGGAAACAAAACTATCCTTTAGTGTCATACTGTTTTCCTCTTGTAAGTAATTTTAAAACTTGTTGAAAGAATTTTTGTTTTCCAAATACTTTTTAATTCTTGGGTGGATAACTTAAAGACACATTATAACATCAGTGACTTGAAGTCAACAAAAAAAAAACTATGCATGGGCCAGGGATTTAGCTCAGTGGTTCTGCCGCCTGCCTCACAAGCGCAAAGACCTGAGTTCGATCCCCAGTACCAAAAAAAACAAAAACAAACTTTACACCAGTATTGAGTTCCATTAGTTAACTAGTTCCCTAGATCTAAAGTGGTGAATATACAGGACAGCAGGTAGACACTAGGGGGCTGTAGCTCTGAAGGCATCTAGGGCTACAGCATTCTGCTCAGTCCTGCAGGCCGATCATTACATGTCCAGACCTCTTTATTTTTAGGCTGCACAACTTTAAATTATACATTTTAAGTGGTTTTAGAAACCCACTGCGAAAAGTATTTGTTGGATAGCCTTAATATAAAGATCTCTTATAACATAAGAAAAATAAAAGAAAACTATGGGGCTGGGGCTGAGGATGTAGCACAGTTGTAGTGGATTTCCAAGGTCCCGGGTTCAATTTCCACCACCAAAAAAAAAAAAGTTAAATACACTAATAGATAAGTGGACCAAGACAATTTACAAAAGAAGAAATATAAATATGCAATGTATGTATTTTAAAATGTTAAATTTCACTACTAATTAAGTAAATGAGATTTAAAGCAGATTCTACTTTTCACCAATTAGGTTGCAGAGATTTAAAAGAATGTTGATATCCAGTGTTAGCAAGATTGTGAGAATGTGAATGGTATAACCTCTCTAGAGGAGAGGTGGGAAAAGTTCCCCTAGTTGTCTTTACTCCTTAAGCAATTCTTGTTTGATTTTTACAACCAAAGAAATAAGTATGTGCATTATGAAGTAACAAATGAAAAGAAATAAAAATGGTTTAAATATGCTGTAATAGGAGACTGATTAAATAAAAATGATTGCCTTTAAAGTAATTTAAAATTCTATACAACTTCATTGGTTGGCATGAAAAGATGGTTACAACTTGCTGTTAACTTAAAAAAATAGTACAGTGCTAAACAGTATTCACGATACTGTTTCTGTTTATATATCTCAAAATCTACCTACCAGGTTGAATCTTGTAGATTTGCCAGTTTTGTCGTATAGTATTTGACCATTTTGACCTTACAAGTATCAGTTTCGCATGCCTTAACCGGATTTGTAAAGAGAGCTATGTGGAAGAACATATACAAAGACATTAACAGTGATTTTCCCCCTGGCTGCTGAAATATAGGTGTTTTACATTTTCTGATAGTTTCTATTTTTTCTGCAGTGAGTTTTTTCAGAATCAAAATTTAATTGTGAAGAAAATATAAAATTAGCTCCACCACTGTTTATTTTAGGTCATAATAGATGTCATATTTTAGATAATATGTTTTTGTATTATGTTACGACTAATTAACATAATCATTTTAATGGAGATTAGTTATTAACTATCTTTCATTTTTATGTAAAGAGCATATAACATAATTACTTTTTCTTTTCTTTGAAGAGGTTATTAGTCAGCTATGCACACAGAAGTCTAACGACCTTTGGAGGTTATCAAGATGATTTTATGGTAGTCATTAACAATTCACATTCAAAAGACAAACCAACAGAGAAATTACTTTTTACCATGGCAAAACCCAAGGTGAGTGGAACCCTTTCTGCCAACTTTTTTGTACTAGTTTTTTAATACTAAAATATTTATTAAGCAAAGACTTTTCCAGACGGAAAAAGAGATTTTATTTATAACTTAACAACCATGGATTCAAATCCTTGCTAACTTTATCTTGGATTCTTTATCTGAACAATGCTACTTATTTTAACTCAGCCCTGTGCCTGGTATATAAAATGTTCAAAAGAAATGGCCATGGACTTATTGTTATCAGATACTTTATACACGTTATCTTAACTACTTGGGGTTGTTTTATGGACTCGTTAGAGGAAGAGCAGATTTTTATAATTAAGACATATTTGTTCCTTTACTGTTTTAAACAAATTATAAAGTTTCAATGCCTTTAAATAAAAGGGCTGCATTCTAACATGTTATGGTAATTTTAGTAAAAAGAATGAGAAATTGATTCTCCAAAAACTTTTTCACAAAGTTGTCAAATAAAGAGACAATTTCTGTAGAATCTGGAGGTTTTTAAAAAATATATCAGATCTCAAGACCAGGGTTCTTAGCTCAGTGGTGCCAATGCCTGCCTTGCAAGCACAAGGTCCTGAGTTCAATCCCTGGTACCAAAAGAAAAAAAAAAATCAGATTCCTAATCAATTCTATATGTAGGTGAAGATGGTTAGCCATGACCAAAAGGTCATAGGATAGTCAATATTTCAGTTTAAATAAAGAGTTGATGTAACACACTAAATTTCTTAATTCATATATATTCACAAACATGAGTTTAAGATAATTGATAAAGTTGTATACTGACCATTACATTTCCAAATATTGCCACTAAACTTGATTATTTTCTGAGAGTCACTCTTTCTGGTGATTTAAGTAATGGAAAAAATGTGGTGGTGCCTTGATGGTGCAGGCACATAAGAACTTCACTCTCAGCAAGCAGTGGATTCTGGTAGGTTGGGTGCTTGCACATGGAGATCACCCTTGGCCAACCCTTTGCTCTCTTAGAATTGGTGAGAACTTCTCAGGAGCATAACGGTTCTATTTTTCTTGTTTTAGATTCTTGAAATCACTCTTTTGATTGCCAGTTACATCAACAACTTCCATCAACAAAAGGCAGCATTTCACCACCTCTCTGCTCCAGCACTGCTTTCCATCAAGGCCCAGGAACCCCAAGCCAGGGTGATGGGAAGCCAGCCCCTGCTGTCAAGCAGCAGACCCACCAAAGGCCCCACCTTACTCTAAAAGCCCAGGAGCTTGGATATCACTCTTTGTCCCCGTGTAGTGGCTGCATCAGCTGTGGCGCGATGGTTGACACCGTCCCTTGGCACCACACATCAGTGTTCTAGACCTTAGCAATTACCAGAGTTGCTACCTCTTCTGTGATTCTTAGTCAAGCAACAGTAAAACAAACACAAAATTTGCCAACATGCTCATTTCCTCTTAGATTAAATAAGTTAAAATTTGTCATTTTCCCCATCTCCCTTCTCTCTGGCCATGAGAGACATTGATGCAAAATGGCTTTTTTCCTTTAAATATTCTGACAGTCTTAAGAAAAGGAGATTCCAAGCTCTCATTTGTTAACCAGTTGATTATTTGGAAAAGCTCACTGCCAAAAATATAAGTCCTGTAATTAAATGTGCTTTTAATTCATGAGATGGTGTTTGGAAAGGAGTGGGATACACAGTGTGAGAAACTGCTGTGGAGTGGTGTGTTGGGGAAAATTTTTAGAGCAAGTGCAATAAATCTTCTGGCTCTGTGAATCATTATGTGAGGAAACAGGAGTTCAGTGGCCACAACCTCCTCTGTGGTGTTAGAAAGTATACCTGCCACCTTTGCAGATCACTGGAGTGGAAAGTTTAAAGCGAGACAGTGATTCCTGACACTGCTCTTATAACAAGTTCACTGGACTATTGCCCAGTTTGCATTGCATTGGGTGCTAGGTTGTCTTGACCTTGCTTTGTTAAATAACAGCATCTTTGAAAACAAAGATGGTCCTTACAGTGTTGCCCCTCAAACAGTTTTTTCTATAGCTTGCAAATGAATATTTTTTGGTACCGGGGATAGAACACGGAACCTTGCGCTTTCGAGGCAGGCAGTGGAACCACTGAGCTAACTCCCCAGCCCTTTGAAAATAAATAGTTTTTAAAAATTGTTTCAAAAGAAAATAATTCTTCTGTCAAAGGAGGTAAAATTTTAATTGGAAGAATATTGAAATGTATTACTATACCCAGTCATATCAGTGGCCAGTACACTCCAGTATGTGTCAAAATAGTATCATTAGTATTCATGATAAAAATGAAACTGTGATAAAATATGAAAATTCTATTATAGAAATGTTTAACTGTAATAATAATCATGAGTATGGTTAACTTTATTTATGTGTAGAATATTTGTATTTATTTTTGGACGTATTTATCACCTTTTGTGTCATATTTTTTAAGCAATTTGAAAAAACTGTTAGCTGCTGAACTAATTTGTTGGCAGGGCCTTCATATTTTCCTCTTTGCTGCTTTCTTCCTATGGCAATGTACTGTTCTCACAGCCTTTCAAAAATGTTCCATCCTTAGAACAAAAAGCAGAGCCAAGAAATATGGCGCTCAAGTAATAACGTGCCTTATAATTAATCAAAAAAGATTTTTAAAGACCCATAGAAATAGATTTCAATTGACTATTTCCCACTGCATCTTTTGAGCCACAGCCACTCACTGAGTGAGTAAGTTAGTTTTTTAGAATAAGCTGATTGCCAATTTGGGATGATTCTCTGGAGTCTTTTGGCTGGGATATAATAGTGTTTCTGGGCTCCCAGAAAACCATTTACTGATCAATAGCTGGTGAGTGAGAGGCTTGGCAGAGCTGTTACTTATGTTGAGAACTTCATCCTCAGGTGGTAGGTAGTTCACTTGCCATCTGGTAAGCTACCACCCACCCCACGTCTTCTAATTTAAGAATGAGCAGTGAAGGCTTAAGTTAAACTGTAGTATCTTAGTCTTCACATTTATTTTTGATAGAACAGAGATAAAATATTTTGATGGAAAGAAATCAATTTTCTGTAACTGATGATGTGAAAATTTTATTTTCTGGAAAATTACTTATATAGCCATTTAAAAAATTCGAAGTATGTTATTATGATTGGTTACAAAAGAATAATGTTTCATGTCTAATTTGTCTCCTATCATTTTCTTCCTTTCAATCATAATAAATGATTTACAAAACCCATTTTGAGCATTATCTTTTGAATAGTCTTCAAGAAATGCCTAATGTTTTCATTGTCAAAGCTGAGGTGCACTACTAGTGAAAATGGTAGTTATTCCCTCCTCTTGTATTCATGCTTTGTCTTCAGTGTTGCTTTGTTTTACCAAATAAAAAGAAGCTATTTTGGCAAATTTATTGAATATACATGTATATTCAATAGAGAAACAGAAAAATTGGTTTCCCATTATTTCATAATAAACCCTGTAAGGGAGTTTATTTCATTTAGATGAGTTTAATGAACTTCGTTTTAAAAATTTATTTCAACTGGGCCGGGGATTTAGCTCAGTGGTTCCTTGCGCCTTGCAAGCGCAAGGTCCCGAGTTCCATCTCCAGTACCAAAAAACAAAAAAAATTATTTCCACTGTTCTTGATTTGTGTGAATGAGTATGTGTGTATGCCCTAAGAATCAAATATATATTGTCATAACTTGGAAATAAATGTAACTATCAATTTACAAGTCAGTAACAACTTACAGAGAGACTTTGTTCCAAAAATGTGTTTATTAGTTTGTTGTTTGGAATTTTTCCCATAGTGGGAGAAAGTACATGGTGATCAGTTTCCTAGAACAAATACATTTAATTCATAATTGAACTGAAATACAATCCTGGAGAATGAACCACTCTAGGTAACTGCATTTCTCTAAGAGGCTTGAAGTATTCTGGAGTGCCAAGGTCACATTTCCCTATCCAGCAGTCTCCCAGCCTGATGGTGTCTGCCCTCCTCAAGCTGAGAGGCTCTGGGCTGATTTCTTGGGGAAGAGGCTCCAGCAGTGTGGGGAGTGGGGAGGAAAGGAATGGGCAGGAGGACATGGGGAGGATCCTTTGCTACCAGTTCCTGCAGAAATTGCTTTCTCTTCTCACCCCCGCCCCTTCCCTAAAGGAAGAAAGAGATTTTACTGCAATACAAGTAATTATTTCCCCTTAAAGTCAAAATTGAAGTCCAAATATAGATATTTAGGGTGAAGTAAAATTTTCTTGTGTTTCAGTGAGACTTAAGATGCAGGCTCTCCTTGAGCATTTAAGTGGCAAGGTCGTTCTCCCATGAAGTGTTGGTGGGCCTGGCCGGGGGGCAGGGCTGAGGGGATGAGATGACTGACGCCAGCTCTAATCCATGATTTCACTTGCTGAACTTAATTTTACCTAAATTGCACATAGTTACAATGATTCTCGAGACATCAACATCAATCCACATCAATCCACAAATCTTCATTGTGTGCTTTATAATTATCAACTATCCTGCAGTCCAGTAATAGGCAAGGAAGAACATCTTTATTGGGGAACATGAGAAAACAACTGCAAAATAAGACACCATAGTACTTGAGTATGGAATATATATTTTTTGCTAACAATCTAATAAGGCAGGTGTGTGTGTGAGAGAGAGCAAGAGAGACAGAGAGACAGAGAAATTGACTCTTGAAGTTGCTGCTGGGTTATATTGTGGTTTTATTACAATCAAGTGACTCCTCCTTAGCTGTGGCAGTGACAAGGGAAAGCTCGTTTCCTGTCTTACAGTGTAGCTCTAATGAATTCCCAAGAAGTGTCCTTAAGAACTGAATGTTGAGCAATACCAGAGGAGTTAGCTTAGAAGTTACTCGCTTGAATTTCTGGAAAATACTATCAAACTCTAGTAAGAGTAGCCTTTTATGAGAGGAAATTGTATGGAAAGTGTGTAACCTTGAAAAAGCTTGAGAAGAGTTTTTATTAGCTTTTGCATGATGCACAGATCACACGATGGTTTTATCTTTTCCCCCCAGGCATGAAGTGAGCGCCATCAGTACTGACACCATGTTCTACCTAACTGCCAAGTCCAATGGACCCCACATATTCCAGCTGTCTGGTGGATGATTCTGCAAACACACCACGCCCTCCAGGCCTGGTTATAACTCCCTAACAGTTGGTTAATAGGATCAGTGAATCATCAGTCACTCAAGTCATTGACTTTTCTCTCTTTTCCCAAGGCTTCACTCTCTACCATATAAAACTGTGGTTGTAAATTCTAAACTTCAAGTTGAATTAACTTAGACAAAAAGAGATGTCACTTTTCTAATTTTTGTTATGAGAATACTAGGTGTCTCAGAATCAAAGGAAGAGCTCAGCAATGATGTCATAAGCAAAGTGAAGACACAGGCAAACTTTGGGGACAGCCAAGCCAGGACACATCTCTGCACTGATGAGTGTGTGCTTTGGGTTCTCTAACTACCAACAACATTTCATCTACCAAAAAATATGCTGATTTCCTCCAAAAAAGGAGTGAGTTGCTTTTTCCAATTTAAGTTTGAAAAATCCCAGAAAAAGATTTATGTCAGGGGCTGCTCTGAACCACCTCAAACTTAGTCAACATTAGGAGAATGCCTAAATAAATTATTAAAAAAACACATAGTAGGATATTAAGCTGCTATCAAAGTTATATTATCATGAATTTTAAAAAATTGATACGGGAAAATACATGTCAAAAATCAAGATATTAATTAGCTTTATAGTGTTATCTCAACTCTTAAGAAAAATGATTGGAATGAAGCACATCAAAATATTTAATAGTCATTACTTTTGGGAGTAGGCTTATTTCACCCTCTTCATTCATTATATATACTATTTTTTTTTCTATAAGAAGCTTATGTAACTGTGAAAACAAGGCAGGGTGAATGTAAAAACGTCACTTTCCTGGCTATTGTTAACGGCTTCCATATGGTCTTCTAGACGCAAAAAACATGCTTCACACAGCTGCAAAAAATTACCTCACTGAAACTCAGGCCTAGTCACACTACACTCCTATTTTAAATCTTACTTGGCTTCTCATAACCAACAGCAAAATCCAAACTGCAAGGTCTTTCTTACTAGCCCAGTCTACCCACCCAGTTCGCTGTTCCATCTCAGCTCCAACAGACACTTTAAATGATCCCACTCCAAACTATTCAGAGCTCCCCAAATACATATTGCACACCCCTTTATCCTTCTACACTAAGCTCGTTCCACCCAACAAGCTGCATAAAACTGTCTTAGCCTTCATTGCCAGCTTTGAAACCTTGATTCATCTTGGGGTGACCCAGTAGAGGAGCTCAACTCTTTGTATACTCTTACCCTAAGAACACTTTTCATCTACCCAGGAAGATCACTTTATGTAAATATGAAGCCTCCGGAGGAATAAGAGAAGAGGCAACTCATCTACCCAGTCAGATCGACTGATTCAACTTGAGTCCATTGTGGTGAACAGGACCTAGCCAGATAAATTTTACCTTCCTGTTACCAGGCTCCCTCCTTCACCTATCTTGGTTATCCAAACAACTACACTCTTAATGTGCTAGTACTGTCCCAAGTATATAGCATATACTTGGAAAAAATGTTAGCTGCTCTCATTAATAATGTCAATAAGATTTCCTAACTAGCATGCATAAGGACTCTGAACTCCAGAACTGAAATTATTGCAACTATTACAATCTGTCCCACATTAATATATGAACTTACAAATTAGCACCAGGATACAGATGTGGATTCAGTGAGAGATGTATCAATGCCCCTTGAAGTCATCCTTACTCCACTGAACTCCACCCTCACTACACCCCTTTCTACATGTCAGGGTAGTCTTTTCAGTCTCCAAAATACACCATCGTGTGAGAGGATTTAGTTCCCAAAGACTTTATCTGAAATGAATGCTCTTTTACCATTTGCATCATTTCAGGAACATGTCCTTATGTTTCTTTCTCAGTTGCCTACCAGGCAGGAGGTTTAACTGAATGGTAGAGTATTTGCCTAGCATGCAGAAGGCTCTGGGTTCAATCCCTAACCACCCCCCGCCACACACACACACAAAAACACACAGCCTACCAGCAGGTTACCACATGATAATAACAAGAATTTATCTCTTACAATATGCTACACACACATAAGTTACGATTCACATAACTTATCTCATTTAAAATTCCTAATCAGCTGGGGATTTAGCTCAGTGGTTTCGCTGCCTGCTGTGCAAGTGCAAGGACCCAAGTTCGATCCCCAGTGCCAAAAAATAAAAATAAAAATAAAATTCCTAATCATTCTCTGCTTCACAAGATCAGAAATTAAGGCTCAGAAAAATTAAGTAATTTACCCAGTTTGGCAATATGGCAACTTAGCAACTATGGTGAGTCAGGAATTGAATCTATGTCCAATGTCTTAGTCACTTTCCTCATCACTAGGACTTAATACCTGACATCAGCAAAGTAAGGAGAGGATTATTTTTGCTCACAGTTTTTGTCCATAGTCCACTGGCTCCAAGGCAGGATAGCATACGGCAGAGTGGTATTGCAGAGGGAGAGCTCCTCACATTATGGCAACCAGGAAGCAGAGAGTGAAGAGAGCAGTTGGGGAGGGAGATAAACCCTTCTGGTCATGCCCAAAGTGACCCTCCCCTTCAGACCAGACCCTGATTCCTAACCCCAAGCCAACTCTACTGCCCCCATAATCCAATCACCTTCCAAAGCTGTGCCTGATTGCATGGGGATTTAGGGGGAATCTAAATATAAACCATAACATCCACCTTAGTTCAAAGCCCATGTTCTTAGACATCACACCTAGAAATTAAAACAAAAAGCAGAGGATGTGAGAGAGGGAAATTTCCTCAAATATTCAAGGCATCTTGGGTAAGACAGCCTGGGTCTACTCAGCATTCAAAACAGATCAAATACTATCATTGTCGTGAAGGTTTGACAAACTCCTTCAGGCATAATTAGTCACTTTTGTTCTCATGTAATTTTTGGTACTTCTTCTGCAATAGCTTACATGACTTGCTTCCTTGGGTTGTAATATAGTAAATTAGTTATACAGTATCTTTCTTCCACTCAAGATCTTGTCATATCTCTTTATTCCTTACTCTGTAGCACAGGGCTTTGCATATAGTCATTACCCAATGTTTGTTATTGATCTGGAGATTCCGGGAGATCTACAAAGAGACCACAAAGTTAAAACAAAAACAATCCACATCGATAAAATAAATGAGATAAAGTAAATGTCGGAGAGACGTATCTGCTTCATTAACTTACTGATAAAAACGTGTCATTAGGGCTGGGGATTTAGCTCAGTGGTTTCGCCTCCTGCTGCATAAGCACAAGGACCTGAGTTCGATCCCTTGTACCGGGGGAAAAAAAGTGCCATTGGATAAAGCATGATACAACCAAACTTTCAGAAATTTGGAAAACAATAAAAATGCCTGCTTCATTTTCAGTTTTAAGACTTAATTATTCCTCGCCTCTAGTCAATTACTAGAAAAATAGTTCAGTATATATTTTTTCTTTATTCCCAAATCAAGGCTACTGACAAAGAGAAAAGCAAAAGACAGGAAAAAGCAGATGCCCCTGGCATATAGTCAGCACTCAGGAAAATATTTAAATAAAATAACACTTCCAGCTCAGAAACAGTTGCTTTTGGGCCCCAAGTTTGTAACCACTGTCTGCTCTCCCATTTTAGGGGCTGTAGTTGAAAATGAGACTGTAAAAGGAGCAGTGAAAACTACATTTCCCATGATGCCATTGTTTTGCACGCAACAGCGCTACGACTTCGTTGCCATGGGAACTAAAGCGCCGGCATTCCCGGTTTATCTTGGAGCTCTTGGTTCGCGAGTTCCGGGCTGGGCCGCACACCGAGCACTCCGCGTTTGGGGCGGTCTGTCACAATGCCCAGGTAGTCCCACAACCCTGCCTGCGCCCCAAACCTCCTCTCCTTCCACCCCAATCTGGGAGGCCGCGGAGGGCACATTTGGGGACTGGGACCCCGCGCTGGCCCTGGTGAGGGGAGACGGCGGGTCTGCCCAGCTCGCAGTCCGCTCTGCATGGGCAGGGGCCCGTCGGAACTGTCCCAGAGCAAGACTCCCCTCAGACAGGTAGAAAAGTAAGGGATTTTGAAAGGTCAACTTCGTCCTTTCACTGATTCCAGTCAATAAAAATTTCTTGAGGGACTGCTGCAGGCGAAGGGAGTAGGGGGCAAAAAAAGCCCAAAAGCGCCTCCCCAGGGACCCCACCAACATTACCAGGTGGGATGTTCACAAGGCCAGTAAATGAGAGAGAACTTGGAAAGCGCCTTGGGAAGTGTAACCTCACGTTTAAGGGGAAAGAGGGTGATTGGTGGCCTGTAAAATACATTTGAGCTCTTCATTTCTATAAGGTCCATTTAAACTGCTGTACTGGAGATAATAGCTAGACCTTCTCTGAACTACGTGTCAGGGAGAGGGGGACAGAGCAGGGTAAATCTTTCACTTTTTGAATCGCGGTGATCGCTGTTGAATTTATGAACTTTAGAGTCAAAAAATGTCAGCTTTCCTTCACGTTGTCATTGATAACTGTTGTAAAGCTATGCTCCTAGTTACAAATCTCCACAAGAGGCATGCCTAATTACAGCGCCTCTTTCCTGTCTGCTGCATACGTGGAAATCAGATAATCAGGTTCTGAAGGAATGGTTTGTAAATGAAGAGCAGACAGCCCTAGACTGAGTACAGGGAGGCTCACTGTGAAATAAAAGGATGAATTTTAGTGCAGACATGTAAGTCCTCCTGTTTTGACTTTTTACATTCCTATTTTGGCCTTTTCTTTATCCCTGGTTCTTAACTAATAATAATTATAAGCTCCCAATAATTTTTGTAACTTTATAAGCCAGTACCTAAACTAATTGACCACATTATAACAATCACAACCCTCTAACGTTAGTATACTTTTAAAAAAAATTTTAGAGATGGAGAAAGAGTCTTGAGTCCAAGGGCAGCATTGGTTTGGTGCTCAGTAAATATTTGTTTAATTGATAAAGAATTGAAGGATCTAGACAGGTTAGTTAATTTGCATAGATTCAGATACATAAAAAGTAACAGATTCAAGCTAGATAGAACCTGTCAGGTCTTTTTAGTTCAATACAGTACTCCATTTTCACTTAGATTTATTTTTACAAAAGACATCATCTTGTACATAAAGGAATGAAAAAATGATTTTCAAAATGTGACTTTAAGTGACTTTTTTCCCCTTTCATCTTTATACTTTCATATTTTAGAAAAGAAATTTGGGGCCAAAACACAATTTTAGGAACTGAAAATAATGACAATCAAAAAAAAGAAATGTTTCAGGGAGCAAAGATTATTTGATATACTGGTTTTGCATATTTGTTGTTTTTCTAGATGATTTTTAAGTTGTGCATTTCCTTCAATTGTTTCCAAAAAACTAACATGTACAACCTTTAACCTTGCTGGGAAGCCCCAAAATAGACAACCTCAAATCCTGCTAGTAAAGGCTCTGCTTATCAGTTTCAGTATTCCTCAGAGAACTAGTTCAAAGGAAAAAACTGACTAATCCTCAGACATTTTACATGATTATTGTCCCCCAGAAAATGTTTTATTTTACAAATTTTACTGAGATAAAATTTCTCTGCTTGAAATAAGTGTTTAATTAGATATTTTTTGCTTCTCTGAATTTTGTTTTTCTGTCTGTCATGTAGTGAAACTCTCTGGGAAATTGCAAAAGCTGAAGTGGAAAGAAGAGGAAGTAATGGAAGTGAAGGGGATGGAGTTGGAATTGGAGACAAATCTGTTTTCTTCATTGGCAGTAAAAATGGGGTAAAGCTTTAATTTTTTTAAATTACTGAGGTGATATAACAACCAGTGGTAAAGCTTATTTTAATAAAAACATACTTTCAGCTGGGTGTGGTGGCACACACCTGTAATCCCAGCACTCAGGAGGCTGAGGCAGGAGGATGACTGTGAATTCAAGGCCAGCCTGGGCTACATAGTGAGTTAAAGGCTGGTTTGAACTACATGGCAAGACCCTGTCTCGAAAAAACAACAAAATTTATATACTTTCAACACTAACCAGATGACCAGTCTGGTTCAGTGTGAAGTAGAGAGTATTATTGATCTAGGAAAAATTATAACAGTAAACAAAATTTTGAAAACTTTTATCTATTGTTTTTTATTTCAAAATTTGAAAATATTTGGGTCTCCTATCTCAACTGAGTATACAGGGTTTAAATAGCTAAATGTAAAAATCTAAGTCAGCATCTAAAAATATTCATATTTTGGATTCAGATAGTTCACATGTCTCTCTAACGGAATAATTATGTTGCATCAATGATATTTATCAAAGGGTTTGAAAAATATGGGGGAAATAAGGCAGCCATTCTGCTGGACCATTGCTTGGTAGGAGAGACCCCTTCCCACTCACTGTCAGTTCTGTTGTACTTAGCCAGGAACGTAGAAGAATTTTGGAAGTGGCCACACACAGCAGTAACAGATGAGTCTTTTCTTCATGCAGCTGTATTGACACACAAAATTCCTGCGTGGGCGGCAGAACTGCTGGAGACACTGTCTAAAACAGGCCAAAGTTTACCACATCCAAGATGTTGAAGTTCATGTAGCATCCATAGCTTCTTTCTGTTTGGAGCTCATATTATTCAGTTTCTGTGCTTTGTGCTTCCTCTTAAGGCTATTAACAAATAGGAAGCTTTCAGAAACTACACTTTGCAGCAGCGTGACTACCTGTTGAGTGGGCAACATCAGTGTCTGGGCAGCCTGATCACCCCTCCCTGCACAACCAGACACATACCAAGTGGGGATGCTATCTACATTAAGATTATATTTATAAGGGGAAGTAAATACATAGCCATAAAAAGTTAGAGATGAAAGAAAATAATGTGAATTGAAAAAACTAGGGCATAAATTTTATACTATAATCTCATTTCTATAAATCTGCAAAGATAAAAAGTAGAAATATGGATGGTAAAATTTTAATCACTATTTTTGTTTTGCTTTTAATTTCTGTACTTTCTGAACTTTTCATATTGGCTTATTTTGCTTTTTAATATCTGAACTTAATCCTTTAACATAAAAGTATCATGGAGGGCCCAGGGATTTAGCTCAGTTGTTCTGCTGCCTGCCTCCCAAGCGCAAGGTCCCGAGTTCAATCCCTGGTACCAAAAAAAAAAAAAAAGTATAGGAATCATTTATATTTTAAATTTTTAACTCAATATAGTATGTAAGAACTTTGTTTCATGAGTTTACTATTGTGAGTGATTTCCATATTGGATATAATATTTTAATAATTTCCTACGTGTTATCCTACTGCAGTGCAGATGCACACATGGATTTGCATAAATGTAGAGATAATCAGTACTAGTCTTATGATACAAATACATTTTTATTTCAAAGTATATTCTTTATAAAGAAGCTATTTCCATACCCTTGACGATGGCTTATGATAATGCTACTGACCAGCAAACACTCACACCCACAGTGCCCCTGTGTAAGTTCTCTCCTAATCGCTTTTTGCAACAGTTGTTATTGGCTTCTTTATAGGTGTAGTTTGTTGTTTGTGAAACTACTCTTTTTCCTAATAGCAACATATTATCATATCCAAACTTTTTTATTTTAATGAAATTAAAGCTAATTTTGCTTTTGAACTGAGAATTCCCTTGAGATGTCTAGAACTTTTGAGGGTGTTATTCTTTAAAAAGTACCTGAATCTGTGCTTTATCCAGAGTACTGATTTATTATGGATAATAAAGAAAAGAAAGCAATTAATGCTGCTATGGTTCAGCTAACAGTAATGATGGTTTACCAAAGAAGTCAGCTACCTGCTGCCTCCTCTCCTTCTGTATCAGAGTTTAATAGAGTAACAAAAAAGTATATATATATATATATTACATATTATATATGTTGGTTTCTAAGTAGGATTTCAATGGCACCTGTGGAATTGGGGGTGAAAGAATGCAAAATGGCCATCTGTGTGCTGGAGGTCTAGAGGATCCAGTCAAAGGCCTGGAGTTCACTGCAGAGTCTGGTGTGAGTCCATGTCAGAAAGCTAAAGGGTCTGCATTGGAAACCTGAAGGAACTGGAGATGAACATCCAAAGGCAATAGTGGAGACCAGAGCTCTTCTGAAGAAGCAAGAGGAAGACATCCCTCTTCTTTCCCTTTTTATTTCATCAGGCTACAAGCCTATTGGTTGGTGCCACCCGCATCTGGAGTGTGTCTCTCCTCAGTTTGCAACCTGTTTGTCCATCATCCACAAACACACCCAGAACAGGGCTCCACTTATTCGATAGGGATTTCTTAATCCATTCAAGTTGACAACACCATTAACTATCACACTTTCCAACCTTGCATTTGTACATCATTCGGTAGACTTTCATTGTACATCTTTGGTGTGCCATGTATCCTGCTGGGACCTGTGGAAATAGAGATGAAGGGCATATTCTCTACTGTGAAGGAACCTGAGTTCTAGTAGTTGTATACCAGCAATGACAATAGCATGAGACAGATGCTATGCTGAATAGCAGGAAGGGCACCTAACCCTACCCAAGAGATTGGAAGACTGGGAAAGCCTGTGTGAGAGAGTGTGATGTCTACAGCTTGAAAGGCAAGAAGGAAGGGAAAAGAAGCAATGCATATGACAAGGGCCAAGTGAGTGTCCCAAGAACAGGATTGAAAAACTAAATACAACCTAAATGTTAGCAAATAAGGAACTAGCTAAATCGATTATAGTAGTCTATATAATAGAATAATGTGTAATTATTAGGAATGACAATATAGAAATATACTTATGTTGTAAGACACTTGTAATAAATTAGTAAGATGCTGTTTTTTAATTTAAAAATTTACTTTCCTGACAGATGTCATGGACACAACTTGTAATCCCAGTACTTGGAGGCTTGAGGCAGGAGGATCATGAATTTAGGGTACTTTGGGTTACACAGTGAGACCCTGTCTCAAACAACCAAAACCAAAACCAAATAAAATATTTTCCTGCTTTCTTTATTTATACATGTAGACACATACATATATACACACACATGTATACTTACTGTGACAGAAATAACCACACAAACAGAGCTAGAGGGATATCACTTTGTTATAGTGATTGTTTCTAGCTGATGGATTTGCAAGTAATTTACTTTTTTTTTTAAAGAAAAAAGTCAGGATTTCCTAATTTTCCTACACTGAACATGTATCATACATAGTATATTTTTAAAGTTTAAGTTAAAAAGTAACATATTCTATACACAAAGTATAGAGTTACTGTATTTTAGAATTGCAAGGAATTTCAGATATCTAGCCAAGTTTCTCAAATTCTTCCATTACCCAAGTATTGATTTAAATATTTTTATTATAACATAAACTCAGCTCTGGGAACTGCAGTCAAGTTTTAGGTTATCATCAAAATGACAATCCAAATTTTAAAAATTTTCTAGTAAACGTGGCCCCTTAAGAATATGTCCATAGACTCTTAAGAATATGTCTCTTGGGCTTCCTAATTCAAAAAATACTGACCTAGTACAAAATCATTTAGGCACCATCAAAATGAATCTCATCTTCCCTCCCATGATCTCAGTCACACCAGCAGTCCAGTCTTCTGACCCATCTGAATTCCATGGTCCCTTATGCATCCTTCATCTGACCCAGTGATCTCTTGTCCCCTCCTCCTCTGATATCCTTCCACCTAGTACCCCACTTTCATGACTGGCAAAATCCCTGAAGTCTCAACTTCTGAACATTTGGTATAACATTGGCCAATAAACATCTTTCAACAATAAACTACGTTGTTAATACTGTTCCAATTATTTTTTTCTATATCATTACAAAAAATTCATCCAATTTGATCATACTCCACCTATAATCTGGGTTAATTTATTATCTTTTTGGTAAAAATTATAGGCCTTTTACTTAAAAAGAAACAAATATAGTAAACTGTTGAGTTTTTCTTTCTTTTTTGGTACTGGGGATCAAACTCAGGACCTTGGACCTGCAAGGCAGGCATGGTGCCACTGAGCTAAATTCCTGGCCCTGTTGTGTTTTTCTTAATCCATGATTTTCCAAAATGTTTTCCTTGAAACCCAAAGATTTTCTCTAGTAAAATTTTTCCTGATGTTGCTTTATCTGTTTTCTTTTAAGGGGTTATTTTTAGAAAAGTTTTTCTATTTAAAAAAAATACTTCTCGGTGATTCAAACCACTGAGCTACTCTGTGGATAAGATGTGAAGTTAAGTTTTGTGGTTAGTGGCAGAGATGGGGCCAGAACTTATATTTCCTGACTCATAAAAAGAAACTTGAAATAAAAGTACATCCTCTAGAATCAAAGTACTCTAACCCGAGGCAGGAGTGCGTTCTGTGCCATGGCGGCACGGGGTTGGTGGCCGGAGAGGTAATGGTGGATGCGCTGCCATATTTTGATCAAGGCTATGAGGCGCCAGGCGTGCGGGAAGCGGCTGCGGCTCTGGTAGAGGAAGAAACTCGCAGATACCGACCTACCAAGAACTACCTGAGCTACTTAACAGCCCCGGATTATTCTGCTTTCGAAACTGACATAATGAGAAATGAATTTGAAAGACAGGCTGCTCGACAACCAATTGAATTGCTCAGTATGAAATAGTATGAGCTTCCAGCCCCTTTCTCAGGTCAGAAAAATGACATTACTGCGTGGCAAGAATGTGTAAACAATTCTATGGCCCAATTAGAGCACCAAGCAGTACGAATTGAGAATCTGGAGCTAATGTCACAGCATGGATGTAATGCCTGGAAAGTATATAACGAAAATCTAGTTCATATGATTGAACATGCACAGAAAGAGCTTCAGAAGTTAAGGAAACATATTCAAGATTTAAACTGGCGACAGAAAAACATGCAACTCACAGCTGGATCTAAATTGAGAGAAATGGAGTCAAATTGGGTGTCCCTGGTCAGTAAGAATTACGAGATTGAAAGGACTATTGTGCAACTAGAAAATGAAATCTATCAAACTAAGCAGCAACAGGGAGAAGCAAACAAAGAAAATATCCAGCAAGACTTCTGAAAAGGCTAACTTACTGAGTAGAAAGGAAGAAAAGTTGGGCTCTTACAAGCATCAGCCATCTAAACTATCCCTGAACTGTGAAGGACAACAGCCTCTCACAAAAACCATTAGTGGGTAAATGTTTAGAAACCATAATGTATGGATTATTATAATAATTGTATCGAGAATCTTTGTGAAATAAAGGTTATCAACTTGGTATTTTTATAGCTATAAAAAACTTAAGCTTTTTGGGCCGGGGATTTAGCTCTGGTTCGCAAGCTCAAGAACCCGAGTTCAATACCCCAGTACTAAAAACAAAAAAACCAAAAAACTCAAGCTTCCAAAATAAAAAAACAACAACAACAAAGTACTCTAACCCCATGTCTGAACTGCCTGTTTTTAACATAGTTGCAACATGTCCTTTATTTGTATGTTAGCTTTTTTCTTTATTTCCACTTCAACAATTGGAATGAAAACAATTTAAAAGACACTAATCACCAGCTTAACTAGTAATTAGCATTGTTGAATAGAGAGAAAATTTAAGACAGCTGCCAAGTTGACCGCTAAAGTAAGGTATGATTTGCCAATATTTGTCATCTGTGAGACTTTATAATTATAATAATAGCAGTGTAGTTACTCTGTGATGGAAAGTTGACAGTTAACTTTTTCTACTTATCAAACTTTGGAACAATTCTGAAAGTTTCTGGTTTTTAGTTTCTAGGTAATTTATCATTCAAGTGATTTAAAGAGCTATTTTTGGCCACAATTATGAACACTAATAAAATTTTATGTATGGATGACATTAAAACAGTATTCTTTCTTTTTGAATTTCCAGGGAAAGACTACTATTATTCTAAGGTGTCTTGACAGGTAAGTGTTATGTTAACCTTTCAAATTCATTTGCTTATACTAGTGTATAGGGAAAGTTAGAATCTAAAAGACACGGAAAGACAATGATTTTGAGACCCAAACAAATATCTTAATGAGTCCTTGGTATAACTTTTAAGAGCTTCTTTAAGGAACTAGTAGAACTAATGAGAAGTCAAAAAACACAGGATTAACATTGAGTTTCTCTGAGGGAAAAATGTTATCATAATTACTCTCGGCCTATGATAGTATTTACATTTTTTTGGCTATGTTACTTTGGTATTTAAGATATTTTATTCTATCTAATATATGATTATTTGAACAATAATTATAATCTTTAAATTACTCAAGGATACATTTTTGAAGCATAATGTTTGTCCTCAAATTGTATATTTTACCATTTGTTTTATATACTTCTAATGTTTTATGCTATAGAAGCATGCAATCAGATTAACCATTAGGATTATGATTGATAGATATGGCAGAAAGTTGAAAAGGAAAATCTTCAATCAATTGTAGAAGATATTTCTGTTCCCTTTATTCTAATTTCTTATAACTTTCTAAAAACATTAAAAGAAATGGAATTTGGTCTTAAGGTCACATTAAAGAAATATCATTCATTTGAAAAATATTATTGAAGAATACAAATAATAGAATCTTGGCTTTGTGTAATTCCTTTCACCAACAACATTGTGCCTTGGAAGAACTCTTTATACTGACACCTGTATCATCTTCCATCTCCAGAAATCACAGTTCTCCTTAGGCCACATTTAGATGCTTCCTATAATAAACAAATCATCTAGTTCAGGATGACATACTGTAAACTACTACACTGAATTAAAAATTAATTTTTCCCCCATTAAGTTTATTGGTACCTTTTAGGTATAAAATACAGTTACATTCATCATTGGGATCTTGTACCATTACATGAATATCTTGGTTCTTATTTTTTTCCCCTTCCCCTGCCCTTCCTTCACCCCCTCCACCCTTCCCTATTTGCAAAGACTTTGTTTCCAAAGACTTTGTTTGCAAAGACTTTGGTTTTTTTTTTCCTTTTCTCATATTTTTTCTTTTCCCTTCTTTCCTTTCCCCTACCCCTCCCACTTCCCCTGCTCCTTTAGACCTTTACTTCCTTTTACACAATAGAATTTTAATTTATTGATAGTCTGCTCAGAAAAAGAATAATTTTCTATATTGTAGGTTAAATATCAGATTTATAAATTTTTAAAAAGCAACATCTTGTTTCATAAAAAATTTTTGCCTTTCAAGAAATATAGTCAAATATTCTTTATATGAATCAAGAAAGATACGCAGAGGGCCGGGGATTTAGCTCAGTGGTACTGCGCCTGTCTCACAAGCACAAGGGCCTGAGTTTGATCCCCAGTACCAAAAAAGAAAGAAAGAAAGAAAGATACCCAGGGGAGAAATTAAAAATATTTAATAGATATAAAAGTACAAGTCACAAATTTAAAAAAAGGCAAAAGATTTATGCAATCTGAAGAGAAACCAGAGTATACAAGTCACAAATTTAAAGCTGTGTTTCTTGTTTGTTCTCCAAATTAAAATAAGTATGTACCAGTATAATTCCACCTTAAAGAGGAACTAAGTCCTGTCACATGCTATGGCTTGGATGAATCTTGAGAACATAATCCTAAGTGAAATAAGATAATAACAAAAAAGACAAAAATTGTCTGTTTCTACTTATATGCAATATCTAGAGTAGTCAAATGCATAGAAGCAGAAAGTAGAATGGGACTATGGGGAGGGAAAATGAGTCATTGTTTAATGGGTATGGAGTTTCAGTTTTGCAAGATGTGAAGTCCAGGAGACTGGTTGCAGAACAATGTGAATATACTCAATACTACCAAACTGTACATTTGAAAATGCTTAAGATGCTAAATTTTATTTGTGTATTTTACCACAATAAAAAAAATTAAATACGTAAAAATAAATATATACTATTAAACTATTTACCTACCAATGTAAAGTGTAATGTTCATCAAATCATTTTGATATTTTCCATATCATTTATTGAGTTTTAAGACTTGTTTACATATTTGTTCACAATGCTCGCCAGCCTAATGATGCCCATCTTTGAGCTGTGATTTCAGTTAGAAATCAATAAATTGACATTCATTAGGTTTTGAACTCCCCATATGAAGGCAGCATAAGCCTGGTGTCAGTACTTCCCCCTTGGCCCACATGTGGAGAGCTTGTGAGCCAACACAGCCGTGGGTACTGCCAGCCCCCTTGCCTTCTCCTCTCCCCTGTACAGGGGCTGCCCCATCATGAGGGTGCCATTGATCATCTGTGCAGGTGCCACTTAAAATCACTATGACAGTTGTTTTTGTTTCTTTGTTTTAGTTTTTTATAATAGTGGGGAGATTGAACCCAGAGCCTTCACACTGAACTATATCCCCAACCCCTAAAATCAATTTTTTGTAAAAAAGTGGTCTCATTAAGTTGCCCATACTAGGCTCTAACTTGTCATCCTCTGCCTCATCCTCCCAGCATTCTGGCATTCATTAAGATAGTTTTTAAAAGGCTTATTTATCTCTTATATAAATTTTTAAAATAATTTTTTACCTTAATGCTATGACTCAAGGTAACTTCTTTACTAATGAAGTTGTTAAGAGGAAGCAAAAATGAATGGAATAAGATGATAGCATCAGAAATTAATCCCACCCGGCTCCGGCTTGCTCCACTAGCTTTCCACCAGCCACCAGGACAGGGTGAGGAGGACCCCCCTGGGCAGGCCCATCAGCTGACAGCTTGGCCGCGCAGGCACCTCCAACAATACCCATATCCCCGGCCTCTAGCCTTTTGGCTGTGCGGCTACTTGGTTACACACTGCAGAGGCACAGGGGGACAAAAGCCATTGTCCTGAGCTCCAGAAGTGAACAACAGGGAGAGTACCTGTCTCAGGCTCCCTGATGAAAACAAGCCCACTGGAAAAGTGAAGGGAATCTCTGCAATAAAGGCACACCTGACCACCGTGTTTGGTAAGTTGGAGGGATTATCAGCTCCCATCAGAAACTGGACTTTCTTCGGGGGAAAAGCAGCTGAAACCTGCAGTAGAAACTTGCAGAGTGCAACCCTGCAGGAGGACAGGGAGCTCAACTTGGGACTTGCAACCAGAAATTTGCCTGAATCTCACAGGTCTGGGACTAGCTTACTGAGACTCATT
>NW_004624738.1:25262588-25331882 GCF_000247695.1 Heterocephalus glaber
AAAATGAGAACCAAGATACATCATGTACAGGTACAAGCACCCAAAGATAAATGTAAATGTATTGTATACCTAAAATGTACCAATAAAAGAATTTAAGAAAAAGAAAAGAAATTAATCCCACCCATTATGGTAATATTATCTGCCTTTATTGTAAAGGGACGAGCCAGCAAAACCAACCTTAGCTTTGGAATATACGTATGGAAGAAGAGCAAAAGGACACAATACAGTGAGTATCTTCATAATGATACTGCAATGCCATCTATGAGGAATTAGTAACGATGGCTTTGTTTTACGTTTTCCATTTTATCTACAGTCAGTAAGCATATGCAGTTGTACACTTCAGAGCCGTGTGCTATTAAGCCTCAAATGCAATCCAGCTGATATGAAGCCAATTTAAACTGTGAAAACATTTCAGCTTTCTCATTTGTTACATCTTAAAATGCTGAAATAAGATTCCTTTGTGACTTCATCTTACAATTCCTTGGCCTGCTTACATTCTGTTAATGTGACTTTTGCTGTTTTTCAAATGAGAATAATCTTGTGAGTTACCTTCTGTCTCTAAAAATCTGCTGAAAATATGGGTTTGACCTTTGAAATATTTATGAGAATATACTTTTCAAAATCTATATTATTTGCATTTTTAAAAAATACAGGGCTGGGAATATAGAACACTTGTATAGCAGGCACAAGTCCATGAATTCAATCCCCAGTACAAAAAAAAAGTAGTACTGAGACCACAGGCTCTATTTTCCTATTTTCACTTTAATCTCTTTTCAGAGGAATATTAGAAACTATTCAGGATAGAGGGAGAGGTTATAATAGTGTGAAGGGGTAGGGTAGGCAATTCCTGTGTAGATTCTTTCTCGGAATCCTCACATGAAAAGGAGTCGTTTCTTAAAGTTAGTTCTGTGGAAGAACAGTCTAGAACACAGGGTTCCACTACTCCTATAACAAAGGCAAATTTTCATAGATTGATCTCCTTGAAATGTTTGCTTATTAGACAATGTATAAAGAAAATTAAAACTGCCTATTGTTTCCTAGAGCCACCAACAAAAGTTGACTATTAAAAATGTGAAATTAAAAAGAAAAATATTAATAATATTGAGATCCAGGATAACTTCGTTATTGTGACTCATTTGAATTTTGACATGAGTAATAAGCCTAGAAACGTAATTATCCTTTTTGTTGGAAACTTTGAAACAGATTTTATAAGCTTAACTTTTGAAAAAAGCTCTAAAAACTTTTTCATGAAATTGTGAATCGAAGGAGATTTTTCCAGTGTGATGATTTCTCCCACGAACATTAATGATTCAAATATAATGAAATAATTTTAGAGATTATGAGGTGAGAGCTTTTAAAAATACAAAATGATATATTCATCTAAAACTTGCTTTATAGAATAAGCCAGACTGAAAGACAAGTATCCCATGTTCTCTCTTATAAGTGGAATCTAAGGTAAACAAACAAACTAACAAAAACCAAAAAAGAAAAAAGACAACATGAACGTAGAAGGGAGACTGTTAGAAAAGAGGAAGAGGTTCAGGGAGGGAGAGAAGGGAAGGCAAGGGAAAGTAATAGGGGAGGTGGATATGATCGAGGCATGTTAAATGCATGCAGTGAAAATGTCTACAATGAAACTTATTCTCTATAGTTAATATAAATAAATAAACTTTTTTTTTTGGTACCAGGGATCGAACTTAGGACCTTGCGCTTGTGAGGCAGACTCACAGCGCCATTGAGCTAAATCCCAGGCCCTAAATAGATTTGTTTTAATGAGCATCTGTCTGCCAGGTTCATGGTAGCAGATAACATAAAAATGCATATGATTCATTTTCTCCTGTTTTTCTTTTTCTCTAAACTTTATATCATTAAGAGGGCTTTTAAAATTTATACTGGAAGCTTTATGTCTTTCTCAGATTCAGTGTTCCCTGAGAGTTCTAAGCAGAAGCACTTTGTGAGATCCTTATGTAATTTTCGTGGCCTAACAGCTTCTCACCATCAGGCTAGAGGCATAGGTATCATTAGTTTGCAGTCTGGTAAGGCATTCATGGATTGGTGGGTCTTATTCTTCAATTACTTGGCTGTCCAGCCCTGCCCATCTTCTGTCAGTTTAAGGTCTGAGGAGAACAGCAGTCAGCCCTGACGTGTCCCCCCACCTACACATTGCACTGGCAGTGGAGCCTGTCAGATTTCCATGGGAATCAAGCAGAGATTACCTGCTTTGACTTTTGCTCACTGCAGCCCAGACTGCCACCATTTGCCCCTTTTCCTCAAGCCTTAACTGTATATCTACTTTATCATGTGAGCTTTTGTCTTCCTAGACCAGGATGTTGTCCTACTTGACTGTTTTATCTCTATCTAGAACACCAACTGTGTTCAACTGGTTCATTTTATTTAAAATTTAAGTGTATTTTACATGTGATATTTGCAAAATTGGAGCACTGTGTGTATGTCTTCTACTAAGGTATTGCCAGAAGTGGCGTTTCTGTATAAGCATAGACAATGTATCTTAATTTTTTTTTTTTTTTTGGTACCAGGGATCAAACTCAGGTCCTTGCGCTTGTGAGGCAGGCGGCGGAACCACTGAGCTAAATCCCCGGCCCTAGACAATGTATCTTACTGTTTTATCTTTATTTTGTGGAATAGGAGTTTTGGTGTGTTTTGAGGGTTGGAGTAGAGAAAGGAGAATGTTTGACTGTGAAGAAAGAGTTGATTGAAGGCCGGGGATTCTGCTGCCTGCCTCACAAGCGCAAGGTACCGAGTTCAATCCCCAGTACCAAAAAGAAAAAGAAAAAGTTGATTGAGGATTGCAATATTTTGTACCTAGAATTATTACTGGCGGGTTCTAATGAGGTATAAGTAGTAGTTAAAATTAAAAAATTAAAATTTAAAATTAAAAAGAGCTTTTTTTTCAGCCAAAAGATATTGCTCATTTTTGGGAACTGGGTGGAGGAACCTCTTTATTGGACTTAATCAGCATACCAATCACAAGTGACACTTTGCGGTAAGTGAGCCCAGGTCAGGAAAGCTGTAAGTATCCAGGAGCAGCCACAGGGGAACTATGTGTAGGCTTTTGTGAGTCATAACTTGAGGCGACAGTTTGATGTTGCTGAAGGTTTGTCCCCACTTCCTTTCTGTGTGCTTAACCTATAATGCTTTCAAAGAGGCTTTGAAGAAACCAAAGTTGGCATTCCCAGTAGTGACATATTTTGCAAGCCTGCTAACAACAATAAAAAAAGTAAAAAAAATACTTGGGTGATGAATTCATTTACAAAAATAAATTTGGGAAGTTAATTCTTTGCACTGCCCATCTCAGTGTGAGTTAATTCAGCTCTGAGTTTTTTCTTCAGAAGGATAGTGTCTCCCTTTGAATTTCATGTGAATTAACATCTGAGTTTCATCCAAGGAAGACCATGTATTGGAATGGAAAGAAAGTTTCTCTGTTTGCTGACCTTAAAGAACTGGGACCTAGGAGAAAACCTCAAACCCTTTGGGGTGTTTTTCTGCCAGTGACACCCACATGTTGGTCAAATCAGATGTGGAAAATTGTGACATTTCTCACAATGTTCCTGGGAACCAATCTTAGCCAAGAAAAACATGAATTTTAAACTCTGAAGGATCTTATCCTTGTCAGAAATTAACACAAACCATTCCTGCTGCCTGGACTAGAGACAAAGGGTTTGGCAAGTGTTTGTTAAATTTCAGGCATTAAGATCCTTAGTGTATGGAATTATTTCTTGTTAGCAGGACAAGTGTTTTTCCAGAGCTAGCTGGATGCAGATAATGTTGGCTTTATTTGTCCAGAGATTTTTCTTCTTCTAGTGAAATATAATTTACTTTATTTTATTTTATTTCTCACAAACAAATGTATCTTCATAAAGAAAACTTGGAGAGTATTTGGAGAGTTACTGAAAATACAAAGAAAGTAAAAGCACCCAGAATCACATAAAAAGTAACCACTATTAACATGTTGGACTATGTCTTCCAGTCTTTTAAGTGTTTATAAATAGACTTTATATAAATTTGGCATATTTTATATACACATTTATATCTTGCTGTTTTACTTACAAGTACCCTTTCCCTATGATACTAGTTTTTAGAAACATGAACTTTAACAGCAACATAGTCTTTTGTTTTTTTCCAGTACTGGGGATCGAACTCGGGACCTTGTGCTTGTGAGGCAAGCGTGGTGCCACTGTGCTACATCCCCAGAAGCAGCATAGTTTTTCATTTGTCTCTCTGTAATGGAGACAAGCAGAGCTTCCTGGGACCTAGGGTGCTTCCAGGTGGTGTGGCTGAGGAGATTTGGTGAGAGTGGGGAGGAACTGAAGGAATCCCAGCTGCTACTTGGCATGGCCAGAAGCAGAAAGGATGAAGACACAGAGCCTGCTCCAAACTGGGTCATGAGTTGGCACTACTACTGGCCCTGACTTGTTCCATGAACCCAGTCCCCTTCTCTAGACCCAAGACCATCTTGGGCCTGATAGGTTTACGGGAATTCTGGGTTCTGCAGAAAGCCCTATCTTTCTACAGCTTCCTTACTACTTTATGAGGTCTCGGCCTTCCTTTTCCTGGAACTGTGGGCAGCTGGAGCCAGCTTGGGGCCAGAGGAGGAGCCTGGCTAAGGGGGAACACAAGGAAAGGCTGCTGCAGGCCTGGCCCAAAGTAGACTGCTTGCCAAGTGGTCAGAGGATTCGTGGAAAACATTCACTCTTAATGCAGTTGCAGGTCTCAAGAGTGTTTTTTGGATTGGAGTTAGTTTGACACATAATTTTCTTGTGTTGGACAAAGCCCAGCAACTTGAGGAAATAGTATATTGGCAAATATTACTAGATGCTTTCTGTCTTTGAAGTAACTGTTCATAAAATTATGAATGCTTTGAACATTTCCACAGACTTTGGATGATTTGTAATAGAACATTTCCTGTGGTATGATTTCCTGTTTTAAGAGATATTTTTTGTTTCTTTTTAATCCGGTGTGGTGGCACATGCTTGTCATCCCAGGACTTTGGGAAGCTGAGGCAGAAGGATCACAAATTTAAGCCCAGGCTGGGCAATTTAGCAACTTAGTGAGACTCTGTCTTAAAATGAAAAAAGAAAATAAAAAAAGAACTGGGGATGTAGCTCAGCACAAAGGCCTTCCAGTCAATCCTCACTACTGGGAAAAACATTTAAAAGTGAGTTTGTTTGGTTTTTTAAAATCTTTTTTAGTTGTCATTTGCTATGAAATAAGTAAAAAGTAACACTAGTATTTCCAAAGTATTGGGAAACAAAAATTTTAATCTTAGAAAATCATTGAGTAATCCATTTCTCTTTTGCTTAAAACAAAGGTTTTTTTTGCTTTTTGTTTTTTTGGTACCGGGGATCAAACTCTAGACCTTCCGTTTGCGAGGCAGGTGGCAGAACCACTGAGCTAAATCCCTGGCCCAACAAAGTTATTTTTTATTTTAATAAGTAAATTTTTATGTCATTTACATTTTACCACAATAAAAAGTTAAAACCATAGTATTAAAAAATATATAACCATATTAAACTCTGAAAATAAAATCAGTTTCTTTACTACTGAAAAATGTATCTTTTTTTTTTTTCTGGTATGTGGAATTAAACTCGGGACCTTGCGCATACCAGGCAGGCATGGCGTCACTGAGCTACATCCCCAGCCCTGAAAATATACCTGTTTTACTATTTTATAGTTAAACTATTTCTAAGCTTATTAAACTGACATAAAAATATTTGGTTAGACAGTGTAATAATACACTAATTTTATAAAAAAATTTTAATAATTAATGTCTAAGAGATTACTTTCTAAATTTAGACCAACTGTACGGAATTTAGTTACTGTTTTGCATAAATTACACAAAATAGCAGGTTTGCTTGACCTAAGCAAAATAACTAAATAACATATAATTTTTTGCTATGTCTATTACCAGAATATTTGCCCTGTTGACCAAAAACATGTTGACCCATGATTATGCTTCTACATACTTATTATGACCATTTTCTAAAATATTCCTAGATTTATGTATTTTTTTTATTGTGGAAAATTATACATAACAAATGTTATTATTGTCATTTGTATGTGTAGCATTCAGTGCTATTAAGTATATTCACATTGTTGTGCAACCATCACCACTATCCATGTACAGAACTTTTGTACTTTTTCATCTTCCCAAACTGAGGCTCTCTATTAAACAGTAGCTTCCTGTATCCCTCCTCCAATTCCTGCAGCCATTGTTCTACCCCCTATCTCTGTGAATTTGACCACTCAACTACCTCATGTATATGAGATCATATAATATATATCTTTTTGTTATTGGCTTATTTCACTTAACATAATGTCTTCAAGATACATCCAGGTTGTAGCACGTTCAAAATTCCTTCCTTTATAAGGCTAATGTTCTTTTGTATATATATATACTACATTTCGTTTATCCTTTAATCCATCCATGGACAGTTGGGCTGTTTCTGCCTTTTGACTATTATAAGTAATGTTACTAAGCATGTTGGTATAAGCATATCTGTTTAAATCATAGCTTCCCATTTTGGGGTATGGGCCCAGAAATAGAATCACTGAATCATATGGTAATTCTATGTTTAATTTCTTGAGGAACTGCCATGCTGTTTTCCACAGCATCCATACCATTTTGTATTCCCACCAGGAATGTACAAGGGGTTCAGTGTCCTCGGCGATTCATGTTATTTTCTGGCATTTTTATTCCTTCTAGCCTTTCTAATGGACAAAAGGGCATGCTTTCCTTGTGGTTTTGGATTACATTTTCTAATAATTAGTGGTGTTAAACATCTTTTCATGTACTTATAGGCCATCTGTATATCTTCTTTGGAAAAATGTATATTTGAGTTCTCTGACCATTTTTAAGGGTTTTGTTCTTTTGGTTTTTTGTTTGTTTGGCTTTTTTGCCAAGTGCAGATATATGTTTGATGTGCATGAACAGAGTACAAATGGATGTGATGAAGGACATGGCATATCTATCTGGTAGTCATAGGTATGCTTTCGGGGAGGCAGAATGGTATAGAAGAGAGACACGTGCCTTTGGATCTAAACACTAGCTCTACAGCTTACTAATTATATAAGTCGTGATCAGTCTTCAGTTCCATAAAATAAACATCATAACATCTTCTAGAAAGGATTGTTGTAAAAATTAAATAAGTTGGATAGTTTCCTAGCAAGGCCCATCAGTAAATCTATTCCCTTCCTCATTTGATTGTGTTGTGTTGCTGCTGCCACTCTTATTAGCATTTTTGCTTCCTTTCTTTGGAGCACATGATAAAATTGGATGTAAACATAGCACTGTTAGACCCAAATGCTTGCAGCTTATTTATTTAAACGGGATTATTTTTAGTTCAAACAGAAACTTCAGTTCCATTATTGATTGTAATACTGAAATATCACTAGAGAAAAGCAGTAAGGCTGTAACTTTGGTCTTTTCTTAATCTTAGAATAATGCTGTGGTTTCTTTAAATACCCTTAAACTATAATGTTGTTATTTTTGGATAAATTTCAGTACTCTGTGTTCAAAATGGTCATTATTTTGAGGCTTTTTTTTTGGCTGGTGTTTTTATTTCTTTAGGACATTTTCTATTGTTCTTATTTTGGATCTTTCAAAACCTAATGACCTTTGGCCCACCATGGAAAATCTGTTGCAAGCCACAAGAAGCCATGTAGATAAAGTGATAATGAAACTGGGAAGGACAAATTCTAAAGCAGCTTCTGAAATGAGACAGAAGATATGGAGTAAGATGCAGAAGGACCATCCAGTGAGTTACTGTTGGTCCTGTTCCTGAAACCCTCAACCCCATATATAGTTAAGATAAAATCACAAATAACTTCTTTAGATTTTTATTTATGCATGACTTGACATTCACTTGATGTAGATGAACCTGTTCACTGGAAAATTATAGCAATTTAAAAAAACTTCAGTAAGAGCAAAACAAGGGAAAAGATTTCTTATGTCTTCTTGTTAGACATCTACTGTGATTGTTATGGCATATTACTCCAATCAAAAGAAACAGAATTTTAAAGTCATAGTTTGATATTGATTTTATAATCTCTTAAAAATGAAGATAAAAAGCCAGGCTATACAAAAGTCATCTGGAAAAAACTAGATGAAGCTACAAATTTAAGCAAGGAGTACAGTTTAACAGCTTTCACTGTCACTCTATATTTTATGTTCATTTGGTGTCTGTCACATATTCAGCATCTCTCGATCATCTGACAACTAATTATAAAGTAGCTGTGATAGTAACACAAGTTCTTTAAATACAGTTGTGAATATCATCATCTAGGAAACTAAGAGCAACATTTTATATTGCCCATGCTATTGAAACAGTTAACATAAAATAGAAAAAAAATCCTGAAAGATGATGTGTTGTATAAGAAAACGAAAGGGCAGACCAAGGAAAAGGATAAATATCAGTAATTTAAGAAATTGCCATTTCTAGTTTTATACTGAAGAAATATAGATTGGTAAATTAAAGTTAATATTGGAATATTGGAGCAAATTCTATTATAAGCCAACAAGAGACTTAAAATGGTATATTCTTGGAAGTAAACAAATTACTGAGCCACATAATGATAAACAATTATAATAAATCAATAAAATACATTTATTAACAGGATCGTGAATTAATTGACCCATTTCCCATACCTCTGGTCATAATCGGAAGTAAATATGATATTTTTCAGGTAAGCTCTTTGACTTTTAGCTGAATTTGTTGGATGGGCACAGCTGTGCTCAATGGGGGAGGTATGAAAATGATAAAATAAAAATCGCTCTGAAAGGGATGGGCTAAGGAGTCACACATCTTAAAGGTTTTAGAAACAAAGATATACTTGGGACACAGAAAATTGGTTAAGTAAATAAATACAATGGTCAGAATGGGGATAAAACAGAAGATTTAGAAAATGAATCTTTAACCACTGAGGGATAGAACTTACTTCGCAACTTTTAAATTGAAGAAAGTAGTAAATTAGTTTCTTCTTATCTTTGCTTGTCAGAGAATCCTTAGGGTATTTCACACTATAAAATGTGTGCATATATCTGAATTCTGTTGAGCTAAGTGTTTAAACAAAGAAAAGATCTGATCGCTGTAGCTCTAAAAGACTGAAGCTCTTGTTCAGTCTCTGTAGAAACAAATATCAAGGTGATGGAATCCTACTCCTCCAGGTGGATTTTAAATAATAAGAAAGAATCTCTTTCTACATTTAATTTGCTTCTTACTGCTACAGATGTTTAGTTTTCTCCCCTTTTTCCCAAACCTTTTTCTATGATATTTCTACAGGATTTTGACTCTGAGAAGAGAAAAGCAATATGCAAGACACTTCGATTTGTCGCACATTATTATGGAGCATCATTGATGGTTTGTATATTTTCTATCCCTTGGGCTTAGAGAGTAACAAATTTGGAAAAATTAGCAACTTGATGCATGACTGGGAATAATAAATGCTTTTAATAATGTACTTCATCCCCTCCTTTCTCTTCCCACTACCAAAGACCTCCTCTTATAGAGTACAGGATAATGTATATATGGACTGCAGTCTGCTACATGACCTCCCCTTTCGTGAGAGCAAAGTTGTAAAATTTTCATATCCATAAAGCCTAATCAGATTTACAGAGATAAAGTGACTCCATGTTTATTCACTTCAAGTTTCCTGTTAAGACTTCATCTGGGGCAGGGTTGTGGCTTAGTGGCAATGTGCTTGCCTAGCATGTGCAAGACTCTGCCTGGGTTCATGTTCTTGCTGACTCTAAAAGAGTGCAGTTTGTTGCAGAGGTTAAAAACATGAACTCTGTTGTAATGCTTCCTGCCTTCAAATGTACTGGCCTGTGATTTTAGGCAAGTCACTTAAGTCAACTCTTTGCTAAAATGAATAAAAATAATACTTTCTTCCTGGGATTCTGGTGAGGTTTAACAGGAAGTACATGTGCAACATTTAGCACAGGGCCCAAAACAAGTAGTAATAAATGTTGGTTATTGTAATTATTATTATCATTAGCTCCCATAGAAGGACCAAATTTACTGGATATCCTTTAAATAAGATACATAAAAGCATTTTTATTAAAAAATACTTCCTTCACATTTGAATAATTATTTAATGGTTTCTTTTCCTCCAAATCAGAGAAACTTAGAGACACCATGGTCCAGCCCCTTGCCTTCATGGCTAGAATATTCCAACTAGAAACACTATGTATAATATATATTTTCAAATTTTATACTTTTTTCTAGACAAATTTCATTATGTATTTTCTTAAAATCATTGCCTTTTATGTTTGAATTCTATTTATTTATATATTAGGTTGACAACACTTTAGAAAATATTCTTTATTTTGAAAAGACTCAACAGAGATAATTTATATAAGGAAAAACTTTCTAATACTATTATGGTCTGAACGTGGAATGAGTTGCATTGGGGAATATTAAGTACCTAGACCCTGAGTTTGTTCCAGCAGGAGGTCTACAGCTGTATGTGAAGGCTGTTTTCAAGGTGATGAATTCAACAGATGGAGTTGGGTTAGAAAAATCTATAATGGTCCCTCAACCCTATATTCTAGGAAATGGATTTGCGATTAGGTTCTTTTTCCTATCACATATAATAAAATAAATATATTTAATAAAATTATCTAGCTACTCAGGAGGCTGAGGCAGGAGGATCACAAACTTGAGGCCAGCCTGGTCAACTTAATGAAGTCCTACCTCAGAGTAAAATTTTTTTAAAAAGTGCTGAGGATGTAGCTCAGTGGTAGAACACTTGCCTAGCTTGTGTGAGGCCCTGGATTTAATTCCCAGTACCACAAAAATTAATAAATTTTTGAAAAATTGAATTATATAAAATTTAAATTAAGAGTATAATTAATATTAATCATAAATATAGAAATATAATTAAGTGGGGCAATTATATTTTTAATTTAATGAAAGTTTTCTGTGTACATTTTAAAACATTTATTAGAAGCATCAACATTATTTTGATGCTTTCTTTTAAATAAATGTATCAGGTCTTATATATTTACTAAGTGTTCTACTTTGGATACTGTCCCCGGGAACCTGTTCTTAGTCCAGAATGAAGCTTATCTTGTGGAATTGCAGTTGGAACCAGAAAATTCATATTTTTGCTTTATTTTATATTTCATTTCAGTTTGATTGCTTTTTTTACTTCTGTACATCTTAGCCATTCTGATTTGGCTGTGAATGACTTGGTATCTTCAAAAATTGAATCTCAATGTAAAAGATTTGTTGGGTAAGCCAGGTGTATGCCTGTAATCTCAGAGACTGGGGAGGCTAAAGTGGGAGAGTCGTGCAATTTAGCTAGACTCCATCTCTAAATAAAAAAATAATAAAATAAAATAAAAAGGGCTGGTTATGTACCTCTGTGCAAAGGCCCTGAGTTCAATCTCTTGTACCACAAACACACACACACACACACAAATTTGTAGGCAGAAAGCAACAATTCAGGCTATTAAAGTATTTAAGTGGTAGAGGCATGCCTCAAATTGCTCAGGTCTTTAGAAAACATCTGGAAAAAACTATAAAAATTAAGGCCAAGGTTGTTGATTTCTTTTTTTCTGGTAACAGGGATCGAACTTGAGTCCTTGTGCTTGCACATCAGGCGGCGAAACCACTGAGCTAAATCCCAGGCCCCAGACCTACTTTTTTTTTGGTACCAGGGATCAAACTTAGGTCCTTGCGCTTGCGAGGCAGGCTGCGGAACCACTGAGCTAAATCTCTGGCCCACTTTCATTATTTAATGATGCGTTTAGGCAAAACCACGAACAAGCCATTTGAAACAAGATTCTCTACATTGCCATCTGTAGCAATGTTATTTCTATATATGTAATGAAAGGGCTAAATAGCAGTGTTAACTCTTAATTTCTTATTTGAATCCATGGAATCATGCCTGTAAGACCAAGCCAAACATTTGTAACAAACTCCCTAATAAATATAAAGAAGTCAAAAAAAAAAATTTGTAGGATAACTTAAGCTTTTCACCTGATGTCAGAACTTAATTATTAATATCTACAAAAGTGTTGTGGTGGTTATTGTTCTACTAATATTCTACCAGTGCGGGTATTCAGTAGCTTAATTTTTCAAGCTCCAAAGGGAATTCAAAAGAAGTTAAATAATGTTAGTGAGTGTCAGCGTTGTACCAGTCTGCAGCTCCCGTATTGACTGATTTGAAGGCTGCAATATGTCCTTGGATGTAAAAGTTATTTTTGACATATATGTCTCTTATTTTCTAACCAAGCCATGTATTTTGGGAATTGTTCTTTTAAACCATACTAAGTATGTTTACATACATACACACACACACACACACACACATATGCATGCATATCATAAGCATATGTAGACCTATACATTTTTTAAAAATTTTTGACCGTGATTATAATCTGTTTGAGTTATTGAAATGATTCTTCCACAAACAAGTCTTTTCCACATCATACACTCATGACATTTGAAGAATGAGTTAAACTTGCCAAAATTTCTTTGCTCAGGTTTTATTTTGTCTGCTCATTCTATGTGTTGGGCAAATAAAGCATAATTCTTTCTGCAATCATCCTTGTTCAAGGCCATTTTTATTGACTTGTTGATTAGAAAGCAGAGCATATAACTTATTCTCCTGAGTTTTGTCTTGTTTTATGTTTTGTTTTTGTAAAGTTTACCAGTAAATCAGAAGCTCTATTACTAAAAATACGTGGCGTCATCAACCAGTTGGCATTTGGGATTGATAAAAGGTACTGCTAAAATTTTTAAATTTCATTTTATTTGCTAATATTACCTCATCTGATTATTATCCCCAAAATTCTTTTGTTTCTTGAGCAAGAAAGTGCCCCAGAAGGCTATTCTTAAAGGGATAATTACAGACTATTTCCTGCTTTTCATTTTGTTTAAATATTTGTGAAATTTTGCAAATAAAATGTCAAATGTTAGTTTGAGACTAGAATAAAATACTTACTTACTGATTTCTTTTACTTATTTCCCCCCATATTAGGAGCTTTTCCTGTATTATCACTTTTTTATGTTAATTTGAAATAGAACTAAAACTTTTAATATGTATCATTCTTAGCCTTGCTATTTCTCTTGGTTTGGAATTAAGGTAATATGGGCGCTATGACATTTTTTCCTCTTTAAAACCTTTATTATGCTATACTTTAATTTTTGAAATCACTATAATTGATATTCACTTGTTCATTTGGGGCAATTTTTCTCATCAGTAGCTAGATATAAAACTTGGCTCTCATGTTTATAGTGTAGAGCATATTCGATTGCTAAACTAAATTAGAATCTTTTTTCTTCTCTGTGTAGCAAATCGATATGTGTGGATCAGAATAAACCACTGTTTATCACAGCAGGATTGGATTCTTTATGTCAGATAGGTTGGTGAACTTATTAAG
Source organism: Heterocephalus glaber (assembly GCF_000247695.1). The sequence goes on from NW_004624738.1 coordinate 25,275,997, forward strand.
ATTGCTCAATCTTTTTTAATTGCTTATTGATTTTATCCTTCTCCATGTTCACTTCATCTCTAACATACCACTTTTACTGGTTTCACTGTTATTGCAATATTTTATATGTATTTATTTGTATATCTAGTATTGATGCGAAATGTATCACATTGATATATTTGTGCTTGAAGGGATGTTACCACATAAAAGACTCATTTCTGATCTCTATTCCACAAAATATTTGCATGTATTTCCTTTCCCTCAATGATTTCCAGGTACTTTTAAATTTTAGCTCCTTGAGTTTAGAAGAAACCAGTATAGTCAGGAAATTCACAGGTACATGTTATGAGCAATGATAAACATATGAGATTGAAGTGATAGAGTAAACCAAAAAGAACACAGTTGTATCAATGAGATATGCCTTAATTTTTCATTATAAAAAATAGCTTGCTTTAGGGCTGGGGATTTAGCTCAGTGGTACTGCCACCTGCCTCACAAGCGCTAGGTCCCGAGTTCAATCCCTGGTACCAAAAAAAAAAAAAGCTTGCTTTAGTCAGTGGATGTACTTCCTAAACTCGGATTCCATAGTCTTCTGCATCAAAGGGTACTTTTTAGTCAGTGGATGTACTTCCTAAACTCAGATTCCATAGCCTTCTGCATCAAAGGGTACTTTTAGAGCTATTTTCTTTGTGAAGATCTTTGAGCCTAGCAATTCATTATACTCTTGGGGTAGCATGATTTTGATTTTAGCACACTTACAGGCGGTAGTTTTCTATTTCCCATCCTCTATTATTACTCTTACAAGCTAAAGGTTACTTGACTTCAAATGTAAAGATATTTGTAATGAGATTATAGATTGAAGTATAGTGAAAGGAATAGTGGTGGTTTTGTTTAATGAGCAGTCATGGAGTCTGATTTTTGTAATTGTCATTAGTGCCAACCTAATTTCAGTAGCAAGGAGAATTTCTGGGTGTAGTGATAGATAATGCTAATGGAATTCTTTTACCCATGTGAATAGGATGTCAGAAAAGGGTTGATAATTACTGAATTTAAAAATCATGGAGCTTAGACCTCATCAAAATGTAAAACTTTTGCTCTGTGAAAGCCCATGTGGAGAAGATGAAAAGACATGCTACAGTCTGGAAGAAATTATTTTTGAACCATGTATCTGTCAAAAGACTAGAATTTAGAATCTATTAAAGAACTCAGCAACAACAAAAACCCAAACAATCCACTTAAAAATGGTCCTAATATACTAAATGAGAAAAAGCCAGTCATGGAAGGTTGCATACATTATGATTACACAAAATTTTTCTAATGATTAGAGGACAGATTAGTTGTCCGAGGGTGGGAACAGGACTCTGGATGGGGAAGTAAAGGGAGAAGTTAGAAAGGAAGAGTATGTGTCTATACAAGGGCACCACAGGCATCCTTGTGGTGGTGGAATTGCTCATTGTATCTGAACCATGGTAGTAAATATGTGGCCCTATGCAGGTGATAAGATTGTATGCAAAGGAGTTTGGCAAAGATCAGTAGAATGTATCAGTGCCTTTCCCACCAAAGTGTCGAGGCCCTGGATGATCATCACTGAAAAAGTTTTGGTGAATAATATAGACAATGGAAAAAGATAAACATAAAGATAATAAACCTCAGGTTACAGATTGAAAATTGGCAGAAAGTAACAGCAAATTTTGTAATTTTTCAAATTAAATTATACAAGTGTGCTGGGGGTGTAACTTAGCAGTAGAGCACTTGCCTAGCATTCAGGTGGCCCTGGAGTCCTTAACACAAGAAGGGGGGGGGGGCAGAGGAAGAGGAGAGAGAGAGAGAAGAGAGAGAAAAGAAAGAAAAGAGAAAGAAGAAAGGAAGGAAGGAAAGAAAAGAGAAAACCAGAAAGAAAGAAAAGAGAGAAAGAAAGGAAGGAAGGAAGAAAAGAAGGGGAGACAGAGAAAGAGGCAGGCAAATAAATAATACAAGCAATACATGAATACATTCTTGTAAAAAGTTAAAATAATACATATAAGGAACAAATCTGTTATGTCTCTCTGGTTTTTGTGCATTTATATACATGTGTGTGATGTTGAAAAAACATTTTTAACATAATTTTATTAGTCTGTAGCTACCATTTTAGAATTTTTTTTTGATTGTACATTAATATGTTTTCCATATTAATGTTTCATATAGGTCTATTTGTTATTTTATCCACTGGATAGTGTTACAAAGCAAGGTTTTGCGTAGTAATTTGTTTCATTATTAACTATTGGTGGACATTTGGGTTGTGGTCAATTTTACATAATACAAATGATGCTGTGGTGTTACATCCTTAATGCATATATGAGGGAATTGCTAGAGTAAAAACTAAAGCCTGGAATTAATGTTAAGAAGATATAAGTATAGCAGTAGAATGTGAAAAATGAGAATTAGAGCTTACCCATTACTCCTCAGTTCTTCCAGTCCTATAATCTTGCTATTCTGGGTAAGGGTAAATTTTAATGGTCACTTTATTAGAGAGATGGAAAATGAGTGATCTAAGATTTATTCATCTATTTTATTGATAATTTGTAGTGTTTTAATCAATGCAGTCATTTGGACTAAACTGGCAATTTTAGGTCCTCCTCCTGTTCCTGATAATGACATTGGCAAGTTTCACGCCCATTCACCTATGGAATTGTGGAAAAAGGTGTATGAAAAGCTCTTTCCACCAAAGGTATGTATTTCTAATTTGTTTAAAGCAAGAATTTTTAGCACTGTTCAACTGTTATAGGAAAGTTCTAAAGGTTCTATTATGACAACTTTGTTTTTATCTCTCATGCTTAAAAATCAGCTGAACATTTACTAAACCTCTGCTATAAATAAAGCGCTGTGAAAGTGAAAAGGCGACTAGGACATGGCTCCTGCTCTACTTTCCAGCAGAGTTCCCTGGCTGTTGCCAGAGAGAAGGAAGGAGCAGGAGGCAAGGAGGACTGGTGGGATTTGAAAAAGGCCTCAGTAGTGATGACAAAGGCTTGAAAGGTCTTAGGGAGCCTTCAGCAGTAGGTGGAGGAGGGGTGCTTGGCTTGTTAGACTGATGGTAGTCATTGAGGGACATGAAATGATTTGGAGAACTGTGATTTCAGAGAATCAACACACTAAAAGATGTCAAGGATCCCGCACGAGATCCCCAATATGCAGAGAGTGAAGTTGATGAGATGAGAATTCAGAAGGATCAGGTATTATCTTAAACATTTACTTAATTTCATCATGTGTTTTACTATAAAATCTGCATTGCCTTGGGAATTCCATGTACCTTTCTCAATGTATTTATTTTTACTTTTAAAATTGTTTAAAAATTATTTCTATACTCTAGAAAAAATTCTGATATGCATAAAGAAGAAACTTAAAAGTCATCTGTCATTCCACTACTCACAGATATCTTAATGTTCACGTATCCTGTTTTGGTTTTCTGGTTTACTTAACATTAGGATAGATTGTAATTCTGATCTTGCTGCTTCAAAGACACTTTTATAATATTTTTTCATTTGTAGGTTTACCTGAAAGGTTTTGTTTTTCATGAGAACATTCAGACATGCCTGTACTTTTCTTGTATCAGGAAAATTATCTTGTCTATGTGAAAGCACATAAACTTACAAGAACCTAGGGCCTCTCAGGAAAGTTCTTCAAAATGTCGACTCCATTTCAAATCTGCTCAGATAACCTCATTTTAATATACCAGCTTGATGTAAGAATATAAGAGTTGGTAAATTCACCATGACTTCCTGTTCCTAGATTTTTTCAGATCTGCTTTTAGGTTTTTTTGTTTTGTTTTGTTTTTGTTTTGGGGTGTTTGGGGTTTTTTTTTGGCACCGGGGATTGAACTCAACTCAGGTCCTTGCGCTTGTGAGACAGGCAGCAGAACCACTGAGCTAAATCCCCAGCCCTGCTTTTAGTTTAATAAAAGAGACATTCCACAACCTGTCCTCAGATGAGGAAGCTTCTGTATAGCAAGCACTTGAACTTGAAAAGCACGACTTCATCTGGGGTGGGATTTGTAGAGCTCTGTAACTTGAGTAGTCTCACACCCACGTGACAGTTCTTTGCTGGAAGCAGAGTATTTCTCTTAGCACACACCTTTTGTGGTAAGGGGTTCTAGAATATGTAAGCAAAAAAATTTATATAAATACAGTCTGGAAAATGTGAAAATGTTCCATGAATATTTAGAAGGTTTTGTAGCTAAAAGAACATGTTGTACAGACAGTAAAATGACCTAATGTAACCCTTATTATATGTGAACCTTGGCTGAAGAGATTAGTTGGAAGTCATCCCTGGATTAATATCTTAACCAGTAATTAACTGCTATTATTGAGTATCTGTTTATGTTATATAGAATGATGTTATTAAGTTTGCATGCTATGGTGTTATTAAAGGACAAGGGTATTTCAGAATATTGTGAGTTTTCACTTTGAGATCCATCTTCCCTAATTTTGAATGGATCTAGAAGGCAAAATCCCACAGTGTTTGAATCATTCTTTTCTTGACTTACATGTAATTGCCAATAGAGCAGACAGATTTTTTTAACCTACCTGACGAGTTTTGCCTCTAAACCAGTTTCCTTCTTGTTTTAGTAGATGAATTGCATTGATTTCAGATAAGCACACATGGTTCCTTAACATAAATTTATGCTTCTGTTTTAAAGATATCATCATGGTTATCATTTGATGCTTAATTATTTGATATATGATTTCAGAATTTGACATTCAATATCCAAAGTTTTAAATTTGAATTTTATTTCATGCTCTCTCAAAGGAGTTTCAGGACCTTAAGTTGTTTCCAATTGTGTGCTGTTATACACAGCTGATTTAGGTATGAGAAAATTCTTTGTAGGTTAATTTTGGATGATTCTTATTGATTTTCCTCTAGACATTTAAAAGTACACTTTCATTTTTATATGGGCAAGATAGTCACTATCAGTTTTACTGACACAGCCTATAAAAGAATTCATCTACATTAGGTAAAAGTCTAGCCAGTTGTCTACAGCTGAAATTTTGAGTGGAACTGGAAACCAAAACCCCACAGTAACTGTATCATTCTTCATATTGTCTGTTTTCTTGAGCTTAATATGATTATGGCTGTGTAACATTTTGCAAGAAAAGTAGCATTATAATCCTAGGATTTGATTTGACATCTGGAGCAGTAACACTTATTTAAAAGGAAAGAATGGCTTAGCTATTTCTAAATTTTAAATTCTCACATAACACATTGCTTAAAGAAGTCTAGATGGTGTACCAAGTACCCGCACATCTTTAAGCCGAGTGGTGATTCTTGTTCTTGTTCTAGGGGGAGAGATGATACCTGCTTTATTGGGATACTGTGATTGCCTGCAGGTGGGGAGCCAGCCCAGAGCCCATAGGAGACCAGACAGAGGGTCCTTCTCTTGGCTCCACTAGTAATGGTCTAAATGAGTATCAGGAATAGAATAGGAAAGGAGGCCTTTAATCTTTGCATTAGAAATGAGATAAATGTGAGATGAATGTGGTACGTATGGCCTGACTCACAGTGATTGCTCTTCTTCTCTCTCTGGCATGGCCCATGTGCCAAGTCCCATTCTCCTCTCACTCTGCTACCTGCAGAAGGGACATACTGCTATCAGAAGATAGCAAAGCAATATCTTCACCTTCGTCTTGACACTTCCAATTAAAGACGTGAGCTGGATGGGCCGGGGATTTAGCTCAGTGGTTCTGCCGCCTGCCTTGCAAGCGCAAGGACCCAAGTTTGATCCCCAACACCAAAAAAAAAAAAAAAAAAGAAGACATGAGCTGGGTGTGCTGTAATTGCAGCACTCAGGAGGCTGAGGCAGGAGGATCACTATGAGTTTAAGGCCATCCTGGGCTACATTGTGAGTTCAAGGCTAGCATGAATAACTTAGACAGGTCCATCTTAAAACAAAAAAAATAACTCCCCCCCAAAATTTCCAATTGAAGACAAATTTTACAATACTAATTGTATTCTTTACAAGTTGACAATGTTTGAAACTATAAATGGTAGATAACTGTTAAACTAGATTTACTTCATTAGAAAAAATAAACCACACTGCAAAGACTACTTTGGAGTTGCTATACAAATTCTAATATTTGTATAGAGTTTAAAATTTTTTAAATTTTTATAGAGTTTAAAAATTATAGTAACTTAGAATGTAGGTATCTTAAAGACACAATCCGTGATTTTTCTGACAATGAGAATGGATATTCTTTTCTTGGCAACTATGAACTTCAGTTATGTTAGCCAAAGGGCATTGATCACCTGATCTAGTAGAGTAACCACTTCTTGCTTATCCAAAGTAAGAAACTGTACATTATTTAGATACTGAGTAGCATGAAGGAAGCCAAGAAGAAACCCCTTTGATTATCTTTTTTACCTATAATTTGTCTCTTATAGGATTTCCATCGCCAGTAAAATTTATCTTTGTTTTATGAAATCTAAAATTAATTGTTATTTAATTAATATAAAAGTTATTCTTGGCCGGGGATTTAGCTTAGTGGTTCCACCACCTGCCTTGCAAGTGCAAGGTCCCGAGTTCTATCCCTAGTACCGAAAAAAAAAAAAAAAAGTTATTCTCGCAAAAAGATTCAAAAGATATAAAGTATGTAAGATAGAAAACAACAGTGCCCTGCCTTCTCCCTAGCTCTGTGCTGTTCTCATAAGGCACACGTCGTGTGTCCACCGTCACCCCCCCACCAAGACCTCATGGGTGGCAGCTGTGTCTGTGTGTCAGATCGGTCCTAACCGGGGACATCTGAGCTCTTTTTCAATTCTCAGAGATGCACAGAGCAGTGAGTTTCTTCCAGTCGCTTCATGTGCACCTCTCTAATCTTTTGGTACTAGGGATCAAACTCAGCTTGCACTTTGCAAGGCAGGCACAGCGCCAGTGAGCTAAATCCCCGGGACCATCTAATCTGTATGGTGAATTTCTAAAAGTAGAAAAGTACATCTTAAATACTATTATTTTGCTAACTTCTTGTTTTTTATTTTTTATTAGTACATGTTTGCATTACATAATGATCACATTCCTCATGAGGAGTTGATACTTGCACATAGCACATCTTAATTCTTTTTTCAACCCTTCTCCTCACCTCTATCTCTTGATCCCTTTCCCATTGACTTTTCAATATTTGACAAATGCTCTGTTTTATTAGTTGGAAGAAATTTTATATGTTCTATGTAATGTATAATTTTATCTGAAACTAATAAAGCCATCAGTGCTTGGACTACGTAGACTGAAAACTATTTCTAGAAAGTAAGTCTTTAGTAATCACTTACAAAATGATTGTCAAGAAGTTCTGAGAATGATAATACTATAAAGGATGCATTGTTAGATCTTAAAAATGCTAAGGAAGTTTTAAAATGCCTACTTGAATATGTAAAGTTGATTTTTCTTAATGGATATTTTTGTTTTAGGAACTGGAGCAGTACAAGAGAAATGCTTCCAAGTCCTGGAAACAAATTGAACTTGACTCTTGAACCTCACTCAACTATTATATATTGATTTTTTCCTTCCCAAAGTAAGATTATTTTATTAATTAACTATTGCGGCAATCTGTGAAGAAAGTTGAGAGGTGTGATTTGTTAGAAGGAAAGCTCGATTTCTTCTAATGTCTCTTTTCTGGGTACTCTAAAGTCTTTTAAAAGGGAAAAACGTTTTGTAATTACGTGTAATATTTCTTAAAAATAAAGGAATCTTCTGTTACCTGTCTCTAACATGTGTCGGTAGCATAGACTCAGCTCAGAATATACTATAAGTTTTGCTTATATGTTCGTGGGACTATGAAAGCAAGAATATTTGGTAACACTTTTAAATACAATGTTAAGTGTCCATATTGGACACATTCTTTCTAGAAGCTGAACTCAGCTGTAGCTGGTGGGAAACCAGATTTGGGCTCCTGGGTGCTATGCTTTTATTCTTAACAGTGAGGCACAAGAAGCACCTGAAAATACTTATTTAAAATGTACATTCCTGCTGGGCATGATGGTTGCACCCCTGTAATCCCAGCATTCAGGAGGCTGAGGCAGGAGGATCACAGTGAGTTCAAGGCCAGCCTGGGTTACATAGTGAGTTCAAGACCTAGCTGAACTACATAGTGAGACCCTGTCTCAAAAAACATTAACAGGGCCAGCAATTTAGCTCAGTGGTGCTGTGCCTGCCTCGCAATCCCAAGATCCTGAGTTGGATCCCCGGTACCAAAAACAAAAACAAAAACAAAATGCATATTCCTGGGTTCTTGCGCCCAGAGACTCTGAATCACTGGTCTGGAATGGAGCATTTTTAAAATCATCACCAAGTGAGACTGACATTTTTTTTGAAATTAACACTTTTTGAAGAGTAGACAAAATTAAGGCCATAGCCTATGAATAAGTAGAACCAAAATGTCATGAGTTGGGGATAACTGGGATCCTTTCCAGGATGGTATGCCTCTAAGAAGCCTTTCCAGTCCTGTAGATTTGTGTACCCATAGTCAAGTTCAATTTTAAGTATAATTGCTGTTATTGACCAGGAAAGTTATTCTTGTTTTTCCATTTCCACTTACAGAGTACACCAAGTATAGTATGGCCTGTGCCCAACTTCAATAAGCACATTTACTGATCCCAAGAACACTGAGACTAGCGAGTGGCATCTGCCATCCAGTTGCTCCAGTGCAGTGAGACTTCATAGCTATTTGTAGTGTGTGTATTTCAAACAAGCTAGAGAACAAGAATTTTCAGCTGTTTCTGAGGAATCCCTGCCTGCATGCTGTAGAGAAGGAGCTCTCTTTTCATCACAGGAAGCATTATGATCTTAGCACACAATACTAATAGGAAGTTTTATTATATAATTTGATTTTTGTACACATCACTGTCCACTTTTGATTTGAGACACAAAATGTCACATGTTGAAAGCCATTGTGTTTTTCTCTTTTTTTGTGAAACATTTATTCCTATCTATATTCATTTTAATCTCTTTATTTTCCATTTTATACTGACTTTTTTCCTGAATAAAGGTTACATATACCTCTTTTTGAATTGTCTTCCATGTCTTAATCCCAGTCATTGGTTATATACTTATCAATCATTTGCAATAGGATATGCTTATTAAGCCAGTTTACTCCAGTAACCTTGTGAATGAAAAAACATTACAGAAGTAAGGGTAATGTAGTTATTTTACTGATTCTCATCTAATTTCAGGAAAACTACTTCCCTAATGCAGTAATTCTATCTAGTAAGTTTTTTCTATTTCTAAACAGAATCAGAAAGAAAAGTGAGATCATAGGAAATCTATAGTTTACTACAGATGGTGTACTTTTCCTAGTTTGTCAAGAGTAAATTAATAGGCTAACATTTTCAAATGTATACTTTAATAAGTATAAAGTATATAAACAATTAGGTAAGCTTGTGGAGAAGCTGACCAAGATACATAAATTAGAAGATACAAGTATCCATCTAAATTTTCTATGTTTCTTTTTTTCTTTTTGCAGAAGATTTTTTTTTTTTTTTTTTTTTGGTACTAGGGATTGAGTTTGGGTCCTTGTACTTTCGAGGCAGGCGCTGGAACCACTGAACTAAATCCCCCACCCTCTTTGCAGAAGATTTATTAAGGCTGTTTAATATACAACTTTTCATATGTCATTTTGGAAGTCCTTTATTGTAAAGGTAATTCTTTTGTCTGATGACAAACAGCCACAATCATTATTCTGGACCTCCACGATGGATAAACTCCATTTCCTCTTGAGATATAAGTTTCCTTCTGTACTTCTGAGGTAGTGTTTTTAGTATTTCTGCAGTGTCTGGTGGACCTGGATGCATCAGCAACTCCAGTGATTTACTTCCCTTAGAATGCTGTGAAATTACAGAAGAGTGATATGGGATCCCTGCTGATCTCAAAGCTTCTGATACACTGGGTTTAGGATTGTCTCTTCTGTCAGGGAACCTTATTAATGGTGTATGTGGCTTGACTACCTGGACGACTCTGCTAGCAGACACCATCTTGCTGCCCATCATGACTGCCATTGTGTTTTTCTAAGATGCTATCACTAGCATTTAAAAGCTTGAAGTCACATGTGATGTCAATTTTCCAAATGTTTCCAAGCTAGAATGAAATTCATCTGCATATGAATAGTAGAAAATGTTTCCACTTACCATGTACACCTATATCTTTTCTGAGTCAAAATCAGTGATTTCAAAAGAGGTTCCTGTGAGATTCTCTTTGAACTACTACTTTAATAGATTATCACCTCAGAATTGTCTATAACTGATGTGACATATATAATCTGTAAGGCATTATGTAACTGTTATAACATAATCATCAGTGTCACAGGCCTTTTATAAAAATTGACAATACTATGCTAGTAATTTACCAATGTCTCCAGATTCTTAAATACTGTTCTAAGCAATAGAGTTATACAGCAGTTTCCTTAATGAAATGATCTTTTCTACTATAATGTGAGACATCTCAAGTGCTATAATTTATCATGCTGTACAAATTAGGTCATGGTAATTGAACAAAGTTCATGTGCTCTCTCTATACTGTTCTGCTCAAAGTTACCGTGGCAACATTGACATAGTTTCATTTCAGACTTGTACATGAATTTTTTGAAGATCAATCAGAAAGATAATCATTGAGTAGAAAATCCATTTTAATATCCTATATTCATCATTTCATCTCTGGAAATATATGATGTATGTGTCTATACTTAGAAACATTCTTTCTCTTTACAATTCAAGAACATGAATCCCTTATGTGTCATTTTGTTCTCAGTGGAAATGTTGTGTCAGTTGAGTATTTTTCTGTATGAACTTTTAATAACAGCTGATCTTCATGTCTGAAAGAGGTCATGTCTCAGTGCATGCATTTGTCTAGTAGCAGCTACTTTAAATTTTGTAAGTAAAGTAAGCTGGATATGGAAAGTAGTAAGTTCATCTTCAAAGTCATCAGCAGGGAGTTGTCCAGTGTGTTGTGCTCACTTCCTGCAGGTTAAATGTTAGCCCTCAGTAAAACCACTGGCTGCTCAGTGTCAGTGGGGGTCAACATCCAACATCCAACATCCTACATCCTCTCGATGTGATCAGAGCTGAGCCCTCTTGTGTGGGGAGGCTGAGGCAAGTGCAAATAAATGTAGGCTTTAGTTTGTTTTTGTTTGTTTCTTTTTTGCGGTATTGGGAATTAAATACAGGCCCTTGTGTATGCCAGGCAAGTGTTCTACCACTGAGGTACTTACGTGGATCACTTGCTCGCTTGCTTGTTTGCTTTCTTTCTTTCCTCTTTTTTTCAAATTTTGAGATAGGGTTTCACTAAGTTCCCCATATTGGCCTCAAATGTGATGCTCTTGCCTCAGCCTCCCAAGTAGCTAGGATTACAGTGTGCACCCCTATGCCTAGCAAATGTGAGTGTTAAATGATAGAAAAGTCTTCTTACCTAATTGTATATATTCTGTTTCAATTAAACCCATAAATTTTTTCCTGTAACTTTTCAGTCAGTAACCATTCAAACATTTCTCTTTATCAAATTCTATAATAAATGTAAGCAAAATTTTTAAACTGACTCATTTTTCTGTATCTAGAACAAGGAAAACAAATATTCACGCTAGTCTCCCATAGGCTTATGGATTCTTATTATTTACATTCTTGGACCAGCTCAGTCACAATTTTCAAATAGCACACATCCCAACAGGTTGGAATAACAAGGGGCAGTGACCCATTTCCATTGCACTCAAGGCCTGTGTGGATCTGAGGAGCACAAATGAAGTCTTAGTGGTGAAAAGATTTACAATGTCCCATCAAGAAAGAAATCCATGCCGTTTTTACTTCAAACAGTCATCCACGTCTGACAGCTGAAGTTTCATCTCCCAGCAGTGTTCTGCACTATCTGCTGATAAGATGGTCCCTCATTTTAAAAACAACTATTCCTAGGATGACCAGAACTGGGATATATGCATATAACATCAGAAAGTTTGTTGTGAATCTGGATGTTGCACCTGGGCAGGTTTTCTCAATGAACTGAATTCCTTGAGTGGTGAAGCACAGTGGATTATTTATCACAGAGTTATTTGAGCTGCCTGCCAAAGAAAAGATTGACAATATCAGCCGGGCACATCTCAGGTGACTCACTCACAAGTATTTCACTCTGCAAAGCACTCTTCTTCATGAAAGAGGCATGACATTTTTGAGAGCCCAGAACTCACAAACGGAGAAAGCCAGAGTGAGAGTTCTGGGCCTTGACTTCATTTGAAAATAGAGATGGGTTCATTTCTATTTTGCGTATAGATTCCTTACCATATTTTTAATAAAATGATATTCACTTAGCAACAGATACCCTAAAGTAATTGATGGCTGTCACATAAAAATATTTAAATAACCACTAGATTCCCTGGGATCTCCAGTGGCCAGGAGGATTTTGTTGTGTTCCCACTGGCCCCTGTCGAACTGTGGAATAGACTTTTGCTATCAATGGATCCACTCAGGTACCTACCTTGTACATTTTGGGGAGCAAGAAGCCACTTTATAGTCTACTTCAGTGAGCTCAGTAGATAGAGGAGCTGAGTCTATCTAGAATACACTAGAATTCAATTCAGTGTACATAAATTCTGTCACTTGCTAATAACACCAAAGTGGCCTTAGGCTATCGACCTTTGGCAGGAGACAAACTGGACCGATGCTTATTTTATTTAAAAAATCAAAGAAAATGTTGGGCTTTTATTTCCAGATGAGGTGTTAAAAATCAGTTTATTATAAAATATAGCATTTAATATATCATGTACAGGTACAAATTCCCAATGATGAATGTCATCATATTGTATAGCTAAAATGTACCGATAAACTTAATGAATAAAACATATATATAGCATTTATCACCAAAATACATTTCCCTCAGGAAACTGCTTCCTCAGAGTAATATGTAAAAATAGTATTTCAAAACTGAGTACTTACCACAAGTGAAATTCAGTCCATAGAACTCATTGACTACAAGAATCTCACAGCAATATTTTTGGAATGCAAAATAACTGTAGATTTGAAAAGCTTGGTTCGTTTCTTGTATGTTTCTTCAGGGAACAAAAGAAAGAAAGATAAAATTCAGTAGGCTCTGGTAAATAGTTTTACCAAATAAAAGGAAATGCAATCCTTATTTTATGTTCTCTAACATAAATATAATTTTCCATCTCTATTATTAAAATGATTCTCACTATAAAAATCTTCAAATAATACTAAAATATAAAGAAATACATTGTTCAGAAATAACTGTGGTTAACATTTTGGTGATAAGCTAGGTGTGGTGACACATGCCTGTAATCCCAGGACTCCCGAGGCTGAGGCAGGAGGATCACCATGAGTTCAAGGCCACCCTTGGCTACATAGTGAGTTCAAGGCTAGCCTGAACTGCATAATGAGACCCTGTCTCAAAAAACAAAACAAAAGAAAATTGGTGATATATACAACCTATGTATGTGTTCATAAAATTTGACATAATGGGATTGTACTATGCTATTTCCTAACATGGTTATTTCTCCCAAACATATGTCGCAGGCATCCTTCCAAGTTAGTAAAAGTAGCATTCAGTCTTTAAATTACACTTTGGTGATCCATTATAGTAGAGACTTTAGTAGTTCTTTCATGATGGACTAGTGCCTAATTGTGGGGGGGGAGCACCATTTATATAACAGAAGAAAACACACATATATTACACAAGAGGAGGACACAGATTTGAGGGTGCTGGGGTAAAGTGAGAGCTAAACTAAAATGCTGGGGGGACAGGATGGAAGGAACAAGCACACATTCATCGTGAAAACAAAGGATGTTCCTCTCCAGTCTAACTGGAAGAAACCTCATTCTGATTCTGTGCCCTTCTTAGTCCACTAAAATGTTTCTACCAGCCAAAAGTACATATTAAATATATTTGCAAATCTCAAGTTCTAGATGCTTTAGGAATTTTAAAAATAGTATCTTGTCCTTGAAGAACTCACAGTGTGGTTAGTGACACAATATATATCCTTAACCCATACATGCCAAAGACTGTAATTTTTTGAATTTTTTCATGAAATTCATATACGTTACCTAGAAAATTCAAGGAACAAGAATTTAAAGAGAAAAAAATTTTTATTATGTTCCGGTGTTATTGGTGGTCCAGAAATGAAACACTAGCCGTAAAAGGATTAAGTCTATAAAACATAGAACAGTGACCTATTTGTGCCAAGAACATATGAAAAATAGTATCACACATCCATGACACTCATATTTGGTGTGTATGGTCTCCCCTATTCCCAAGTGACACCCCCCCCAGGCCCCATAACTTTGATAGTGGCAGTTTTCTAAGGCACAAAATAAATGAGCCACATTGAGAGGTTGTTAATTGGTCTTGAACCATCTAGGTTTGCAAAATTATATGTTGACCTGAGTCAAGACCATGAGCTGGCTCCTGTGAGAGACTGTAATGAGACACCACTGCTGCCCTCGAACAGTTGGCAGTTTATTAAGGAAAGCCCCAACACAAGGGGGCACAGGATGGGCAGTGAGAGGAAGGGGGGACTCAGAGAGAGCTCCTCAGGCCACGGGAATGGCAGGCAGGCAGGCAGGGGGACCAATGAAGCGAAGGCACAGAGGAGAACCAGGCTGTGTCCTAGAAACCCGGGGAGTCTCAGAAGAAGGAAGGAGGAACCATGGATTTAGGTTTGTTGACGCGGAACTGTCCCCATTATGCTGTTAAATGGTAAGAACGTATGCATTCTTCCCATCTTAATAGTACAATCCCATTTTTAATAAAAATTCTATTGAAGTCTAGCCAAAAAGGCAACAAAGTTTAACTCTGGGTTGTGCTATTTCGGCTAACTTTCCCTTTCTTCTGCATACATGTCTATATCGTGTGCATTGTTTGTCCCAAAGAACTCAGAATATTTTATAAGTAGAAGGAACAGGAAAGCTTCTAATCATGTTTGAAGGAGGAGGAAGCCAGGAGTACAATTGCTGCCCGCAGTTCAAGCAGGGAAGATGACTACAAAAGGGAAAGGAAAATGCAATCAGTGCTTGGAAGTTGAGCAGAGTCCGAGTGAGGCGTCCCAATTTGAAGATTTGCAAAGAAATCAAGAGCATTTAGTAATTACCTCCCTTTTAACAGCAATTAAGCTCCTTTTCCTAAACAGTAGGTACAGGAAAAAGTACCAGATTGACTGCACGTAAGGATTCAAATCAATTTATAAAAGAGGAGACGACCCCCAAGCTTGAGTCTGCATCGTTGAGGGTGATTTGATCTGTGCATTTCTCATAGATGCTAACAATCTACTTAAGCAGCAGAGACAAATACAATGTAATGTGAAAAATACCTTCTTGACCCATCAAAACCTAGCTCACTTTGCTTTCCGGTGTTTTCATGTTATCTGATTGACTCCTGGTGACCTCTTGAGGTGGGTAGGGCCAAGATAAGAATCTCCTTTTATGTTTTATAAACAAGGAAACTAATTCAGACAAAAGGGTGACTTGTCCTGTTCACGGGCAGGCAAACTGTGGAGGGAGCTCCTGATTCCAGGTCAGCCCTCTCTCCAGGCAGCAGGGATTCAAGCAAAGTCCAGTCTAAGCTTCATTTCCTCCTGAGAGCTAAATGACTAACATATAAAAGTCATTTTGTATAGTGGATGCCCACTAGTTTGTTTGTTTGTTTGTTTGTGATTTGGTTTTTAAGTCAAAGGTATAAAACTTTCATTAGGAATCCATAGCTTAGATACCATACCATTCCTGTCACCTGCCTGGCCTCATTTTTATCTTTTGAAAAATTTCTACCCCTTTTTGTTTACTTTTAAGTATGTGTATGCATTATAAAATGATGACTGTCCATTGTAGAAAATTTGTAAAACATAAAAAATATGAAATTTTAAAATTAGATACCATCTAGAGATAATTACTGTTAACATTTGGCACGTGTCCTTTAAGTCCTGAAACTTGCTTTAGCAGCAGTCTTTTATCCTGCAGTCTTTTTTCTTATCTGACTAGTTTTAATTCATAAAAATAACTGGGAATTGAGAACCAGAATAGAGACTCAACAGTGCCTGGTCAGAAATGAACTGATATACATAATCTTTAGCCTGTAATGTGGACCACAAGTTTTTCTGGAGCATCCGGATTGGTTTTCCCTCTCTTGTTCTAATTGCATGTTGTAGGTGGATCATATCATTAGTTTGCTTACCTTATCATTTCCTGATTCCCAATAGAAAGACATTTTATTGAACAATTGGTACAAGGTCTAAGGCAGTAATGATTTCTTAGCAGGCAGCGTAAGTACTCCAAACCTTAATGTGATACCTTTAGCTAGTACCCCAGAGCTCCCTTCTGGAATTCCTTTATAGCAGGCATCATCCTGTGGTCAACAACCAAAAATCGTACCACCCTAAATCCTTTAAATCTTTGTATCTTACCTGACCAAGCCAGATCCAACCAGCAACCCAGCAAAGCTCATCACAGCCACTATACTGTTAACAATATTTGGGTTTTGGATCATACCAAGTAGCACAAGAGTTAAACATTCACCGATTAAGTGGGGGGCCAAGAGAGCAGCAGAGAAATATGCAAATCGGTCAGCCTCAGGATATAAGCCCAGAGTCCTAGAAAAACATAAGGTCTTTAGCTTCCTTCCCAAGCACTGTCACTTAAGAAAAATATCATACTTGCCTCTTTGTAAGGAATCACATTCTTCCTCCCAACACCACTCCTACCCCAGTGCTAAGGCCCCACCCAACTGTGTCTTGGCTCTCCTTCCTATCCCTGTGTGGCAGTAGGACTGTTGCAGCATCGAGGCCCTCACCACTTCCATCCTCCATCAGACTAGCTTCCCCCCTCCATTCTTAGCTTTTATTCTAACCTCCTTTCCTTGATTTGACTTTTGTTTCCTTGTGTAAACAAGCAACCCTATCTCATGCCCTTTTCTCCTATGTTCCCTTCACCAAATTTTCTCTCATGGATGATAGGGGTTTTAAGTGACTATTACACTTGGTTGCTCTTTATTTGTATAATAAGGAAAAGAAATTGGCATCTCATATACCCCCACCTCTTCACGATCATCCACCTTGCTTGTACAAATCATGACATCTTGTTTATATTGTTAATTCCCTTTCCTACCGTAGTCTTGTGATGTTTAAAACATTCTTTCCCCTTTGATGATTTCATAGCACCTGGACAAGGGTCATTCCCCATCAGGATGCTCCAGAAAAATTCATGTTGGTATGAGGTGTTGTTAGTGATCCCTTACTTTCATTTCCCTCAAGGTCTTGAACTTCCTTAAGGAGCCATCCACACAAACATCTCCTAATCGACTGATCTCCATTCCAGTGGCTGCACCCGTCTGACCTGGGTCACTCAGCATGTCTTCAACTTATGTGGCACTCAAAATGGATCCACTTACAAGGGTTCAGATTCAGAACACACCCTCTCTTATCTCAGCCTCCTTCCTGTTTCCCATTTCCCACTCCTCACTGCCTCAGATTTTTGCCCACCTCTTCCATTCTTTGCTGAATCAGTCCTCACCTCTAGGAGCCCTGCCTTCTCATTTAAGTGATTGAAAACCATGTTCAAAGTGTGTTGAACATGGCATACGGCTGTGCTAATTGGATCAAATTTGCCTCATCTGGCTCCTGGATCCCCTAAGGTTTCATCTGTATATTTTGGGTTCTCATCACGACTGACAGAAACCTCTACTTTACCCTTCTCCCCTATTTCAGTCTCTTTCTAGTTCTCAGCAGGGGAACTCACCTCCTATTTTATGAATTTCTTGTGTCTTCATTCTCCCTCTCTCTTTCTCCCTCCCTTTCATCCTCCTTCTCTTCCCACCCCTGTCTTTGCCAAATATTTCCCTATCTATCTATCTACTTATATCTACAGTCTCATGCTGTTCTGACTCCCTGTTCTGACCTGGGTCTACTCTGAAACCTTGATCTGTGACTTACCCAATTTTGGCTGTATTTTCATCTAACTCAGTCTATTGTTTGTTTGTTTCTTGTGTTGGGGATAGATCGCAAGGCTTTGGACTTGCTCTACTCCTGAGCTATGCCTCCAGCCCCCTAATGGTTTCTAATAATCTTATTTATCACATCCTAAGACAACCGTTCTTGGAGCTTGATGATCACTTAAGAACTGATCCTACCTCTTCATCCTATCCTGTTCCACCAAGCTCCCCCAAATAGCATCTGTTTCTTCCACAACCCTTATAAACCTGACTTTTATCCCCTCTACTCTATGAAGCTCTTTTCTGGAAATTCACAATGACTGACTGCCTCCTTTTCTACCTCACCTCCTTTACTCTTTGTGAGACTTAACAGGTTAAACACACCTTCTTGAAACACTGTCCTCCCTACCCTCTCTGCTGCCCAATGCACCTTCTATTTTTCACTTCCCCAAATAGCTCTTTGCCTTCTCCATCAGCTGGCTATCCTCTTCTTCCCCTTTAAGCTTTTAATCTTGGAGCTCACACTAGCCATGCCCTAGCTTATCTTGTACGTATATATCATGTTTATAATAATGATTCATAGTACACACCTTGGGACTTTGAACTGGCTATGGTTAGGAACACCTGTGTATGAATCAGATGACAAGGAGAGACAGTGTCTCAGGATTAGCCTAAGTTCTCTTTCTTGGGGCCAGGAGCTGGGAACCTTTACACTAATGGAGTCAGAGAATTCTGGATCTTTAAGGCAAAGTTACATAATGAGAGAAGATCCGTCTCCCCACAACAACAAATCCTGCAAATACTGTAACTCTACACATTCTTGGATTTATATCTTTCTGCAGTTCTAACACATAAAAGGAAGGCATCAATCAAAACCCAGTAACATTAGGGATGTTTCCCGGTTCCCAGTACCCTCTTCCTATGGCCACTCTTTTGTTCCACCAGCCCCCTTCACCCTGCCCAAACTGCAGTGTCCCTGTAATGTCCAGGTACATCAATGACATCCTGGGCAGGGGAGCTGCTCCCCTCCAGCCCACAGCAGCCTGGGGAGGCCACAGTCATTGCTGGTGACCAGTGGTCACCTCCTCTGCACCTGGGTCCCTGGGCACCTGGGTCCCAGCCACTTTGGAGCCCTCTTCTCTGGCCCACCCTGTAAGGACTGTGGGGCCTGCTCTCCACTGGGACATGGAGTCTATTTGGTTTGTTCTCCAGTTCCATATAGCCCACAGTTGTATGTATTATAAAACCTGAAAGACAGGACATTGCACAAGACATGGATGGGCAAAATGCAGATCATTCAGAGCAGAGAACATGGAGTCAGTCACCCTGGAGCTGTCTCCCCCACGTCTCACTGGCTCTCTGACTCCATGCAGGCCTATCTTGGGTGAATGGAATGGCTCTGAACCCCCCTTACCAGTAGCTGACACTGCTGAAAAGCACAGTGGCGATGATGCTGAAGGGGAGGATGTGCACCACGTAGGCCAGTAGTATCTGCCACTTCTCATACAGGCCATCCAGACTCTCCCGGTCACTGACAGCTCGAAGCACAGGAACTGACATGGAACGCAGGTAGGTTCCAGAACACTCATCACCACACAGCTGAGGGAGGAAGGGCTAGCCCATGCTGAAGGGAAACCCAGAGGGGCAGGGTGCCCACTCATGGAGGGAGGGTAGTGCCATCCAGGGGAGAGTAAAGCCTCCCCACCCAATATCCACACTCTACCTGAATGGCAATTTTGTTGCAAAAGATACAATTTATTTCCCTCTCCCTCAATTTGGTGGTGGTGGTTGGGGGGGGGGTCATCAATCCCAGAAAAAAGGGCATGAATGAGTGAGCGAGGCACTTTGTCCTCTTTTGTGCAGTATGTTGGCCCTCACCAAAATCTGCATTTACAATGACTCTCAGAGGGACCAGAAAAGACTGGTAAACACAGGGACTTAATGTTGCCCTTCATGTCCATCTTGAAGACCAACTTTACAAAAGGCATCATCCTTCCCTCTCATTCCCTGAACTTTGTGTTTCATTTCAGGAACTCTTCCAATATCTATTTTCTTGAATAAGCTATAATATCAGGCATCTGAGTGTGGCTTCTGGATTCCCACTGAGTTTGAAAATCAGGTTCTGATTATTCCAAAATAAGCTCCAAAGGAAACTAATGGTAACTGGGCCCCCACGAGCTGTGGGCATCCTGAAAGCCAGGAGAGATATTTTGAAAACTCTCCCCCAACTCTACCACCAAGGCCTCATAACTGACCCTCAGAGAGAACCTCTTGGTGAGCTAATTCATGGTAAGGTGCACATAACTCAATAGTTACCTCTCCCCCATCAAGGGGATCTGGACAGGGCCAGGGGTCACTCATAGAAATACCCTTCTATGGTGGACTTTTGCAGGGTGACAGCTGAGGCAGGGAGCTATTGAGGGAGAAAGGAGTGTGCCTCCTGCACACAACACTTACACAGAGTCACAGCGTTGAGCATGCCTGTGTATGGGGTGGCGCCCACAAACTGGTACAGGAGACCCACACGGTCCTGGATAGCACCCGTTAGGATATTGTTCTGGACCCGCAGGATGAAGAATATGATGAACAAACCCATGATCAGATTCTGAAGGAGACGCATAATCACTGCTTGCTTATTTCTCAATAAGTTTCTTGTCACTCTCCTGAAAACCAAACAATCCCATTTTAATTCCTTTTCTTTATCAGTGAATGTCTAAATACCTAAAACGGGTCTGGCTTACATTTCTGAGATTCTTACCTCAAGAGGATACCCAGTTTACAGACAGTTCCAGGAAGATCTTTGGTTTTGAAGGGAATCATTGGTAAGGTTTTCAGGTGTTTTGTTCTGTCAATATTCTCCAAAATTCTGTGACAGATTGCTGATTTTTTGTAGGCGGATTCAAGCATTTGGACTCGCTTGTAGGTTTCTATTTCTCGTTCTTTGCTTTGAGAATCCACTGATGTCAGGTCCACTAGATTTTTTCCCCCAAAAAAATATAATCCATGTGTATTTCAATGCACATATATACATAATGGAAAATAATATGTTTCATCATTGATTCAGGAATACTAACCATAATACCACATCTCATTAGAATAAAATCTGTTGTTAATGCCTACCTATAAAATCAGAATATTTTAAAGCTATCCAGCAGGGCCATGAGAATCCCACTGGTACTAGCAGAGAATTCAGAAACTCAGTTAATTTTTTCTCTGATAAAATAAGAGTATATCGATTTGCTTGAAAGAGATCCCTATCTCATTCTGATAAGTCATCAATGCCAATTGACCCGCCAAATTAGCTCCATGACACACAAAATCATCACAACAAAAACAAAAACAAAACCCACTAGGGCAGGTGCCATCTGAGCAGAAATATGAGATGAGAAAGTTTAAAATTCATTCACGATGAAGAATGTGAAAGAAAAACTTACTATAGAAGTCAAAGGGGTTGGAATGGTCAGGACAAGGGTAACCACAGCCATTGAAGAAATCCAGCATCTCCACTGGGGTACCACAGAAAACCAACTCTCCGAAGGTCAGGATAGCAATTTTGTCAAAGTACTGATCAGACAACAGACAGTTTTAGTGTATGGTCAGGTCATCGTGTCCTTATGGGAAATATCCTTCCAAGCAGTCAGCCACCCATCAGTACTCTCAGTGGGTTTAGGGTGCATCTCCTACATTTCAACTGGGTCTGATGACCATGCTCTCTCCCTGCTGAGCCCCAGAATGACCTCTGAGGTAGAGAAGAGCTACAGGTTTAAATTCCAGCCACTGGGCCTGGGATTTAGCTCAGTGGTTCCGCTGCCCGCCTCGAAAGCTCAAGGACCAGAGTTTGATCCCCAGTACCAAAAAAATAAAATAAAATAAAATAAAAAATAAATTCCAGCCATTAATTACACAGAGAGAGTGACCTTGAACCATCTGGGTTGTTCTGTTTGTTGCTTATATTTGAAATCTCAGATTCTCATCTATAAAAAGTGAAGAATCGCTAACAGAATACTGGGAGGATGAAATGAGAGTTTTGGGAAGGAATCTATATGGTTCAGTGGAAGAACACAGCCCTTGAAGCCAACTCGACCATGAATACCGTTCTGCCTTTGAACTCTATCATACTGACTCCGTTTTGAGTCATTTCTATGCTTTGCTTTTTTCCTCTGTCAAGGAGATATACTGATACCAGCCTCAGGGGATTATCGCGGGGCTTAAATGAGCTACTGTTTCAAAAGTACGTGGAATGTGGTGCTAAAAAGAAACTGGTTTCCATCCTTTCTCTTTCCAAATCAGGACTGTTGGCTCTATTTGCTTGATGATGCACCTTTATTTCTCTCCCCCTTCCCAGCCAGAGTCGAGCAGAACAAGGGCCATGCCTGCTTACCTGGAAGAATTCAGAGCGGGGCTGGTGGATGGTGAGGATCACGATTCGGCCCCTGTGAGCCAACTCCACCAGAAGGGAGATGATCTGATTCGCAGTCATGGAGTCCAGGCCTGTGGTCGGCTCATCAAACATCATGATCTCTTTGATATAATTTATCAGTTAAAATGTATACAAGCCTGTTGTTGTCATATGGGTAGGTTTTCAAGCTAGGAATATACTTTCTTTAACAGGTGCTATTCAAATTTTATATTTCCTCCAGAGTTAGTTTCATTAATTTGTCTTCCAAGGTACTTCTTAGAAGTTGTCAAATTTAATTCAAAACAGATTTTTGAAATATGCTTTCTATATCCTTTTAAATTCTGTAAAATCTGTGGTAATGTCTCCTAGGTCTTGATATTTTAATTTTAAAAATGTGTAATTGATATTGTGTAACAGGAAGTAAAGGTCTAGGGGGGTGGGGGAGGGGGGAGAGGAAAGGGGAAAAAAATATGAGAAAGGAAAAAAATGGAAACAAAATCTTTGCAAGTGGGGAAGGGTGGAGGGGGTGAAGGGAGGGCAGGGGAAGAGGGAAAAAAATAAGAACCAAGACACTCATGTAATGGTACAAGATCCCAATGATGTATGTAACTGTATTTTATACCTAAAATGCACCAGTAAACTTAATGGGGGAAAAACAAAACAAAACAAAACATCATGATCTCTGCCAACAAAGAAGGGGCAGATGTCTGAGCCACTGCCCCACCAGGCTCTGTGCTTAAAAACTCAGTTTTGATCATTCCTTTATTGAGCTGTTGTATCCCCTTCACCCAAGTACATGATCAGAAGTAGCTACATGCAAACTGCTTTCAGCCCAAGCCCCAGAGAAAGGATCTGGCCTGGGGGACCCAACCCCCAGCTCTGAGCACATGTAGGGATAGGGAGCAACAAGATAAGGCCTCCTACTCAGTACTGTTTGGGCTCCATCCAGATGGGCACCAAGTTGTTCTCAAAAGAGAGAAGATAGGCTTTTAGTTATTTTATGTGCCAGAAGCCTTAAAAATCTTCCTATGAAAATATTGATATACTGTACAATTATTTCACATTTGATATGTAGAGAGGAGCAGAAGTTGGTATATATTCATATTGGAAAACTTTAAATACTATTTGGAAGTTTCAGAAACCCTGGTTTTAATTCAAGTAAAATGATAAAATAGTCATGATGCTGTCAGATGCTAATATTCCTATTTGCTGTACATTTACATGAAAGTTCACATGGTTAAGCTACACAGCACTTAATCTGGCAAAGTCTGGAGCTTGTTAGTATCCTCTCTCTGCTTCAAGAATTTAATTACTCATTTATTCTAAAAGATTTTTTCAAACAAGCTGACATCAAGTTGGTTTTCCCTGAAGCTACTGGAATATCTGCCTCTTTTAAAAATGTGATTTTTTTTGCCTCCTGTTTAATAAAAGCAAGTTGTGTTTTAAAAAGGGGGAGGTGCCCCTATTTCATGTCTGTAGCACTCTCCAACAGTAAAAGTGTTTTTGTACTGCAAAGAAATCTAACCCATAAAACAAGATCTGAGGTAGGGTAGGTGTTTAGGTTCTTTAGAACCCAAAACTAGATTAATTGTAGTTTATGTCCACCCCCAAAATGACCAAGAGCTCTCAAGAGCACTTCTCATATCTGCCTGTGAGTGATCAAGCACCACCAGAAGATCGGGCCGTCTTAATCTACTACGAAGGATCTAGAGGCAGTACCCCCTCTTCCAGGCGTATAGAAGGGGTGGAGTTGCCAGGTGGGGGAAGTGACTAAGCCAGGCAAGAGAAGAAGGGGACCGGCTACCTCAGACTGGGCCCTCCCCATGGCATATACACCTGTCCGAGTCGGCCTTCAGTTCCTACTCTGATTCCTGTTGTCTCATAAATACTTCTGACCATACCACAACTAATCTGCCTTTCCCTGCAGATACAGTGGTGCTGCTAGAGTATAAGGCAGGCCCTGTGTTCATGGGAAATGCTAATAGAACACTAAAACACAAACGTGATGTTTCTGATACAAGAGATATTTTGTACAGAGGGTCCTTGCCTTATTAAGGAGTTGTGTTCGATAAACTCATGGTAAAGTGAAAATGTTGTGTGTTGGAAATGCAGTCATACACCTAACCTACTGACTATCATAACATAGCAACACAGCACACTGTAGAATGTTGGTTGTTCCCTCTTGTGACCACATAGCCAACTGGTAGTTGTGGCCTGCTGACACTGCCCAGCATCATAAAAGAACATTATACTACCTGTAATCCCAGCACTCTGGGAGGCTGAGACAGGAAGATCATAAATTTAAGCCTGGCCTGGGCAACTCAGTGACTTACTAAGACTCTGTCTCAAAATAAAAAATGAAAAGGGCTGGAGATACAGCTCAGTGTGAAGGCCCTGGGGATCAATCCCCAGTAGTGGAGCTGTGTGTGGGGGTGGGGGTAGTGGTATCACATATCACTAGATCAAAAAAGATCAAAACTCAAAAATCAATGTACAATTTATACTGTGTGTATTGCTTTCACATCATTCTTAAAGTTGAAAAATTATGTCAGGACCATTGTTAAGTTGAGGACTGTCTATACTTTGATGATGAAGCAGCATTTGGAAATAAACTACATGGTACTTCAAAAAATCCTGGGTCTCCAATTCAGAAAACTCAGTGATTTCAGTGCTACACAAACTCCTTTCCATGTGTGGACCGGAAAGAAAGGGCTTCAAGTATCTGCGGATACATGGCAAGTGACCAGGCAGCAGCCGGTAGCTGCAGGTCTGTGTTCCACTTACTGGGGTCCTGGAGGAGCTGGACTGCAATGGAGACCCGGCGCCGCTCACCACTGGAAATGCCCCCAAAGTTATAGCTGCCAATCACTTGGTCTGCCACGTGGCTCAGCTGCAGCTCTGCCATGATGGCCTCCACCTGTGGGAGACACAAAGCCCAGGACCGCTGGCCACTTGGTGACAGCTGCCATCTCAGCTCCCGAGCTGGAGACAGCCAGAGAGAGAACAACTTAGAATGCCTGGCTGCTTCCAGACTCACCATGTCCTGGGGAAATAAGCCTATTATAGTGAAATCCAACTTGGCTTAGGTCACAATGTTACACACGATTTAAACAAGGAAAGGGCATGTATTTTTTAGTCCCCTACAGTAACAAAAAAATGCTTATATTTGCTTCAGGGAGATTCATCATGAAATGCCAGATAGTGCATTGAGCACCTATTTTCAGATGCTGACCCCAGACCAGCCCATACAGAAAAAGCTCCCAAAAGAATAGTTACAATAGAGCTTACTTTTATAAGCGTTTAGGTCTTGAAATTTACTATAAGACATGTTTTATATGTTTAAAAAGTCCAAATTGGTCTGAACTAAGCCTGGTTTTCCCTATGTCATCCACATACATCCTGGGGGTCTCATGTGGGTCAATCTCAGTGTGGTTTTTCATCAGAGAAATGTAATTAGCTACCAAAAGTCTTGAAAAGTAATCCCAATCTTGCCTTAGATCTCTCTAAACACTTTAAAGGGACCCAATTCATAATCCACAGCCACACTTCTTTAAATTGTCTTTCCTCTAGTCCTCCCCACCATGCTTAAACTCTGAAGCTCCTGTCTCCTTATTCACAACTTGTCAAAACAATAACAATAGAAATCAGTGCTTCACTGTCTAGAAAGTTGGCCTTTTCCCCCTTCTCTCTCTTTCCTCTCTCAGCTTGTCCTGTCTCCAAAGATCTGATGGAAGATTTCTACTACTTCTAGTTCTCCCTTGACTGATCGGCAGACAGCCCTGAGGAGGCAGCTGGATGAAAACTGAAAATATGTACATAGTAATGTGTGTGTTCTCATCCTCTTCTAATGAGGTTGTGTTCTTTTTTTTTTTTTTGGTACCAGGGATCAAACTCAGGTCCTTGCGCAGCAGGTGGCAAAACCACTGAGCTAAATCCTCGGCTCTGTGTTCTTTTTATAAGGAAAAAAAGGAAACTAATACATTGCATTGAAAAATAGCCACAACTGCCAGCCATGGTGGCACACACCTGTAATCCTAGCACTCAGGAGGCTGAGGCAGGAGTTTACCACGAGTTCAAGCCCTGCCTGGGCTACATAGTGAGTTCAAGGCCAGCCTGAACTATATAGTGAGACCCTGTCTCTAAAAAAAGAAAAGAAAAGAAAATAGCCACAACAAGCTAGATTGGAGAAAAAAAGGGATGATGTGTGGAACAAAATTCCAAGGAGCCAGAGAGCAGTATTCCAACATACATGAAACCTTAATCAAAAGAAGGGACATATCTGAAATAGATAAAGAAGAAAAATGAGACGGCAAAATGTGTAAATAAACTAGCTTGAGATGATCTGGAAAAAAGAAGTGTCTCGTCATTAGACTAAAAAGATTCTAGAATTGAGCTTTGGTTGACAAGGCTGGGTTTGTGTGCTCACCAGTTGGGGCAGACTTTCAAACTTCCTTTCATGCCTGCAACTTCAGGAAAGTTGTAAACTTGCCCCTTGGCTTGGAAGGGATGGACAGAGGAGACAGTTACTTAATCTGGCCTCCATGTTTTGAGCCTGATAGGAAACCTCTTCTGTGTTTTTGCAGACTCTATTCGAAATGGAATTCAGAGTCATGAAAAGACTTTGGGAATCATCAAGGCCAATCTTCTCTATGCCCTGGCATTTACATAATTGGATTTATTCCTCACATAAACCCTAGCAGAGATGTATTATTATTCTATGTATTATGGAGGGGAAAATAGATTCTCCAAGAGGGCCACAGCTTGTCCAAGGCCCTGCCCTTGGTAAGGCAAGCGTCAGGGTTGCCTGGGGGCTCAGGTGGCTCACAGAGCACCAGGCTCAGCTGACAGTTCAGCAGACACAGCCTGCCCATGTCAGCCATGCTTTGTTTTCAGGTTCCTCCAAGGTCAGAGCAGGTCTGCTGGGCCCTGTCCACTGTTATCCTGGGTACCTCCTGCTCACTGAATTACTTCATCAAGATCTCATCCACTGTGGATTGGATTTGCTCAGAAAGGACACTCAAGCAGGACCAACTCTGTGCTATCAATCTTTGCACAGCATCTGGGAGCTTCCTGAACCAGGCAGTGGGGGTGTGTGTGTGGCAAATTTGCCATCAGACCATTTCAAGGAACATGTGAATTGGCTGAAGATTTACATCCATGGGTTTCTCAGGATCTCTCAAATGTGATAGAAATGAATCACCCCATTCGAATCTGCTCATGACTTCACTTCTCCCACCCAAATGCCACTGGAGTTTTTTTCCTACCCATTTTATAAAAAGAAATACTAAACTACCAGAAAGAAAGCTGCAGAGAGGCTGTGTGGCCTGGCTCCTCCCCTACCCTTCATGATCGGGGCCACTGAGCCTTGTGAACACAACTACACACACAGGGCCCCTATGAGCTGAACCCTGGTGTCACCCTGGCCACACAGGGACTGCCACTCCCAGTTGCCTGGTCCTAACTCACTGGGTGTCAGTGAGTTCTGCAAGATGGAGACAATGTCTCCCTCACAGGTTGATATGAGAAGGAAGTGAGATTTGTGTGTAAGACAAACCCTGCCCAATGCCAGCCAGACAAGAGAGCAAGCAAAACCAGGTGAAATGGCAGGACCCCACTGTACCTCTGAGCACTCTAAGGCCAGATGGTCCTTCCTGAGGGAAGCCCCCCTCCAAGGCGGTCCTCAGAATGGTTGGGGTTGCTCGGACAGGAGAATGCTGTTTACCCACAAGCCTCCTTGGCAGGGAGTGTGCCACTTTGAAGATGGCACTCCACCTGTCATGGTTCCTGGGCCTCACAGTCCAGACAGAACTGAGGCAGTGTTTCCAGGGAAGGTCCCAGGGGCTTTACCTGTGGCTACTCACAAAATGGCTACACTTAACAGATTGGATTCCAGGGCCTAAGATTATTATGATGGACACACTTTTACCTTTGTCTCTAAGAAACATGCTTTGATTATCCCCTCTGAACTATAGGCCAAGACTTGTTAGCCTAAGAAAAGATTTTTTAGTAATTTCTTCTCAGGTATGGAACCATGTTCAGAACTAACATGCTGGCCAGAATAGAACTGCTGGTTAAACATTTTATTTTCAATTAAATGGCCTTTATTCTGGATTAGACAACAAAATTCCCTTCCTAGGTGTGCTCTGTAAATTATACTCCTGTTTGAATGTTAAATTTTTGTTTCTAAAGTTTAATTTTAAGATGTTTGAATGTTCAGTTTATGTCTTTGAACTACAACCGCCCCCCCCAAAAAACAAAAACAAATTGGAACCTAGAAAGAGTTGACCATTTCACAATGTCTGCCCTCGTGAACATAATCCCGTTTGGATGAGGCCCATTCAAGATACCACAAAGTAAGTTGAAAAAAATCACTGGGAAAAATAATTTAGACGTTCAAGGCAGACCTCAAAGAACAGCACAGGCCACTCGATCATGCAAGCCGCACAGGGGAGGGGATACGTCAGCAGCCCAAATTTTTAAAAAGTTTTTTAAAGGTGAAATTAATACAATAATAATAATAAATATTCACAGTCAAAATATTACCATTTCAACCTATTGTCAATATTTTGGAAAATGCTGAATGAGATTATTTCACATTCTGTTTTTTGGGAGGGTTTGCTTCATATTTCCCAGAGGGAGTGTGAAATCCATCTGTATATATTACGCCCAGAGCGCATCTCTGGATGGGCCACATCTCGGTCAAAAGGCGCAGGAGGAGCCCAGCGGGGTGAAAGCAAAGGGCAGGGACGGGCGAGCCAAGGGGTGGAGGAAGAGGGGCTGCTGGGCGGGCGCGGGGTCCCCACCTTCTTCCGGAAGAAGTCTTCGGAGCTGCGGCGCGTGGCCAGCATCGCCGTGTAGCGCAGCGTCTCGCGCACGGTGAGGTTGCTCAGGAAGATGTCGCTCTGCGGGAGAGCGGACGTCAGCGGGCCGGGCGCGCCGGGCGGGGGGGCTCAGGGGGGTGGGGGTGACGCGCGCCCACCTGCATGACGTAGGAGAAGCAGTCCTGGAACTGGCTCCGGCGCAGCCTCCTGCCGTTGACAGACACCTCCCCGAGGAGGGTGCCGGTGCGCCGGAGCCTCCCGGATATGGCATCCAACAGCGTGGTTTTCCCTGAACCTGGAGGCAACACGAAGAGGCCCTGGAGGAGCCTTCGGAGGACCGAACCGCACTCCGCGGAGGCCTGGCCCCTGGGTCAAATTCTCAGGGCACAAAGAAGTGTGTCCCCTCTAGCGACAAGCCATTTCTCTCAGGCAGGTAAAGTCTGAAGACGCTCTGCTGGTTTATTTCCTTTGGCGTTGAAAAGGAAACTATAGGATCAGAATAAAAGGAAAGCCAGGACTCTTGGAAACATTTGGCTCTGAGGACATTTGGATTTCTTTTTGTGGTCCCCTGGAATTGTCTGGTTGTACCTGCCAGTAGGTGGCATTGCCTTGCCGACAAGATCCCTGGATGACCCCTCTGTGTAAAGAATTTGAGAGGCACCCTCTTAAGGAGTCCTTTGCTGAGACCAAGCTGGTCTCAGCCTGAACCAGGAGCCTTGGGCATATATATCTCGCCACTTGTCACTAGGGACATTCCTGCAGAGGACTTCAGCTCCACCAAATAGAAACCTTGAGAGATAATAAAGGATGTTTTTTGTTGTTTTAAGCCACTTTGGGAATTCTTTTTATTTTGCATAGAAATAGATAACTAATTCAGTCTTTCCAACAGGTGTCAAATACTTATTAACTAATTAATGAGAAACCAGCACAAAGCTTATCTAAAAAAGGACATAGGAAACTGATGTATACAGTCAGTGGAGAAGAAGGTTAGAATAAGGTAGGAACGTTAAACACACAAATGGTGAATTCCCTGAGGGGCAATAAAACCATGCTTTGGGGGGTTATTTCTCTAATAGGGCAGAAATAATTTGTAATTAAACAATCTGCAAGGAAGCATTCATCCCAGAGTCTGGGTTCTAATCAGGAGCAAACAGTGAGTCAAACAAATCCCCCTGGTGTGGTAGGTGGCCTGCAACAGGCTTACTTTAGGCCACACTTTGGTGAGACTTTGAATAGTAAGTCATCTTTTCCTCATAATAAAGACTTGATAGATAAGTGCTGCTAAGAACTACACAGCAAGGGCTGGGGATTTAGCTCAGTGGTTCCGGCACCTGCTTTGCAAGTGCAAGGTCCCGAGTTCAATCCCTGGTACCAAAAAAAAAGAACTACACAGCAATGGAATCAGGTCATTTCATGAAACACTACAAATGTTAATTAGACATAAAAACATATTACCATTAATCCCTTTCAGAATACTCCTCCTTGCTTCAAACACACTTATCATTTGTGTCACTTTCTGAAGCCATTCTGGAAGTACTCTTTCATGACTGTATGATGTGTGATCAAAACAGTGGTGAATGCTGCTGCTGAGTGCCATCCAACAGAAAGGCAGACCTGTAAAAATCACAGGGTGTCCTCATCTGCCCTATTCACCAGATCTGGCACCATGCGACCCTGGCTCTTTCCCAAAGTCAAAATGACCATGAAAGGTAAACATTTAAAATGGATTCAGGTCATCAAGGTAGCCACAACAACAAATTAAAGACACACATGAAAGAAAACTTCCAGAATTACTTCAGCAAGTGGCAAGGGCGATGGCATAAGTGTGTTTGAAGCGAGAATGTTCTGAGGTGGATTAGCTGCAATGTGCCTTTTACTGTAATAAATTTTCTTTTAGTTAAACATACCATATTTTCGGGCCGGTAATTTAGCTCAGTGGTTTCGCCACCTGCTGCGCAAGCGTAAGGACCTGAGTTCAATCCCCAGTACCAAAAAAAAAAAAAATACCATATTTTCCTATCACAGCTCATAGATTGAATTTATTCACTCATTTGTCGAACAAATATTAAACACTTACTTAGAGGGTGGTCCTGTTCTAGTATTAAGGACACAGCAGGAAAAAAAAAAAAAGATAAAGTTCCTGCTTTTGTGGTACCATTATAAAACCATGATTAGGTATATTATCAGACACCAGGCCACACCCCTAGATCAAGAGCTCCATCCACTGTCTGATGAAATGTGCACAAAGTGCGACATTGGACGGGGACATCCTTCTGAGAAGGGTGCCATGGATGTCACCCTTCTTAATCCACATAAAGAATACAACAGGTTATTATAGGGATAACTCAGCATTTTTCTTTTTAAAAGAGCATGTTATATTTATCAAAAAGGAAATTAGAATGATCTTGCATATTATGATACAGTTATAGTTAGAAATTTTTTTAAAGATGGAAATAAATCTGGGCATGATGGCACATGTCTGTCATCTTATTAGCACTCTGGGAGGCAGAGGCAAGAGGGTCACAAGTCTGAGCAGACTCTATCCCAAAAAAATGTAGATGTCGTTCAGCATGAAGGCCCTAGGTTCAATCCTAGCAGAGAAAAAAAGAGTAAGTAAATAAATACCAGAAAAAAGGAATAAAAGTTGATGAGAAATCTTAGAAATGTGTAATGGCTTTAGTTAATGATGTGATCTGAATATTACATCTCCTTAAAACTCAAATGTTGAGGAGCTAGGGATTTGGCTCAGTGGCACCATGCCTGCCTTGCAAGCGAAAGGGCCTGAGTTCAATCCCACGGTACAAAAAAAAAAAAAAAAAAAAATCAAATGTTGAGCTCTTTACCCCCAAGCTGATGGTAGGGTTGGACGGTAGTTAGGTTCTGGGGGTGCAGCTTTCCTGACTGGGATTAGTGGCCTCATAAAAGAAGCTTGAGAGAGATCCCTCATCCTTTCTACCAGGAGATTAGATTGAGGAGATAGCTGTTTATGAGGATCAGCCTGTACGACACATGAAATCTGCCAGCACCTTCATCTTGGGCTTCCCAGCCATTAGGACTGTGAGAAATAAATTTCTGCTGCTTGCAAGCCACCCAATGCAGAGTGTTTTGTTACAGTAGCCCAAGTAGATTACAACAGTCAATGAATTCCTTTTCATTTGGTCTTCAGATCCTACTGTTCTCATCCAGTTGTGCACCTGCTATAGCAGATAGTGGTCACTGATTTAACCACTGCGGGTAAAGAGGTTGGACTATCTTTGCCATTGCTGTACCAAAATACACAAGTTGGGTAATTTGTAAAGAAAAGAAGTTCATTTAGCTCACGGTTTTGGAGGCTTGAAGTTCAACATTAGCCAGCCCCATTTGCTCAGCTGTGGTGACAGCCTTCTGGCTACATCACAAGGTGCCAAATGGCATCACAGCAGGATGACACGTAAGAGGGAAAGACTGCATGGTGAGACAGGAAGCCAGAGGGATTCAGAGACAGCCTTGCTTTTTTCATAACAACTTTCCCTGGCAAGAAGGAAACGAAGTACTGAGAGAGCCACGTCCTTCCCTTCTGAGGTTCCAGCACCTCTTAAAATTTCCATGCTGGGGACCAAGCTTCCCTGACATGGACCTTTAGGGGACACACTCCTGCCACCTCCCAATCTGCACCTTCCCTAACTTTCACACCAGGCTTACTTTCCCTGTCTCTGTTAAAGAGAGTAATGCAAATGAAGAGTGGTGGTAAATGCCAACAATTTGCAAGCAACTGTGCAATCAAGATGGTTCCATGAAGCTGATTTGTCAGAGTCCTTAACCGTACAACAGGCAAGACAAGCTAGCCTCATGGTGTTTCATGCAAGTCCCCTCTGGAGGGCCAATGTACCCACCCTCAGCTGCTGGCAGTGTCAGCTCTGAGGATCCTGAGGATTCTCACCTGTGACCCTCACAGAAAATTGCTCTCAGCCACAAGGAGCTGCCTGTCCAGAGGCTACACCTTCCTGGGACAAGGACTGGCTGATGCAGGGACATAGAGACGAGCGTGCAGGTCAGGCTCTGGTGTAGCTACCCTTGAGAAGAGGAAGAGGAGGATGACATGGGGAACAGGCTCAGAGACGGCTCAGTGCAATCTATAGTGTTTAGTTCCTTAAAAGGGGAAAAGACCTGAAGAAAGAATGGCAAAATGTTAAGATTTGATAAGGCCTGATAGTAATACATGAACACTTTTTATGTTATTCTCTATTCTTGGCTATGAGTTAGAAGTATGTTGTAAATGAAAAAGGACCGGTGGAATCAAATGCAGGAATTAAATGGGCATTTTGGTGCTTATTTAACTCCTTTTTCTGTGTCTAGGCAGGGTAGCAGTGAGGGAAATCATGTTTGTTGGGCACCCTGGGTATGCCTAGCATGCATGAGGCCCTGGGTTTGATCCCTAGCACCACCGAAAGAGAGAGAGAAAAGCAGACAGAGAGAGAGAAAGAAGAATTCACTGATATGTTAGGTAGAACTTTATATTCTTTCAAGGATCCTTTCTCACGGTTTCATATTGTACCATGTTCTATTCACAGTCAGATGTCATTAGATTTTATTCTAATATCAAATTTATGACCTTGAATTTAAACTTATTTCTTCAACATGGAGCTTAAATCAAGCCACAGCCTTTTCAGCATGTTCCATAAGAACCAGAACACTCCTCCCCAACTTACCTGAGCTCCCTAAGATGCACATGATCTCCCCACTCTCCACGAAAAAGGAGACGTCTTTGAGGATCTGCCTGTTCCACTGCTGCCAGCGAGATCCAATGTTCCACCAAGGCCCGACATGATAGCTGTAAAGAAAACTACGTTATCGAAAAGTCTGCGTGGGGTCCTGGAAGGGGCCAGACCAGGTCTCCCAGCACTGACCCAAGCTCTGCCCTGCCCAGTTGCCCTGGACAGGATTGTAAGTATATGTCTGCCTCGGTGGCCTGCTCTGCAGGCCCTGGCTGCAGGCTGGTGCCACCCACAGAAAGTGCCTGCCCAGAAGCTTCTGTAAATGTCAGGTCTCTGTCTGGCCATGCAACGGCAAACAGAATACTGTTTATTCCTAGGTTGACCCACCTTCCGTCACCTGGGTTTCTAACGCCTCATGCTCCCAACCCTGGCTCCATGGGTCTTCTCTATTCACATGGGGCAGGCTGCAGACAGTGAGGAAGGGGTGTGGGCCACCATAGGAAGGGTAAAAGGCCTTCTTGTCTCTCTGCACCCCGATCCACTAAGGAAGCAGCCCCAAATCCCCAGAGGCACCTGAGTAGTGAGGAGAGGTGGCGGCCCCACAGGCCTACCTTACCTGACACTATAGGAGACATGCAGGACATTTAGGCTGTGGCGAGTCCTGGAGGCCACCGTAGGACCTTCCTCTAGGGAGCTCTGGTGACTTTCATTTACTTGGGGCCTCAAGGTCCCGTCTCCTGTCAGAGAAGAGAGGTCACTCATGGCCAACAGGCAGCACAGGCAGGTGAATTTTCTGGTGGCCTGGCTCTCTCTGGAGTGGCTTCAGCCGAGTTGCCAGTGACAGAGTGCCCCACCTGCTCCTGGCCAGCCTGGACTTGGCCACGGATGCTATTATCAGATGTACCTTTAGTCGGAGTGCCCTTATCTTGACAACGGGTAGAGCACACGGTATGTTTGTAGGAGGGCTTGCCAGAGAGGAATGCTGGGAGAGAGCCTGACACTGTTAAGAAAGGACCAGGACGCCCAGCTCTAAGGAACCGAGACAGAAAGCAGACGCCAAGAGCCACAGGAGCTGCGGTAAAGGGACGCAGAGCTGGTGGGCCCATGGCTGGGGAGGCTGCAGAGATGGGGCTCTGGAAGGGGGCTGCTGTCCAGGATGCCATGGTGAGTGACAGGGGCCACCTTGGTCTGGTAGGTAGGGAGGAGCTGGACCTTCCTTTCCTCTCTCAAGAGTTTCTGTCCTAATCCACCACCTGGACCACAAACAGAGCAAGAGTGTGGCCCCAGGACTCCATTTCCTGGGTGTCAGAGGGCAGAGGGGATCAGATTCAGGGCTGTGAAACCTCTGAGGTCACTTCCAGCCTCAGGCCTGCTCCTATAGGGGAGTGAAGTTTTTGTTTGCGATCTGGGGTGATTTAGCTTTCTCCAAAGGAGACTGTATCACAGAAACCTACCCACTCATACCGGGAACTCTTCTGGTGTCTTCCTTGTCCATGTGGCTCTCAAGCCAAGAATCTCAGTGGCAGAAAGTGACAGATGCAACTGGATGACTTGTGGAACCATCAGATTTTATGCTCAAAATAATCAGGTAACTAGAGGATCTGGGAGAGAGCTCGGAGGAACAGACAAAGGTGGAGCTACAAGGTTCCCTCCTTCACTTTACCAAAGAAGTGTTTACTTGATAAATGGCCTTTGACTGGGGAGAGTGGCCAGAGCTTCAGGCAGGGGGCTGCATTGAAAGACAGAAGGAAAGCAGGTCCTCACCTCTGCTTCAGCCCACCGCACCTTTCTTTGCTGGTTGTGAGGAAAAGTAAGAGAGAAAGGCAAGAATAAGAACTCCAAGCCGGGCGTGATGTTGCACGCCTGTAACCCCAGCACTCGGGAGGCTGAGGCAGAAGAATCGCCAAGAGTTTGAGGCCAGCCTGGGCTACATAAAGAGTTCAAGGCCAGCCTGAACTGCACAGCGAGACCCTGTGTCAAAACAAAAAAAAGAAGAGAAAAATAATAAGAACTCCAAAGTCCAGCAGGGGGCACAGGTACCTGGAATGACACTGAGTTGCCAGGGTGAGACCCAGTCAGGCCCAAGGATCCCAGGCTCTGGCCTCTGAATTCCCTTGGGCCCAACCCCTAGGGGTCTGCCCCTAGCATTTGCAATATTTGGAACTAAAGCATAAGGTACACGTATCCTTTATCTAGATCCTTAAAAGCTCTCAATCGAGCTCAGAACTGTTAAATAGCAAAGTTTCTACCCTCTTGCTTTGACATGCCCTCCTTACAACCTGGAGGCCCAAGTATAAATTTTAAAAATCTGGGGCTCCTTAGAATGGCAGCTAGACTAGGGTAGCAGGAGAGTCTGCATCTAGCCCACACCATAGCCTGTCCCCTCCTCTACCCGACCCCCAGCTCCATCCCACTCTTCAGAACAAGAAACATACACAGTCCTCCTGGTCACCTTGACCTGCCCACCCACAATTCATCCATGCCCTCCACAAACAAATGTGCCTCTGGCCTCAGGGTGCCCGGTGGGAGGCAGCGGAAGATGGGCCAGGAAGCAGATGAAGGCTGGCCCTGGGAGTGGGGGTTGGGGCATTGCGCAGGGAATTCTGGCATCAGGTCCTGGGAGTGGTAGGCGTTTGTGGCCCACAAACTGCTCACATCATGGGAAAGATGTGACAGAAGAGGACAAGAAAGGCCTGGGAGTCAGGCCAGAGTTGTTTGAGCTCTGGTCTGAGTGTCCCAGGGTCCAGGACTGTCCTCTCAGCCAGGAACCACCCCTGCATGTCCCTGTCAGCCGCAGGTCCTTAGCACATCACCCCCTGTCCAGGCCCAGGCTTCTCCTCCGAGTTCCCTGAGTTTCTGTCTGTGCTTCTGACTCAGGAGTTTGATCAGAAGTTAATACATGGAGAAATGACAATGTAGCCCAGCAGGAGCTGAGCTGGTTACCTACAAATAAACCTGCTTTTGCTTTTTTGGGTGTCACCTGTCAGAAATTCAAGTGATGTTCTGACAGTCATACTGATTAAGATGTCAGCCGAATAGATATTTAAGTATTTGAAAAATAGAGAGAGTTTGTCAAAACCTCAGGAAGAGTCTAACAAATCCTTCCTGGGAGCCAAGGGAAATATTTTAAGATGAAATAAGAGTCATACCCAACTCAGGCACAAATTGTCCTCTTCCAAACCCGAGCCGCTTGTGCTGGGGTTCAAGGAAGGGGCCTGGGACAGGCCTCAGGACAGGGCCTGTGCCCCTCTCAGATTTTTGCCTTCCTTCCTTCTTGCCACCTCTCTCCCTCCGGACCCCAAATGGCCTCTCCCGTCTGGTCACAGCACAGTGGACCTGAGGCCACTGGGACTTGAGGTGACCACACACTGCTCCAGACTCCAGATGTCTGGCCTTCCTTCTGTAGGAGCTCCCTCTCCCCTAATCCAACCTGGGAGCTTCGGGCCCCACCTGATGCCAATTGACCAACATCCCTCCTGCAGATATTTGTTTAAAAACAACACAAGATGACAGGATGTGCATTAGCCCAAATGAGTCCCCCACCAGGTGACAGATTTCTGAGGGCTTAATACAAAGAACTGGAGAAACCAGGCGATGTGTGGTGGAGGTGGAAGTGGAGGAGGAGGGCTCTGACCAGGGCTGCCCTTGACCTCCCCAGGAGCACTGTCCCCTTCACAGAGGGCACAGACCCTCCCCCCTCTGCCTCAGGCCCCACCTCTTCTTCCTGCTTTGAGCCTCGGCTGGGGGTTCAAGGTGGGAGCAGAAGCTGGAGTTCTAGCCATGGGATTGCGCTCTCAGTTTGAAAACATATTGTGAAATATTTCAAACAAACCCATTGACACAGGGAACCGCCCCCATTCCCAACAGCTTTGAAGCCCACTGGTTCCACTTCCGGTGTCTCTCCCCCATATCTCCTCTGCTCCCCTGAGATAACTCCTTGCCTGAGTTAGGTGCTTGTCTTTCCCATTTTTGTTGGAAAAGGTTGACAGTAGTTCAAACCTTAAGACATCTGTGGTCTTGGTACTCTCCCCGAATTCTGGGTGCTGCTCACAGACCTGCTGGGAAAGTCGTTTCCGGGCGTGTCTTTTCTTCACCATTGCAGGGGTACTTTGACAGAGACCATCGTTTGCTGTTGTCACCTAAGGCATTGGTTGTGTACACAGTGAAGCTACCCCTGACCAGATGCTGAGGTCAGTAGGCCTCTCCCTGGCCTGTCTTGCTCCATCCTAAATCCTGGCTCACCCACTCAAACCTAAGCTCCGTTCACTGTCACACCTCAAACTCCAAGCCTGAAGCATGGTGTGAGCTCACAGCTGAATTGGAGGAACAGACACGGCTGTATGTTGGAATGACAGTTCTGCAAGCAGGGAACCTGGGGCCCATGCAAGCTTGTTAATGAATCTATCCCTGGTCCTACACTTCAGAAACAGGAGAAAAATGGAGTGCCTTGAACACCAGAAATCTCATAGCTGGGTGTGGTGGCACACACCTGAGGTCACAGGACCACAAATTCAAGCCCAGCCTTGGCTACCTAACAGGAATGGACAGAGGTCAGGTAACAGGTACCAAAACACAGTTAGGAGGAATAAATTCTAGTGTTCTACAGCACGTTGCAGTGACTGTGGTTCACAATAATTCGTTGTATGTTTTATAAAGAACCAGAAGAGAGCTGGTTCTCTTTGCCTATACACAGGCAAGCAGGCTATACAGAGAAATATGAGTGTTTGAGGACCAGAAATGCTCATTGGCCTTATTTGATCATTACACATTTTATACATTGTCCAGGTATCACACTGTACCCATACATATGTATAATTATGTGTCAATTAAATATTTACCAGCCAACAGCAGCAACATCATCATTGTGGTGCACATATGTGCGGTGATGATCACAGAGACCTTCTTGAAATCCCCCTGATTTTTGAAATCTCACTGGTTATGTTGAACAAAACTTCTCATCAAAATAATAGATATACCCCGTTGTGGTGGTGTGTGCCTATAGTTCCAGCACTCTGGGAGGGTGAGGCAGGAGGACTATAAGCTGAGGTCAAGCCTGTATAAAATAGTGACTCGGTGAAAGCCTGTCTCAAAATAACAAATAAGAAAAGGGCTGGGGATGTAGCTCACTGCCAATGCCCTGGGTTCAACTCACAGTATAGCCACAAAGAAAAAAGAAGAAGGAGAAGAAGAAAAGGAAGAAGAAGAAGAGGAGGAGGAGGAGGAGGAAGAAGAAGAAGAAGAAATAAAAAGATACAATTTTTCTTGGGAAGTGTCCAAAGTCATGGATATTGAGCATTATTAACTTGCTAAGAGCTGTTTTCTTCCCAGGTGTCAAGTCGGTTGCATCTGGAGAGAGTAAGCCAGAGCGGGGAGGAGAAAGTTCCAGGCCAAGGGTTTCCCAGGTCCTGGCTCCAGCCTCCCTAGCCTGCCCTCTCCAGTCTGGAGTCTGCATGTTCATCCTCAGCTGTTAGGGCCCAGGCCCCCTGGCCCGAGGCTGAGGTTGTCAGGGCAGCAGCTGCCCTGGGGAGGCCTGTGCTCTCTGAATGGAGAAAGTGATGCACCCACCCGTCTTGTCACTCCTGGGCTCCACCTGGGAGAGCCTCTCTCCCGCCAAAACTGCCAGCCTCAGCTCCTGCCCCTCCTCCATCCTCCGCCATCCTCCTGTGTCCCCAGGAGCCCTCACTTGTCACGTCTCCCAGCAGGGCCTCCAGGACAGCTTTTTCTCCTCTGAAAATGACAACAGCCTGTACTTCACCTACAGTGGCCAGTCCAACACCTTGGAGGTCCGAGACCTCACCTACCAGGTAGGGGTACACACGCCTGGGCTGGGGGGACTGCA
The DNA here is from genome assembly GCF_000247695.1 of Heterocephalus glaber. The sequence goes on from NW_004624738.1 coordinate 25,315,652, forward strand.
ACAGCTAAAGGGGGGAGGGAAGGTGAGCCCACCCTGCACCCCTCAGCTCCCAGCATGGACTCAATCAGTCCCCCCGGGCCGCATCCACTGGCTGCAGGCCCTGCGGCTTCCCTGTGTCACCCAGATGTGGAACAGGAGGGGAGAGGGCAGGAAAGGGCCAGAGACCCCTGCAGAAACACAAAGTGAACAGTGCAAGCCCTTGGGGAAAGTCTCTGGAACTCTTAATTTTAAATTTGGAAATAATTTTAGATTTTTGAAAAAGTTCTGAAAGCGGTACAGTATTCCTAGAAGGCCCGCACCCAGCGTCCCCTCACGGTAACATCTTCTATTCCGTGGTGTAATTATCAAAACTAAGAGATGAACAATGTGCAATACTACTAACTCAACCACAGACTTTATACATTCAGACTTCATCCATTTATATATCTCTATCTATAGTTTTTATCCCCTTTGATAAAATGTGCTGTTCCCAGAGAACATGCAAGGACAACCAGCAACCTCTGAGAGGTTCTCAGGGACACCTGCTCAGATTCAAGGTCCACTATTTCCCTATTTTTCGGGCAAACCACATGCTACCCAAAGGGGACCTGGTGGGGCTTGTGATGGTGAACTTCAGAGGCCCAAGCCTGGGTTCCAACGGGTGTGAGCTAATGAGCTGCAATATAACCTTTCTCTCTGCCACTTATTAGCTGTGTGACCTTGAGCAAGTTACTTAACTGCTCTGAGGCTCATCTATAAAACAGATTATAATTGTACCTGTGCTATAGATTTGTAACGAAGATTGAATGAGATAATAGCTATAAAATGGTTAACATAATGTCTTGCACACAGTAAACACCTCAAAGTGATTAGTAAATTACTGTCATGAAGTGCAGACAGTCCGCTTTTTTTTTCTTCTTTTTTTCTTTTTTTCCTGTTCTGCTATTGCACCTAATTTCTAGTCCTTTTGTCTCCAGACTTGGGAAAGGCAGCATCAGGTTCAGCTCAGGATGGTGGTGGTCCATCTCCATATTTGTTTTCTTTCTGTTTTTGTTTTATATTACTAGAGATTGAACCTAGGGCCTTTGCACTGAGCTACATCCTCAGCCCTTTTTACATATTTTTAAATTTTGAGACAGGGTCTTGCTAAGTCACAAAGTTGCCCAGGCTGGACTTGAACTTGCAGTCCTTCTGTCTCAGCCTCCCAGAGTACTGGGATTACAGGCATGTGCCACTATGCCCCCGGCTGCACCTCTGTGTTTGAGAGAACCTGGGTGGGGAGGGCTTGGCCTCTTGTGTATCAGCAGGGACATCCCCTTCGGAGGGAGCGCACACACGGGTAGCTGAGCAGAGCTGCTGACACGGCTCCCTGAGGAACTCTCTGCCGTCTCTCTCCCTGAAGGTAGACATGGCCTCCCAGGTGCCTTGGTTTGAGCAGCTGGCTCAGTTCAGGATCCCTTGGATGTCGAAGAAGAGTCAAGATTCTGATGAGCTGGGCATTCAGAACCTGAGCTTCCGAGTGAGAAGTGGACAGATGCTGGCCATCATTGGAAGCTCAGGTACCACTGCAGGCAGACAGGGCAGGGGCAGTGGCTTCTCTCTTCTAGGATGCAAAACGGTCCTTTGGAAAAATGAATACTTCTTGCAGAACTCTTTGCTGACTAGTAGACCGGTGTAGCACAGTGGCCTCAAGCGACAGACCTGGGCTCAAAGTCCAGCTCTTCCCTTTACAGGCTCCAGATGGTTGGTACTAGTATAAATCATGAGCTGCCTCCTGTCCACCGGAAGCTGCACCTGCAATGTCTATCTCTAGATACCCGGGACCAACTGGACCATCAGACAGCTTCAGAACTTCATGTTCTCTGCTGGGACTCCTCCAACCACAAGGGCACTCGCTCGGGTCATGGCCCATCACTGCGGGCCTCCCTCCAAAGCCAGGCGCAACCTTCAACCTCTCAAAAAGAGCCAGATTTTTGGATTGCTTCAGACACTTCCCCAGAGAAAATTTAAAATTCCAGAATGTCAGAGCTGGGAAGCATTTTTAGAGGAAGATTTTCAAATTATCTAGTCCTCAGCATTTCTTGAGTGTGCCTTTGCATACACACAAACACACACAAACACACACACACACACGCACTCATTCTCCTTCATTTGACAGATGAGGACACTACGTTGAGTTAGTCTCCTAATGACACACATTCAGTGCAGAGCTAGAACTTGAACTTGGTTTCCCGATTCTCAGAACTAAGTGTTTCCTCCTAGGACATCTTACATAGTGTTAGAGCACTTTATACCTTTTAATTAATCATTTCCAGAGGTAAAGATTACTCAATGTATTTAACATCGACTCCAAACTTTTATAGCCTTCTGATAGAGAAGTTCTGTTTATTGTCTAACCAAAGATCAAATGAATTACTGTCTGTAAATGCACTTTGTAACTGAAACAATATGCACAATCATTAAGTCCCTCCCACTCTGACCCTGATTCTGACCTAACCAAGGATTATTTTTATTTGTAACTGCTGGTGGCTTTTCTTGTTTTATCTGCCTTTTCTCCCTAAACTGAGCATCAGGGGAGACGTGGGCTCTTACTGAGAGTCATCCAGGTGAACAGTTCGTACGTGAAGCCCTGCCTGTGAGTACTCAACCTTTGATATATGATTAAGAAAAGTGAAATCCAAGAGGCTGGGCAGGAAGTACACTGAGTAATCTAATCTGGGACTTTTGACTCCGAGTGCAGTGTCATTTAGTTTCAAGCTACTTGGATGAAATTATTAAAGTGCGTAGGAAGGTTTATACATTATACTTCCTGTGACTTTTATTACACACACACACACACACACACACAAATGCTGGCCATAATTATTTTTTAAAAATCAACCCCAAGCATTTAGTGTCCTTGATAGAATCTGCAATGCTGGAAGTGTTTTCCAGTTAATGAATTTGGTGATAGGGAGATGCCAGCTATTCTATCAAGGTCTTGAGTGTCCGTAGGTATTTTAACCTAGTTTATCGAGGTTCTCTCCAAAAGCACCAGGCACCTTCCATTGGAAAGGCTGCCCACATGTCTAACAAAGTTTTGCTTAGAAATAGGGTCTTCCTGCTCTCTGACCAGGAATCTCAATGACCATGTGAACATTGGTGAAATCTCCTCACTCCTAGACCCTGAAGCCAATGTCCCAGGCTGAACAGGGAGCAGGCCTGGGTCCCTCTCTCTGGCTCCTCTCCCATTTGCTCCACCTAAATTCTCAGGGGTCCTAAATGAGGTGCACCTGGGAGGCAGCGGGCGGGCCCCTTCCACTCTGCACCTCTAGGGAGTGAGCAGGAGGATCACATTGGGCGGGACTTGCCACATGTTTTATATTAGCACTTGTTTGAAAACAACTTGAAAATTTTTCCTTCCAAAAGGAATATACAATAAGGAAATCCAAATCCCACCCAGGTAACTGGACAGGGGTGATTTTCAGCTCCACTATAGGAAGGGGTTTCCAAGTCAGAGCCCAGTTTGCATTCACAGTTCAAATAGCTGTCAAGGGATGAGTCTCACTGAGTGCTCCAATCTGACGCTTAGTTCCCCAAATCAATAGCAACTGGTACGGCATTCAGAAGTAGACGGTATTGAGGGCAGGAGGTCTTTCTTTTAAGAGAGAATAAAAAGAGCTACTGATAAAAATAAGAGAGAAGTGTGGAGATACCTTCAGAACCTGTGTAAACACTGCTTTAAAATCATTTCCACATCTATTACTTCCCTATTATTTTTCCCCTTTATTTCTCAAAATAGGTTCTGGTTTTGCATTTTTAAGATACCCTATGAATGTTCCCAGTTAGTCCTTCCCACAGAGCCAGCTTCTGAGCCAGACGACAATGAATGATGACACATCGCTGGCATGTTCGCCAGGCAGAAACAGTTCCACTTCACGGAGCAATTAACCCCAGCCTTGCTTGAGAGAAAGAACATCCATAGCAGTGGGAGGGAACAGAGGCTCCAGGTGCAGGCAGGCCTGTGGCAGTTGGGATTCTCCTGTCACTCAGCTAGTGGTTGACCTGGCCTGAACCCCAGTGCCAAGGTGTCCCAACCTTCCAAGGATGCACAAATTGGCTTCAGACAAAAAGCCTGAGGTTTTATGTCCCGGGCCTGCCACACTTGGGCCAAGGAGCAGTGCCATGTTCCCTGGGGCTTGGTCACTTCAGCAAGGATGGAGCAGGCGAAGGAGCAGGCCAGTGTGGGGGAGAGCAGCTTCCCGCTGGCCCCTGCAGCTCAGCCCTCAGCAGTGACTCTGGTCCCCCTGCAGGCTGTGGGAGAGCCTCACTGCTAGATGTGATCACTGGCCGAGACCACGGTGGCCGGATGAGGTCAGGCCAAGTCTGGATCAACGGGAAGCCCTGCACACCTCAGCTGGTGAGGAAATGCGTGGCTCACGTTCGCCAGGACGACCAGCTGCTCCCTCACCTCACCGTCCGAGAGACCCTGACCTTCATTGCCCAGATGCGCCTCCCCAGAACCTTCTCCCAGGCCCAGCGCAACCAAAGGGTAACTCAACCCAGTGGCGAGGCACGGGGTCTAAGAAGTCACCACATCCATACCCTCTGTCCTCTGGACCCAGCCCAGGTGGAGGCCAAGCAGCCTGGCTTGCCATCCACCTGCCGAAAAGAGTCAGCCCTGTGCTCACCCCATTTGGCCAACTGGGCCTGGTGGCGGACACCTTTCATCCCAGCATTCTGGGAGGCTTAGGCAGGGGGGATCTGCAAGTTCAAGCCCAGCCTGGGCAACTTAGTAGAGAGACCCTGTCTCAAATTTTAAAAAGGATTGGGAGGTAGGTGAGTGTGAAGTCTCTGGGTTCAGTTTCCTGTAACACACACACACACACACACACACACACACACAGCCATCTCAGCCTGAGCCCGTTCCCTCTACAGCATCTGTCAAATGTACCATGGGTTTTACGTGTTTATTTGCGAGCCTGTCTTCTGGTCCTCCACGTGGGCACGGAGCCCAACTGTCTGGCCCCTAACACAGGGCCCGTGAGTGGCACAGTGACCAGAAGCTGGGGACAGAGGCGGGAGGGACGCTGCAGCACGCGGACAGGGTTGTGGAGCGGCCTCCGCCCCGCTAAGACCCGGCAGAGGAGCAGGTCTCTGAGCTCCGAGTCCAGGGTGAGCAGCCGGAGGCCTTGACGCCCGCTCCCACGGCAGGTGGAAGAAGTGATCGCGGAACTGCGGCTGCGGCAGTGCGCGGACACGCGCGTGGGCAACCATCATGTGCGAGGGGTGTCCGGGGGCGAGCGCCGGCGTGTTAGCATCGGGGTGCAGCTCCTGTGGAACCCAGGTGAGCACCTGCAACTGGCGGAGGGGGGAGAGACCGCGTCCTGGGTGCAGCCGATCAACCCCTCTTCTCTGTGGCCAGGAATCCTCATCCTGGACGAGCCCACCTCGGGGCTGGACAGCTTCACGGCCCACAACCTGGTGAAGACCTTGTCCCGGCTGGCCAGGGGCAACAGACTGGTGCTCATCTCCCTGCACCAGCCCCGGTCCGACATCTTCAGGCTGTTTGACCTGGTCCTCCTCATGACCTTGGGCACCACCGTCTACCTGGGCCCCGCGCAGCACATGGTCCAGTATTTCACGGCCATTGGCCACCCTTGTCCCCGCTACAGCAACCCTGCGGACTTCTACGGTGAGGCAGCAAGGCTGGGTGGTGGGGGACCCGGGACACAGGGTCAGACAGGTGCTGAAAAGATTCAGGAGCAAAACTGGCAGGTGTCAGGGGAAGAGAAGGAGGAGAGGTAATGGGCAGAATGGGTGGAGGACAGAGTTGGCCAAGGATCGAATGCTGGAAAGGACCTGAGAAAAAGCAGCTGTGACAGCCATCCCTCCGTGCAGGGTGGGAGCTGAGCTGAGGGCAGAACTGGGGAATCTGAAGACAGTGGCTCCGGCCCTACGGAGCCAGGGAGGCTGCTGTGCAGCTGGGTGCAGGGCCCAGGGCCTTGGTGAGTGGTCTCTAGATGTGGAAATTGCTCTGCTGGCCCAGACTTGCCTTTCTCTTGGGTCCTGAGCACTCAGGATTTTACAGCCAGGTAGCATGAATGAGCCGCTTCCTTCCTTCTTGGGGAGCAGTGGCCTTTTGGGGGCCCTTGCCCTGGGAGCACCCCAAAGTGCTGAGGCATAACCTGGCTGCAGGACAAATGGCATAGTGGTGCCAGGACTGGGGGAAGCAGCAGCAGTGGCTGTTCCCGCGGGCCAGCTGGACCCCAGGTTCCTCCCAGGATGGCAAAGTGTAGCAGGGAGCTCACCACGTAACTTAATGACAGGGACCATTTTCTTGAGGCATTCACTAGGGCCCAGAGTACCAGGCCCCTGTGGCTCTCCTGTTTGACCCTCACTCCCTGGAAGAACTCAACCCCTTGCCTGTGGTGACACAGCTGTCAGGCACAGAACTGAGACTCCCTGTGTGTGCCTGGCTGGGGCCTTCACTTCTAACAACCTTAACCCTAACTAACCGTGCCGCCCGTATCCCTCCCTGACAGGGGCACTCTCCCGCCCCGACCTGTCTGTGCACTCACACCTTCAGTGAACTCAGTGCTCCTCCCTCCTTGTGCTCAGGTGGCTTCCTGGCTTCTCGACAGCCTGTCATCCCCAGATGAACCATCCTCAGATAAGGGAGCAGAGGGTACCTGCTAATGTGGCCACTGTGGAAAATTTGAAGCACACCTAGAGAAGTCACATGCCCAGAGCAGGCTTGAAAACCTTCTTTGCTTTTATCTTGTTTTATGTTGGGGGCAATGGGGACCCCTGTCCTTGCCTGCAAGTCCTGGGGCAGGTGTCCCTTGCCAGTCTGGGGCACAGAGCCTACAGGGCCTGAGGTGCCCAGCAAGTCTGGTGTCTTGTGTCCCAAAAGAGCACATCGTAGTTCCTGAGACCCCTCCTAGACATGACCTTGGCTTGAGATGTGTGGTGGAAATGGAGAAGGGGGGAGGGGGGTGACAAAGACCCCCAGCTATGCTGAGGCTGGGAGGAAAGAATGGAGAGAGGCATGAGGTGTGACTGGCCTGGAACCAGATCAGCAGAGGAGGGCCCTGCTGTGAGTGCTGGAGTTTGCCTTGCTGGCATTGCTGGGGCCTTGGAGGTTGAAGGTCAAGCACTGTGGGAGAAGGGCTGCAGTAAGGGGCTCCCTGGTGCAGGGGGTCATTTCCTGGGTTGCAGAAGGTGGCTCTCCAATGGGCCTGGCTCCTCAACTAGGTGGCCTGACTCCCTCCCTGGGGCCGAGCAGCTGACCAAAGGCAGTAAGAACTCTCTGTGTACTTGGCTGGCCCCTGGCTCCCTTCAACCAAACCCAGTCCTTCCATGGGCTGGCTGCTTGGGAAGCCAGATTATAAACTGACAGTGAGAAGGAGATGCATCAGGAATCCCCACTTTCCCATTCTTCCTCCTCTCCCACCATTCCTCCAGCCTACCTTCTTCTCCTGAGCAGGCTCTATGAGGCTGAGCCCTCATCAGAAACTTCCTGGACAGCCTGGAGTCAGGGCCAGCACATAACTGTGATGGGGCCTCTGGCCCTGGAGGCTCCTACTCCCCCTGGGTTATCTCCCTACTAGGTTCCGGGACTGGGCCAGGGTTCAGTCTCAGTGTTCAAGCCTGGCAGCCTGGAGGTCTCTGTCTCTCTCCGTTCTGGCCATTACTTCATGGGTCCTTCTCAGAGAGTGGGAGGCATGTCATGGAGTCCCCAGGGCTGACAGTGCCAGGAACTGGGTCACCCATGGCCTTGCCTCTTCTCCTTGCAGTGGACTTGACCAGCATCGACAGGCGCAGCCAAGAGCAGGAAGTGGCCACCAGGGAGAAGGCTCAGTCCCTTGCGGCCTTGTTTCAAGAAAAAGTGCATGAGTGTGATGACTTTCTGTGGAACCCGGAGGCGAAGGAGCTCAATGTGGGCTCCTATGTGGCCAGGTACAAGGGGCAGGTGGCTCAGGGTGCAGTGCTCCCTCCAGCAAGGCGCTGGCCTGACCCACCACACACTGTCTCTCACAGCCCAACCCTCCTGTGTGACAACAACTGCCAGACTCACAGAGAGCCGCCCTGCCAGACTGCCACAGAGCCACCCGGTGTGGTACAGCAATTTGTCACCTTGACCCGGTAATTGTCTTTCACTGTGTCTCCGGCCCCCAAAAGTCTCTGTCAACTTAAGCCCTTTCTATCTAAAGTGAATTTGGGGGGAGGAAGCAAGAGGTAGAATTACTAGAGAAACAGCATTTTCAGGACCATTTCTAGCCCTCCTGTGATGCATTGTTACTTTTATTCTCTGAACAAAATTAAAATAGCCTTACTGGAACTACCATAAGGTCACTGTGAAAAAATGCAGATAGAACAGGAGAATCTAGGCCGGAAACAGAAGCACTCAGAGAAAGCCAGGCCCACACGCTCTGTGTCTTTCTACACGTTCCCATGTACAAAAACATTTGAATTCACAGATGGAATCGAACTCTGTGTAATGTTCCATGGCAGCTTTTTCTCACTTAGAATAGCACCTCTGCCTGTCACCTAGTTAGATCCTCCTCAGCCTTCAGGGTAGTTCGACTATGACTTGTGAGGCTCCTGGGCATGGTTAGGTTATTTTCAGACTTTTACTGTCACAAGTAACACTACAGAAAACATCTCCATACATCATTATGGACTGATTGATTTTTCCCACAGCGTAATTTCTGTCAGTAAAATTACCAGGCTGTTCCTTGATGAGGAAAGGAATAATCCTGAGTGTAGGACTGACTGTGGGACAGATCTTTCTGTCAGTTTTCTCATTTAAGCCTCATGGAAGCTCCGTGAGTGCATATTCCTATCTCCATGACCGAAATGATCCTTCCAGAGATTACATGACATTCCCAAGGTCACAAGGGGTATGTTTTTCCCCTGACATTTCTTTCTTTTTATTCTTTTAAAAATTCTTTATATTATATTTATATATGTATATTTTTTATTCTTTATATTATATTTTTAATTCTTTTTTATTCTTTATTTTTTTCTCTTAAGTTCTTTTATTTGTACATTTTAGGTACACAATACATTTACTTTTATTGTTGGGAACTTGTATCTTTACATGATGCATCTTTTTTTTTCCCCCGGTACTGGGGCTCGAACTCGGGTCCTTGTGCTTGCGCAGCAGGCGGTGAAACTACTGAGCTAAATCCCCGGCCCTACATGATGTATCTTGGTTCTTATTTTTTCCCCATTCCATGTCCTCCCTTCAACCCCTCCACCCCTCCCTATTTCCAAAGGCTTTGTTTTTTTCCTTTTATTTCTTATCTCATCTTTTTTCCTTTCCCTTCTTTCCTTTCCCCTCCCCCTCCTACTTCCCTGCCCCTTTGGACCCTTTCTTTCTATTTCACATTATCAATTATTCATTTTAATCCTATTTACACTTTCTGTTTCTCATACCAGAGAAACTATTTGATATTCACACATGTGTGTCCTACTTATTTCACTTAAGAGTATCGCCTCAATGTGCATCCATTTAGCTATAAATGTCTCTAATTTCTCATTGTTTATGGCTGAGTAGGACTTCATTTTATTTTTAAAAAGCTACATTTTCTTTATCCAGTCTCCAGTTGATGGGCACTTGGTCTGTTTCCAAGCTTTAGCTATTACAAACTCTGCCGCTATAAACATGGGTGCACATATATCGCTGTGGTATGATTCTTTTAATTCTTTTGGGAAGATACTCAGCAGAGGAATAGCTGGGTCAAATGGGACCTCTAATCCTAGTTCTTTGAGGTATCTCCATACTGATTTCCACAGTGGTTGCACCAATCTGCCCTCCCACCAACAATGGAGAAGGGTTCCTTTCTCCCCACACCCCCGCCAACATCTGTTATTGGTTGATTTCTTGATAGCAGCCATTCTTTCTGGGGTGAGGTGGAATCTCAGTGTTGTTTTCATCTGCATCTCTCAAATGACCAGTGATGTTGAACATTTTTTCATATGTTTATTTGCTGCTTTTACTTCTTTGTCTGAGAAATGTCTGTTCATTTTAGATGCCCATTTTTGAATTGGGTCTTTAAATTTGGGGGTTTGACTTTTTAAAGTTCTTTATGTATTCTAGATAGTAGACCTTTGTCTGAGAACCAGCTAGTAGCAACTGGTAAAAATGTTTTCCCACCTTGTAGGTTGTCTCTTAGCTCTGTTGGTGGTTTTTTTTTTTTTGGTACCAGGGATCAAACTCGGGTCCTTAGCTTGCGAGGCAGGTGGTGGAACCACTGAGCTAAATCCCCAGCCCTGTTGGTGGTTTCTCTTGCAGTGCAGAAGCTTTTTTTGTTTTTGTTTTTGGTTTTTTGGTACCGGGGATCGAACTTGGGTCCTTGCACTTGCGCAGCAGGCGGCAAAACCACTGAGCTAAATCCCCGGCCATGCAGAAGCTTTTTAATAAGATGAGATCCCAGTTGTTGATTCTTTGTGTTAGTTCCCATGCCACTGAGCTTTTGTTCATAAAGTCTTTTCCTATGCCGAAGTTCTACCTAACTTATCTTCCAGCAAGTTTAGTGTTTCTGTCTTAATGTTTAGATCTTTAATCCAGTTTAATTTTAGTTTAGTGCATGGTGATAGGTATGGGTCTAGTTTTAATCTTTGGCAGGTTGAAATCCAGTTTTGCCAACACCATTTATTAAAGAGGCTATCTTTCCTCCAGTGAGGGTGTTTGGCCCCTTTGTCAAAGATGAGGTAGCTGAGCATGTCTGCAGTTGTTTCTGCATCTTCTAATCTATTCCACTGATCCTCAGGTCTTTTCTTTGCCAGTACTGTGCTGTTTTTATCACAGTGGGTTTGTAATATAGTTTCAAGTTGGAGATTGTGATATCCCCTGTCATGCCTCTGTTGCCTAGAATGGCTTTTGCTATTCTAGGTCTCTCAGGGTTCCAAATAAATTTTTGGATTGTTTTCTCTAGTTCTATGAAATATACTCTTGGAATTTCAATCAGGATTGCATTAAATCTATATAGCAGTTTTGGAAGTGTGGCCATTTCACTATATTGGTTCTTCCTACCCAGGAACAAGGAATGTCTTTCCATTTTCTTATATCCTCTTTGATCTCTTTTTTCAGAGTGCTGTAGTTTTCAGTGTAGAGGTCTTTTGCTTCCTTCATTAGATTGATTCCTAGATATTTCATTTTTGGGGGGTGCTATTTTTATTCTTTTTTTAAGTCGTCAGATTTCCAATGACTTCCGAGATCTGCCCACCCTCCTCATTCACGGGACAGAGGCCTGCTTAATGTCTCTGATCATCGGGTTCCTCTACTATGGCCATGAGGACACCAAGCTCTCCATCAAGGACACAGCAGCCCTCTTGTTCATGATTGGTGCGCTCATCCCTTTCAACGTGATCCTAGATGTCATCTCCAAATGTGAGTGTCACCCACTCTGGGGCAGGCAGACCCGGGTGTCGGCTGGCAGAGACTGGCCTCTGTGCTCTTCTGATTATCTGGCGAATACAGCTTTGCAGAAGAACTTCATTGTGACTATGTAATAAAAGACAGGAATTGTTTCTAAAGTTGAATATGATAGATTAATATAATATACAAACGAAAGTTTTAGCCATTGCTATCCTATGAGGATCTCTGCCTGATGGCAATGTACAGGGCATGGATCTGCCACACCTGAGGACCCTCCCTGAACACTTGAGCCAGGATCACTTTACTGTGCCTGTTTGAAGAAAAATAATGTAAGAAATGTAGGCAGTAAAACTACTTTTTTTTTATACTACTTTTAATGATATTAAGAGAGACGCAAAATCAGAAATGCAGTAGATGACTTCTCACTCTTCCACCTCACCCGGGCCACAGGTCACTTGGAGCGGGCGATGCTGTACTCTGAACTGGAAGACGGGCTCTACACCACTGGTCCATATTACTTTGCCAAGGTGACTGGTCAGAGGTGACAGCAAATGTAGGGCCAAGAGAGCTGCACCAAATTGTACAGATGCCACAGGAAGGAGTTTTCCCGAACCTCAGGGCTATGCATTCCCTGAGATTGCAGAGACCAGCTTCTCTTGCGGGGGAGGGTCAAAGACTTGCAGGTTTTAAAAAATTCACCAGAAGGCTAGAAATGTGGATCAGGAATGATACTCTTCTGGTCAGCAGGAACCTGAAAAGGAAGCTGTGGGAAACCCTTAGCACCCTTGGCCTCTCCGGAGCCCTGGAGCAGGTTGGTCAGGCAGTTGTTGCCATGAGCTCAGAGAGGTTATATAGCTCTCCCAAGGACACACAGCTACTAGGTCTGGGCAGGAGGAGTGAAGACTTGAAACCAGATCTTACGCGAGCAGATAGCGCCAGCCTGTGTGGGGGGAAACGACTCTGAACTGCCCTGTGGGGGGAAGTCAGGGGTGAGCTCAGGCTGTGTCCCGTGCATCCCCTTTAGCAGCCTCAGTGCCAGGAGGGAAGGCTGGCATCAGGAGAGGGGTAAATGCCAGTGTTTCACATTTGAAAATAATGGCAGGAACAAAGGCGTTGGCTCCAAGCCTTGCCTGGGCTGTCCTTTGCAGATCCTCGGGGAGCTGCCGGAGCACTGCGCCTACGTCATCATCTACGGGATGCCCACCTACTGGCTGGCCAACCTGGAGCCGGCCTTCCTGCCCTTCCTGCTGCACTTCCTGCTGGTGTGGCTGGTCGTCTTCTGCTGCAGGGCCATGGCCCTGGCCACTGCCGCCCTGCTACCCACCTTCCACATATCATCCTTCTTCTGCTACGCCCTCTACAACTCCTTCTACATCACTGGGGGCTTCATGATCAACTTGAAGAACCTGTGGGCAGGTGAGGTGTCTGCCCCTGCCTGCCCAGCCTCTCTAGCTCTCACAGTGGGTAAAGCCTGCTTCTGTCAGGCCCCTCTCAAGGCCAGCAGAGATGCCTTGGCCAGCTGTCCTGCAGGGCATGGCAGTGCGTCCAGTAGAGGAGACAGGCAACACCCAGAAGCTACCACGGGTCCCTCTCTCTCCTCATCACCAGTGGGCCAGGTCATTTCTACCTCCTGAGTCTTCCTTAGATGTCTTCTCAGTTCCATCCGTGACTGGGCTCTGGGCCAGCACAGTAGTCTGGCCTGTGTGACTTTGGTCCTTCTCAGAAGTCATGTGCGCAGAATGAGCTTCCTCAGGGGTGAACTTGTGCTGCTGGCTCCCTGCTGCCTCCCCCGGCTCTCGTGACACCCCCAGCACACTCCGCCCAATGTCCACCTCGGGGCCTGTCCCACCTCTTCTCTAAGAAAAGCCATTCCCCACCTTCCCTGGCTCTTTTGTCAGCCCTTTGCTGACAGCCAGGAGGACTCAGGGCTTCCTCCTCCTCTCCAAACCCTGATGCTCAGACTCTGCCGTCTCTAAGCTGGGCTGCTGGGTGCTCTGGGAAGCTGGGCACATGGGGACACCTAGTTAAGTGGCCCTCTAGAGTTGTATGGATCCTACATGTGGGTCACCTGCAGCTCCTCCGCCTCCTCAGCTCCAATCCATGTCCCCAGCAGCCCCCTGCACAGTTGCTCCTTCCTCCTCTCTCGCCTCCTGGCCCCTCGCTGGGAGCATGTCACAGAGAGCAGGTGGCGCCTCATGCAGGCATTGGGACTGTGGGGCTGACCTGGCTCTTGATGTCTCCAGTGCCTATGTGGATCTCCAAGATGTCTTTCCTGCAGTGGTGCTTCGCAGGGCTGATGCAGATCCAGTTTAATGGGCGCCTTTATACTATGCAGGTTGGAAACATCACATTCCTAGTCCCAGGAGATGAAGTAAGTAGTGAGGGCCTCGGATTCTAAATTAACGGGCAAATAACTGAACATCTTGATGGGCTCATTGAATGTTGGTGTTTCCAGGTGGTCAATGATATGGACCTGAACTCTCAACCTCTCTATGCCATCTACCTCATCCTCATCAGCATCGGCAGTGGTTTCCTGATTCTGTACTATGTCTCCTTAAGGTTCATCAAGCAGAAGCCCAGTCAAGACTGGTGATTCATGCCCAGACTCTTGCTCACTGGTGGGGCCTCTGAGCAGACCCTTCGACCGCACTCTTCCTCCCAAGGAGCTCCATGGGACAATGAGAGCACAGATGCTCAGCTACATCTGGCCCCAGTGCTGCAGTGGCACAGGTCAGCCACAGGATGGCAGTAGAATAAAGATAGTTGAAAGGATTTCTGTTCCCTGGCCAGAGCGAGAAAACCCATACTTGGTGGAACCTACAATGTTGCTAATTTATTTCCTTTGGATGTAACTTTATACAGGCAAGTCAGTGTAGGATGGGAGCAAATCAGGTATGAACGGAGTAGCTTGGGTCTGCAGGAATCGCTAGAACCCAGAGAAAATGGTAACAAGAGCAAATGTTTAGCCTCATCTCCATCGTCCCCATACTCTTGTTTAGCCACTCTAGTGCCCTAAAACATTCCAGTGAAATGCCATCTCTTCTTTGTGTGTGGGCTCCAAAAATCAAAGTGAACAATTAAAAATTGATTGAGCACCTACTCTGTGTCAGGTAAACAGATGCTGCCGTTCTCAGTACAACCCTTGGAGGTAAGTGGTGTCCCATTTTGCAGGTGAGGACATTGAGACACAGACAAATTCAGCTTGCCATGGGTGGCAGAGTCACATGGGGTTCAAAAGGGTTTGAGGCCTGTAGGAGCCTGGGGGCAGGAGCCAAAGCCTGAGGCACTAAGCCTTGCAGTCCAGAAGAGGTTCTCAGAGGCTGCGCCGGCTCAGCCAGGCCTCACAGTTGCCTCTCAGTGGTCCTGGCTGGGACAGTGGCCAGAGCACGGGGTGCTGCAGCCCCGGATCACCTGCTTCAGGCCTGAGTGACCCAAAACAGGTGCACCTAGAGCAGGGTGGGTTCTGTTCCCAAAAGAAAATGAGAGTCCGGAACCCAAAGAAGTGGGAAGGTGAGCGAGTGGGAGGGATGGGGCCTGTGTTCTCCGCAGTCTCTTTGGCCCTTTCGACTTCAAATATGATCCCTGCTCCGGGACCCGGGGCTGGGGCTGGGGAGACAGGGGGAAGGAGTTTCAGGCCCTACCCAACCCACTGAATCCAAACGATGATTCTCTCGTGATTTGTATGCAGGTTTGACTTTGAAAAGCTGTGCCTTAGCACACTGTTCCTCAGTAGCCCTCCTGTCCCACAGGGAACTTACACGGTTTCATTGCTATCACCCCACTCGAGGGTCACTGAGTGTCCGACAGTGGTGTCTCTCATCGGGATGGGAATCAAGTGTTGCACTAGTTGTCATGTCTCTTTGGTTTCCTTCAATCTGTAACAGTTCCTCGACTTTCCTTGACTTGACACACAAAGATTTTATAGGATCTCTCTCGATTTCAGTTTATCTGATGTTGTTTCACGATTGAATCGAGGCCATTGCAGTTTGGCAGGAAAGTCACCAAAATGACTCTGGTCCTTCTCAGGGCATCCTATCAAGTGGCACATGCTTTCCTTTTGTCCTCTGGTAATGATGTCCTCTTTGAGCCCTTGATTGAAGGTATGTCTGCCATGCTTCTCTATAGTGAAGTTACAGTTTGCTCTACTTTTGTACATAATAAGCATTTTGCAGATAGGCAATTATAAGGGAACTATAAATTACATATTCCTCATCCAGATTTCCATTCATTCATTTTTTATTGCTCCCAATATAGGTGTTTGACTTCCTATTTGATTCAAGGTGTCAAAATCCTTTGCTCTCATTAACTTTTTTTTTTCTGAGACAAAGTCTATGTAGTCTAGACTGGCCTTGAACTCATGATTCTGTCTTAGTCTCTCAAGTGTCAGGATTACAAGTGTGTGCCACCACTCCTGAATACTGCTGTGTGTGTGTGTGTGTATGTGTTACTGGGGAGCAAATCTAGGGCCCTCACATGGAGCTACATCCCCAGCCCTTTAAAAATTTTTTTTTATTTTCAGACAGGGTCTGGCTAAACTGCCCAAGCTGGGCTTGGACTCACAGTCTTACCGTCTCATCCTTCTGAGTGCTGGGATTATAGCTATGCACCACCACACCTGGTTTACTGCCATTCATTTTTTTTTGTATATCCTTTTATTGGTACATTTTAGGTATACAATATAATGTCATTCATCATTGGAAATTTGCACCTTTACATAGTCTCTCTTGGTTCTTATTTTTTCCCCTTCCTCTGCCCTCCCTTCAACCCCTCCATCCCTCCCTATTTACAAAGACTTTGTTTCCTTTTTTTCATTTTCTCATATTAATTCCATTCCCTTCTTTCCTTTCCCCTACCCCTCCCACTTCCCCTTCCCCTTTGCCACTT
>NW_004624738.1:25333981-25394982 GCF_000247695.1 Heterocephalus glaber
TTGAGGTAGAGACCATCTATTCCAATTTTTTGTAGGGTTTTTATCATAAAGGTATGTTGGATTTTGTCAAATGCTTTTTCTGCATCTATTAAGATAATCATATGGTTTTTGTCCCTGGCTCTATTGATATAGTGTATTACATTTATTGATTTGTGTATGTTGAACCATCCCTGCATCCCTGGGATGAATCCCACTTGATCAGGGTGTATGATCTTAATGATCTTCTGCATTCTATTTGCCAGTATCTTATTAAGGATTTTTGCATCTATGTTCATTAGGGAGATTGGCCTATAGTTCTCTTTTTTGGTTGGGTCTTTCTCTCCTTTGGGGATCAAGACATTTCTACAAGACATTTAGAGAGGAACTACTGCCACTATGTTTAAACTCTTCAATGAAATTGAAAGGGAAGCAATACTCCCAAATTCATTCCTGGAAGCAAGCATCACCTTGATCCCCACTGCCATTAATTTTGATGCTGACATTGTTTCTGGCTTGGCCAGTGGGAGCCCCTTCAGGCTGACTTCTGCATCATTTTGACAGGGCCCCACCATTCTCTGAAGACTCTGTGACACCACAAAGTGTTTCAGGTTCCTCTTGCACTTTCCCACCCATGCCCTGGGGTTGGCTGTGTCTCTACAGAACCTGGAATCCTTTTAGTGGATGATGGTAGTTAGAAGCCAAGATCTGAGTGATGCATATGGGAATTGCTGTTGGGCATCGTGGCTCCCAGGCCTCTCAGTGAGCAGTTAAGGAATGAATCCGGCACATGAGCACACACATGTGTGTACACACACAACTAACTACAGATAGGAATTTATACAGATAATGTCCAGGTCCCATCCAGCACCAGAGCTCTCTAATATTCTCCCTTTTCCTATTCATAACGCTCTTCTCCAGTTGTGAGAAACCTGGCTTCCATTGCCTCCCTCTGTCCACTCATCTCACTAATCCCCATGTGAAGCCCATCTCTAGTCCACGCCCTCCCTCAACCCGCTGCCAGGCTGTCCCCACATCTGCACAGCTGCCCTCAACCCCACTCCAGCCCTCTGACCCCTACTGTGGTCACGTAATGGCTGCAGGCTTTGAATGAAGGAGAAGGGACAGGAGGAAAAGGGCTGTTTTGCACCCTCAGGGAACTCCAGGGTGTGGTGAGGGTTGCCGGCCACTCAGTGTTGTCACTCAGTGGGCTTTGGGATGCTGTGCTGCGGGGGTGGGGGTGGGGGTGGGGGTGGGCAAAGGCTGAACCTGGTGCAACTCAGCCACTTTGTTTTTCTGGAACAGTGAGGGGTTCACCACTCTGGCCTGATTTTACAGGCCTACTTCATGTGAAGCACTTGCCAGGGCAGGTAAGGCCAGGAAAGGGAGGAGTGGGCTTTGGAGCTATGCGTGTGGTTCCATGAGCCTGTCATGCATCGAGAGGAGTAGAATTTACTTCTTTGCAATTCTCAAATGCATGGGTTCCAAACTTTCCCTATCAAGAGTCAGTTGGCAAATATTTTAGGCTTGGCGAGCCAGAGTAGTCTCTTTCACAATTCCATTACTGCTGACGTGGTGTGAAATCAGCCCACCAACAGTGCAGTATGGGGCAGGGGAGGGCTGTGTTTCAATAAACTACAGCTCACAGAAACAGGCAGCTTGCTGGGTTTGGCTGAGGCTGTAGTTTGCAGACCCTTGATCAAAAGGTAAAGGTGTCTGCAATTTTCACTTTAACCTCTCCAATGTCAAGTCATGCTATTGATGAAGGAATTTTAATTAAACCAACAGGAATTACCTATCTCAACTCAAATATTTGATAGGATTTTTTAAATAAAAGGCTCTTGTTCCTATGGATTATATAAAATGTAATCTTGCCCTGGTTTAAGCCAGTCTACAGTTAGATCTTACACTTGCTTTTCCCCAAGTCTTGTGTTCTCAGGCTAAACAATTTGCAGCAGAGATATTAAAATCGATGTCAAATCCAAGTGTTCACAGAGCTGGGGGTAGGAATTCTGCTGAGACTCACATTAGTCTTTTAGCACAGACAGGCCGAGGAACCACTTTCCACTGGCAGTTGCCATAGCCCACAGGCCCAAACAGGCTCTGAAGTCAGCAAGGCACAGGGCGGATGATGGAAGCATCTTGCTGCTTATTTGAAAAATATATCCAATGTTCATGGACTTATTTGAAAATAGCTTAATTCAAATCTCGCCACTTGTCATTTGTATTTGATGAATTGATTGTTTCTTCATCAAAAGTAGCCAGGATAGGGGTTGGAGTGTAGCTTGGAGGTAGAGCATTTGCTTAGCAAGTGCCAGACCTTGGGTTCAAACAAAAACAAAGCTGTGTCCAAGTCACCTGGTACCTCCCTGAGGCAGCTCTGGCAGGGGAGGCAGGGAGGTGGAGTGCAGCCCATTTTCTGCTGGGAGCTGGGAGCAGCAGCATATATGGTTCAGCACCTAATAACTAAAATAATGCTTAAGCAGTGGTTTGAGGTTTATAACACATTACCAACACAGTGAGGCTTCTCTACTTGCTAGGGAAGAGTGCTCAGTGCTCATTCATTATAGGATTGTCTTGTCTTTTGTAAAATTGGAAGGATTCTTATTTTCCCAAACTACTAAAAACCACCACTGCTCCTTGCTTTAAAAAAAAAAAAAAAAAAAAAAAGACAGAAAAGGCTCTGTATTTGTTAATTCCATTATCGCATGGAATCTGTGATTGGGCTCAGACTAAGGCTCTTTAATCACACATTTGTGAGGCCTCCTCCTGACAATGTCAAGTATCTGAAATGATCTACTTAGAAAAAGAAAAGGCTTATTTTGGTTCAGTTTTGGAAGTTTCAGATCATCATCAGTTGGCCCTGGTGAAAATATTTTTAAATGAGATTTGAAGGACTTCTTGGGCCTCAATTCCCAATTTCTTATTTCTGAGTCACAGAGTAAACGAACAAGCAGTGGCATCTGTGACAACCACGTGGAGGGAACCCCCGATGCCCACACCACACTGAGAGACCAGTCTTGCAGAAGGGTACACAAGGCCGGTGCCCACTGGTCATCTAGTGAGGCTCACTGGGCCCCTCTCAGGGCCTGGCTGTTTAACTGGGTCTGCAGAGCATGGGGAAAGCTCAGAGAGGAAGACACAGGAAGAATAAATGAGACTTTCATGGCACCAAGGAAGACGCTCTTTTAGAGCATGCTCCAAGGACAGATCCCAGCAGCCCACCACTATCTGAAAAAAGATGCAGGAGCAGCAAGTCCAGAGTTGGTTAAATGCTTTTACTTGATCTGGATCTGATGTTTCTTTTCTTCATGCAAAAATGGAAAAGACAAGTGTCTATCTGGGATTTGCTAATGCAGCCATTTCCTTTATTTGTACTAAGGCTGCATAATGTGGGTTTTGTAAAGTCCATGGGCCTGAAAGCAGGATACATTTCTAATGCAAATACTCTTGTGCATGATTGTACAACTGCAAAGTGATAAATTACCATGATTTAGTACTCCCTGTTATTAGTTCGACCACATTTGAGGAATTTTGCTTTTTACATACAGAAATTCTACAAATATTGGCTGCTCAGAAAGACAAATATTAAATGAAAATTGTGCTCAGACAGAGGAAAAGTGTAAATACAATGCAGATTCAAGAAATATACTGTACTGAAAACAATTTGCAATATAAAGCTCACTTAATAATTTACTGGAACTTGCAAACTTGTGATTATGCCAGGCATGGGGTATCGGAATAAATGGGAGACTATCCTTACAGCGTGAGGTTCCCAGAAACTGGGAATACATAATTCCATAAACGTTCAAGGTGTTTTATTATTAAAGAATATCCTTATAGCTTAGATTCTAGTTTGGCTTTTTAACTGGAATGCTCTAGTTTTTTCTTATAGGACGAAGCCTTTAGAGTCAAGCCATTTGACTTATGGATGTAATTAATTCTGTGCAAATTCACTTTTGTAAGTCTATGAAAACTAGACGAATTAGCACATGGCACATGTGACACATGGCAGTGGGTGCTTGGTGCCCAGTGTTAACACAGAACCAATTTATTGAGTCTGTAGCAAGGGCTGACTGCACTAGGACCGAGGATACAGACCGAGACCGGGTGCCAGTCTTGAGTTGGCAATCTGTTTGGGGGACAATCTGGAGTGGGAATGCTGGGGAGGGAACAGCCCAAATGCTAGCTGGGGACAAGGGGCCAAGAGAGTGAGTAGCCGTGAACGAGTTCAGCAAGCACTCTGGGAAAGGGCAAAGGTGCTGCAGGCCTGTGTGTATGATCTGGACAGACCCCAGCCAGCTTCGGAGCTGGAAAATGTGCCAACACTTTGTGCAAGAGAAGCTTGCTCTTGGGCTGGGGATTTAGCTCAGTGGCACCACACCTGCCTCAAAAGTGAAAGGTCCTGAGTTTGATCCCTGGTACCAAAAAAAGAGAGAGAGAGAGAGGCTTGCTCTTAAAACAGGTGAAAAGTGACTTTAGCAAGGCAATTCTGGCTGTAACAGGTCACTTTACAACTTTTAATTTCAATGTTTAAGACTGAAGTCCTTTTTTTTTTTTTTTGGTACAGGAGATCGAACTCGGGTGCTTGCACTTGCGCAGCAGGCGGCAAAACCACTGAGCTAAATCCCCGGCCCCTAAGACTGAAGTCCTTTCAAATGGGTCTGAGCAGTTGCGCAAATATTTGATAAGATAAGTGAAGCAATTCAGAGGTACTTGGAATATACTTTATTCAAAGCAATTCACATTTATGTTAGGTTCCAATAAACGAACAAATAATTATGTATAAAATACTGTACTTTCCAAGTTTTACAATGACAGCTTTACTTTT
Source organism: Heterocephalus glaber (assembly GCF_000247695.1). The sequence goes on from NW_004624738.1 coordinate 25,338,789, forward strand.
TAGAATTTGCTCTTCACATATAATTTGAATATAATAAATTGAACTGCTGTAATTGTTTACAGTCCTATTTATTTCAATGTGGCTATTAGATATTTAAAAAGCTCTCATAAGCCCTCCTATAGCTACAATTATTACACTTCATATTTGCATTCAAAAGGAGAACCAATACAGTGCTAAAGATGCTTGACTAGAATCCTTTGTTATCATATATACTTTTCTGCTCTCATCTGTCATTTAGAATGCTGTCGGGCATCATGGTGCATGCCTGTAATCCCAGCCCTCTGGGAGGCTGAGGCAGGAGGATAACAAGTTCAAGCCCAGTCAGGGCAACTGAGCAACTTAGCAAGACCCAGCCTTAAAACAAAACATACACATGCACAAGTGCGTATATAAGCATGTGAAAAGGACTGGAAATGTAGCTCAGTACAGAGGCACTGGTTTGGGGGGGGGGGCCTAAATGGAGACTTTTTCATATTTTCTTTGTACTACATCCACATTTTACCCACTTCATGCAGATGAAGTTATATTTCCAGTTTCCTCAAAGATGACTTCGAAGTTCAGATTATGCCTCACCTCAGAAACACATTTTAACCAACACCAATAAAACACAGCTCAACTAATCTAAGGTTAGCATGACTGCAAAAACTAAGGCCTGCTTTAGCAAAGATACTCTAGACAGGTGCACAAGAGGAGGCTGCATTGTGTTCTCGAGGCTGGCAATGGGCACCGGTTCAGCCTCTTTTCTCCTTGGGACTGAGTCCACAGGACAGCGTGGTGCTGAAGGCCCTGCTCATCCTACACTCGACTGGGCTGCCCTTTGTCAACCTTTCCTGTCCACTTATGGGCAGGTGCTGGCTGCTAGAGGACTGGTTCCACAGCACACAGCAAGAGCAGGCCTGCTGCTCCAAGGGTGGTTGGGAACCAAGCTGGCTGTGAAACCCAAGAATAGGCAGTTACCAAACTCAAATGGACAAAGAATGCATCAAAATGAGGGTAATTATCAAGTAAGACATTTTCAATATCTCCAAACAAGTCAACATTCCACATGAAGACCTCTGAGTAATGGTAAAGTGTCTCGACAACCTATCTTAATTTTTAAAAGTAACTACTCACAATGTAGATACTAGCAAGCATGAGAGCCAATATGGGGCTTTCATTTAAGCTAATTACAAACTAAAATTCACTGCTTCACATATGAAGTCACATATCTACAGCATGTAAGTCTAGAGTAACAGGCTGTTTTAGGGTAGCTTGTGAGAAAACCCTGAAACTAAAATGAAAGGAATGCACTGCCCTGTGCAAAGGCAGGGGCAGGCTCTCTGGGGCTCCACTTCCCTCTGAGAAGTGGCAGTTCACAACGCTAGGACTTCACTGCATCAGAGATTGCTATGGCCTAGATTAGCAAGCACTAGCAAATGGGCTGGACATCATTCTAGCTAGCTCCAAACTTTTTCAGATAAATAAAACTAATAAGCATGTCTTAAAGAAATAGTCTCTGAAAATAATAAACTAGACATGGAAACTGAATATTTGCGTGGGAGAAGACTGTTGAAAAATTATGGCCTCACATGCATAAGAAGCCTTAAAATGCTACAGATACAGGCTGGGGATTTAGCTCAGTGGTTCTGCTGCCTGCCTTGCAAGCGCAAGGTCCTGAGTTCAATCCCCAAAAAGCATTCTGAAAATGCTACAGATTTACGCTGTAGACAGAAAGAAAAAAGCCTAGTAAGTGTAGTTACTGTCAATAAGGGGGTGAACATTACATTGTACTTTACAAATGAAAAAATATATAAACAAAGTAATTTTCAATTTACTTATTTATTTTTTTCTCTCAAACACATCTTAGAAATAATACTTAGACATAGGATCACAAATACACACAAAACAAGGCAGCCTCTGCTTATTTCAGGAAGGGTTTTCCTTTGATTCCTTTAGCTGTTTTGAATAAAATTCAAAGCTTTCCTGTTGAGGAAAAAAGGAAAAAAAGAGAGAGAGAGAGAAAAGAGAGAAGAAAGTTAATGAGTCACGAGCAAGATGTGACAGGACAAAACTTAAAATCACAAAGCATTGTAAACTGGTAGCCAAGACTGTGCGGCCCATGGCGAGCCTCTCCTCACTCTGTGGAGTTCCTTCCTGAGGGTCACAAGTACATAGTTCAAGTTAGCACCAGGAGCCTTTGCACACACATTTCTATGCATGTAAATATGCACACACTACGCTTGGATATGGAATGCTAAGGTGTCTGAAATAAAACTAGTGTGATGACTTTCAGTTCAGTGATACATTAACATGGAATTCTGCATATGTGATTTCTCTTACTAATGTAAACCAAATTTCTAGATCATAAAGAAATAAAAACCAACTTATTTAAAATGCATGTGTAGCTAACAGTGATATAATATGCTTGGCTACTGAAATACTGGGTCATAAAGTCCTATCCCAGTAGGAAATCCTGCCCAAGGACAGTAATAAACTCACACAGATATGCAGGCTGGGGCAGACCTGACACGTGAACCCCAGCCTCGGAGGGCTTGGCTCTCCCTGGCCACGGCCACGGCCATGGCGGCACCATCCCTCAGGCCCTCCCCAGGCAGTTCTGCACACAGATGACCTAATCCTCATGTAATTAAGGATGCAACTTATTTTTTATACATTCCTACGAGGCATACATAAATCGGTGGAGGCTTTTTCTCCTCTTAATTAAGAAATACTCACAGGGGGCTCAATGAAAGGAACAGGCTCTCCAGCATTCTTCAGCAGAAGTGCATAACGCTTTAGAAATAGGTCATTCATTTTCATGTTCTTTGCAGTCAAATATTTGTACAGCATTTTAGCAGATGGTACATCATTGTCCAAGACTGACCATGTTAAAGAAGAAAAAGATATTAATTACAGGTAAATATGACCTATTTTTCTCTTTTCACCAGAACATTCTACTTGCTTAGGGACTCCTGGATCCCTTTATCCCAAGGAAAATGGTGCTCTGGAACCACACTCAGTCTATGAATGTCCTCGGTGCTTCTCTACACCCTCGTGTAGACTTACTCACTATGAAGGAGAGGGAAAATGACAAGCAGAGCGATACTTAAAAGACCTTTAGAATAATATTAATGGTATCAGGTGCTTTGGTTATTATGCAATTTTGAAGATCCACGATAGTCAAAGGGACCATAAGCTAAAGTTCTCAATCCACGCAGGCTCTCCCAAAAGGGGAACTAGGGCCAATGACTCAGCAGCGCCTACTAGAGTGGACCAGACCATCTGAATTTGGCTAAGGTCAGTTTCTTCTGTGGAAATCCTCTGCTTCCCTCCCAAGGGCCTGCCGAATCATTCCCCTACTACTGTCAAGGGTTCAAGCTCGACCTTCTAGGAAGCTGCCTTAGCTCTAGTATCATTCCTTTCTCTTCTTCCTGCTTATTTCAGTAGTAACATATAAGTGCTTTATGTATTTGATGGTATTTCATCTTAATTATTGGAAAGTTGAAGAGGTTAATGATGATAGCTCTATTTTGAAATAAGGATATAGTCTCCACGTAAGGGTAGGAAAAGGGAGAACCAATTTACTAATTCTGATTGCTCAGTTTCCTGTCCTGCCAAAAAATCAACAGGGAGGGCAGGGGAAGGGGGAAAAAAAAAAGAATCAAAATGCATTATGTAAAGGTACAAATCTCCAAGGATGAATGTCATTATATTGCATACCTAAAATGTACCAATATAATAAAAAAATAAAATCAACAAAATGATTTTTTATATACTCTATAAATCAGCAGATGGCAGACAGAAAAATGATCATCATTTAGAAATGGTAACATTTACTTGAGTAGTAAGGAAACTTTAGATCAGTTCCCTTTCTTTCATGAGATTTCTAGCAATGAGGGACAAACTGGTTAAAAGACTACACTTTCAACTGGGAGGTGAACCTTGGGCTAAGTTTATTATTTCAAAGGAGTAGGTAGATTGTGGGGGCTGAGGGGGCTGAGGGAGATGGAAGGCAAGGGCCAATCTCAAATAGGCCTCCTCTTCATGCCACCTTTCAGGGGCAGGGCCTTGAGGAGGCTCAACTGGTTTCTAATACATAAATCCAAGTGAACTTCTGGGTCTTTCTGGAGCCTGGGAACCTATTCCCCATACCTGTGCTGCCTAAAGATGCTCAGTGATACTTCTCAGAGTTAGTTATATAATATTTCATAATTTTCACACAGTTTAAAACTTATTCTAGGGCTAAGTGAATCATTTATATCATCAGTAATTGTCTGATATTTACAATTACTGCTTTCAAGCTGAAGACTTAGTTGACTATATTACAAAAATTTAAATCACAAGACAGTAAGAAGGCCGGGGATTTAGCTCAGTAGCGCTGCTTCTGCCTTGCAAGCACAAGGTCCTGAGTTCAATCCCCAGTAACCACCCCCAAAATAAAGATTAAATTTATTACCATAGGTTTTCATGGCGGAAGTGTATGCTTCTTCCTTTTCACGTAATTCGGGAATCAATTCTAACAAAGAATTCAGAACTGGTGCCTAGGAAGTTAAAATGAAGGTAATATTGCGACAAACTCAAAAGAACAATGAACTAGACTGCTAATAGATAAATACTACATTAGAAAATCTTGACAATCCTTACAAAAACTGCCTATTCGGGCCGGGGATTTAGCTTAGTGGTTTCGCTGCCTGCTACGCAAGCGCAAAGACTCGAGTTCGATCCCTGGTACCAAAAAAAAACAAAAAACAAAAAAAACCTTGCCTATTCAATGTAATGAATGGTTTCCCTTCTGTGTATCTCAGCACTTAATGCTGCTTCAATTAATTTACACATAAAACAAACCAGCATTTTTCAAAAGATGATGGAATTCCACTTATATTTCTATGAAGATTTTCTAAAATATTTAAACATATTATTTATTTCAGGATACTGCTTCTAAATATTTAATGTTTGGTTCTTTTGTGTTTTTTTTTTCTTGGTACCGGGGATCAAACTCGTAATGTTTGGTTTTTTATCAACTGGTAATCACGCCAAAAAGTTATGAGACCTCAAGGGTGCCAAATTTTTTTCATGAAATGTGAAGGATTCAGCCAAAACAGCCTAGAGTTTTCCCTGCTTGGTACATAAAAAGAGCCATTTGCAGAATCTCACTGAAATTTTTATTTGAATCCTTGGAAAGGTATGTAGATACACCTACGGTCTTATTTCCTGTAGAGAATGCAGAACTGTTTTACCTTAATGAGGAACTGATCAAACAGTATTTCCAGACACACTCCAATATTGTGGAACAAACTGATGATAAATTTTACATACATTTAGTCTCTGATGCCATCTCACAAGAGGCTAAATCTGACTTACCTATTCTACTGTCAAAGAGCAGGACACTAACTGGTATTTTAAAAATCCTAATTCCATTTCTGGCATGTGTGTTCAGACCACCCACGCTTAGACCTGCATCTTCCCCAGAATTCTTATTGCATTCTGGAGTTTCCTGTGAGGAATATTCTAAGCAGATGTAGTTACTGTATGCTTCCTGTCCCATCTCTGGACCTAGGCAGTAAGAAAGAACCTGGCATTGTACCACATACAGACTGACCAGTGCCTGCCCGATTGAGCAAGTAATCAATCCATCTTCTTTTAAAAAATAGGGTCTTACTTGGTAGTCTAGAATGGCCTTGGACTTTCTGTGTAGCCCAAGCTTGCCTTGAACTCACATCCCTATTGCCTCAACTCGCACAGTGCTGGGATTACAGGTGTGTGTCACCACACTTGGCCTACAAGTGCTTTTTAAATTCTTACATTTGTTTTTCCCTTGTGGTGCTGGGAATGGAACCCAGGGCTTCATGCACACTAAGCCCAAGCTCTACCACTGGGTAGGTTACAAACCAAACCCCCAGCACAGATCCTTGTACTTTTCAAAAATGTGAGATAAATTTCTTTTGAAATGGGGGGTGGTGGGGTGGCGCCCATACACACACACAACTAAGTATTTTCTAAATATTGTTGGACATAAATACATGACTCAGAGATTAAAAAGTGTAATTAGGTTAAGTTTTTTAAAAGTGTGTGTACAGGTAGGGGAAGTGTGTGGAAATAAAGGAAAACCAGGGCCGGGGATTTAGCTCAGCGGTTCCGGTGCCTGCCTCACAAGTGCAAGGTCCCGAGTTTGATCCCCAGTACCAAAAAAACAAAAAAGGAAAACCAGACCTCTCTGCCTTAGGTGAAATGATTAGGTAGTTTCACCTTGAACAAAAATTACAATTTGTACTCAATTTGAAACTTTATTAAGTATCCAAACTGAGCATTAAGTTCCTGGAGCTCAAGAGGTAAAATTAGATCTAAAATAATTTTTGGCACTATGCTCTTATTTTTTAAACATCAAGAACAGATGATATTACACATACCCACAAACCCAACCCCTTTTACAGTATAGATAAGGTAACTGTACCAAAAAGAACATTAGTTTGGCAGACCATATCAATTTTAAAGCCAAATGGTTCACTCGCCTGTGAGAGCTTCTACCTGAGAAACAGTCAGAAGCAGCCACCCAATGGGAGACGCTCGGCAGTGGTCAGTTTCCTTCTGAACTGCTTCTGCCTTATTAAGTGCACCAAGGCGATTCAAACCATGTGATTTTTTTTTTTAAGAGTAGAAATAATTTATTGAGATAAAGAAGGCTGGGCCGGGGATTTAGCTCACTGGTTTCACCGCCTGCTGTGCAAGTGGCAAGAACCTGGGTTTGATCCCCGGTACCAAAAAAAAAAAAAAAGAAAAAAAAAGAAAGCTTCTGTGTAAGAGTAGACAGAAGAGGGACCAGAAAGTGGGTTGCATGCTCACCTCACTTTTCAAAGATGTTTTATACAGCCATGCCATGTGGTGAGGTGGGTACAAAGTGGGACAAAACTATAAGACCCAATGGAAATTTACAAGGTGGGCATGAGGTGGGACAAAACCATGACCAACCAATAAGATTATAAGTACAGTCACCCAGGTAATATTGATTAATCGGGGTCAAATGGGAAAACAAGTCACATACAAGGAATTTCCCCATTTAGAATATCAATCACTGCTATTTATCCCCAGGGAAAGTAGTGCCTCCTCTTTTTATAATGCTGACCAGTGAGTGTGCGTCAATTGTTGTCCATGTTAAGCCATGTGATTTTATCTTCGACTTCTAAGGGCCCTTTCTTGGGGCTCTTAGCCCACAGATACACGATCAAGGAATCTGCTGCAAGACCTTGTTTTTCATTTTTAGTACATCTAAGGAGCCACATCTGACTCTGCATCAACACCCTAAAACTTAAGACACACTTAGGTCTTGATGGTGCTTTGTACAAGATCTTGAAGCAATGGACTCTTGTTAAACCATGGAACGAGACTGTCTTTGATTTGTAAACAAGTAATGTACATACCTTTCCCTTTTGCTGAGCAATCCTAAAACAGAACACCAACAGAATTGGGGTTTGTTCAGCAATTGCACCACATCTCTAAAAGTTAAATTATTCAGTAAGTAAAGGTTTTTGATAAACGAGCAGACCAAGGTGAATATTTTCAATTAAGGAAGTTCACAATAATATAACAGTGTATCATTATCACCAGGAAAGCCAAATAGACGACCATGTTTTTTAAGACAAGAAAAAAAGAAAACAAGTACAAGCTATGCCAACTAATGGTGAATGCTGTCCTTGGCATTTCAAGTGTAAAGTTTGTTTAAAAAGAAAAGGGAAGCATTAAACTAATGCTTCAACAACCACAGAACAAGGTTTAGGACTGCAAAGAAAGAGGAAAAAAAGAAACACTATTCCTCTCCAATTATACTGCCAAGCATTCACAAGTGAGCTAGGGATCATAAGGTTAATTATACATTTAATAAGGTGTCAGGGAGATAACTGCTCGTTTCTTTATAAAAATTAAAATGTACAAAGCAAGTTCTCTTTAAAGTATAATTACCTACACTTATGCATACAAAAGGACTGATTTCAATCTCTCTATTTTATAAAAGGCTTTCATTGCAACAGACAGCCAGTGCTTGAGAAAGAGACAAAAGTTAAACTCAAAAAAAAAAGTTTATGTGACAGACCAGATAAATCAAATGTCTATCCAATCTTAGGTGCTATAGTCAAATCAAATATGGCAAGACAATATTTTAGTTTACACTCATCATAGATGTCATTCTCTTAAGTTTCTGAAAGCACATTGCTCTTTCAAAGCTCCAAAACGCTGTCAATATTAAAACGAGTAGTACAAAAAGAACTTTTGGAGGCACACAGAACATTTACATTATAAACTGATGTTTGCAATATCTGTGAAGAAAGTGTTCTGCACTAAAGCAAGAATAATCCTTTAATGTTTGACAAGCAGGTAAAGGATGAGTAAAGGGTTTATCATCTGGAACCTCAGCTGACTGAAGGGACATAAGTGAAAAGACTGCTGCTGTAGCATTAACACTAAGCTGTCACCAAGAGCTTCTGGGTTAGGCCTGATTACCTCCTGCCCCGGCTACTGGCTGAGCTCTCTATGCAGCCCTTAAGATCATGGCTGAGAATAAGATGCCAAAGGAAGTCAAGTGCCACTGTCTAGAAAGCTATCAGACAGAATATGTTAATGCTGAATAAATACTTTCCTGTGTATGATGAGGTATTTATATGCTTATATCCCTGTACCTATACATGAAGATAAAACATGAGTTCTTATATTAAGAGAAACTTTTAGCACTAAAGGCAGCAAGATACAACAACAAAAAGAAATCCCTATATAAACTGCTTTTTCCTTTAAAAAAAAAAGGGTGTGGGGAGGGTGGGGAAGGGGTTGGGGGTGGTAAATAAACCAAATCAAACAAGAAATTTCACAAGTAACTGGAATTCCTCTGTGTCCAGAAACAAAAGTAAAAGCCTCAAAATCAGTACCAGTTTATATATATCTTTTTATACAACTGCTAACTCAGAGGAAAAATCTCAGGCATTTCCTTTAAAAATGGTTTGGATTCTGTCAGTCTAGATGGACTTTAAGAATCAAAACTGGAGCTCAAGCAAATGGGTACAGTTTTACCTTCCCTATCTACTACTTAAGATAGTTCGCTGCTGGTGGAAATGTAAGTGAATATAATACTATTTACTATCAAAAATTGGTCTCAGGCTTCAATTTGACACAGGGAGTCTACACAAACACAGCCGTTGGCGGGATCATGGTGACTGTTTGACTGCCACCTGCTGGGAAGGGGCTCCCCAGCGGTGCCTGTTTGTGTACACTGCCAGTGGCAGCTCGATTACCCACCGTTCTGTCGCACTTGGCATAGCTTTATATTTAGTTCTGTTAAAATGGCATGAATGCAGTTGTCTCTTTCCCTGAAGATTGCTAATTTAACCAAGAGTGCGGGCCACAGAGACCCGCATTTGTCATTTAATGTGTCTGTGACACACAAGTGAATAGAAAGCAAAATCAACTTCTAATAAACCTTGAATAAGGCACTGAGAATGTCTTGAGTACTCAGTGAGAAGCTGTACTTGAAAAGCAAACATTTCCTACTTCTTGTTTGTAAACCGTGTTGCCATGGTGATGCATACTATTTACAGCATTAGAGAAACTAAAATAGAAAATCAAAAGAATTGCTGTTTGGACAGAACCATTTGTTTTTAAATCATTCCAGCAAAATTCATCTTCTCCACTTTCAACACCTTCTTAAACTGTAAGGACTTTCCTCATCCTATGTGGTATCTTTAAAACTGGCAAACTACAACCTGCAATCCAGTTCCTTAACATGCAACCTTGATTCATGCTGAATTCAAATGGTCTAGCAGTACTGCACTTTATTTCTGGAGTGACACACACAAGCATGTCTAATAATTTCTCAGCTGCTTCTCACAAACTACAAGTGCCACTGCTCTGAGTCATTACCTGTAGGAGAGCTCTGGCGTCATCCACCTTGCCCAATTGCACAAGCTGAAGGAAAAGATCAGTGACTGGTTTGTAAACTGCAAACTGATTGGCCAATCTCTCTGCCATGATACTTACTGGAAAAAATGACAGGTAAAAAAAATCTTTTGTTAAAACAGTGGTATGATTCATCCATCAGAGAAATTTGGTCTAGTTACCAGAGAGAAAATGTATTTTTGTGTTCTTTAAACAATCAACTTACATTTTTCAACTGCTGGTTCTATCTGCTCCTCTATTGCTTTTCTGAATAAGTATGACAAGCCAAAGTACCGAGACTCTATGGTTTGGTTCCCTGAAGTAAGCATATTTTCAATGTTTTCTATAGCAACATCTATGTTGTTACTAATAAGAAAGCAAAATAAATTATTTTAAAAATTGCTTTTATATTAATATAGTCAGTTTTAGTATGAACTTATTTTTAGGTCCACTCATGCACATACTTTAGGAAAAACAGGAATACATTTACAATTAACAGGATTAAGAAAACTTTATATAATTAAATCACATTTGGGTAGCAAAAGCAATCACTGAGCAGTTCATGCTATAGTGCTACTTATTTTACTTAGTTGAAATGGCTGCTTATTTTAAAATACTGCTCTCGAGAGATGAAACAGTTATATAAAAAAATTAATCAGGGTAACTATCTGAAACGTTTCATTTTGCAGCTCTTTGGATGTAAAATGATAATGTTTAAATATATAATTTTGGCTTTATAATCTACAACTGGTCCCTACTGTACAAGGTAAAGATAATATACCACATCTTTTAAAGGTGGTCATGTCTCCAGCTAGTATGTTTTCATGTCTTTAACCCACAGTCACATAAATTTCTTTCTGGAGTATTTGGAAAATACTCCATATTAAAATTCTCAGAAAATAGTAACTTTATGTTAAAAAAAAAAAATCAAATGTATGTCTACTGAACAAATCATGAAAAACAACTACAAACATTTTTAGTTAAGGTAATTTATAATTGATATTTTACAGCTATGATACTCCAAGTCCAAATAATCAATTTTATGCTTAAATTAGTGTATTAAAAATAAGAATTCTCCAACTAAAAATGAATATCCTGATACATTTTTCTTATGGATTTCATATATTACTTATTTAATAGTGAACATAAACATGTTCTTCATGTCATAAAAGTGTTTACAGTATATAATTTTGTAAAATTCATTCAGCTTCTTTCCTTAATCTTCTAACTTAAAAGAATTCCATCTTCTTATTAAAAGGAAAGTCTGAAGTTCTATTTAAGGAAATAATTTTAAAGGTTAAAAACAAAATACAACACAACGTTGGGGGTTCAAAGAAATAGGAACCAACAAAAAATCCTGCAAACACCAAATATTTTAATATCACATCTCATTAAATGTACATAAGATTAACAACTGAAGAACATTTTCTCCTCAAAGGCATTCTAAGACTGTCAATTCTGTTTTATCCCTATGGATCTTGTACTTTGCTAGTGAGGTTAACAACAAAACAAAAACAATCAAGTCCTGTTTACTTAAATAGTGATGATTCCCAACAAGGAATCTAGGGACAACAGTAAGAAAATCATCTAAATACCTCCCCTTCTTGTGGGTATGTGGATTGATAAGGTGGCTGGGTGAGGAATATGGAAATGATTTTTTGTGCGTATGCTGGGTATGGAACCCTGGGGCCCTGTGCATGCTATGTACATGCTCTACCACTGAGCTACAACCTTAATCCCAGACATGTACATCTTTGTACAAGTTTGCCAGGCCCTCTGTTTCACAATATGCTAGTAGAGTAGCACTCAAGTATTGCTGACAAATGAAATCATTTTCACTTTTGTAAAGAAGTGTTTTGACAAGAGGCCTGGCATGCATATATACATACACACACGCACACATACACAAACGCACACACAACTATGTATACGCATACACATATACATGAGAAAAGTTGGCAACTGTGAAGTTTTATGAATCTGATGTTTATTCTAAGATTTAACTTAAATATAAAATATATTTTCAACATATTAATTATTCAAAATGGAAAATAATCAGCAACAATAATCAGCACTGAAATTTCCTCTAAGTTGACATGGTTTCCACAGGCCTAAGAAAAAGTTGTAAAATGTGATATCTGATATAATGGTCATTCAAAGAAGCTTGAAAATACTTACTTCTTTATTTGTGCCAAAGCAATGTTATTGATGAAAATCATTCCTGAGAGCCCAATGGAGTCATGTCCACTGACCATCTTTTGGATTGCTTCTACACTCTGCACATCACCCTTAGAGGCAAACGCCTGGATAAGGCGGGTCACTGATAGCTTAGAAGGAGTCTGGTCCAGATCCAAGGCTGTTTTTAAAGTTGTTAGAGCCTCTAAAATAGAAGAGTAAAGGGTAGAGTTTTCCTTATTTGATTCATATTGACTTTAATGCATTTTGAAAACCAGCTTTTAAATCTGAGCATCCAATGGATGTATACAAAAACCTATGAATAATTTATTCTAGTTTACAGAAAATATTAATACTTCATAAGAAATCTTAAACAAGTATTTGATTATCTATAAAAAGAGCACAGAAACTTATGCCATGAAGAGAACACAAGTGTGAATGGCAATGTGAGTTCCATTCAGGTGTAACATTATTTTATGACTAATTTCAATGATGTTGATAGATGCAGAAGTATAAATAAGGAAGAATGTTAAAAATTAAAGTGTTTCCAAAAATATATAACTTTTAGCCAGATTCATACTTTTCCAATTTTTATTAACTCAGATTAATGATTATAAAAAAATTTTAGTATCTGAAAGATTTTTTTTCTGGAAAATCTTTCTCTGGTCCAAACAGGATTTATCACTCAGAAGTAGCCAAACTGGAAAACTCAATTTTCACACTAACAGATTTATTTTACATTAAAAGGCACCATGCAGATATTTTCTTGTATTCAGTTTTTAAAGAAAATCAAGCTCACTCAATTCTCATGGCTATAGCAAATGGTATTTTGTTTAAAGCATCACAATTAAGTACTCGACTGTGGATAAATTTGGAATATCGTTCTGATTTGCCGACTTATCTACAAGTGTAGCAAAATCCTGATGTTAAACAGAGTAGTAGATGGGAGGGGGATGTAATAATACTTAGCATAACAATCATCACACTACCACTACCAAAGAAAACTTCACAGCTTTATAGCAATTAAAGCAATGTACCCTAGACAAAACTAAGACTCTCAAAGCAGCTTTCTGAATAAGAACAGCTTATCTTTCACAGAAGAACGGGAAAGGGTAATAATTAAACAGTCTCTAAAAACAATATAGTAAAAGACATGATGAATTTAATCTTTATTACTGAATAAACTATTATTACCCCAAATCTATAAATAACCTAAGCTAGCAATTCTCAAATGGGGCACATAGGTCACTTAAAAAGCATATTCAATAAAATCTTACACACATTCACAAAAGGTGTTTTTATACTACTTTAAAAATATCTACAGAAAATAAGTGTGATTATGTCTTGTTAATGTGAAGTCATACACAGATAAAATATTTCTAGTATCTTAAGTAGTAATGTTGGGAAAGTCTTCCCATCAGTGAATCAAAATAACAAAAATATAATGATGGAAACTGGAATTTATTGAGCATTTTACTGTATTTGTTGAGCAATTTACTACATACCAGACATAGTACTACAAAAAATACACTCAAAACCAACTTTCTGAGGTAAGTACTAATTTTTATAGATGAGCTACTAGGGCAGAGAATTTAATATTTTTCTGAGGTCAAAGTCATACTGCTGGACACCGACCTGAGTCCAACCATCCCGCGAGGCTGCATCTATGGGTACATGAGAGAGTGGAGGGGCAAGCAGAATAGATCATTTTGTGACTAACAAGGAGTATGAGAGCTTGTGTGACCTAAATCATATTTTTATACAGAATTTGTCATCATAGCTAATGACCTAAAGGACACACACACAACTGTACTTATGCTGAAGTCTTTTCCCACTATTACCCAATTCCAACATTTACTTGATAACTCAGCGAGACTGAGTATACTGCAAAGGTGCTACGCATGCATGAGGTATTAATATTCTACCACAGCATGTTTATGAAACTACACTAAGATGTATCTGGCTTTCTTTTTTCTTACTGTCTTAAATGGGGTTGACTAAAAGAAACCTGAAAGAGAGAAGGGCAGAAGAATGAAAAGGAATTTTAAAACTCAGGAACTTTCAACACCCATGGAGCACAATGTGGAAATGGACAGGGCAACAGCATTCCCATCCTGATGACTGCTTTACTCCCACATGAGGTTGAGACTAGGCACCAGGGGTTGGAGTGGGGAACTACAGGGGGAACACTGAGCTCCCCACTTCTGTTCTCAGACAACCATCCATTCAAGCTGAATGGTGGAGAAAATGAGAAACTATATTTGTGCACTTTCTTGTAGTTTTCATAGGGCACCTGACATACAAGTAGAGGATAGCAGTCAAAATAAAACATAGGAGCTCAACATGAACCCTTAAAATAGTATTGTTTTTTGCATCTATAGAAACATAAAGCTATTTACCACAATGAGCTTATTTATGAGTAGCAAGTTAACTTTTCTGTGTCTTAAAATTATTTTATCATCTCTACACGAAAAATAAGCTCAACAGTCTTTTCTATTGGAAATGTAAGCTTTTAAAAGTTTTAGTAACAAGCCCCACACAACTGGATTATGATTCAGGGCTGTCCAGTGATGTCTAGATGGGCAGGCGTCACCTGAGGAATGACGAGGTGGAAATGTAGCAAAGAGAGAAATCAGCACTTACATATTCAGTCCTGATTAGTTACGGAGACAGCTAAGGACCAGCATGTTCAGGTATTACAACCAACACCAAAGTCGCACAATTAGTGCAACTTTCTCTCAGAGCTATGAAATTATTTTATAGACATGCAAGAAGGGAAACACATTACAGACAGGGGAAGAAACCAAGTAACAGATTTAAGAGTTAAAGAGCTTCTCCTCCAGCCTTAAAGATATACTAAATGGGTTCTGTTGTATTAGCAAAACTGTGGTGTTAATTGTATTGGCTAAAATTCCAACATAAAACTTAACATGAAAAGCTTCTTACCTAAAGAGAGTTATTATTGTCCCCCTTGGGAGCTCATTCACAAAACCTCCAGATCCAACTCCACCTCACTAGGCAAACCTATAAACAGCCTCTACCAAACCACCGAGCCCCTTCCATCCCAACCCTCCTCAAGATATTTCCACATCATTCTAGTGTTACCCTCTTAACATTCATTTAAAAACTCTAAACTGTATTTTATGGCTGTTGGTATTATGAACTATTAAAAAAGTATTAGATTAAGTTTTAAAAATCAATATTATAATCATTTGGTGCACAACCCTACACATTTAACACTCTATTTAACACATTTGCTATCTCACACACAACCAACACAATATGCAAGAAACAACTGCTGGGAATTGTTTCAGATGTTCGAAAGTATGTTAATTTCCAAAGCAAAATGACTTGTGCTGTGAATTTTAACGCACTTGAAAGCCTGTACTTTCTCTCGTCCTGGAACACAAATTTTGCATGTCTGAAGAGCTGTGATTCATCTTAAGAAAACCCATCTTGTGTTAAATGGAATGGAAACTGGACTAAGTGGTCAAATGACAAGTACATTCATATTCAAGCTGTATTATAAATGCATGTACAGTAATTTACGTCTCTCAGCTACCACAAAAGGCTCTTGATAAGCAGGTAATTTGCTAAATGGACTCCTTTATCCAAGTATTCGAAGGGCGTTACAAGAAAAATCTGCAGAGGCATTAATGTGACGTAAAGGTCAAGCATTGTGACATACCTTTCAAATAATCCCGCCTAACTTGCGCTATGATGAGGAAGCTGTTGGCAGCATCGTTCAGTGTGAAGCCCTTGATGTGGGTCTCAGCGCTAAAAGAAGCAGACATTTAGAAAGGAATTACTGACATGCTTCTGATACGATAATAAATGGTTGAGCACCAAGGTGAAATTATAAAAACTACTGTTCGTATGTTAAAAATATTGCTGCAAAATATCGACCTGGAGACAGCTTTTGTGTTATCCTGTCAATGGTTATAGAAGGATAATTTTTTTTTGCATTCTGACAGATGACAAAGTTGGAAATGAGCAACAAAAGAAACAAAGTACAAGATTTTTTTAAACAATCGGTTCAGATTCTTGAATGCTGACACATTAGATGACTAAAATAACTGCATGCCCTACATTGTTCAGCTGTATCCTAAGTGGGATACTTTTTCCTCTTTCTTCTACATTCACCATAATTATAAAATGTAAAACTATTCTTCCAGCAACACAAATGAGCATTTATTTTCAGCACTGTATATTTTAAATATAAACTAAAGCATATTACTAGCCAACACCATATCATTTGGTCGATTAATTTTCAAATTTCTGTCATTTAGATATGTACAGTTTTTAAAGCTTTTAAACATACAGGCAGAACTAAAACTGTTGTTATATTAAAATTAAAAATCTTCACACAATAATCTTGTCCCAGCCTTATTAAATCTGAAGCAAAACTCCTAACTTTTTAAAAATCAGGAGTAAAAAACTGCTTTACTTTTACTAGAACCTACAGGATTAAAAAACAAAACAAACCCAAAATCTAACAACCAGGTACTATTTCTGTTTGCACAACTCTTGTGATGAAATTTCAGCATCCTTAATGCACCAAGGGTTCATCTCCCGATTAGGAAATCTCCAAAGGTCAAAAGGAGCAAAAGCAATCGCTGCCATTTGCCTATCGGGCTCAGTGACGACTCTGCTGCCAACGCCAGCTCACACAGTGAGCAGACTGCCAGGGAAGCAGGGTCAGTGCTAAATTATTCTCATCAACCCTATGAAAATCCTCCAAAGACACCACAACATGCCCATCCTCTCAGTCACTCTCAGCTGCTAAGGTTCATCCTGCAGTTTCTGGACACAGGATTTTCTTAACTCAGTGACCAATCCTCTTAATCCCACCAAAGCACCCATTGCTCAGTTTGACTTTTTCCCTGTGTCCCATCTGTCAAAGCTTTTAAGTCAACAATTCTTGTATGAGACTATAAAGTGCATAAAATAAAGGTTTTTTTTTCTCAAGCTGCAGCATAATTAAGCAAATCACACTATTAAAAGCTCACTTCTCATGTCCATATTATTGTATGTTTTATGGCACATTTACTTAAGAATGTTACCTAAAATTCTAAAACGGTAATAAAATTTCTTTTAACAAAAAAGTATGAACTACAAATCTTTCAAAAACCCCAAACATGTAATATTTTTCTTTTATCAACAATCTCTTCCTATCTCAAGAAGCTACCTACTCATTACAAATATGAAAGCAGAGATAAATATCAAGAAAAAAACCCTATCTTATAAATGTAAAAAGAGACCAATCACAATCAAAATATAATCCAAACTGGCAAGAAGAGAAAAACTACAAAAAGTTACTGACAGAGACCTTTGCATTGGAATCATTCATATAATACAATAAAAGAAATTTATTAGTCTCATTTTTTCCAGTGCTATCAAACCAAACTTTCTGTGGTGATGGGAATATTCTTTCTGTGAGCTGCCTAGGTTGGTCACTAGGCACATATGGCTATATGGCTACCATAACAAGAGGAACAGAATAATATAATTCAATTATATTTAATAACATAATTCAATTATATTTAATTTAATTTATAGCCTCATATATGGCTAGTGACTACTGGATTGGATAGGACACAATTCTAAACCTTTTTGTTTCTTTTTAGAGCAGCCAAAGTAAAGGAAAATAATTACAGGGAGGGAGAAGGGTATCAATCACTCAACTTATAATCAACTACAAAAATTAATCTATCTAGGGGCCGGGGATTTAGCTCAGTGGTTTCACTGCCTGCTGTGCAAGTGCGAAGACCCGAGTTCAATCCCCGGTACCAAAAAAAAAAAAATCTATCTTAACCAAAAAAGACAGTACTACAGATGACATTAGACATTTCAGAGTAAGAAATGAACTATAGATTGTGTTTATATAACAAGTGCATGGGACATTAGTCAGGGTTCATAATTTGCATTACTTTGGAAAACATTTCTAGATAGAAAGAAATAGAAAGCTAGTAAGGCCAAGAGAAAATGATGCACCACTCTCAAAAGATAAAGCAGGGCTATAATATGATTCTCAACTTCTCTAACAATAATGTTTAGTTATCAGAGATTTAAAATAATTCATTTCCCTCACTGCTCTTTAAGCAGTTTACTTTCCTTGAAACAATTCACTGTCAGTAAATTTTTACTTTGAAACATGAAGAAAGTAAAGATGAAAGAAGGTTGGTTTCTTTAAAAAATTTCAAGGCAGCTGTTACTGTTACTTTTGAGGTTTCATTATTTGTTGGGAATGGTCACTGACCTTGTCAGTAAAAACTTCAGAAGTTAAGTACATCTGTAACACATTAGAGACAGCAAAAACCAAAGATGGCATTTTTTTAGTTTATAGGAAAACTATTCCTCTTGAGATTGATCAAGTGGCATTACACAGATAGCTGTAACAATAGATTGCTATTCATGGATTGTGTCAGGACCTCAAACAATATTAGCAGCTACTGCTCCCTGCATTGTACAGTAGCTCATGTGGTGATCTGGCTAATTCTTTTTTATTTTGATCACTGATACAGAGCTGGAAGGGAAAAGAGACAACCTAGTCTAGTATTGGTCATAAACTAGGAAATGAATCTTGAAAGATTTGTGACATGCCTGCAATAACACAATTAAGTTGGACAGTATAAATGGAACTTGAACTTCTACTTCTGAATTTCCCAGTCCAGAGTTATTTTAAAAGTTACTCAAAATAGATTTAACTTCAGTTACAATTCTGCATAGGTAGATACAACATTTTATTGACTCAAGAAAAATGACATGCATCCAATCGCCAGGCTGATCTGAGGCTTTGGATCTCAAACAGCTACATGGGTAAGGCAGCTATATGATAAACCTGGTGGGAGAACACAGCTAAAATAAAAGTGTTCTCAACCATACAGAAAGTCTCAATTTTTATGTGGAATCTAAAAAGTGAATCTCAGAAGCAGAGAGCAGAGTAACAGTTGTTAGGGGCTGGATAGAGGAAAATAGGGAGATGATGATTAAAGGGTGCAAAGGTTATGTTATGAAAGGTTATGTTCTGGAGCTCTACACAGCACAGTGTCTAACGATACTTTACTATATACTTAAAACTAGGACACACACACACACACACACACACACACAAATAATAATTATAGAGAAGGTGGGGGAAACTTTGGGAGGTGAAGGATATGTTTGTGGCCTTGATGGTGGTGATGGTTTCATGGGTGATGTACACATTAAATTAAACTTGGACTTTATAGTTCGTGAATATAAGGGGAAATAGAAGGGCTGTGATTATATATTATTGGCTGAGAGAGATTTCAAAATTCAGTGTATCAGGAAAAGTTTGAACCTTCCTGTCAGAAATAAAGCAGTTCATCTTCAACAGGACATGTCTATGTTCCAAAACAGGTGATCTCAAGCTCCTCCTTTTTAGGCCATTATTGGTTAATAACTCAACAGTAATGTGAGGTAAGATGACAGAGCCAGACAATACACACACCAATAAGGAAACTTTACTCCTGTTTTGATTAGCAACGTATCATAATATAGAGCAGTGATGGTGGACCTTTTAGAAACAAGTGCCCAAATTTCAACCCAAAACCCACATATTTATCACAAAGTGCCAGCATTGCAATTAAACCTGAATACTGAGGTTTTAGTTTAGAAAAAACAACTCATCATCAACATCTTTTACCTTCAAAGAAAAACAACACATGTGCCATAGGTTTGACACCACTGATCTAGGGGTTTAACCCAACACACAAAAAACCACGGCTATCATTACCACCCAAACAGATTTTTTTAAAAATCCCAAAACTGAACCAAAAAGCACAAAGGTAAAAAAAGTAAAGACACACAAAGTTTGCTGAATGTCTATGTTTTCTCTCCCTCATTCTCAGTATCTTGAAGAAAATTTTAGTATAATTATTTGTAAAAATTGAGGCTCAGAGAAAGCAGGTGGTTTTTCCCAAGGTCATCCTGCTTTCAAGTAAGATTCAAACCCTGGTCTAAGTCCAAAGCCTTTGGTATCTTCGTTACATCAGGCTGCTCCCACCACAAAAGACAGATGGAGTTAGGAGCCAAACAAGCAACAGAATATAATAAAATTTTTGCTTTTCCACACATGAATATCTAAAATGAG
The DNA here is from genome assembly GCF_000247695.1 of Heterocephalus glaber. The sequence continues at coordinate 25,358,971 of NW_004624738.1, forward strand.
TTTTAATAAAACGTATATAACCCTGTAAGACCAGTGACAGCAAATATTTTTAAGTTAAAAAATAACTTACAAATGAGTTAACTTTAAATATCTCTTGTATGGGTAGCTGAGGCTAATCAATCGCCATTATAACAATACATCTTTAAAAATCCTAGTGGTAGCCAATATTTAAAGTGGAAGGTAAAACTGGTCTAATACTTACGCCATTTTCACTTCTATCGCTTGTGTGAAATTGTCCGTCAACAGCAGTAATTGTGTAAGAGTTCTGTAAGTGTCACTGCTGAATATAATGTTTTGTCTTTGTGCTCTCAGGAAAATATTATATGCATCTATAAGAATACAAAAACAAAAAATAAGAAGGCATTATTTTGAAATGACAAAAAGGGAAGGAAAAATGTCCCCATACCAAATCCTTAAATTCACACATTTTTTTCTTTACCCACTCACCATCACCACTCCACTGACATGCACTGACTGAACAAGCAGGTAACATCATTCCTCAAAACCACAGTTTTGGAAACTACTATTTCATCAAAATGGATGGTTCCCGAAAGGATTTCCTTTTTATATTATTTTTCATACTAGCTTTCTTAAGTCAATAAATTATGTTCATGCCAATAAAAATGAGAAACAGCTCTTCTAAATTTATGAAAAGATGATACCAGTTTCAAAATAAATAGTAAAATGTGTTAAAGTCCAAATAAACCAGAGGTATAATTTAGACTGAGGGGAGCAAAAGATTCATTTTAAAGCAATCTTTAATCTATAAGTGGGTGGTTACAATGGTTAACATTTCAACACAATAGCATTAAAGTGAATATAACCTATAATTCTAAAATTAGGAGATCAAATTATTTGGCTACGACAGGACTTATACAAAAACATACAATTTTCAAATATACAGATATCTAACAAGTAAACTAGGCAACATTTGTTTGACTGATTAACAGTTTTATTTCACTTGTTCACAATAACTGTCAGTGAATGAAAAGATGTTACCAAAAGAGAAGTAACTACACTTTTCAGTCACTTACTTTTCTAAAATAAAATTGCTTGGCTATAAACAGCTACCTGAAACTATATTCTACTCTCCCATGTGTATAAACACATCATAACAGAGACAGAGCATAACTCAACTATCACATATGGCCTTCTATGAACATAATAAGGCTCAATGTAAAGAACAGAACATATAAGTAGGAATGGACATGACATTAATGTTCAGAAGAACATTCTGTACTACATAGAGGTTCCTGAACAGGCAAAAACTGTTATGCTTATATGTGTAAGCCAGGCGAATTTGTATCATTCCCTTAACTAAATGAAGTGGCAAGGTCAAAAACTTATTTATCTCTTCCAGTCAAACTGGGAGGAAAAAAAGAGACAAGATATGACAATAATTATATTGGCATCCTAACGAAAGAGAATAGTTTTAGGAAGTGAACAGTAATTGTGGTACAAGTTAATCAAATATTAAGCTTTCCAAAGAATACTCTGTTAGTATTAAATTACCAAATGCCTTGCACTAGGGCTTTTTGTTTGTAAACACCTGTATGTTCCAGAGTATTGGCAAAAAAAGTATAAAATAAAAACACAGATAAGCAAGACAGAATTCTACTATTAATCATCTCTTAATTTTAGTGCCAGTATGAATCCATCACAAACTTAAGAACAAAGTCACAGCATAGCTTTGCTATAGCTATTTTAAGTCATGATACATGACTGGATTATGGGCATGCACCACTACAATTCACATATTTCCTTTTTAAAGGCTGGTAAAAAGATTTAATGTAGTCAGGTGAGGTGGTGGATGCCTGTAGTCCCAGTCCTTGAGAGGCTGAGGCAGGAGGATCATCTTGAGTTTGAGGCCAGCCTGGGCTACAGAGTGAATCCAAGGCCAGTCTGAACTACTACTTAGGGAAGACCTGTCTCAAAAAAAGTCATTATTGTCTACATCTTAATAACCACATGTAACTGTTTATTAGTTGTTAAATAAAGATACTTAATATGTACTATTTAAATATTTAAAATTAACAAAATAAATCCAGAAACTCTAATTGTTGTCCTTCAAGACTGTAGCATTCACATTAAATTGGTATGGCTAGGGCTGGGGATGTAGCTCAGTGGTGCCACACCTGCCAGGCAAGCGCAAAGTCCTGAGTTCCATCGCTGGTATAGAAAAAAAAAAAAAACTGGTAGGAAAATACATTGAGTAGACTTGATATCAGATGAAGTTGTAAATACTAATAGAATTCCTCCTTGCTTATCTGTGATTGTCTACTTTTTGCTACTATAATACACCAAACCCATTCACCACAGGTTTCTGGTGCAAAAATCACAATATACCTTTAAGAACTATCAGAAAAATACTAATTCAAGCATTCAACTTTCAAAGCATTTATATCATGCTAAATGTATTTGAATCCTAAGACACACAAAAACTAAAAACTGGGGCTGGGGATTTAGCTCAGTGGTTCCGGTGCCTGCCTTGCAAGCGCAAAGTCCTGAGTTCGATCCCCGGTACCAAAAAAACCCCCCAAAAAACAACTAAAAACTCTGATTAACAAAAGGAAACCAATTAATATTATATTTAAATGCTTTCATTTAAAAACAATTTTTAAAAAGGTAACAGAGTTTTAGAATCTCTATATACTAACCTTATATTCATTTTAGCTAAATCAGAATTTCATCAGGGTAGACAGTATGGAAAAGGATAATTAATTTTATATTTAGCTTTAACAGATACATTGTGAAAGACTCAAAGACAGACTGCATATGCAGCAAAGAAAAATGACTCGGGAAAATTAAAAGTTACACTTTGGGCAACTGAGAAAGTATAAGAATTTAGCTGATATTTACTTCACACATTTTATGTCAGTTTTAGTTAAATTTCCAGTTGTCAGGAAATTTAAGTAATTCTATACAGTTCTACACTGATTCCTTCCTATGGAATAGGGCCCCTACTGAATAGATACTGTCAATATAAGAATAAAAAACCCTGTTGCATATATTTTCTTAATAGTTAAATTTTAAACTAGTCATAATAGAGGTAGAGCTATCTTCAGGAACGTTTACTGAGGAAAAAAAAGAACAAGAAAAATAACTCCAACTTTGAGATATTGCTTGTTCACTTTAACACAAACACTAATATGATAGTTAATGCCCTAATCATTTTTTCTGCATTAAGTTACAGCATTTGACCCTCAAAACTGATGTTATTTTCAAAGTATAGTCATGTGCCACATAACATTTCAGATAATGCCGCAGGCCTTACTTATTAGATTGTACCATCTAGTGGTGTTGTGTCCTTCTTAGTGTAAGGATACTCATGATATTTGCATAGTGATGAGTACCTCCATTATTAAGGGACATGTGACTATATAATTCTCGCTTGAAGAAAAACACATGCAGGCCAGGGATTTAGCTCAGTGGCTCCAGCGCCTGCTGCGCAAGCGCAAGGTCCTGAGTTTGATCCCTGGTACCAAAAAAAAAAAAAAAAAAAAACCCCAAAGAAAAACACACGCTAGGGCCGGGGATTTAGCTCAATGGTTCTGCCGCCTGCCTTGCAAACGCAAGGTTCCGAGTTCGATCCCCACTACCAAAAAAACAAAAAAAAACCCCCAAAAAACCCACATGCTAATAGGTTTTATTAAAATTCAAATGTGCAGAAAAATATACAAAAGTAGTACTATGAGCCTCACTTTCCATATGACCACAACAACAACAACAACAGCAGCAACATAATAATAATAACAACAACAACAACAACATTTGGCAGGATTTGCTTACTTTTTATTAGGTACTAGGACCTGAACCCTGGGCCTTCACACTGAGCTACATCCTCAGACTATTTTGTAGTCACCAGCTGCCCAGGCTGGGGTCAAAACTGCCATCTTTGTGCCTCAGCCGAGCAGAGCGCTGGGATTAGAGGCATGAGCCAACACACCCAGATGCTTCCTTCGATTCTCATGGCTTAAGAATTCAAAAATCTTCAGAAATTTTGACATTTTTTTCATCTATCAATATTTCACACTGATCTCAAAATTTAAAGGTACTGGGCCAGGAATTTAGCTTAGTGGTTCCACCACCTGCCTCATGAGCTCAAGGACCTGAGTTCAATCCCCTGTACCAAAAAAACAAAAACAAAATTTAAAGGTACTGTCCTATAAATCATAATACCATTATCAATGCCTTAAAAAAATGAGTAAATCTGTAGTAGCACTCATCACTCACTTGATACCAAAATCTTTCAAATTGTGCTATTTTAATATCTTTTTAATTAAAAAATATGTATTATGAAATTTACGTTTCATCCATCCTAGAGCACCGCTGGCTTGCTGGGCCAAACAAAACTCCATGTTGCTGTTATAAACAAGACCCAGTGGGTATATTTACCTCGGTTTTTCCGCTGCTGGCAGGCATTCAACACCGCTTTCTCAGTAAGAGGGTCTACAGGTCGGGGTGATGAATTTGGGGAATGTTCATCATCATCATACCACAACTTTAAAACAAAATTATTCAATTAAACAAAAATTTAGAAATATAGTGATCTTTTCCAGTAAAGAAGTGGGTTAATCTACAACTTAAAGACATACTGACAACAAAGGCCAAGGATGCAGCTCAGCAGCACTGCACCTCCTGGCAAACACAAGGTCCTGAGTTCGATTCCCGGTACCACAAAAAACAAAAAAGACATACTGATAATGAAAACTCTTATACTCATGCTGAAAACAAATTACCTCAGGAACATCAAAAGGAACTTCTTGATTATTGTCTTTTAGAATGTCTGCTAATAATCTTAATGTCTTCTCACGAGGAATAATATTTTCTTCTTGCATTTTATTCCAGATAGCATCAGCTCTTTGCCAGTCACCATTTTTTTCTATAAAATTTGATTGAACAGAAATTAATGAAGTTAAACAGAATTCCTGAAAATTTAGAACTTTTTATTTGATGTTGAAGGAAGCATTACTCCAAATGCTGCCTTCAGGGGGGAGAAACCAAAGGTGAGGAAGAGACTATTCTGTAAATCTTTTGAATTATAATCCTTAGAAATACTTTACCTGTGCTGGGGATTTAGCTCAGTGGTTCCGCTGCCTGCCTCACAAGAGAAATACCTTACCAGTTAAAAAACTGTAAAGATAAAAAATTCACCCATACTGTAACAGTCTGAAAATCACATTGATAAGATTTGTCTTTTTAAAGTAAGTAATGGAGGGCTGGGGATGTAGCTCAGTGGCACCACATCTGCCTCACAAGCATAAGGTCCCGAGTTTGATCATTGGTACTGAAAAACAAAAACAAACAAACAAAAAACCCCAAGACTCTTATAAGCTAATTATGCTTGTTTTTCATTAAGATAGTACTATAAAAATTCAAGTTCATAAAAGGAGAGAAGTATAAAACTTACTAGGCTTAAAAACAAAACAAAGCAAAAAACAAGCCCAAGAATCTTTATTCTGTCTACAGAAAAAAGTGCAACACTTCTTTCCAGTCTCTGCTGAAGGGTACTTTGGATAGTGGGGAAGACAGTCCGGTAATGTCTCCAAATATCAGTAATAGTACTGCTAAGGTAGTTTTTAAGCAAACAAAATAATCCACACAATGAAGAAAAGCTAGGAGAATGATTTACAACCTTCAAACGGCAAAAATTCTAAGGTAAACATTTTTTTACAAGGCAAAAAAATGATATTAAAACCTACTTTGGGAGGATAAAAATATTAGACACACCTGTTAAAAAGGACTAGCAATTTGCAAAAAAGAAAGTATTTAAAAATACAGATGGGAATTAGTATAATACAACATGAAATAACTCAGTATTTTTTGTAAAAGGAAAACAATTTCCTAGAAATGTACCTGGATCACTACATTCAGAATTTGATACAAACCAATCAGTGTATCAAAATCTGTAGCTGTGTGTAAAATTTTATAAAAGGCAAAGAAAGGCCATAGTTATCTCCTGTGATCTTAAAATCCTTTCCACTGAGACAACAATGATTATACTTGTTATTCACAAACTTGGGCTGGCACCAGGGAACTGCCTCTTCAATCTATCTTTCCTGGATCCCACACTTTCCTCTTTAAAGAACAAGCAGAGGGACTATTCTCAATGACTTCTGAGAACTCTTAAGCTGTAAAACCAAAGACTTTTCAAACCAGTAGTGAATATTTTAAGAATAGATATAATTGTGGGCAATATTTTAGGCTACATATGACTAGGGTGTGAGAGTTAGCACTTCATACATGTTCACTATGGTATGAAACTAAGAGTTTTAATTATAAGACTGATAGTTTGTACATACTACCGATAGGATGGAGCTACTTCTAAATTTCCCACTTGTCAATCATACCTTATGGTGTGTAAGCATCATCATTCCCTTATTATAGGTGTGGGATGGGAACTGAACAACAGAAGCCTGGACTGGCTTGCTTTTTCTGAAAACGAGCTACCAAAGACTAATAGGGGTTTGTCAGATGATACAGGAGCCAAAGGGAAGGGCCAAAGATGGGATAATTTGAACACAAAAGGGCCGGGGATTTAGTGGTTCCACTGCCTGCCTCGCAAGCCCAAGCTTAATCCCCAGTACCAGAAAAAAAAAAAACTTCCTATGAACACAAAAAAGAACAATGGCTAAAACAAAACACACACATACACACACATTCTTAAAAAAAAAAAAAATCACCCATCAAGTTTGGAGGTTCAAGGACACCAGCACTTAAAAATTAGTAATTAAGGGCCGGGGATTTAGCTCAGTGTTTCCATTGCCTGCCTCGCAAGCACAAGGTCCGGAGTTCAATCCCTGGTACCAAAAAAAAAAAAAATTAAAGGAAGCTAAGTATTTATCTTTTTCTATACATTTATTTCATATCATTAAGTAAAAAAAGATAAAATCACTGAACAAAATGTATGAGAAATTAGAATATAATCAAAATAGAATATAAAATAATCAAAACAACAGATGCATTTATAAAAATATACAGATATAAATGTAGAGAAAATTGGAAGGATGGTAATTGACAGAGAGTTTGGAGATGGCAGTGGACAGTAACATTTTCACATTTAGCTAATATAGTAATATTGTTTGAATCTTTAATACTTAGACTATATTCATTTTACTCATGTTATAATATAGGGAAAAAAGATCACATTGTGAAAAGAAATATCAATGACTATGCATACTTGAAGAAGTAACAGATAACTCAAGGCAGAATAAATGTGAGGCTGTAAATTTAAAAAAAAATAGATTCTATAAATTTTTAATGCAAAATTACAAATGTAAGGCATTTGAATAGAGTATAAAGAATAACCTTTACTTTGTATGTGTAAAGAAAAAAACTGAAGTACTTAGGACATCAGAAAATATCTGACAAGAGGGTGACAATATGTCATTTAGAAAAACAAGATTTTCCCTCTACTGGTGAGTTGTTTCATGTAATACATATTATAGATTCTAGGAGCTAATTTTTAAAGACTGCCACAAGGAAAGGTCAAAGTATTTGTAGTACTGTGGAAGGCTAATGAAGAAGGATCATATGTTACCCAGCCTGGGCAACTTAGTGAGACACTATCTTAAAATAAAAAAATACAAAAAAGAGCTAGAGATGTAGGGCAGTGTAAAGGCCCTGGGTTCAGTCCCCTGTACCAGAAAAAAAAAGGTCAAAATACATCAGAAAGAACTAAAGATTGACTTCTGACAGATTCTTCTGACAGATCATGTATGAACTTATAGGAAATTAAAGCAGTTTTAGAACAACTAATATTTAAATGTATGAATACTTCTGTGGGTTTTATGGCTATGACAAACCACTGAGGTCTATTCAGTTGTTCTGTACATGTTTTAGAATTACGTTGCACTTCACAGCAAAATTAATTATCTTTGTGTGCATGAGAATGATCAAATAAAGGAAAGCTGTTTCAAGCAACACTCAAAAAAATAACTAAATCTAACTCCTTTTGAGGGCTGAAGTCACATCACAAAAAAAGAACAGCTCACAAAAAATTCCTATAAAGTCAAATTATTTTTTCAGAAATTCCCAATTTAAGGAGAAGAGGATGTAAAAAAGAGTTAAGATGTGTTATGTACATGTACCAATCAAAATTAAAATAAAAAGAAATTCTTTGTTTTGAGACAGAGTCTTGCTGTACAGCCCAGGCTGGCCTCGAACTCATAGCAATTCTCCTGTGCCTCAGCCTCCTGAATGCTGGGATTACAGGCGTGTGCCACCATACCAGGCAAGAAATTCTTTACTATAGGTTAAGTATAATAGAACCACATTTCATACATCATTTCTAACCATATGTAGTATTTCACATGAACTTTGTTCATGTAACTATTTAAGCAGTCAGAGGACAAAATGGAGAAGAGACTACAAAAGTGGATAGCTTGCTGTTTCTTCAGAAAGAAAAATGAGTAGAGCTATTATTACATCCAAGAAGGTGGGAAGCATACAAATAGGCTTAAGTATACTTCCCTATAAAGATTCCACTGTCTTCCAGAGTCCTAAATTTGTACGCAGATCCTGTTGAGCTCCTAAAGACTACTGGCTCAAATATAGAGCAAGAAGCAACTGAAGCTATGAGTCCATTAGATTAGATGGAGGGATTAAGGTAACGAAAATGCTTTCATCTCAGAGACTGCTTACCCCTAAAAGAAATTTTAGGATGAACCTCAAGTTTTCTCTTTTCTTGGTCTCATTTCTTAAAAACAAAAAGTATTAAAAGTTCTTCCAAATGGGAAAAAGATGCTTGTGTGGTTGGCTACCTCTCAGCCTTCCTTGGACTTCCACTGTCCCTCCTACAATCTCATAGTTGTTCTCATGCCCTCTCTCTGCAAAGCAATACCCTTATACCTGCGGTGCCTACTGCAAGGGTTAGCATGGTAAGGGCTTCATACATACTCTTCTTTTGAATGGAGGTTCTTTGAGGACTACATTAAATGCTTAACTATTTTAATATAAAAAATTTTAATATAAAACAGAAAAATTTTATGTTGGTTTTAAGTTTACATATAATTACATTTTGAGCATGAAATAGTTCTTCAAATGGAAGAAAAAGTGGGAAGGGTGAATTAGCACCCAAATTCATATTATATCTACTATTTAATAATACCTAAAACATAATACTTTTAGTTCTACACATTCAGTAACAATTTTAGGACTGTGTAAGAATTTGATAATTCAAACCAAAGTTTTAAGAATCCCACAATGAAGTGTGTACTTCAATACAACCAAAAATTTTTGAAGTGAAAAATTTAAAGCAAGTCTTATTTTACTTAGATCATCAAGAGGTAAATGATAACACAAGTTCAAAATGACAAATCAATCAAATTATTCACTGCTATTTATACGTAGTGAATTAAAATTTGCAACAAAAAGAGAACAATAAATCTAGATCAAATATCTATGAAGTACCATTGACTATTCTCAGTATTATTCCCCTTCACTCAAATATCCTAAGAGACTGTAAACTCCCAAATATGGATACTGGTATAAATGTATTAGAGTAATATTTGATAGCAGAGGTCAAAAGTATCAGAAACTTCAATCATTCCTTACTCTTAATACAAATACTAAGGACTCAATTATATGGAAGCAAGGGAGTAAACAAAGAAAGGTACCAAGATAAATAAAATGGGGTTGTTTTTTAATATGGAAAACTAAAATCCATTCACTCAAATGTCCAGCGAGACCGGTTGAGTAAAATGTACTGTACATCCATTCAGAATATTAATCATTTGTAGGTGATTAAATAGAGAAAAATGTGATATATAACTGGATATAGTCTTATTAAAGAAACTGTTTAGCAATGATTTTGTACATAGATATGCATCTTTCTGCAAAGATATACAGTGGACCTTTGACTTACAAGTGGCATGACATATGAACATTCAATAGAAATTTTAGTTTTAACTTAATGACCAAAGTCTTCATTTATGACCTAAATGCCGGCCACTTGTGCTTCCAGATGGTCTCAGATACAGATTTAACCCTTAGAGCTCTGGAAGGTACATTACAACATCCTTTCCTGTGTAGGGTTAATTGAGAAATCCTGGGCCAATGTCTCTCTAAGGACACTGAGATCTGCCTGTATACAGGAGAGATTTTGAAGGCTGTGTAGAGGAGCTTGGACCTTCAACTGACCCTGTGGTTGAGGACATTGTCACTATAGCAGAGTTCATAGGCTTGCAGGTACACAGTGGTGATGCTGAGGAACTGGTGGAGGAACACTCAGAGGAACTGTCTACAGAGGGATTTCAGCAACTTCTGACTGAGCAACAGAGAATGGCAGCTGAGGAGCTTTCTGAAGAGGAGGGGGAGTATCGACAATCAGTGCAGCAAAGAACTTAGAGGAAAGGTGGAGAACCAGTGAGCATGAAGGCTTCCTCACTTTTTCATTACTGTGGTAAGAATGCCAAAAAGTAGAAAGATTACAGTGTCTAGTGATAAAATACAACTCTCTGAGACAAAATTCAGTGTAGCCTCCACTTTAGCCCCTGCTGAAGACTCATTTGATAACCCCTGGAGCATCTTGAAAACCCGATACTCCTTTCCTACCACTGTCTTCAACAGAATAAATGAATGAAAACTTGAGCAATAGCCATGTCACTTACTGTATAGCTTTAGCAGACTGTAGTACAGCTGGTCTCTATCACATTCAAACAGGTTTTGCGTCAACTCCACTAATTTTTCCAGAGCTTCCCTCTTAAAAATAAAGATTAACAGATTTATATTACATAAAAGATTTATTTTATAGTCAACAAATAGCAAGTGAATAAACCTTTAAATAGCTTTACTCATTAGGCAGGTTAACTAAAAAAGTTAAAGGGCTGAGCACAAGATGAATATACTTACTGTCACTGAACTGTACATGTAAAAATGGTTAAAATGACCAATTTTATGCTTTGTATATTTTACCACAATAAACAAAACAGGGGCTGGGGATTTAGCTCAGTGATTTTGCCGCCTGCTGTGCAAGCACAAGGACCCAAGTTCGATCCCTGGTACCAAAAAAATTTTTTTAAATAAATAAACAAAACAATTTCTTTCCTTAAAAAAAACAATTAAAGTGATAAAGGACCCTTTAAAGTCAAGAACACAAAACAGTAACCATCTGGTTTTAGAAACTGTCACAAATGTACATTTTAGAAATTTAAAGATGCCTGGGGCAGAAAACAGGATGGAGAGAAAGCAGTAATGTACATCTTTCATTAATAAAATACTCCACATTCCACTCCTTTCCCTGTGGCTTTTAGTTGGCATGATGTGAACAGCTACTGCACCAGAGCACAGGGAGAGTAGGAATTCTGCTAGCCTTCATGGCCCTCCTGCAGGCACCCAGGACTGATGCAGGCTTAACTGCCAAGCAAGGAATCAGCCTGCACAAGTCAGTGAGGAGAAATCAAGTTAACATCTTCAGGGCCCAGGTTAACATTTTTTAGAATTTCTACTGCATTGCAGGAAGAAAGCAGCTATCACTTACTGGCAGAACAACCAAGATAACAATGCTTCCATACTGCTCCCATACCCTGACATCTCCAAATGGTCGTATGACATATATGATATTTGCTACTAATAGTTTTAAATGCATGAGACATCAGAAATTAAACACAAACCTTATTATTAGTGATACATCTATCACAAAACCACTGAAGTTTTGTAGGTCGCGCTCTAATGCCTGGAGTCTGAAAAATAATCACACAACATATATGGTAAGGCTTATTATTTAAACATTAATTTTTCCTCAAAGACAAAGAGCTTTTCTTCTAATGAATCTGCTGCCAAGCATATATACCAAAAGAAACCTATAATTTAATCCCACTGTTAGCAAAGAACTTTAATTAGGATTAGAAGAGTGCATAAAATGTAACCCACACGTAACCTATTTCTAGAAGATTCAGTTTACTTCAAGACGCTGCTTTGCAGGTCAGTATTCATTTCATAAATCTGTAATAAATATTTTAGTTCAAGAAGTGAGGAACTAAATCAACTTCAAATTAAGCACTTGTGTATGCATGCTCTCACTTGCTCACAAGTGTGCCCCCTCCCCACAAACACACAATTCTTTCAGATTCTAACAGAATCAGGAGATAAAAATTATTAGTATGTTATATAGAATAATGTTATACAGAATAATATAGTATGTTATATAGAATAATAATTGTCAGAAAAATGGCTTTCCATTTTTTAAAAAAACATGGTTTGTAGAATATACTGTGATTAGGCCAGGGATTTAGCTCAGTGGTTCTACCACCTGCCTTGCAAGCACAAGGTCCTGAGTTTGATCCCCAGTATCAAAAAAAAAAAAAAAAAGAAAAAAGAACATACTGTGATAAAAGTAATCTACCAGAAATGCTGTGTAGCACCAAAAACTAGATGTTTAAAAAGTACACAAGCTAAATTCTTGAAATTTGTTCACAGTGTTAACTTACTTTAATAATTACAACATATGTTACATCCTCAATTAGAAGTTACCTAAGGTTTAGTCAACTGGCTTATTTCACAAAGCTGGATAGTGGAATAACAGACAAGCCATTCCAACATAATTCTAAGGATTTATCCCTCCAACTACAAAATTTTCATCATCTCTAAGAGCATTTCACCACTAAATACTACATTTTAATCACAGCATTATGATAAAACCACTGCATACTCATAAGCACTGGCTGCTCCAGTACAGAGGAATTAACTTTTCCTTCTTTCTCGACTTGGCTCTATTGATGAAAACAGGTTGAGTCTGATCTCTTGTTTATGAGTATCATCAATCATCATCATCAGCAGCAGCAAGGCAGGTTCTCACAACAATGCCCAGGCTAGCCATGAGCTCTTGGACTCAAGCAATTCTCCTACCTCAGCCTCTCATATACTGGGACTAATGAAGTGCATGCCAACATACCTGGCATCTTCATTATTTCTTACTTTAAAAAATAACATTATATAATGTAAAATTAAGAACGGAAGCAGAAACTAACATCTTGCAGCTATGACAGAAAAACCAGTACAGTGTAAACTGTGTAAGCATTCTCATTCTAACCATGCAACTATCAACATTTTGGGAGACAAGAAATAAATGCTGACTTAATTTAAAGATTGAAATATATTTTCAAGTACCATTAATAGGTACATTCATAATTTTTGTTGAAGTGTTTCCTCACATGTTTGTTTCACATGCATTACACTGGAAATGAGACCAACATCAATGTATACAAAATGTCCTTGAAAAATTTTTAACATGGCAAACATGGCAAAATGTTAAGAGATACATTCAGTTACAACTTTCAATATTACTGCTGATCCAAATGCCAAATGTCTAAATGGCACAACTCTCATGGCAAACTCTTGTTTGTGGCTGATTAATCTCCCTGAGCAGCTGACTTAAGAGCAGATCTTCCCATGTTTCATTTTGAAATTGAGAACTGTTTTCACGTGTGTGTGTGTGTGTGTGTGTGTGTGTGTGTGTGTATCTCAATCATCAAAAGAACATCTAGGTCAGATTAACTAAATCTCCTAGGCTGCTATAATAGTCAACATTTCTGGCTTATCTCTTAACATCTTATTGAATTTTAAATACTGCAAGTTGAAAGTAGAAATAGAAAATGTAATAACATGGAGAACAGAATTCTAATTGAGATGTTAAATATATTAAAAAACCAGTTAATTAAAACATTCAACTCACCTCTGGTTCTGTTTTTTGCTACATAAAATTTACTTAATGGATAGTAGAGATAAGTACTATGATAGGAAAAACTAGTATGTTTGTTTCTGAGTTGTGCTTCCTTAACACAACTTTTTGCAGTTACTTTTCAGTATCAGCTTTACTTGTACAGGGAAAAAAGTAAATCAATAGAAAGAATAATCATAACTACTATAATTTCATTATATTATTCTGATACTATAAATCTGCTGATAATCACAACTAGCTTTTATGTATATTAGTAAAACAAGATATCAAATTACCTTTAAAGTGAGAAGAAATGAATATTTTCCATTGTATTTTGAACCCTATCTCAAGGAAGAGCACTTTAAATCTGATTCAAATAGAAACTTTCATTTGCTTTGATTTTTCTTGTTAGTAATAACATAAATGGAAAATACTAACAGTATCAACAAAAACCCCAGTCTAGCCTCAGGTCTTGTTAGTGTAGTAGGAGAGAATGTCATGTACACAGGATTTCCAGAAGTAGGCAAATACTCAACTCAAGAACCCAACTCAACTCTTTATCCCTACAGCTAGGACAGAGCAAGTAGAGGAAACGGTATCACAGCACATGTTTGTCCTTCCATCTAAAGTCTTCAGAGGCAGACTTAAAGATCATGATTAATGAGGAAAATATGGCCGAGCAAGTCAATAACCAACACAAACTAAATATGATCCACTTAACTGGGTACTGCAGAAAACATTAAACTAACTTATGCGAAAAGCGGTATGAACTTGCATAAGTTTTGACGTAGTGTGAAAGTGAAGTTTTGGAAGTTGAGGGGATAAAGAGCTAGCTCTAAAATCCGCCCTGGCCCTATTAAGGAAAATTGAAATTAAAAACCCTGAATTTCATCTAGTAAAGAACAAAGACTGGGACATCCTAAGCAACTGGGAGATCACTAGAATACATTACTTCTAGTCTTAAACGAAAGGGAGTTCCTCTTGCACCGAGAAGATAGTAAATTTACTGTGGCTACAGTGTGATGGAAGGGGAAAACAGCAGATAAGAAGACAGGAAAAAACAAGATAGAAGAGAAAGAGAAAGGGAAAAGTTAAGAAAACCCAACTTTGGAGAAAAGTTTTTTTTTTCTTATTTTTTATTTTTGGAGACAGGGTCTCACTATGTACACAGGCTGTCCTAGAACTTGGGCCAATTCTCCTGCCTCAGCCTCCCGAATGCTGGGATCACAGGCCTGTGCCACTACACCTGGCAGGAGAAAAGATATTTTGATAGTTCAAATACTGAGGGGTCAAGAGATCATGGAGGTAGGGATGGTACATTAAAATCAACAGAAAATGGGAAATCAGGACCTGATTCAAATTCCAGAGCTGCTAGAAACTACTAAACTTCATAATCCACATTCTGAACTTAAATATCTTTGCCTTAGTCAATCAGCTCTCAAAGTTGTTTTGTGAGGCTCGTATGAAGGTGAACACGAAAACTATAAGAAGTGTTAAAAGAGTTGTTATTTTTAGTTATGTTGCTTAGCTGGTAATCTAGGTTTGTGCTCCAAGGAACGAGGTTAGACTAAGAAATGCTCTTGCTCATTTTTGTGACTGTAACTAAGAACCACACAGCACGGCAGGCACATGTAAGTGCTTACTTAACTGCTCCATGGGCTAAGGATAAAGTTAAAAGAAACCTTTGATAGAGTTGTTTCCCATTTCATACTATTTCATGTGTGTGTGTAATATATAAAATCTCTTCCTGGATTTAATGTGCAATCTTGAAATACAAAATGAATCATCCAAAAGAGTATTTACTTGTTTATTTGGCAGTGGTGGGGATTGAACCCAGGGAGTGGTGAGTTACTTTCTCAGCCTTGTCTTTATTTATGTTGAGACAGGGTTTCCCTAAGTTGTCCAGGCTAGCCTCAAACTTGAGGATCCTCCTGACTCATACTCTTGCTGGGATTACAGGTCAGCTTCACGTGACTGCCTATGCTATTTTACCAACATGTTATTCCTAGAAGATAGAGAGTACATTAAAATATAACTAACTAAAGGAATGAAGTCATTTTTGTTTGTTTACATAAAAATACTGTCTTATTTTACCATTATTTCTAGTGGAAGAAATGTTGGAGTAAAACTCAGAAGCCTGGGTGTTAGTCTAATCTTTGCTACAATGAACCACAAAGGAGGTCTCATCTATAAAGATATTAACACTTCTGTCTTTATCAGGGGCCATTTCTGAGAAATGGTCCTAAGTAATTAATGTGAAAATCAAATACAGTTATAGGTAAGATGGGAATTACGATTAGCCTAAAAATAGTGCAAATTTTTCTCAAAGGAGGGAGGGATGAAGAAAGTTTATTTCATTCGTACAATGGAATGATGTGGCTATTAAAAATAACATTTACAGTGGCGCTTAATTACATTCAGGAAAATGAAGCAGTAATGAAGGGTGAATAAAGTATTAAGATACACGGCTCATTTTATTTCAATTATATATACATGAAGAAAAAATGCATTGAATAGAATAACAAAAACCACGAAGATGACTACTGTAGTCTTTAAAATCTGAAAGCAATCTACCCTTTAAAAATATTTCTCATGAGATATTTGTAACAAGAATGAATGAACTACAGATCTCCTTAGCTAAGTAGTCCATGCTATATTTGAACTTGCAATCCTCCTGCCTCAGCTTCTGAAAGTCCTGTGATTACAAGTGTAGACCTTTTTTCTCTACTCCTTTGATCTACCTCTAATACACTACCCAACCCCATCAAACCTGTGTATCATGCCCAGTTCATCCATATAGTCTTCCGTAATTCCCCATAGAATAAGTTCCTATCTATACCTTTATCTCAAAGTATACTTTTCAGTTATTAGCAGTCATCTTTACATACTAGTTTTATCTCCCAGAAGTTTCACATTACCTCCTTGACAGGTCATAGGATTTAGCCTGATTTTTTTCTCTTACTCTCTTTTTTTGGAAGAAAATGACACTTTTCCCAAGCATAAGAGTATATGTGCTCATTACAGAAAGCTCAGCAACTACCGAAGATTTTTTTTTAAAAATCAGCTATAATCCCACTCTCCTGTCATAATCTGTTTAGAAATAAAATATACGTCTATTACGTTTAATGCTACATAATATACATACCAACTCATCTAAAAACAAAACAGGTCATATTTATACAATGAGTCTTGCATGTGTTTTTCTTCACTTAGTGTGTACCTTTTTATGAGTGGTTTATCTATCTCTCACAGTGCTTCAAGTACAAAGAAGCTTTGGATTCAACTACAGTGACTCGCTTCAAATAACAACACTCTATTGCTTTTTTGGAGAATGACAAAAATGTTGCTCAATATTTACAGAATTCTTTCATATGCTCCTACAGTCCACGTTAATTTTTATTACTTTTTATATTTTCAACAATCTTTAGGAAACTCAAGGTCTTGAATTTTAATGACAAAGAAAACCAAGTTTCCACTATAATTCACCCCTACCTAACCACAGACTAGCCCTGCAAATGTCCTCTAGCACATTTTCATATTAGACAGCTTGCTGTCCTATCATTTGAATACTGCAGAGCTATTCTTTATCCCTTCAACAATTTGTACACATCCACTCTGAAAACTGTGTTTTGGGCAGTTATTCCTAAATGATGCGTGCATATTGGCAAAGCTCTGAAATAATTAAGAGGATGTCTTCTCTTGCCTATTTATGTGACAAGCATATACTTGATGCTAAGTATCATATGAAAATTATGTGGGTTAAAGATAACATAATCCCTAACTTTAAGGGGCAATGAGAATTCATATTACTGATCACTTCACAATCCAGTAAATACGTAAGCTGTTTTACATACATTGTGCAATAGAATCTTTCTTAAAGACAAATATTATATTTACTTTTATAGATGAGGAAGGTTAGAAAGGTTTAGTAACATGCCCATTATCACATAAGCAAGTAGATGGCAAAAAGAGAATTTACTCTTAGGCCTTTGGCTTCTTCTATTACATCTTGGTTATTATAGCAGACAGAGACATACATTTCCCTCCTGCAGAACCTCTCACTGGTAGTATGTGAAAACCCAAGGTTCCTTTCTACTCTGATCAGTGACTTGCTAATACTAATACAAGCATACAGCACAGCAAATTCAACAGGCAGACAGGCTCCTCTTATTTTCAGACTCACTGTGTACTCTCCAAGGAAGAATATATACTATTTCTTAGAAAATACAGATTGAACTACTTGAGCTGCAGAAGCACCTAAGACAATGACGGGATACACTGACTTAAAAAATACTGAGAGGGCCGGGGATTTAGCTCAGTGGGGCTGCCACTTGCCTTGCAAGCACAAGGGCCTGAGTTCGATTCCCGGTACCAAAATTAAAAAAGGCACTGAGAAAGAGAAAAAAAGTTGTAAATTAGTCTCATAGTCTTCCTTTTCCATACTAGCCTTTTATCTTCTTTGAAAAAGCACCAAGAGAAACAGTAATACTTTTCTAGGTTATATGTCTACATTTTCACTTTTATAATAAGGAGTCATCCATATACCCTACCATGGACATTTTTGGAAAAAGACACAGAGTAAAAGTATAATCTAAGAGAAATGTAACTGCTTATGTATTTATAAATGTTTTAATAACATAAACCAATTTCTCTTAAAGTAATGTATCCATCTTCTGTGGAATGTTTTATTTTCTTAGTGGATACAAAATTACTTAATAGTGAAATTAATCACAATTTGGACAGACTTTATAGTTGCCCTTTGCCTTATCAATTCCAGTAAGGAAAATTTCAGCAAAGCCTAGATAAAATATACTAATCCTAAATAGGCCAGGTTTGTTACCTACCATTTCCCATAAGCTGCTTACCACAGTAAAAAAAATAAATAAAGAAGAAAATTTAAATTAAGTGCCAAACAGTTGCAGACAGCACTTGTTTGGCTGATTAACTTGTAGACAAGCACTACAAATAAATCTGAGCATGGTCTGCAGCAAATTAAATTCAACTGCTTTTAAGAACAAAGAATTCTTTGGCAAAGAGGATTAGCAACTTTACACTCAGGAATGCCAGTTTAATTTAATTGTTCCACAATCCAAGATTTAATATGCAAATATCATTTTGATATATAATAGTGAATTTAACAAAGTGAGGAAACAAATTCAATATACAACCAGACTGCCTTTTCTGAACTGTAATTATATACAATAAAGAAGCTGGCCGAGTCCCCCTTCCCCCCCATTACTGGAATTGAATTCTATTAACATGAATCAGAACAACTGTTAATTAAAGGTTAAAATTTTTAAATGTATTCTAATTAAAGAGTCTAAACAGCTGTACAATTACAATACTGTATTTAAAATCACACCTCCATGATCTTCTTGGCCTCTTTGTAATTTCCTGTTTGTAGGAAGGCAAAGAAGATATCATAGAGCATCGTCATTTCACCTTGTTCTTGGCTTACAAAGTCCATTGCTAGGCAAGAGAGAGAAAAAATAAACATATATAAATATATTAGAAGAAAAAAATAGAAACAAAATATGATACGAAGTTCTACATAAATTAAAAAAACCTTTATCTTAAAGTCAAACATTAAGACTAAATTAAAAGATTACAGTTTTATCAACTGACTTTTCTGTCATATTAAATCTAGTAACATACATATATGACATTAAGTACCCAAGGTTAGCTTCAAAGAGAACTGGTGAAGGTAAGATGTTAAAATCTTCATAAAGGCAGAGCACTAAGTAGAGCTCAAAAATAATAGAAGGGTGGGCTGGGGATTTAGCTCAGTGGTTTTGCCTCCTGCTGTGCAAGCACAAGGAACCGAGTTTGATCCCCAGCACGAAAAAAAACCCAATAATAATAGAAGGGTAATTTTTCCAAAAGGAACAGTTATTAAACATCAAGGACATGTACAGCATTGAAAACCTACCTAATATCGTTCTATTCAATTCACAAGTGTAACAAGAGTTCCTCTGGATATGCTTACCTTCTGTTAAATTTTCTTTTCACAACAATACAATTAGATTAAATAAGCAGGAAAAAAATCTACACTAAAATACTTGAAGGTAACAAACCTTTCTGGATTAGATCAGTCTCTCCTTTCTCTACCAGTTTACATAAGACATCATGCATCCTCGGCAATATTTTATACTTTTTATAGCAAACAATCATGGCTTCAAGGGCAGCAAGTAAGTCACCCCTATAAAAAATAAAATAATTAACAACTATAAAATATACCTAAATTCAGTTTAGGCTTTCAGTAGTGGTTTAGAGATGTACAATGACAAATCAAAACAAACATTTGAGTTTTACTTAAGGTAGAAACCATAAGATAAAATGGAAAAAGGAAAACAAGCCTTTTATATGTTCAAAATATATATAACCAAGTAGTTCAATTTTTCCTAGATTCACCTTTAATATTTTGCTTGATAAATGCTACTTAGGGGGAAAAAAAAATCAAAACAGATGAGAGCATTCTCTGATTTTATTATAATCTAATTTTATGTAATAAATTGCTCTAAAAATATGTATTATTTCTAAAACAAGGACTACCATCAAATATCTATTTCAATTACTTATGTGCTTTCACGGCCCTCAACAATTTCAGATTTGGGAAAATTTACTGCATATCAATAAACACCTATCAAGGAATTTTTAAGCATTTATTTGACACCATATTTTTCAAGCCTCCCCCTTACTAGATGAAATCCGCAGGGTTCATGGATACTGGAACTGACTATTGCTCAAACTAAGATACTCTTCTTGTAGGCCAGGGAATTCCAGAATTCTAAACATTTTCAACACAGAGTAAGGTTTTTAAAAGTTATTTTCAATCAAAAAGTCAAAGCCTTTTTTATGTGGAAATAAAATAAAAAGGCATTTTCATTATGCTGAAGTTTCTTAAGCAAGAGTGTGGAAACATTTCTGGGTCCACAAAAAGTACTTTTTTTTTCTTTAAAAGGAACATGAGAACTATGTAAGACTTTGCAAGAACTATAGAGATTAGGTAATCCAATTCTACTGGCACCTCCTTTTATTTTTAAAGGGTTAAGGAAATTAAGGCATCTAAAGACTGATTGAGCCACCTAAATATACTGAGTAAACAGAGGCGGGCACTGGCAGCACAGCTCAGACCCCCACTTTCAGGCCAGGGCATCTTACACATTACACTTTGTGAAAGCTCCAGTGTCTGCACAGTCCCATAAAATGGTACAATTTGGCATAAGAAATTGAAGTTTCTGGAAATGAGTATGAATGTACTTAAAAAGAAGCATGGTTAGAGATACAGACAAAAGTACAACCAGTGACAATTAGCAGCAAGCAATCTTGATAGAGAATAGAAATTTCTCTTACAAAGGCAACAGTTTTCAAAAGGATGAAAGCCTTTTAAAATTTCCTGCTAAAGCCTTAACATTTCTGTCCATTATACAAATGTTACGTTGCTCAGATTGCTATTTTATCTAGATTCAGATTTTAAGCTGTTCTAAAAAAAGTAAAATACAATGAAGAAGTGTTAATTTCACTGCAATAATACTGACACAATGAAAACGAGCCTATCCTAATGGAACTCTACCTTATCCTCTTATGAAGCCCTGTTTACAGTGCATCTTCCGGCACCCCACAGAGTCATTTGAATTTTTGTCATTTGGGGTGAAGACTAAATTACAGGTTAATTTCAAAACCGCAAGTAGATGTTGCAGGCTAGATTACTGTCATACAAAAGAAATGCTATAGTAGTTACCACATATGATATAAAGCTTTATATAATCAGTATTTTCTCTTGCTTTAGACACAGGTTCAGTTATTGCCCTTCTACAATTCCACTTAATGGAAAACAACTAAACCATTTTTCAGAGTAAAACCAACAGATACTGATTTTTTTTTTTTTAACTAGAAAGATTTGCTTTTTTCAGATCAATTCCCAAACTAGAATAGTATTGTCTCAATTGTGTTTTCCTTACATTAGGTCAAAGCTATCAATAAATGAATGAATAATTGTTGTCAATCAAAACGACATGTTATTATCTTTGGTCTCCAAATATATGCTTCTGAAGATTATACATACTCTGAACAACAGAAAAGACAAGGGGAGTAAAATGAAAATACTTCATGTATTTGTTAGTAATTTTAAGTATCAATGTTATTGCTCTTAAGTTGCCAACAAAATGAATTACAAATCTACAATGAAACACTTCTTACAAAATGTAATGAGATAGAAATGAAGTAAATGACTTCAGTTGCTACTATCTACATTCTGACTTGAGGGTGGAACATGTCACTTTAAAAACATTCCCCAGTGCCAGGGATTTAGCTCAGTGGTTTTGCCGCCTGCTGCGCAAGGGCAAGGACCCAAGTTCGATCCCCAGCACCAAAAATAAATAAATAAAAATAAATAAAAACATTCCCCACATGGTTTATATAATCATCATCATCATCATCTTTCCTATTAAACCTTGAAATTTTAGGTTATGAAAATTAAAAATGTGAAAAACAACTAAACTCACATAGGTATGAAGACAGTTTATAGTCATAGCATTCTGGATTTTGATCCCAACTAATAAGTACTACATGCAGCTCATACTCTTAGAAGTGGTGATGAAAAGTAGCTTATCACAAAAACTGAACTCAAGGATTTTTGGGCTCCTTCCCAGTTCTAATACTGAGAGGGTCCATGAATCTGTGCTCATTAGATTCATCTATTCACATGTTTCACACCAACAGGTAAAATCATCATGTGGAAACACCACTTTGATAGGCAGGATGAAATCAGTTAAAAACAGCAAAATATCAAAAAGAAAAAGGTTAGAGATTCATTCCAATCAAAACATAGGACAACACATTACCAATCAGTGTAGTTCCAGCTTCTGTGACCTAAAGTGATCTATGGTTTCTTTTGTACACTTCGTATAACAGAAATGAGTTAAAACTCTACTCAAAAATAACAATAACCTTTTGAAACAATCTTGTCAATACACTGATTGTGCATTCAAAACTTTAATTCTGGGGCCAGGGACTTAGGTCAGTGGTTCCGGCGCCTGCCTCACAAGCAGAAGGTCATGAGTTCGATCCCCGGTACCAAAAAAAAAAAAACACAACAAACTTTAATTCTGTCCTAATTTCAATATACATGCATAATTCCTAAGATTTTATATAGTTTTTAAAAGTCCATTCCTGAAAAAAAATAATGTAGTCACTGCTTTCACAAACCTCAAATAACACAAAAAGAAAACCTGTTTTTGGGGGGATTTTTTTTGGTTTTTCTGAGACAGGGTCTTGGGCCAGGGATGTAGCTCAGTGGCACAGCACCTGCCTGGCAAGCATGAAGTCCTGAGTTCGACATCCAGTACCAAAAAATCCCCAAAAAACAGAGACAGGATCTTGTTTTGTTGTGCAGGCTACCCGTGAACTCACTATGTAGCCCAAGCTGCCTCCTGAGTGCTAGGATTACAAGCATGGACCACCACGCCCAGCAAGAAAATCAACTCTTAACAAACTGTACTGAAATATCCACCATGATATTTTTAAAGACTAGAACACCTCAAATTTTAGTAAACTATATAATGTAACTCTTATGAATAAACTATACGTGCTAATAAAAATTAACCATTTAAAAAATGGTTTTTTGTTTGTTTGTTTTTTTAGTACCAGGGATTGAACTTGGGTCCTTGCACTTACGAGGCAGGTGGCGGAACCGCTGAGATAAATCCCTGGCCCTAAAAATGTTTGATTGATACAAATTATCAAGTGAAGTTTTATTTATCAAAAGCATTTTTAAGAGCGCAACTGAAGTTTTACCAAATTCTGTGAGCCTATGAAAGGCAAAATTGGGGAAGATGATTCTGTAATTCTAATTTTAATACACCCCCCAACACACACACACAAGCACACACAACCAAGTGGGTCCAGTAAGCAGGGTGAAAACTGAAGAGTTGTAGTTATTAATCTGAATGGATTCACTTGGCTTTTATCAAAACTTCTAGAATCTATAATTCATGTTTAAGAAAATATGACGAAACAACTACTATAATTTTTCATTACATAAGAGAACATCCAAAAAGCCTACTTTGAAGTTCACGTATAAAATCTGATGTTGCCTCCCACTTTAGTTTTTAATATGAAATTAAAGTTTACTGTAATAACAATGACAGGACAAATGCTAAAACAAGATATAAGCTTATTAGACATTCACTGATATGAAACATCTACTGATCACAGAAATATTTTCTTTTAAAGAATCAGGAAACAAAGTACTCCTAATTCAAAAAATTTTCTCAATACATTGAACAATAAAAATCATACATGTGTTCCACACAATCTTGAATTATTAACACTAGAACGGCTAGTGACAACTATTTATCTGTAGCTTTCAGCATATTTTCCTTAGGAAATAACTTTTCAATTCAGAGCATATACTTAATTTAAACAACAAAAAAAGATGACACATATTGTTTAATTGGAATAAAGTGCTTCAACATCATGCATAAAGTGTTAGTGAAGTGGCAATTTACCTCAAGGGCTTACGGACTGAAAAGCTCTCAAATCTGAAATCACCAGAGAAAAGTGGAGCCGGGGCACTGGGGGACGGAGGAAGGGTTAAAAAAGAAAAAACAAGCTCAACACCATAAAAACAAACTATTCTATAGATCTTCAGCAGATGTTTAGTATGGGGAGAAATCAAATCAGGAGAAACCATCATCTTCACAAAAATTATTCTGTGACGAGAACCAGCCCTTGAAAAAGCTGACTGTTTTTTCTGTTCAACATCTATAAATGAAGAATCTTCAAGGAGACTGGTGTTGCAATTACAACTAATCTTCCCCAAAAAATTAACTGTGTTGAAGGCTTTGTAATTTCCCTAGGTACAATTTAGCTGTCACTTACTTTAAAATTTACTCAAACATGCGTTCCGAACAGCACTAACTTCACATGTCAAGTGCTTTCCAGCCAATTGAGTCTAAACTGGAAGTCGGTGTTAAACAACTGAATGATTAGACAAGATAGCTCATTTCCCTGCTCTTTTGTTCAGAATAAAATGCCACATTTACATTATCAGGCTCAACAGGATTTTCTGACAGAGAGAGAAAAAACCCTACTGCACACTGTCCGTACTAAGCACATGAAGCCTGTCATTTACCAATCATCCTTCAAAAAGCAATAGCCATGAATGTAACTTAATTACGACCCAATGATCCTTGACGAAAAATCATCTTATCACTGTCCTGTCCCCCTAGGGCAAATGAAACACTTTTGTCCTTTGGCACTGATGATGCTAAATTCTTAATTGCAATAATGGAGTAAAAGAGCCCAACCTCTTACTTTTTTTAAAATTTCCTTTCAGCACATGAAGAGTTTTATTTTACAAGGCAAGCATTCCCATAAATAATAAAAGTATCCAATACAAATGAAGACACTAAAATGGAAGGAGAGCATGTATGACAGAATAAAAAGCATTTTAAAAAGTGCATTTCCCATTTTTTCAAAGTATGAAAGCATTACAATGAGTTTCAAAACTTACACTGTTAGAAGTTCATCTTAGAGAAAGTGTCATTTGTGAAGAACTCAAGATTAACTTAGCAAGAGTTCTGGAAAGATTATATATACAAAGTCCACGATGCACATAAATGAAATGCATATGTGTGTATACAGATTATAGCACAAATCAGCACAAAAAACCCTTAATGGAAAGCAGAAATTAAAGCTGCTTTGAGCATCTGTACTAATATAATCCAGTTAAACAGCTTCAGATATTTTTCACGGGCAATGAAACCAGAATGGATCAGCTATAAATCAAGTGAATCTGAAACTGCATCATATAAGACTTGTGCTTTCAAATCTAAAAATTTTATTGATTTCATTTCCTTAACCATAATATGAAGACTAATCAAAAGCTCTTTTTTTTTTTTTTTGGTACCAGGGATCGAACTCTGGTCCTTGTGCTTGCGCAACAGGCGGCGAAACCACTGAGCTAAATCCCCGGCCCTTCAAAAAGCTCTTTTTTTTGGTACCGGATATCAAACTTGGGTCCTTGCGCTTGCGCAGCAGGCGGCGAAACCACTGAGCTAAATCCCCGGCCCTTCAAAAAGCTCTTTTTTTTTTTTTTTTTTGGTACCGGAAATCGAACTTGGTTCCTTACGCTTGCGCAGCAGGCAGCAAAATCACTGAGCTAAATCCCCGGCCCACAAAAGCTCTTTTAAAGCATTTCTTTCTACCTTAGTGTGGAGGATCCCCGTCAGCCTGCCTCGCAAGCACCAGGTCCCAGGGTTCGATCCCTGGTACCAAAACCAAAAACAAAATAACACTCATTTGGACTAGAGGTTGATAGATAAATGGCTTACAGATTTTAATATAAGAGAAGCACACAAAAATTTAACTGTACATACTTCTTTTCTGTTCAATTCAGGCATTATCATTTTAATAATATACAAGGTCAGTTTACCAACTTCTTTATAATGTAAAACTGTTACTATCTTGGATTTCCCTTGCAAATGAATAAAATAATATTCATTATTTCTAAACCCATAAAGCATTTTCACATTATCTAAGTAACACAAACTGAAATTGTTTCCCATGTGTTTTATCCAATGCTAGAAAAGTTGGTTCAAAATTAAGATCCCAGGAATCAAATATTTTTGGAATTCAATCCCACAGACTAGCTTCAGAATTATAACATGAAAGTGATAACCTTTTTAAAGTCTTTTGCAGTAACATGCCAAAAAGATGCTTGACTTTGAATGGAAGAATCAAGATTTTTAAAATGATGCTCTGAAATATTTTTTATAATTTTAGCACATTTGAATAAATAAGGTTCACTCCAAGATAAACTTACACCTGCCGGGACCAACTGTATCATATCCACTTAAACTGCGTATCAATGGAAAGTGAATATATTTAATGGAATCAAATATGTGTGGACTATTTGGCAGGCTAATATAGTTAATCCTAGTACTCGGCATGATTCTGAATTAATTAGCCACCTTCCATTACTTAGACAAAGCCACTGCATAAAAGTTCTAAGGCCAGTGAGTTTTGTTTTTTTTTTGGTACCGCGGATCGAACTTGGGACCCTGCGCTTACAAGGCAGGTGCCAGAACCACTAAGCTAAATCCCTGGCAAAAGCCAGTGTTTTATGCCAGTCTTTCCCCTGATAAAAGGGGTACTACTACTTTCTCCAACTGTATAAATGGTAATTTTTTTTTCCATTTTACAATTCTTATGACTGTAAACAGCAGACACAACCTTTTTATTCTGATAGATGATACTGAAAGATCCTGTCATGGAGACTGCCTCTGCAAAGTAAAAAATAGCACAAAAATAAAAAACAAAAAGAATACCTACCCAAACAAAAACAGAAGATAAGAATTTCTGTAAGTATCTGAACATAGTAAGACATTATAAAGGAAAAGATACTAAATTTCTTTAGCCTAATTAACAAAGACAGCCAAATTTGACTGAGACATAAAGTATCTGACTGTCTTAATAATAAGCACAGAGCATGCTCCAGGTTAACATCTGAACTCCATGCCATTCCCATTTTGCTTTGGGTAAGCTCTCCTTGGTTCATGAGCCCCATCTGCAGACCTCTTTTGGAAAGCATTCGTATCTCCACTGTACTCAATGTATTTCTATTTGTAAGATACTTTTCTACCATGGCCTCATTTACTTTTTTAATTATTTTATTTTTGCCCAGTGGTGTAGGAGGGCCTAATTCTTCTGGGCATTGGGCCCATTTCTTTCAAATCCCTGTACAGAGTTCCACATGCAATTTGCAGAGATGAGTCTTTTAAATAATCAAAAAAATTCTAGTAGGAAGCATATTAATTATAAGATTTCTATATAAAGTTGGCTGTGAATATGAGCACTCAGTAACACAGTAATTGTGTGAACCACCATTTCTTTAAAAAGATGTAATGCTGTGATTGTGGAGGTTAAGATCTGAACAATCATCTAACTCTGATAACTGCTTATGATTGGACAGCAAAGGAATGATTTTAGGTGTGTGTGGTCATGTGTGCCTTCACATATATGAATATACATATTTTCTAACAGGCAGCTATTTAAAAGAATTTTGTAATAGCTTCTCAGCCTTTTGGCTAAGATCAAGTGTAAAAGAACTTTGTTATTTAAAATTCAATTTTAAATTTAAGATTTAAAATTCATTTTAAGATTTAAAATCCAACACCAAAGCATTTATTATACTAGCTAATTACATCCCTAATAAATACAAACTAACAGAAATTTGAGAAGACTATAAGAACTGTTAAAATACAAAAATCTGGGCCGGAGATTTAGCTCAGTGGTTCTGCAACCTGCCTCGAAAGCACAAAGTCCCGAGTTCAATCCCCGCTACCAAAAACAAAACAAAACAAAACAAAAATTTATTTTTTTCCTATCACTGCTAGGTCAATGTCCATACCAAAGTTTTTTTAAAAATTCTAATCACAAAATAAGTAATTACAAACTTCATGAAGTCATGGAAAAGATGACAAAGAGGTAAGATCTAGAAAAGTTAAAAAAGCAAAACAAAAAACAAAACAAATGCAAACAGAAAAAATCAGGAGATGCTTAGTCATCTTACTAAGATACTTCAATCATTACAAAAGCAGACTGATTTTTATGATTTACATTACAATTTACCTTAAACTAGGTTCAAATGAACATTTCAAAAGAAAAATGCCTAAACTCAGTACATCTTGCCATATCACCAAAATTCCTCTTTCCACAAGACAGACATCAATGTTTCCCAAAAGCTAGGACAACTATATTGGTATACATGATTAAAACTACCATATGGAGCCCAGAAGCACCAAAGGTATGTTTTCCACATTTACTACCTGGGTAACAGTTATGGGACATAATAAAAAACCCAGGGGAGCCTTCTTTTATATATTTACTAATAATTACCACTTATTAGGCTCACAAATTAGATTTGATTTCATGTAATATGATCACTATATTCCTAAAAAAAGAAAAAAAACACCAGAGATTTTTCCATTAAAAAGCCACTGAAACAGAGAATTACTAGTGACTTAGTCCATCTTAGTTCTTTTATTCCTTGGGAAAACAACTCCCAGGGCTTCCATATCTCCAGAGCATTTACAAAGTATAATCTTCAAATGATTAGACTCATCTTTTAACGTCAATATTTAAAATTCAAAATTCAATAAACTTACTTTTCCAGGTGTACAGTGACCAATGGGAAACTTATGTTGGTAGATGGTTTTGCTAACCCTAGAGTAACGATGGCTTCATGCAACTGTTTTACTGTTTCAATTTCACCTCTTAAAGCTGCACCGTTCAGGATGTGGAAAAAGGACAAGAGCGTTGCATCTTGGATAGGAACATTCTTCTCTTTCATCTCCTTTAGAATGTTAATAGCATCTACAATGAAGTAACACAAAAGACCCTTAGGTAATTTCATGTAGGGAAAACAAACTGCTATTAAAACAGCATTTCAAGCCCAGCAGGAATGTAAATTCTAGTGTATAATGCCGATTTCAAGTTAATTACTACTTGCATTTCTAAATGAGACTACAATTATAAATCCACAATAGCATGGTTTTATCATTTCCCTACAACTTTGACTACAAATTATAGATAGAGACTGTGTGCCCACTCTGCACCACATAACCCTGTATGGTCTGCCCTATAGCTGTAAGATCCTCCTAAATGGATGCTTTTATCATTCAGAGCTAACATCTGCTAAATCACACCATTGTTTCTTCAGCAGATGGCTTGTCAGGAGGCCAGATAATAAAGATGTGTTTACACTGTATATACAGCCAGACTAATGGTCTGATACCGATAGGGCCTGTTTGCTATGTCGATACTAATTAGCCAAGCAGAGCCAATGAAACCTTTCCAAAAGACTGCATGTTAATACATTAGATTAAGCTTCATTAGGAAGGCAGAAACAAACATTTTAGGATATAGAATAAGTGCATTTTTATAATGTTGTTCTTAATTATGACACAGACAAAAATGTTTTGACCACTTTATAAAACGTGATTTTTAAAAAACCAGGCTAATCTTTATAAAGAGTTTTCTGTGCTATAGAGGGTTCCTCGAAAATATTTTAATGTTCAAATCATATGTTCCCTGTATATTTTTCCCTTAAAACAAAATTAAAAGTCTCTTCTAAAAAGGAAGACAAGAGGAAGGCTAAAAATGAAGTTCCAAAATAAACCCCAATTGGGCCAGGGATTTAGCTCAGTGGTTTCGCCACCTGCTGTGCAGGCGCAAAGAGTTTGATGCCCGATACCAAACAAACAAACAAACAAACAAAAAACAAAATAAAGCCAAATTGCAAAGTTGAGAAACAAGCAAATAGTAAGAAATATATTATCAAGTATATCATGTTTAGTGGTTTAGTGCTATCTCAACAAAAAGATAATTAGAATATACACTCTATATTGAGTTATATGAGTTATGCTTTTCCTATGAATATCTACATAAAAAATTTAAAAGTTAAGACAAAAACTACTGCAAAATTCAGACTCTTACATATCAGGTTATGTTTATAGGTTTGATGTTCAGCCTTCAGAACTTCTTAAGTAAAAACAAAACCATTAGTGCAGGCATATAAGCAAATTGTGCCATAAGTCATGATCTTCAAACTCAATCCAAACAGCAAATGCTAATAAAAGATAGCTGCAGAAATGCAAAAGGCACTGAGCTGTGTAAATGTAAATGACAAGCTTGCCAATCCATTAAAACTAATGGCCTATACTGCCCAGGCAGCTCTGGTTGGATTCACATGCAAATTTGTATGCAAAGTGTTCAAGCACTTTGCAGGACATGATATACCATTAATATCAATTCACATGTTATTCCAGTGGCAAATGCTTGCGTCATTTCTTTCCTTTATGTGCTAAGCCTTACCTTGGAGTTTGCCATGTTTTCCCAATACTTTTACAAGACCTACATATTTATTGGTGTGAAGTACAGCAGATGAATCTAACCGCTCACTATAAAATAAAACCACAATTTCAGTACGTTAAAAGTCATTATCACTCTGCAAAAGCTCAACAGACAGTCTGAAATGTTAATTTTGGCCTCCATATTTAAGATTTTAAAAGCCCTATCAATTCCCATGTAATTACTTTCACAGTGACTACAGAAGTAAAAAATCTAACAATATATATTGCATCTCTTTATCTGTAAATGATACTAATGAAGAAACGTTTTGATTTTCTGGCACTTCAAATGATTCTAACCTACATGGTGAACACTGAATACCTCAAGTGACATATTTTTATTTGAAATCAGGATGTGAAACAAAAGACATCTGAGAAATGGACAGAATTTTGTAATACTATGGAAAGGGAAATGTTATCAAGCCTTATAAAAAGGTTACCATCATCACTACTGCAATATGCAATTGTATAACCAATGGGGGTTGGGGGGTGGCCTTGGCCTTATGAACAAGAATGTCTTACTGTACTTAAAAAAGACACCTTGCGGAAAACAAGCCACAATTAATCACTTATACTATGAAATTCCAAAAACACTGACCACAAAATTTTTTAAAATTATACGACAGTGATTCACACTCAGTGCAGGTGATCCATCAAGGGCTATATATCAGCATAAGTGCTGGTAACTTGCTTCAGTGCCAGGATACTCACAATTCTTGTTTCAAGTTCAATGCATCTTCTGCATTATCATGTCGACAGCACAAATTTATTAAAGCTGCATAGCTACTGACAACCATGTCTGATTCATATTTTGTTTTCACTTCAAGGGCTTTTTGCATATTCTAAAATTAAGAATTAAAGTGAAAAAACAAGAAGAAATTTATATAGAAGTTAAAATGTCATATTTTTAATTTTAGAGTTCAGAATATAGAAAATTTAACAATAT
This sequence comes from Heterocephalus glaber, assembly GCF_000247695.1. The sequence continues at coordinate 25,390,487 of NW_004624738.1, forward strand.
TTTAAAAATAAATGGTGTCATGTTATCAACTTATACCTGCCTCTTGGTATTTTTATTCATCTTTGAAACAACAAGATAGGTTTACCTGGTCTAAAAGATTTGTTATTCGGCACCTGCCTCACAAGCGCAAGGTCCCGAGTTCAATCCCCAGTACCAAAAGCAAAAAAACAAAAAAACAAACAAAAAAAAGATTTGTTATTTGTAATATAAAATAGGCTACTATTTCTACAAAATTTGATGTTTTAGCTTCATGTATTATTTAAAATACTTTCAGATCAAATATTTCCAAGTCAGCTCCTAATCACAATCCAATTATAGATGCAAAAATATGTACCAGTATTGAGAAAGTTCCTCAGTGTAGTTTAGTATCCAAGCAATATGAAAAAAAATCTTTAAAAATTTAACAGCACTAGGTAATCTCAAAATTAGTTGTATTTTTTCCTAAAACCACAGCTTTTGACCAAATCATACTGAAGTAGAAACTGAAAAACATCCAGTGCTATTCCACAAATTGCGTGCGCGCGCACGCGCGCGCACACACACGCACACACTAAAATGAACACAAAGTACAGCTGGATGCCCGTTGAAAAAAGCCAAGAGACCCTTTATCTCAGAGAGCTTTTTTTCTAGCAGGAAAATGGAATTTCAATCCCTACATTAACAACCTTGTAATATTTGACTTGCAAATGACTATTGCATATATCAGTTGCTTGACAATCTAGATATAAGAGACCGGAGCCATGGCTTGAAAGGACATTTGGCATGTATGATAAACCTATCACAGCTGTTACTATCATTCACTTTGCAGATTAACGTAAACAAACTACAGCAACTGGAAAACATGCCATTCAAGGTGTAGCTGAAATTAGTTAACCTTTCATTTAATTGCACTGTTCACAAGCATGATGTATAATAATCAATTGTAAAAATTAAACATTATATTCAGTTTTGCTTACTGTGATCTGTAAAGAATTTTTTTTACCATAATAGCATATTTGAAATATTTAAACAAATGTTACCTCCTCTGAACAAAGCGTTAATATGAGTTGCTTTAGGACATCACCTATAGGTTGATTATTATCTTTTAGTTTTTCAAGTGTAGCCTCTAAATCAGATGATGTCTACAAATAAACAGAGGAAACAAGAAAATTTACTAAAAAAAGAAAATCCAGCCCTTGTCATTCTTCCCTTCGAGCTAACCTTTGTTTCTAGTTTCTTAAATGTCATTAAAGCTGTCAGATATATTAACCTGAGGATCTACAAATGGACTCCAGGTGCTAATGAACCTCCCAAGATTAGACACAAATTTCCTAGATTGCTGATTTTTCTGGGACGGAAAATATGTTTTAAAAACTTCTTAAGACTTTAAAATGTGAGGAACCACTGATTTTATAAAAACACAGTGTAAAATTTTCATTAAATGCAGTTATTACAGCATGTAGAATCCACTCAAAAACCTACTTACTTTTTGAGAATCTCTCTTCTCTCTTTCCACTAATATATTAACATCCTAAAATTGGGATTTAAATTAGTACAGAATTAGAAAACACAGGGAATTTATTAGCAAATGTTAAAACTAAAATTTTAAGTCCTATCTCATTTTATTAATATATTTCTATCTTTCCAAAAATTTTGTAGAAATTCTATTCATACTTATGCATTACAATTAATGTTTTAAATGTATTCAACGTACAGGTTTTTTTACCAACAATGAAAATCTGTTTCAATGGTTGTCACTGAAATAAAAATTTTTAGATTTAAGTAAAAATTTAACATGCTTTTATATATAAATTAAACAATTCATAAAACTGATTACTATTTTCACACACACCTTAATCAATTCAGGAACATGGTAGCTATCCAGCAGATTACGAATGCCTCTGTAGATATTTTCATAAATTTTTATATTCTGTGTAAAGGGAAGAGGAGGAAAAAAAAAAAAACCCTGAGTTTTAGACAACTAAACTGAAATTTGTCTAACAGAAATTATCTCAGACATAATTTAAGTCTCCAAATCTTGCATGTCATTGAGAAGTGGTTTGGTTGTACTTAAAAGCAGCAATTTCAAATCTAATAGATACATGTCAGGCAGGACAGGCATTATATAGCAAAAAATGAAATGGTACCATCTCCTTCAGCTGATGGAAGTATTGTCTCAAATGCTCCTCGTTGGCCTGTACCTCTGAGTCACTCATGCTGCCAATCAAGTTATAAAGAAAATAGCCAACAGCTTCTGTGGAAAAAAACAAGAGAAAGCATTCCACTAAAATTACTGAGACTGTCATGTTATCAAGATTAATTTATAAGAAATCATTTTGGTGTGAGATGTCACCCTGATGAGAGGCTCTGAAATGGCAACAATGATCACTGAGGCATAGAGATTATGTGGTTTGGGAGCACATATCTAACTGGTGAGTGAAAGGAATATTAATTATTTTCAGACCGAGTGACAGCTTTTCAGTACTGAATCTTACTTCAATCTATTTTTTTCCACCACTCTGTGACAGAAGTGGTGCTGCCCAAGGGCTTACCTCTCTCCTGTCCAAATCACAAGCAGTGAGAATAAATAAATGTCTTTACACATTTCTATACTAATTTTTTGGTGGACAATATTTAGGGAACCACATAAAATTAGAAAGGATCGCTAAATGTTGATATAGAAAGTTAAATAATTTTAATAAGCAGATACAGTAATCCTGTGGAGAGCTGCCTATTAGCCAATGAAATACCAAGATTAACAAGGATGTTTTATAACAACAGTAATTTTCCTATGCATTCAAGCATAAAATGTATAGGGCCATGTGTTAATGCCTAAGACAGGAGATCTGAACTTTCAAGAATGGTACCTCCTTATAGAAAACTGTATTTCTAAGTATCAATGTATGACATGAAAATCATTAAATGCAAAAATGATCTTTTTTAAAATCCACAAGACTCTTTTTCTACGTTATATGTTTAAAATTAATCCACATCTACACATTAAAACCATATAAACACTAAGAATCACTGATTTTAAGCCTATTTTCGTAGATGCGATCAGAAGCATTTCCTTGATACTTGATAAGAAAGGCTCCTAGCCCTATCTTTTAATAATTATAATAAAAGCAAACACCACGTATATCTAAAAATGTTGAGATTATCAATATAAAGATTTATAACCAAATGTTTTCAAATTTCACTTTCAAAAAGAAAGTGTTTACTGTTGTAATCCTTCTAACCCATCATTACACAGAAGAATGGATTTATGGATTAGTTACAATCATTGAAATTGAAACACTACCCCTTGGTCCTGGAGGCTCCTGGCAATAACGTCCATCCTTATACAACAATTCTGTTATCTGGTAAGACAGAAAATTTGTGCATTGTAGCAAGAAAAAGCAAACAAGAACAAATACAATCTGAAATTGAATTCTTGAAATAATAAAGCCTGTCTCCAGTAAGGTATTATTCTATATCACAGTAATTCACCACCACCCCAACCCACAAAGGAGATTGTTTTGTTTTTAAATAATAGGTTTGTCTTCTAAAAATAAAAACAAACATATGCTGAAGGAAAACCTCAATGTTTTATGAAATGTCACACTGAAAGGTTCTATAGTGATTTGTTTTGCATCATTTTAAACTAATTGTTATAAACAGAAAATAGCTTTAGGAATTGTGAACCAGTATTATTTCTCATATTGTTTTTGGTCTTGTTGAAATTGTGCCACTGTCCTCTTTTTAAATCAAAGTCTATAGAAAATAACCTTTAGACCACAAAATAACCTTACTTTCTAGTATTCAATGACATTTCCCATTCATTTTAATAGCACTAAAACAACAGGGGCCAAATGTTCTAACGTGTTTGTTTTCATGATTCATATGGGTTTTTTTGTACCAGGAATTGAACTTAGGGCCTTGTGCTTGTCAGGCAAGCACTGTGCCACTAGGCTATATATCCCTTGCCCTCGGACCACTTATTTTTCAACATTAACTCCAACTGCAAATTTTTAATTTGAAAAATCCAAAGATGTATTTTAGGATCAAAATTATTACATAACCTACAGTACTGACTTGTCACTTTGAACGTAACAGTTGGCTATACAGCCTCTGGGTGAAGATAGCAGAAACATATAGTAGTTGTCCAAAATGATACAGGTCAAGAATTCTAAACTACTTTATGTATATTTTACAACTGAGCTTATCTATTCTTAAAACAGTATAAATGTTAACTTAAACTGCAGTTATTTCTATTATACTTATTAGCTATTATGGTAAATAAGGCAAAATTGATCATAGGCCACCATGAAAATTATGTTGCACTTAATGGCAATTTAAAGGGTAGAAGGATAGAAAGAATTAAAAAAAAAAACCCAAAAAACAAAAACAAAACTATTTTCATCTACAAACTCCTTTAATCAACACACACATAGCAGCAAATTCTACCAGAAATTGTACCCGTATATCAGATGTATTACAGCAATATATATATATATATATATATATATATATATATA
>NW_004624738.1:25395082-25405428 GCF_000247695.1 Heterocephalus glaber
TATATATATATATTTTTTTTGGTACCAGGGATTGAACTTGGGACCTTGTGCTTGTGAAGCAGGTGGTGGAACCACTGAGCTAAATCCCCAGCCCTTACAGCAGTATTTAATGGCAAATTTGAAACAAAGATACACTGGAAATCTCGCTAGTCAAAGCATAATTACTTCTAGCTATAAATGCCCCCACTATATATTAGATTTGACTATACAGTATGAATGGCAGTTCAAATAATACTAGAAAAAGAACTGGATGAAATCTAAATTTTAAAACATATTTAAATTGAAAATTCCAATTGTTTAATTTTATTAAGTTGAAAATTTTCCATAGTTCATAATTTTACTTCCTATATAAAACCAGTTAACTGCTCAAAAGGGTAGCAATATAAAATTGGTCTGCATCCCATTCATATATAGAAACACAAACAAATATATATCAAAATAAATAAAGGTCAAATGTCATTGTGACAATTTAACAGTATTCTTTTGGAAAAGTTCAAACAATAAAATTAAGGACAAAGTCAAGGGCTACTTTCTTTTTTCTTTGCACTTTATTAGTATTTTTATTATCATAAAATAAAGTAACAAAGACAATAGTGGCTAAGAAACATCCCACACTGTTTCTATTTCTTTTTATAATACTACATATTTGACAAGTTTTTCTTCCAAAATTCCACTTGCTACCAGTGTTTCAAAATTGTTAAGTTTTATTATTGTGGAATTTTAAAATTTCACTTTTATTAGTGCATGCTCACAGTACATAGTTATTAAGGGCTACTTTCATTAACAAATTTCTTGCTATTTTACAACTACCACTTCTAAGATTTTAAATCTATTAATTTATAGAAGAACAGCATAATGAATAAAACTTTTGCTTTTAATGGACTTTTACATACAACTTATGATTTGCATTCTTAGAAGTACGCACCTTACTCCAAAGATGTATGTTCATAGACCTGCAGAGGGCAGCAAAGGATTAAAAATAAACCCAGAGGTTTTAAAAAACATTTAAAATTAAAATGCACTGGCAATTATACTATGTAATGTGTACAAATCACAGCCTTTAAATAAACAAGTAAATATATGTTTGGAAAATGAAGTTGAGTTACCAGGGCAATGTAATGTAGAAAGGTGACCCCTCACTTTGAATTTTCAAAATAAAGACTAATTTGAGTAAGAATCATTAAAGAACCATTCCTAAACCTTGAGATCCAAGTTTGATGGATCAGGACATTTACATGATCTCAAAGTGTCTGCCGATAGAGTGCATGTTACTTGTAATAGAAAAAATAGTAACTATATAATAGATAAATGAAATACTTTAACTGAGTGATCAAAATTAACATCACAAATTAGCTGCTGATGGACACTGTGTGCCTTTAGATGTAATTTCCTGAAAAGACAGATTATCACTAATGTGGTATTTCAGATGGGGATGTACAACCTGAATCTAATCAGGGGCAACCATTATGAGGAACATTCTCTAAAAAAATAACTGACCTGTGTGTTCTCAAAAAATGTTAATGCCATAAAAGACAAAGGTTGAAGAATTATTCTGGATTACACAAAATTAAACAGAAATGACAACTAACATCCAACCCTGAACTAGATTCTGTATACAAAGAGGAGAAATGCTAAAAAGGACGTGACTGATAAAACTGGAACATGAACTATATTAGCTAAAAAACATCGCAGTAATGTTAAGTTCCCTGAATTTGTTATCTGTGCTATCATGTAAGAATATCCTTCTGTGGGACTAGAAGCTAATACATTAAAGGGTAAAGGGTCATGATATATAAAACTTAAATTCAGATAATTTTTTAAAAATGCATTTTTACATTTAAAATGATAGATGAACATATGTGTGGAAGCAGTATATAACATGGCAAAATGCCAGAATTTGGCGAACGTGGTATACATGAGTTCTCTGTACTACATAGTAATTTTCTGTAAATTTGGAATTATTTTAAAGAAAGCAAAACAGAATAACTCAAATTTTTCCTATTTAAATAAGAAATCATTTACAAAACAGGCTAAATGAACATTAGTCTTATATCATCTGCAAGCTTTGTATGTTTGATACCTAGAAGCTTCAATGATTTTAAATTTTCAGATGACAAATTATGTTTTCATGGTAATTTTACAAGGTAAATATATAGGCATTCCTCATTTAACAACCTACCTGTTTAACAACTGTTAAGACTTACAACCAAGGTGCACTGTTCAGACTTAAGACCCATCTTTTTTTTAACACAGTTCTGTACATCTTGTTTATAGAGCCTAAAAGTCTCTTTTTGTACAATACACCTTGTTTATACAGTTCTGTAATTTTTGCTGATTGTACTGTACAGTACTGAGTTCTGTTATACATTACAGTACTGCATGTAGGCACTACTACGCAAATAAATGTAAAGTCATCAAGCTGGAGTTTCTTTGTTCTGAATATTGTAATGTACATACTATATGTAATTCCTCACTTAGCCACCAATTCATTCTCAGGACCATAAGTCATTAAAGAATATCTATAATATATATATAACTCACAAAAATTCATAGGCCTTTTTAAACCTGACACTGTTGGCCATCACAAGTGCCTGTCACTATGCATTTCTTTTTTGGTACCGAGGACTGAACTTGGGTCCTTGTGCTTGCGCAGCAGGCGGCGAAACCACTGACCTAATTCCCCGGCCCTCACTATGCATTTTTAACCAAAGTATCAACACATCTACAGTACTGACTCTGTATTGTTTTGACCAGGTGCTGATGAAATACTTTCCTCTTCATGCCCTGCGGATACTCACTTCACTCATGGAAGTGTTCTGTTCTGACTTACTCCTAAAAGGTCAAAAAAGACCATGGTGAGCTTAGATGAAAAATGCACTTGAGTATCTGTTGATATTTCTGCCAGATGCCTAATAATTGGTTACAGATCGCTCATTACTCACCCATGACCTTTCTCACTGACTTCTCTGAAAGGGGCTTAAACTTTTAGAAGAAAATGAAGTCAGATCCTGATGCAGAGACTATTCAGATTATATTCTCTCAGAGGACTACATATAATAAAGGCAGTAGTATTTCTTCCTTACTGCTGGGTATCTGTTCACTAGTGTATTTATTCTTTCAAAATTAATCACATATTGTCTGGGAATACATGCAAGGGAATGATTACACCCAAGGCAGGGCTGCAAGGAGCCCCAGGCAAGGGATACACACAAGCTTCTAAGATAGCACTGATATTCCATTTCCTAATCTCAGGGGCAAGCAACAGGTATTTGTTTTCATTTTCTTTTTGATACAGTACATTTATGTGTAAGTACAGTGTAGTTCACAATAAAAAAAAAATTTCCAAGTTCTTATGACTAATAAAACAGTGAAGCTCTTCAGAATCCAGTCAATTTGTTATGAGCCTTAGCATATGTTATTTGAGTAGCAGGTTAATTCTTGTTTTCCCTCTGCCCACAATGAAAGTTTCTGAGGAATCAGAATTTGAAAAAAAGACATTGTTTTGTCTAAATCTAATTTAATTTATGTCTTTTTTTTTAATCCCAGAAGAGCAAGTCTGAAGAAAATGCTAGCAACATAACTCTAGAAGGCTGATTTCAGCTTTAAATGAGTTTCCTCAGGTGGGAAATGGGATCTAGAAGGAAAATCAGGAAAGAATATTAATATTTTAGCCCTGTTATAGCCAGGAGTCTAAAAATCTGGGCAACTCTAATAGTACTGCTACAAATTTAATACAGCAATGAGAACACTTCCCCAAACAGATCCTAAATTAAAATAATATTTTTTTTGTTACCGGGGATTGAACTTGGGACCTTGTGCATGAGAGGCAGGTGCCAGAGCCACTGAGCTAAATCCCTAGCCCGATGAAAATAATCTTTACAGAACTTTTTTTTTTTTTCCCACAGCGCTGAGGATCAAACCCAGAGCCACACATGCTAGGTAAGTGTTCTACTACTGAGCTACATCCCCAGCCCTTATTTAAATTTTATCTTGAGACAAAGTCTCACTAAACTGGTCAAGATGGATTGGGCATGTGGTACACGCCTGTAATCCCAGCACTCCAGGAGGTAGAGGCAGGAGGATTGCCAGGAGTTTGAGGCTACCCTGGGCTACATAAACAAGACTTTGTTTCAAAAAAACAAAAAAAACCCATAGAGATAGAGACAGATAGACAGACAGACAGATGGAGCAAGCCCTAACTGGCCTTGAACTTTTGATCCTCCTGCTTCAGCCTCCCAAATAAACTGGGATTATAGGCATGTGCGTAACACCTGGCAACTCAGAACTTTTAAAATCTATTTTAGAGAAACAGCACCTACTACAGAAAACAAACTTTTCATAGCATCATAGACACCAAGATGTTTTTCTTTCTACTGTACAAAGTAGAAAATAGAAATGTTAACTTGCCATGACCACAAGGCATAGAAAACAAACAAAAAGAAGAACCCTGACTCCTTCATTATTTCTTTTGCCCTAGGCTTCTGGTTCATTTTCTCCAATGTCCAGGATCCAGCAAACACATCATTCCATTATCTTTCACTTCTGGTGAGGTCAGGCTGTCATCAGTGAGAGACTCAATGACTAAAAAGAGGACCTTAAAAATCTGGCATTTCCACCCCCTGACTTGCAAGTGGAAGGACCCAAGTTCGATCGCCGGCACCAAAAAAAATCTGGCATTAAACTTGGTGACTTCAGTAGAGATAATATCTGGTCCTAAAAATTTTAGGATCAGAAACTTGATTTTTATTAATACATGAAAGACAGGATCATTTCAGCACACAGACTCCCATTTGCCAAATTCAGACTTGTCATTGGGCCAGAAAGCCTTCCCATATGACAGAACTCTTTCTCTATGTACTAAAGACCCATGCCTCCACACTAATTCTGAAACATTTTTCTGTCAGGTACGTTATATTCCCAGCCATGTTTTCAACTAGCTTCAGTGTGATTATGACTTAAAAGGCATTTAATACTTCTGGTGGTAGAATTTTCAGTATATGTAAGTGCATACTCTCTCTTTTTCATTTGAACTTTGTTCAACTAGTGCTATTAGCTATTATCAGGGCAAAGAAGCTGTATTCACTCTAAACATCATTTTGCCCTGGATCTGACATGAGAATTCACTAACTTATCAGTCAGATCTAAATACCCTTTAAAATGCCCTTACAGTTTTTTTTTTTTAAAGAAAAAAAAGGTCAAAAGTAAAAATTCCTGGTCTGAGGATGTAGCTTAGTGGCAGAGGGTTGCCTGGCAAACCTGAGGCCCTGAGTTCAATTCCCAGTACCAAAAAAAAGGGTAAAAATTCCTTAATAATCCTGAATAATCTCACCTCAAACTATTAAGTTTACAGTTTTTTTATAGATGATTTTGCCTTTAGATGTTAACAGACAACATAATTTTATAAAATGGAAAACTCCAGGAAGGGATTACACTTGACTCATATTCAACTACCATTTCCTAAACTTATCAACCTACAGAAATACTAGCTTTCCACTTATTTGTTTGTTTTGTAACGGGGATAGAACTCGGGACCTTGAGCTTGGCAAGGCAGGCGGTGGAACCACTGAGCTAAATCCCCAGCTAGCTTTCCACTTAAATACTACTCCCTAAAGATACAAAGAAGAGTTTTTCAAAAACATTATCGGATAGCATAAAAATAAATCTGAGCCAATACAGGCTGTAGTCAACATGCTAAGAACTACCACCTGTTAGGCCCTAGACCTACTGCTACTACTAGTGCTACTACTACTAGGTAAATTTTACTAAAAAGTAGGTAACTACTCTACAAGTTGAGCTCCAATAATAAAATGTAATTTCCGATAGGTCTGGCTAAAGTGAATATATCTCATTATAATTTCTATAACTAATTTTTGGCAAAGAATCACTTTTTGTGAATCTCTTATGCGCCAGTAGGTCTAGGAATTTCAGGTGAGTTGACATGGACTCTACTGGCAGTGACACTGTTGAGCTGTGATTCAATGCCAATCTACTCTTAGTTTTCTACTGGTCATTTGGAAAATTCTTTTTTTTTTGGTAGCGGGGATCGAACTTGGGTCCTTTGCGCCTGCACAGCAGGTGACAAAACCACTGAGCTAAATCCTCGGCCCCATTTGGCCAATTCTAACGTTGCTGGCTTACAACAGGACCCTAAGAAGCTCAGAAAGTAACTGTCTCAGTGACCTCACTGAGTGTGCTGACAAAGGGATAAACTATTTGATTTGACATGAAATAAAAGAAGAGCTTGGCTACATTAATGCTAAGACAGGACTGCAATCACATCAACTATATTTTGAATTTTCAGGAGTTTCCAATTATACACATATTTTCATGAATAATGCCAAGTCATCACAATCTGAAATTTTACTTTATCTGTAAGAAAAATAATCGGCAAAATATAGTTTTAGAATCTACATTTTTAAAAGCATTCCTAAAAGGGATGAATTAAGACTTATTTTTATTAAGTCTATGGCAAGAACACTAGAGGTTCTTGGGTGTGGGCCTTTTCAAATAAAAATATAAATAATCTAAAAATAAATAATAGCTAATTCACTGATTTCTTCCCTACTGATTCTACTGGTTCCCAATCTATATCTTCTCTTCCTTTTCTTCAATGACTCCTTCCATTAACTCCCCAGGATGTTATCCATAGATGTCCTTCTCATCTCTCTACAAAAAGGTAAAAAAAAAAACCAACAAAAAAACCCCACAAACCCCCCCGACCTTAAAAATAAAACACTAAATACAGTATCTTACAAAATGACAAGTAAAAGCAGATGACCTTATAGAAAACAGATGACAGACTAACAGAGGTATTTCACAGGAGAGCAAATCCAAATGGCCAATAAGCAGATAAACATGTTTTAATGCTGTTTGATAGTCAGAAATGATGCACAGTGTAAACTGTACATTGGGCTACAATTTCCCATATATTGGCTAGAGTTAAAAAGCATTACAATGTTCTGTAACTAAAGGGAAATGGATACTCTTATACACTGCTAGCAGATGTGTGAAATTACTGGTATGTGCTAATAAAACTTCTTTTGGAAAGTAATGTGGCAGTTGCTTTTATTCAGGCTCTACTAATTAAGGGGGGAAAATATATATATACCTCTAGGGAATCACTGGACTTGAGGGTGGTCTTAGAGATCCTTGCCACACCATCTCTAAACTAAAAGACAGCGCCTTCCCAGGAATGACTGAATACAGCAGGGAGTGGATTTGTTCCTACCTCAGTAACATACACACACACACACAAACACACACACACACACACAAACACACTTTTTAATGTTCCCAAAAGCTGGAACCACTGGTGGTACAGTCATGCATTTACCACAGGTGGCTGAAGCCACCTGGCAGTGAGACATAGGAATTACGGCCCTGTCATGAACATGTTAACACAGCATTTTGATTTCTTTAGTAGTGGCAAAAAAAATATGAAGCAATCTGAGTCCAACAATAGGGGAGTGACTGAAAAACTACAGTATACTCTTACTCTGGAATCTTTTGCAAGTATTGAACTAGGTATTAAGATGAGATGTAAAGTATGGTATCATTTCTGCTTAAAAATAAAAAACAAAACCTATAACACCTTTTATAGATCTCTTTTTATATACAGAGAAAAAGATAGAGGATACTTTTTAAATGTGAATTTCTAAAATAAGTGTTTACATAGAGGGGAAGTACTTCAAGAATTCCATTAAATTAGCTATAATTTTATACTATGCAGTTTTAGGGGGGATGATGAGCTTCCAACAATTCTCCATGGAATCCATGGCTGAAAGGATTTAAGAATCACTCTCCTAGATTGGTTCTTTCAATGCCTTCACAGCCCCCTTGCTAGTGGCACCCAAATCCCAGCTGATAACAACTATATCCAAGTCCAACTCTAATCTCTGCCAAACAGCACTCTACGGAAAATACAGGTATGTCGAAACTACTAAATTCAACAGTAATCTAGTCCTCTTTCTTCATCTTGGTTAATATTCTCTAATATACATAGTCATTATACCCTATAAATTTATTCTCCACAATTTCTTACACATTCTTTATTATTTCCACGGCTGAAGCCCTCATTTAGTTCTATCCATCTACGCAGTAATTAAGTTAAAATAGCAATCTAGAAACTGATCTCCTCAGAAAGGTCTGTTTGCAAGGCTGGCCTTGGGCAGGCACTTGAGAACTTAAGATTTCAGGAGGGTTTCCATCATTCCCTAAATAAGAATGGCTTGCTGTGCTTACTAGTTTAGGCTAAATACTTGCTTTCCTCTTGGGATGCTGGAATTGTGGTACATGCAAAGTAGAGAGTACCTCAATGACTGATGCAATAAAAACCGTGGATTCTCAGACGCAGGTGAGTTCCCCAGATAGGTATTTCACATATTAGTACAACTTACTGCTGGAGGAATGAGCACGTCCTGTGTGACTCTACTGGTAAAGGACTCCTGGAAGTGTGTTTAGTTTCTTCTAGACTTTGCCCCATGTGTCTTTTTACTGATTGTACTTTGTATCCCATCTAAATCTTATTGGAGAATATAACTAAAGGCTGAAACCTGCTGAATCCTGTGAGTCCCTAGGGAATCACTGGACCTGAGGGTGGTCTTAGAGATCCTTGTCACAACATCTCATCCTTAAACTAAAAGATAGTACCTTCTCAAACTAAAAGACAGTACCTTCTCAGCAATGATGGAACATAACAAGGACTGGATCTGTCCCCACCTCAAAATGAAAAAACCAGAAATAATGATTTCAGACATTGGACAATAGGCAGTGGAAAACAGTGACACAGGAAAGAAAGGAAATAGCATGGTAAACCCTTACAATTGCCTAAATTTTTTATCTGGAGATTTCCAAGCCTGCGTACAAGGAGAGGAAACCTAGAACCCAGTGGATCTCTGAGATAAGAATTCAGAACCCAGCACTCACAGGGCAGAGTGCCTGAGAGAGATGACCTGGACAGAGCATCCTCTGAGATCTGGAGAGGGCTGCCCAACATCTGTAGCTTAGTAATGATGAGCACATGCGTGGGGAAAAATACTCAAGCCTAGGAACAACTTGTGACCTGCTTGGATGCTTCTAATGAGGGCAGGAGGACCAATTCCCAGAACTCACATGAGGCTCAGAATAGTTTACATTCTCAAAAATTTCAAAATGTATATGCCACCAGGTTGAGTACCCAGGATACTGCCTTAAAGCCAGTTAGTGGGAATGATCCTACACTAAAAGCTGCCCCAGTCCTGCCTAACAAAGCATAAAAGCAAGCACTAGAGAATAGCTTCCAAGTAGCTAGCTCTATTTCAGAACAAAACTCAAAAATATTAAAAGGGATACAAAAAAAAAAACAAAAAAAAGATTCTGCCTCTAGCAGAGTATAAAGTTCATAAGGTCTGACATCCAATAAAAAACTACAAAGAAGCAGAGAAGTGATACATAAGAAAAATTAACCAAATGAAATAGACCAGGAAATGATTCAGATAAAAGAATCAGTAGAAAGGACATAAAAAATCTATTATTAATATCTCCTTATGTTCCAGAAAAGAAAAAAAAAAAAGGTGGAATACTTAGACATTAAAAGAACCAAAAAGAATGACAATGTGTATGGATGAAATGCATTCTAAATGTATCTGCCTTGGTCAGGACTTCATACATTAAATAGTCTAATTTCTTCAGAATATTATCTATTTTAAGAGGCCACAAAATCCTTGTTGAAAAATACGAAGAAAAAAAAGATATTAATGCCCTTATTCAGAACCTGAAACTAGGGCCAGGGATATAGCTGAGTGGTTCCAGTGCCTGCCTTGCAAGCGCAAGGTCCCGAGTTCGATCCCTGGTATCGAAAATAAATTTTTTTTAAAAATGTTCTTATAGAACCTAAAACTATTTCTCCTCCATATTATGACTTAGGTTGCCTAATTTCCGAACACACACTATGTGAGAAACGCCAAGTTATAACTGTGCGTAGGCTACTGAAGGTAAAGTCAGTACTGAAAGTTACCAGGAGTGACAGCAAAGAAAAAAAAATTACAGCATAGATGATGGCGCAAAATTAAACAGCACAAACAGGGAAAAGATAACAATCAGATATTACCCTGACTGTAGGGACAGGCAGGTCTACATACTTTTGTGTTTGTGTGTTGTGCTGAGGATCAAACCCAGGGCCTCCTGCTCTACTTCAAACCGCACCCCCAGCCATGCCTATACACTTTAATCAAAAAGCCACTATTTTAATATTTATATCTTTAATCGATTTCTATTTTAGTTTAGTGCATGGCAAGAGATGACAGGGGTTAGGTAGAACACTTGAAGACATTGGTGTAGGAAAAGATTTTATGAACAAAACCTCAGTT
>NW_004624738.1:25412560-25423126 GCF_000247695.1 Heterocephalus glaber
TTATGTAAAGGTGCAAATTCCAATGATGAATGTCATTATATTGTACACCTAAAATGTACCAATGACTAGAATGAATAATTGATAATGTGAAATAGGAAGAAAAGGTCCAAAAGGGTAGGGGTAGTAGGAGGGGCAAGGAAAAGGAAAGAAGGGAAAGGAAAAATTATGAGAAATGGAAAAAATAGAAACAAAGACTTTGTAAATAGGGAAGGGTGGAGGGGTTGAAGGGAGGGCTAGAATGGGGAAAAAATAAGAACCAAGATGCATCATGTAAAGGTACAAGTTCCCAATGAGAAATGTAAATGTGTTGTATACCTACAGTGTACCCATAAAAGAATTTTTTTTAAAAAGCCACTAAAAGCTCAAACAGATTTATATACTGCCAAAGGATGAATGGAAGCTTGAGATTCTACTGTAACTGGTACCACCCTTTTGAGATTTCCCATAGAAATAGACCATTATCTCACTAGGGGTGGGCTACCCTCCCACCATCCAAGAGTAAGACTGACTACTAAAACTAAGAATAAAGACAAGACTAAGACTATAGATTAACAACCAAGGTTAATGATGCCATCTATATGCCCTTGCTACATGCCTGTTTCCCTATTAGAAATATCAGCTGAGCAGCTATTCTTTGTAATCTTATTGGGTATTGCAGTTTGACTCTGTACTCACCTCAGTATTTTTCTTTCTACAAAGTCTCTTTAAATTTTTTTGATAAGCATTTGCTTAATATTTGTTTTTCTTAAGCAAAATATTTATTGGTACATTTCAGATATACATGACAACATTCATCACTGGGAATTTGTACCTGCACATGACATATCTTGCTTCTTTTTTCCCATTGCTCCCCTCCCTCCTATCCCTATTCCTCTCCTTATATACAAAAGCTTTGTTTTCTATTATTTCCTTCTATTTTTTTTCTTGTTCCTTCTTTTCTCCCTCCTTGTTCCCCTTCTCATTTGAACATTTTCTTCCCATTTCCCATTATTTCATGATTTTGCCCTATAAAACATTCTCAGAGAGATGACCTCAGCAGCAATTCACTCGGGACCCCTCCTGTCTCTCAGGAGCTACTCCTATTCTCCAATAAAACTTTCCTACTCGTAAAAATAAACATATATTTTCTAAAGCTCAAAGACTAACCTAGATATACAGTGGACCATCAAGTTACAACCGGCCTCATATAGAAACAACTTGGGCTACAACTGGAATTTTAGTTTTAACTTAAAACCAAAGTCTTGAGTTATGACCCAAATGCTGGTTGCTTGTGTGGTTATAAACAAAAACTCATGACGGCAGAAAAGTGTATGATGACAGAAATGCAAATGTAAGCGTACATAAGTATCAGTCTAAACCCAGATGTACCTGTCTGTGGATGTGATATTGATCAGTGCTTTATATAATCTCATACTGGTCAGTGCTTTCTATAATCGGTACCACTACTGTTATCGGGGATTTAGCTCAGTGGTTCCAGCGCCTGCCTCCCAAGAACATGGTGCGGAGTTGTATCCCTGTTACCAAAAAAAAAAAAAAAAAAGGCCCCAAAACCGGGTGTGATGGCACACACCTGTATCCCACCCCCCTGCACTGGGCAGCTGAGGCAGGAGGACTGCCTTGAGTTCAAGGGCAGATAGAACTACATAACAAGATCTAGCCTTAAAAAAAAACAAACCAAAAAAGCTGGAAAACAAGCTAACAAAGGAAGGGAAGGGAAAGAAAGCAATCACACAAAAAAGAAGGAAATTGAGGAGAAACATGAGAGTGGCATTCATGTGACCGATTTTGTTAATAAGTATAGCATATATATATATTATATATGTAATATATATATCTACATACACTATCTTGACAATCTTACAGAGTAAAGATATTTATAAGGAAGGTAATGTTGCTAAGGTGTTACTCAAATTAGTAAGTCACCATCAACAGTGTTAGACAAGGTGGAATAGTTATTACTAGTGTGGATAATTTGCAGATATGGCAAATTATAGCCTGAGTCTATAATCTGTGAAAAAGCTAGGGCTAAATGCAGATCTCGTAAGGGTAATCCATCAACAAGTGATAACAGTGAAACATTTCCTGCCAGTAAGGTGTGGTTTCAGAGGTTCATAATGTAACTAGGTATGGTGAAGCAGCCAGTGCTGATAAAAGGGCTATTGAAAATTACATACATCACTTCAAAATGATGCCACAGAGAATTGGCTTTTGCTCTCATCAAGTCTTTCACTGTGATGAAACTGACCTTTTCTGGAAAAAAAAAACCTAGAAAAATATATAATACCCAGGAAGAAGAGAAAATGCCAAGATAAGATTACAGTAGAGCAAGTCAAGGCCGGAAGACAGGAATGAAAGTGACTCTGATCTGTTCTGTGCCAGCTAGGTTATTCGAGTGATCTTAATAAGCCCAACCAAAAAAGGCGCCAAGCAATGGAAGGACTCACATTTGAACACAAATATGTATCCAGATAGTGTTCTTTACCACTCCTCATACAAAAATGAAATTTCAATTCCAAATTAGGGTTCAAAGAGCACAGAAAATTCAGTAGAACTGAAGCATGAAATGACCACATCACATGGGAAGTGGCTTAATTTGCAGCCGAAGTTCTTGGCAAGAGCCAACATATACCAAGATGATGGTAAAAATCATCACTACATAAAAGAGAATGAAAGGATGCTTCTGGCTTCTGGATTCTAACATTTTAGAAGCAACAGCTCTTCCTGAGAGGATTACCGATTGACAACTAAAACCCTGAGTGAGGAAAACTACGTATCTATGTAGATGTCTACACATCTACAGTGATTTTGTTAACACGACCCAAATAAAGTTAGGCTAAAAATGGGGGTGAAATCCTAAATAATCTGAACAGGATGATTTCACCTGCTGATGAAACAGCACCATGAGAAACTGGATCATAATTATTTGGAAATGTGATAATTTATGGAGGTTGAAGAGTGGATAAAGGAAAATGGATTAATTATTTCTAATCTATTTCCTATATTTCTTGGTATAAACTTTAAAAACAAAAAGAGGAGCAACACATATTTTTTTAGCTATGTAAAGTTCTCCATGATTTGATTAGTGCTTGTAGCAGAATTCCAGCATGAATGGAGTACCCTCCTTCTAGGGTACTCAATACATATAAATTCCAAAAGCATCTATTAAAAAACATTTTCAACACTTTAAAAATGAGATACAATAATGATAACCAACTTGAACTGGAAATGAATTGGCAGCACAGAGCTCAACAGCCTTACATAAATCTTCACACTTGTCAGCCTTGTCTTTTATTGGTAGGCTAATTGATACTTGAGTATATCATCTGAATCATACAAGCAAGATAAATATTTATAAGTGAAAGACTGTAATATTTGAGAAGTCCAGAAAAGGGTTCTCACACTTGGTTTTATTGTTCTTTAATCACTAAACTGCTATATGTACTTATGTAAAAAAAAAAAAAAAGAGAGAGAAAATGCCAAGGCACGAGCCAATGAAAGATAGGCTAAACTTATTGCTAAGTGCCAATGTGAGTGATGACCTCAAGATAAAGTCTCTCTTGGTTTATCACTCTGAGACCTCTACAGTCTGCAGAAAACAAAGTCATGAAGAATATAGGCTACGGGTCATGAGGAGGTCTAACACAAAAGCCTGGGTAAGAGGAGTACTTTTTCTTGAGAGGATCAGGGAAGTTTCCTCTCTTACTGTTAAGAAATATCTAGAGGACAAAGGCCTACCACTCAAGGCTCTCCTTATCATGGACAATGCTCCCTCTGACCCATGAGATTTGGAAGAATTGGCTGAAGAATTCCTATGGCTCTCAGTCAAGTTCTTCCTACCTAATACAACTCCTCTACTGCAGCCTATGGACCAGTAGGTTATAGCTAACTTTAATAAGCTACACACCGAGAATTGTTCCCAAAGTGCTTCCAGATAGTCTCAGATACAGAACTCTTTAAGAATTCTGGAAGGAACATTACAACATTCTTTCATGTGTGGGGTTCACTGAGAAATCCTGGGCCAATGCCTGTCTAAGGATACTGAGATCTGCCTGGAAGAAAGTGTGGCCTAAAATTATACAGGAGAGAGACTTGAAGGCTGTGTAGAGGAGCCTGAGCCTTCAATTGACCCTGTGGTTGAGGACAATGTCACTGTAGCAGAGTCCATAGGCTTGCAGGTAGACAGTGGTGATGTTGAAGAACTGTTGGAGGAACACTCAGAGGAACTGTCTACAGAGGAACTTCAGCAACTTCTGAATGAGCAACAGAGATTGGCAGCTGAGGAGCTTTCTGAAGAGGAAGACGAGTATCAACAATCAGTGCAACAAAATTCTTCTGAAATAAAGGAAATCCTGAAAAAATGGACAAAGCTACAAACATTCGTAGAGAAGACCCACCCAGGCAAAAGCCAATTGTTGCATTCACTTATTGACAATGTTATGTCATACTACAGAACAGTGTTAAAGAAAAGACAGAAACAGACAACCTTAGACCAGTTTTAGTTCTAAAAAGGCTGAGACACAGCAAGTCAGAAGCAGGTCTACAGACTCTGGCAAGGAGAGAAAGGACACCAAAGAGCCAGATTCCTGATATTCTTATGGAAGGAGACTCTTATTTCCAAACATTAAACATCTTCCATTTAAGCCTCCCTTCCTGCAAGCCAAAAATGTCAACTTTAATTCTGAGTACAGTATGAAATTATTGTTTCTGGTAAACTAGGCACATTTTATAACTTTTTGGTGAGTACACTAGGAAAATTATTGGTGTTTCTGGTAAATTACATACATTATACAACCCTTTTTTACTATAAAAAGGTTAGTTAAGGGGTGCCTTGGGAGTTTCAGAACACATTATGGGTATTTCTACTATTTCTTATGGGAAAAATAGTCTTGACTTAAACCAACTTGAGTTACAACCAGCCTTCATGAATTTAAGTTCGTAAGTCAAGGGTACACTGTATAACAGAACATATTATTTCTTTTCTATCATATTGGGTCAGCTTAATGGTCCAAGAGTCATAAAAAGTTTATTTGTGAAATACAACAAATGCCCTTCAAACTAATAAATGTAAAGATAGTGAAGTTAAAAGAAATACCCATGACCCAGAAGTTTAAGTGAAAAACTTTTTCAAGTCTTTCATCAATGAACACTATATGAAAATATTATCACATTTCATTCTATAATTAAGGCAATATGAGTTCTTTTTAAAAAATCTGGATATAGCATTTTTTTCCAATTGATGTATTCTATACTTTCCAAATTTTATTTTTAAAGGCATAGACTTTTCTTCGTACCTAAAACTATAGCTAAAGATTGAATTGCAATGACTAAAGAAAGGCAGCAACAGGTAAGCATGGTAGTACAAGTCTAAACCTTAGCACTATGGGAGGCTAAGGTGAGAAGATCACAAGTGTGAGACCAGGCTGGACAACTTACTAAGACCCTGTCTCAAAGATAAAAATAATAAAGGCTGGGCATGTAGCTCAGTACAAATGCTCTGGGGTCAATCCCCAATACCACAAAAAAAAGGGGGGGGGGGGTAAATGTGCCACAGCAACACAAGATCCAACCTACTTGTTTGACCTCTTCGTGCCTGCAATAAGGGTTCTGGAGGTGTCCACAGAACACCCTAGTGCTTCCACCATGGAACAGTACAAAAAGTACTGGGATTAATATCAGAAATCGTATTACAAATACAGAAGAAAAGACAAAATTAAAAAATCACTCTTACTGCAACCACCAAGGTTAACAACTGATTCAACAAGGGTTACCAATGACCACTAAAACCAAGGAATGACAGGTTTTGGGAAAACATGATAGACACAATATACCCATGTATCACTCCACCGATTTCTTCTAGGTATGAAGGAGATGCTGAGGTTCTTTTGCTAGGAAGAGCTGTGAGGATTATTACCACTTTAACCGAGAGCTGTAGTTTGGATGCTGACTATCCCTCAAAGCCTGTGGTCAAAGGCCTGGTCCCCCAGGGTGGCACTCTTGGGAAGTCATGTCATCCTTAGGAGGGGCAAGTTATTGTGGGACTCAAGGCCCTTTCTCTCTTCCTTTTGCTTCCTGGCTAGGAGGTGAACACCTCTATACCACAGCACGGTCCTACCATGATGTGCTGTCTTGACAGAGGCCTAAAGCAATGGGGCCAATCGCTCAAACTGGAACATCTAAACCCATGAGCTAAAATAAATCTTTCTAAGTTAATTATCTCAAGAATTTTGTTGTATTAATAGAAAGCTAACCAAATGATCAAACAACTGATAGCATTAATACTGGACCCCTGACATATCCCTTCATATGACACAAGAAGTATCCATCTCTTATGATGTTCTTGCTAAAAATGTTTGATTCTCCATGAGAAAAAAAAAAAAAATCAGACATTTACAAAATATGGGAACCAAGCCTGGACTGGACTCTTCATAAAACAAAAATTAATGTGGTAAAAAACGAACAAAAGGGCCAGGGATTTAGCTCAGTGGCGTCACCGCCTGCCTCGCAAGCACAAGGTCCTGAGTTTGATCCCTGGTACGGCCAAAAAAAAAAGGGGGTGGTGGTGGTAAGGGAATTGCTCTGGATTTAGAGAAGAAACATACCAATCTAAATGTAATGGATGAATTTTAACTGAATCTTCAGTCAAAAGTAAAACAGGGGCCCAGGGATTTAGCTCAGTGGTTCCAGTGCCTGCGTTGCAAGCACAAGGTCCCGAGTTCAATTCCCAGTACCTAAAAACAAAAAAAAAAACAACAAAAAAAGTAAAATAGGTGTAAAAGAAAATTTTTTTAAACTAGAGAAATGTGAATATGGACTATGTACTATCTCAGATGATCTTATTCTTAAAGAATATATACTGAGAGATTGTGTTATGTCCAAAACTATAAATGATTTGGCAAAAAAAAAAAGGTATCCATGTGTAAATATATACAGTAGAACTATTAAGAGAAAGGAGACTGGGTTCAATCTAACTGGTGACTCTAGATAAAAAGTATATAGGCAATTTTTTTTTTTAACTTTGTGTGAGTATTTTCAAAATAACAGAAGTGGAGAGTGTTATGGTTTGAGTTTGGCCCGGGGGTGTTAGAAGTTTGGTTCTCAGTGTGGTGATGTCAAGAATGGGGTCTGACAAGGGAGTCCTTGTGTTACTGGGAGCCAGACTTCTAAGTTCTAAGGGACTCTTATGCTCCTGCCAGACTGAATGAAGAGTGACACCACCCCCCCAAAAAAAGAGAGTGAGCCCAACTGCCCAACTGTTCTCTGGCTTCCTGTTTTGCTCTGTGATCTCTTCCTCTTGCCCTCACTGCATCATGATGTGATCTGCCATGATGTGCTGCAGCCAAGAGGGCCCTCACCAGAGCTAAGTCGAAGTCTTTGAACCTCCAGAACTGTGAGCTAAATACATTGCTTTTTAAAATAAAGTTAGCCTACCTCAGATTTCTCATTGTAATAACAGAAAATAACAAATAAAGAAGGGAAAGATCATTAAGTTTCCTTCAACACCCAGGGAAGGGTAGTAGTACTATACAGAATAAAAGTCACCCTGTAGTGAAATGCTCAAAAGTAAACCGAATATACACATAACTTTGACTATTAACTCCAACCTGTCATTTTCAAACAGCATTTTCTTTCTGGAAACAGATCTTTACCAAATCTGGAAAAGATGATATGAACGGCTCCTTAAACTCATTTCAACTATGTACATCAATGGAAAAATAAAAAAGTTATTTCAGGTAAGTATGTCATTCTCCATGTAATAGATCAAAAGGACAGAAGAAGTAAGTCCAAATCTAATACAGAACACTTAAATTGTTCATCTTACCTCCTAAAGCCTAGAATTAGGCTTTTTCTCAAAGAATTAAATGACAAAGGCAATGTATTTGACTTCACTGCAAAAGAAAAAAAAAAATCACCAAGTAAATTTCAGACCAAACAATCAAAAACCCCTGAATTAACTTATTTAATAACATTTTTGATACCTTTCTACTTTCAGTTGAAAAATCTTATTTAAAAAATGAAAATGTTTTCATAGAAAATTAATTAGATAATGTGGTAATATAGTAGTACCTTGGGTCGTGAATGCTTTTGTTTACAAATAATTTGGTTCACAAAGAGAAGTATTTGGCAAAATATTTTGTTTGCAAACTGTATCAGGTGGCAAACACAACTGTGGCCATGTTTCCCACAAAAACACAAACATGGCCATCTTTTCCAAAACCGTAGAACAAATTTAAGTTTGTGGATCACGGAAGGTACCACTGTACATATTTGTAATATACACCATCCTTTTAAGCATTTTTCTTCATGTTCGTGATGTAACTTATATAAATGGTAATGGTTAACATGTCAGTATACTTGAATCACGCTGCTACACAAGTGAGGCCAGGAATTACTGGACACTTTAATACTACAGAGAGAGACTTGTAATGACTCGTCCTTTAAAGACAGGTGGTGAGAACATACTTTTATTGTAAGAGTACTGTTGCGTTCTGCTGAACTATTTATACTTTCTCGTCCCATTTTCCACCATGATCAGTGACCTGATAAAAGTCATAATAAAATAAGTCTTTATAACCAATTTGTATTAATATTTTACTTCTCTGAGTATTTGTTTTCTATACTACTCATTTTGTTATTTAACAGTTAACAACCTTGCATGTTTCTATACTGATATTTGCCTCAGTGTAAGACTCAGGCATTACACTATTTTCTAGATTTGTAGACAGAATCTCACTCTGTAACCCAGTCTGGTCTTGAATTCACCATCCTCCTGCTTCAGTCTCCCAAGTGCTGAGACTAACTACGGCAAACACCATCACACCTGGCCTTTATATTGCTTCTTCATATAACCTTTGCCATGACTAGAAGGCACAGATCACCAAAGGTACTTCCTCAATTTATTTTTCTCTGCAATTTTACTATAAAGGCATCATGTTGTAAGAAACTAATTTAATCTTTTCATTCTAAACGTAAAGTAGCTTCTGAATGATACAAGATGAGTAGAATGAGAGAGGAATTCACAATTGAAGCAAATTCTGAATACTATTTAAGTGAAACAATATGCATAATTTAATTTTTTTTTAATGGGCGGGAAGAATCACAATCATGTGTAAAATTTTTTCAACTCATTTAAGTATAAATAAAAAATTAACCCACACTGAAGAATTGTTTTAGATCAACTTTTATATCACTTGAACAGGAGCTTAAGCTTATCAGTGATTTTATAGTACTAAAAAACCTAAAAAATAATTTTTAAAATGATTTGCACTTAGTAATTCAAGGACTTTTAAAGTGGACACAACCACATGCCTCTTACCACCTTTAATTTTGCTTGATCAAATTAACTTTCATGCCTACAGATACATATGGGAGGATGTGTCCTAGAACTTCACACAAACCCGAGCAAGAAAATCCGTCCTTGTGATGCGGTAACCAACAGTGCATACCTAAGAGCTGCTCAAAGCAAGTAGCAGCAATCACAGAACTGTTCTTCAAAGACCCATAAATCCAAGTTGGAAGGAAAGGTATTGACAGGAGGAAGTGCTAATATTCTTTAGTCTGTCTGTCCCTGGCATTTTCCTTTTTCAAATTTATTAAACAACTTCTTAAAAATGTACTTTTATACTGTTCAAAATAATATTTCACAGAATATTGTCAAGTTATTTTTTCCTTCAAAAGGTAGCCAGAAACATTATCAGCAAGCTGGAAGGCTGTTAACAAAAAAAGCATCTAGTTTCCTTAGCAACAAACAAGTTGAAAAAAATCAAGAGGTTGACAATAAAGTGGAGTAGATGGCATGATAAAAGGAAAAGGCAGCTCTTGTGTAGGCACCATAAGAGGCCAGACTCCTGCACTAATGCTTCTTTTTTCATCTTGTCAGTATGGAAAATCTATGTATTATACAGAGTGGAGGGCAAAATCAACACACTCAGAATGCAGCCAGCATTACCACACAAACTTTCACTCATAACCATATCTCTAACAGTCACCAATTTTCATGCTGGACGTTGTGCCTTTTCCTTACAATATTAACTTTTTTTTTTTTGGTGCCAGGGATTGAACTCAGGTCCTTCGCTTGCAAGGTAAGTGGTGGAACCACAAAGCCAAATCCCAGGCCCCACAATATTAACTATTTTTAATTAATGAACTATTTTCAATGACATGTACACAGGTAAAAATAATCTTGGTTTTACAAAGCTTCTATCTATAAAATTTGGCTATGCATTTATTAGAGGTTAACTTTTAACATTTTAGGGAGATAAAAATTGGTATGTTTGTGGATTTTGGTTTCAAATGATGTATTTTTCACAAGAGACAAAAACTTAGCAATTAACATCATGGTCATGTCAAAAAATGAAGACTTGGGGCCAGGGATTTAGTTCAGTGGTTATGAAACTTGCCTCACAAGTACCATGTCATGAGTTCAGTCCTTGATACCGAAAAAAAAAACCAAAAACTTTAAGGAACATTTTACTTGTTAAAAATAAAATGTGCGGGCCGGGGATTTAGCTCAGTGGTTCCAGCGCCTGCCTCACAAGTGCAAGCTCCCGGGTTCAATCCCCAGTACCA
>NW_004624738.1:25423226-25469841 GCF_000247695.1 Heterocephalus glaber
AAAATAAAATGTGCTAGGGCCAGGGATTTAACTCAGTGGTTTCGCTCCCTGCTGTGCAAGCGCAAGGACCCGAGTTCGATCCCAGGTACCAAAAATAAATAAATATGTGCTGCTGGGGATTTAGCTCAGTGGTTCCAGCACCTTCCTCACAAGCGCAAGGTCCAGAGGAGTTTGATCCTTGGTGCTACAAAAATAAATAAATAAATAAATAAATAAATAAATAAATAAATATGCTATGGTGAAAAGAATTAAGTCAGAAGATCTTGCTTTTGGCTCAAAACACTTTAACTAGCTTGGATAAATCATTTAACCTCACCATTTGTTTCTTCATAATAGCTGTTAAAATTATAGATGTTAAGTTTAGAAAGCATTTTCATCAACAAGATCGCATCCAATTTGCACAATCCTTCTCCCAAGACAGATAGGCAGCACTATGTCAATTTAAGGACACTGAAGCAAATGGAGGTTAAGAAACTTGCTCCAGGTCACCTATCAGCTTCTGTATTATAAGCAGCATCTGAGCCTTCAGGTTCAGGTCCAGGCTTCACTCTTTTAACACTCTGTTATTTAAAAGGTCCTTCCAAATTTAAAATTACTTCCCAACTATCTCCACGTCACAAACTTGCTCATCAGTCTGACTTTAACAAAATATACAAGCTTCCTTGCTTGCACTGCATGAACTACCCTGCATGCCCTCATAGTAACTGAAATCAATACCTGTCAGGGATGGGGATTTACCTCAGTGGTTCCGGCGCCTGCCTCACAAGTGGAAGGTCCCGAGTTCGATCCCCGGTACCAAAAAAAAAAAAAAAAAACACACACAAACAGTAGTATTCTTTAAAGAAATCAATACCTGTCAAGTTTAAAGCTAATAGGTCATACTTACAAAATGATAAAACAAAGTCTAAGTTCCCTTTTACTGCTTCACTTCTCAATTCAGCTATACCAAATGAAGTACTTTCAGGTAGACATTCATTTTCCTAGGAATAAAGCATATGTCAATGAATATACCATACAGGTTTCTCATTTCTTGAACATTTCTTTTTACCACCATATTCTCTGATAATCTACAATTTTTAAAACTTCTACAAAAACGTGTAACTAAAAAATTAAATTTGGCAAAAGCTTCAAGACAGAGCCCCAACATTCCAAATTAAATGCTTATCTAAAATCAAATAATCTGGACTGGGCATGGTGGTGCACACCTGTAATTGCTGCACTTGGGAGGCTGAGGCATTGCTGAGTTTGAGGCTAGTCTGAACTACAGAGACCCTGTTCCAATAAATAAATAAATAATAAATAAATAAACACAGATAATCTGTTATCCTTTGAGTGTTTTCTTTCTGTGAAGTTTACTATTGAGGACCCTGAACAATTCTCTCAATAAAAATTCAAATAGAACTAAAATGATATTTTGAAATTTTTGCTGTTTTTTTGGGGGGGGTACCAGGAATCTAACTTGGGACCTTGCACTTGGGAGGCAGGAGGTAGAACCACTGAGCTAAATCCCTGGCCCAATATTTTGAAATGTATAGTGACTTTAAGTATTTCACCACTTGTCCCAATGTTATTTATTTAATAATTTAAGTATATGAACCAAAATTTCACACAAATATATTTATTGAATCATTTTATAATAGCACAGTATGAAAAACTGCATGGATAATAACAGACAATAAAAATAATTATGGTACAGCCATACAATAAATCAGCATAGAGCATAAAAGAATCTGCAGACATATATTGCTAATCGAAAATTATCAAATGGAAAGTCACTGAATACGAACATTGCTTGCTAAGAGATTTCTTAAGCATATTTACATCTGAAAGAATACATATTTTAAATAAAAATGTCTGACTCAAAGAACTGTGGACGAGTTAAGTCGTTTTAACATTAAGATCTTCTAGTTTATCAATGAATATATTGTATACTGTTTAAAGCTGATGAACAAAAAGTATTTTTAACACATCCTAAAAATAAAAAGCGTTTCATTTATATATACATAAATATATATAAAATAGTAATATTTTTACAAAGCTTTAAAAGATTATATACAAATGACCGTATGACCAGCCCTTAGCTCAATGACTTTTTTTTTTTGATAGTGGGGATTGAACCTAGGGGCTTTGCACTGAGCTACATCCTCAGCCCTTTTCTAAATTTTGAGACAGGGTCCCACTAAATCTCCAAATTGCCCAGACTGATATTGAACTTGTGATCCTTCTGTCTCAGCCTCCACTATATTAAGATTACAGGCATGCACTACCATAGCCAACTTCACCCTCGATTTCTGAACATTTAGTAAACACTTGCTACGCTTTTGGTTAAGAAAACCTAGGAGATAGCTTCATGTAACTTATAGTTACAACAGATATAAGAGTTTAGAAAGTGTTTTCATTAACAAGATCTCATCGGATATTCACAATAGTGTACCTCCCACAAGGTAGACAGGTAGTACTATCCCAATATAAGAAAACTGAAGCAAAGAGAGCTTAAGAGACTTGGTCCAGGGCCGGGGACTTAGCTCAGTGGCAGCACACCTGCCTCACAGGCGCAAGATCCTGAGTTCAATCCCTGGTACCAAAAAAAAAAGACTTGCTGCAAATTTACTACTAAAGTTGTATCTTTATAAACTGATAAAACATTAGAAAAATAGTCTCTTCAACTAAACAAAACCACACTAGTACTCACCTGCAAAAGAACACGTACTGACTCTACATTATCAAAGGATGGCAACACATAATTTACGTATGTCTCCTGATCGGGCTCTACTCCCACTTCACGCATTGCTTTGAGGATATCAATTATACCTGTTAGGTAAAATACAGAAATGAAGAACTTGGAATAAAGTAACAAAAGATCAGAAAGTTCAGTTCAAATACTTTCTATATTACAATGTAGGAAAATTACTCAGCATTTTATCTAAGAGAAGGCAGAAAAGCAAAAGAAGTGGGAGAAATGATGATAAAAGTTAATTCTTCCTTTCTTCATCTTCCTGTTATTGACTACTAAGAAAGTATCCTAAAAAAATAAGAACCAGATACATCATGTAAAGGTGCTTATTCCCAATGATGAATATCACCATACTGTATACCTAAAATGTATCAATAAACTTAATGAATTAAAAGAGAGAATAACTTACCCTCAGAAAAAATTATGACAAGAAAACTTAAAACAATTAAGCAAGAGGCCTAACACTTCTAGCACCCCAAATGAATAATGATTATAAAACATTAGCATCCCCAAGTGTGGCAGTGTATGGCTGTAACACCAGCACTTGGGGGATCCAAGGCAGAAGGAATGCCATGAGTTCAAAACCAGCCTGTGCTACGTAGTGAGACCTAGTCTCAAAAAAGAAAAAAAATTAGCATAATCAAAGCAGTGATGGACTTACACAGTAAAATTTGACAAGAATACACGGGGCATGGGCCAGGGATTTAGCTCAGTGGTTCCACCACCTGCCTCGAAAGCCCAAGGCCCTGAGTTTGATCCCTGGTACCAAAAAAAAAGAATACAAGGGGCAGTGAAAAGCGATTGTGAGAATGGCATAAGAGTATTTGTCAAAGATAAAACCAGTTTCAAAAAGTGTGTTTAGCAGGGACTGCTGGCACATCCCTACAATCCCAACTACTTGGGAAGCTGAGGCAAGAGGATCACAAGTTCAAAGCCGGCCTGGGTATTTCATGTCTCAAAAAACAAAATAGTAAAGGTCTGAGGATATAGCTCAGGGGTACTGCACTCCAAGTTCAACCCCCAGTATCACACACAGAAAAGGGGAGTTTCTATAAGCTTAAGTAAAAAATCCTATATTTGTTACTAACTTCTGACTTCATATTTTACAACTTAAGAATGAAAAATGAATAGAGAACTGATTCTAGTGAATTATTATCTCATTGTATTTAAAATTCATTTAAAAGGCAGGAGATACAATTCAGTGGCGGAGCTCTGACCTACTGGGTTCAATCCCCAGTACCATAAAAACAAAACAAAAATAAACAAAAAAACTTAAAAGTTTAGTAAATTGTTCCTTCTAACCCTAAGTCACAAAAATATCTTCACTAACTTTTATCTTTTTTTTTTTGGTACTGGGGATCGAAAGGCAGGCAGTGGAAGCACTGAGCTAAATCCCCAGCCCCCTTCATTAACTTTTTTTTTTTTCCTTCACTAACTTTTAAAAGTCATTTCACATTTTCCAAAGCCACAATTAGCTTCACATAGTATGAACTGATTTCTTGATATTAAATCCAGTTGATTCTAGAAAACTACTTGGGTATCACCTAATTTGACAGAGGCCACAGTTTGGTAAAAAGGACACGTTTATTTCCCTTTTTAAAATTTATCATTTAGTTGCACGACTTTCACATTATTAAAACTTCCCCTAAAAGTCCTTGTTCTGGACCCACAATATCTCTTACAGAAAAATGAGATTTCTAGAGCTAGAGATGTAACTCAGCGACACAGTGCTTGCCTGGCAAGCATGAGGTCCTGAGTTTGATTCCCAGTACCCAAAAAAGAAATTATGTATCTGTAAGTTTGTCATATAAAGCACTCTAGAACAAATACCTGATTATAAATTCTGAGTTAAGAAAGATACAGGTAAGTCTAACAACATTATTAAATATCTGCACAATTTTTAGATAAAAATTCAGACTATGGATAGAGTATTTTAACTTTGATGAGTTCAATATGTGTAAAATTACCTAATATTACCTAAAAACAGACCAACGAACAGAACAGAGAACCCTGAACATAGCATAAAAATCAGCTAATTTTTTTGAGACAGGGTCTCGCTATGCAGTCCAGGCTGGTCTTAAACTCACTATTTAGCCTAGGCTGACCTCAAACTCATGGCCAACCTCCTGCCTCAGCCTCCCAAGTGATGGAATTATGGGCGTGTGCTACACCAGGCTAGTCAAATAATTTTTGACAAGACATCAAAAATACAACGAAGACTGCGCAAGCGCAAGGACCCAAGTTTGATCCCCAGTACCAAAAATAAACCCACACCAAAAAAAATACAATGAAGAAAGAATATCTCTTCAATAAATAGTGCTGGGAAAATTGAATATTCACATGCAAAAGAATGAAACAGGACCCTTATCTAACTTTACACAATTCAAAATGGAATAAGGATTTAAACTATAATCTATAAAAGAACCCATAAAATTCCTAGAAGAAAACACTGATCTTACCAATAATTTTTTGGATTTGACACCAAAGCACAGGCAACAAAAGCAAAAATAAGTGATATTACAACAAACTAAAAGCATCAGGGTGACAAAAGAAACAATCAACAAAATGAAGAGGCAAGTATAGAACAAAAGTATTTGTGAACTAAATATCTGCTAAGTATCTAATATAGTTAAGAAAGTCTTAAAACTTAATAGCCCCCCAAAATTTTTTTTTAAATGGGCAAAAGACCTGAATACACATTTCTTTAAAGAAGACATGCAAACAGGTTTGCAAAAAAATGCTCAATATCACTAATCATCAGGGAAATGAAAATCAAAACCCTAATGCGTTAGACCTCACACCTGTCAGAATAGCTACTGTTGCTTTGGGGGTGAAGCTGTCTTAAAGTGCCTGCCTAGCATGCACAAGGTCCTGGTTTTGGTCCCCAGCACCACAAAAAACAAACAAAAACCCAGAATGAGATTTATCAAAAAACAGAAAATGCTAAAGGGAACCTTAGTGAACTGTTGGTAGAAATGTAAATTGGTCTGTCCCTTAGGGAAAACATTATGCAAGTTCCTCAAAAACTTAAGAACTACTATGTGACCCAGCGATCTACCTTTATCTCAAAGGAATACCTACTATCCATGTGCACTGCAGCGCTATTCACAATGGCTAAGATGAGGTAACAACAGGCTGGTGACGGATAGATTGAGAAAAGAAAATGTTGTAGGGCTAGGAATGCAGCTCAGTGGTAAAGCACTTCCTTAGCATGTGAGAGGCCCTGGGCTCAATCCCAAGCACCACCACACACACAAAAAAGGAAACATAGTGTATGTATGTGTGTGTGTGTGTCTATGTAATAATACCAGCTTTTAAAAAGAAATCTCACAATTGGCAGCAACATGGATAAACCTGAAGTACATTATGCTAAATAAGCTAAGCCCCACACAGAGAGACAGACACTGTGCAGTCATGCAGTTTAATG
Source organism: Heterocephalus glaber (assembly GCF_000247695.1). The sequence continues at coordinate 25,429,388 of NW_004624738.1, forward strand.
ACTTTTCAGTCAATGACCAATTACACAATGGCGGTCCCATAGGATCATAATGGAGCTGAAAAATTCCTATCACCTTGTGACTGTGTACTTACTGTATTACAATTGCCTAAAAAAATTCAGTAGTGTTATGTTGTATAGGTTTGCAGCCTAGAAGCAAAGGGCTGTAATATATAGCCTAGGTCTATAGTAGGCTGGATTTTTCTAAGTAAAATTCTATAAACTCTGAACAATGATATTGTTCCTTTTTCATTCTTGTTTTTGTCTTCTAACTATACTAAAGGATGTAGATCCCTTGTCATTCTGGGCTCCCGTTGTTTAGTCCAACTTGCTGAAAATGCATTATTCTAAATGGTGACTTTTAGCCGGGCACGGTGGTGCTGCACAACCATAATCATTAGCATTTGGGAGGCTAAGGCAGGAGGATCGCCATAAGTTCAAGGCCAGCCTAGGCTACATAGGGAGTTCAATGGCATCCTGAACTGCATAGTAAGATTGTCTCAAAAAACAAAACAAAACAAAACAAAACAAAAACCCAGGTCTAAATGGTGACTTTTCCATTTCTGCCACAGAGGAAATTACTAGTAAGATGAGCCAGGAATAAGTCATTATTAGAATCTCATTTAAAGGCAGAAGATGGCTAAATTGGCAACCAGGAAAATTCAACAGAAATTTGATCATCCTACTGTGGAAAATTATGCGTTTAGTTTTATCTGTCACTAAATATCTTTTTTTGATTTCTCAAAGGGTTTATTTTTTATTAAATACTCTGCACATCCTCCATCACTGAAATCATTATCTTTTTTATGTTATTTCTAAGAATTAATATATGACTTTCACTAGACAAAGAACAAGTCTACTAAACTAAAAAGAACCTTAAATTATAGAAACTACATATACCATTTCCCTTTTGCATGAAAGATCCCAACACATATTTCACTATCTAGGTTTTTTAAAAATGTAAATCAACTAATAATCTCTTGTACTCTCATGTCATTATTTCTCAACACAGCATAAGTTTCTGTATTTTTCCAGGTAAAATCTTCACTGAGTAAACAATTTAGTAACTCTTTTTTCAAATGTTCTTAATGTAAAAAATGGCACCTAATTTCTCAAGGATAGCTAAGAATTTTTATAAAATACATACAGCATAATATTTACAAGTCTACTATGAAGTTATAATGGTATAAAAAGAGTATTTAAACAGGAAGACAGAAATTCTCCACCCTATTCCCAGCACAACTGACAGTGAGATTACAGAACCTAAGGTTAGTCTCTGAATCCCCGTGGCCCTCAGTTCAATCATTAATTTAACGTGTTTTCAACAAGGTAACTCTGAAATCTATATTCTCAGATTCTAAGAAAAATGGATTCAAGATAAAGCCCATCTTCTACTAGTTCAACTAGCTGTGACTATGGGAAGAAATTACCTAAATTCTTGTATGTTTACTAAGTAATAATAATGTAGTAGCCAATTCAAGTCTAGATGCCATGATATGGTTTAGGAAGGCAAATTTACCTGATAAACATTTCAAAAGAGCACCAAAAGTATTTTCACACTTGTGTAAACAATGCTAATATACCCAGAGTTTGATGGAATGATGTAAACTTTCTATGCTTCAAAAATACCGAGTTAAAAGATTACTTCTTGGAGCTTTCAGAACTAGAGGATAGACAAAGAGTTAATCAACTAGCATATTGTTTTCATAAAGACTTCTCTAAAAAGGATTTAGAGACTTTTATAGCCAGAAACAATTAGGGAATACTTGTTTCACTTCACTATTTCCTTTAAACCAGAAGACAGCTATATATTTAAAATAAAATTGCAATATGAAAGTCTGCTAAAAGCACTTTTTTTGTTGTTTGTGCATTCTGTTTGTCACCTAATGTCACACTAACAACTCTGCATCTCATTCCAAAGCACATTATACTGCGAGATAAAATGAAAAAGACCATTTTTTGTTTCCCCAAGGGGGGAAGTACTTCTGTTAAAAGCACCTTTTTATGAGACTACTCTTTCTGAATTACCAATAATGCAAACCAAGGAATTAGATACTGTACTCTAAAATTTAATATTTGTTCAATTCTTATTCATATCCTATAGACATCCCATGTGTACAAGGGAAAAGTATGCTAAATGCTTAAACGTACTTAAGTACCTGAAAGACTGAACATTTCTTTCCTTCAATCAGCAGGCTGTCAGGTCATGAGCACTCATTCTGCAATAAAAGTTTTCTTGTTTTTCCTGTTATTGTAACCTAAGCTCAGTTAAGAATAAACTGGTCCACAAAGAAAATGGCCACACTCTGTTCTCAGGAACCAGATTACACATAACTTTCTTAAGGCTAGACAAACTAATTTCAAACACTAAAGAGTTTTTAAAATAATGTACTACTGTTTAAAACTAGACCCATTAAGTTTGAATATAAAGGTCAGATGTAAAAATAAAATCCATGTGTTTTTTAAATGCTTACATAATACTTCACTATGATTTAACACAATTTCACATTCACATAAGATCTAATACTCAAGAATAAGTATGCTTTCCCAAAGAACTCAATCCAATGTATATACAAACTTCTATACAGCTCTCTGAACAGTTACAAATCAAAAAAGGGCAAACCTAACCTTGAACATTTCTCTCCTTCTGATGTCCAACTAGCAAAGGCCAGAAATAGTGAGTTCTGACAGGAAAACCTTCTTCTTTCAAAGCCTTTATTAGAGTTTTTGCCAAATCTGAAAAAGATATCACAAAATATCACCCAAGTGACCTCTACAAAACACGTTGATGTTGGTTTTAATTAAAACAATACAGTACCTGTTTTACTGCCTTGTAAAGCACAGTGGAGTGTGAACTGCAAAGGAGTAGTATGCATTTGGGCATCCTTCAACTTCTTACAGTAGTCTATCAGTTTCTCTGCAGGCTGGAGAAACAAAGTCCTATCAACTACATTGGCAAATATTCTACTACTTGACCTCCTGAAAATATTCTACCACTTTGGAGTCAAAAATTTTGAACCTCTCATCCTTTTTACCACACAACAAATCTTACAATACAAATACAGATTTTTATAATATTTATAATTGGTCTAATCTTGTAATTTTTTTTTATATTTTAAAGAATCTTATTTTACTGCCAATTACACCATCTACAAAGCAGAAATGGACAGGATACCGTATTCATGGTCACACAATGTCGTAAAAAGAAATTGCCAAAGTTAGTCAGACTGCCTTCCCTCGATACAGGACATGCTAATAAAACTTGCAATGCTGTATCTTCCAATTTTTCAGTGACTAAAAGCAAAATGAGGTTCATTGCATCTGCAAAGAAAACAAAGACATCTTTTGTTATTAAACTGAACAGTATTTTCACATGGCAATCATTACTAAAGACAAAATTAGGAATTGCAAATACCAAAAGGATATGTCTGCCTAAATAACAATAAAACACTTTTAAATAACATTCCCACATCCTCATTAACTCCCAGTTTTTAGCTTATTTAGCTAATTTCTAAAAAACGTATGTTCACTAACCACAATCTCCTATTGTTAGAGTATGCCCTTATGCCATGTAAGAAATAGCAATTGATACTTGTATAAAAATCATGTAAATAAAAAATTTTTAGGAACTAGAGGGACGGGGTTGCATTGGAGGGGCGGAACATGTGGGAAAAGGATGGAGACGGTGACAGGCAGAGCTCGAGGGAAGGGGTTCAGAAGCTTGGAAAGAGGAGAGGAAGTGTGGGCAGAGCTGAACTGCAACCATTCCTTCAGAACTGACACCACAAAGCTCCAGCATAGGTACCAGCAACTCCAGCATCTTGTTCACCCAGATCTCTTCAGCCAGAGGCCCCAGTCGAAAAGGAATTATCAGAGAAACATTCAACTTTGGTGAATGATGCCTATAAGACTCTTCTGGCCCCACTGAGAAGAGGATTATACCTAGTAAGCTAAGGTTCCATGGAATAGAGATTCCTGAAGGGACAGATTATGAAATGGACAATCAGCTCCTCATGGAAATAATAGAAATTAATGAAAAACTTGCAGAAGCTCAAAATGAAGCTGCCATAGAAGAGACTGAATCCACTGTCAGAGCTAAACAGAACGAATTTATTGAACATGTGAGCAAAGCTTTTGAACAAGATGACTTTGAAAAAGCCAAGGAAATTTTAACAAAGATGAAATGCTTTTCAAATGTAGAAGAAAAGATCAAGTTAAAGAAGACTTCCCTCTAATTGCTAAAGTATTAAAAGTAAAGCCCCCCCCCAAAATATAACAAAAACAAAATAATAAAATAAAAAAGTTGTCACGGGGGGGGGGGATTTTTAAAAAAATACCTGGAATATATCTTCTTTCATAGGTAATTTTTTCCAAAACCTCTGAAACATACTGAGGATACCCAGCTTTACTGAAGCTAAAGATAAGTTGCAATAAATCACGGTCCATAAGGTACAGATCAGACTTCTGCACTTTCTCTAGAGTCTGCAAACAGTTCCAGAAATTAGAACAAGAAGTTAAAAACCAATGGTTTCTTAATTATTAAAGCTAAATAAATAAAAATGCCAATATTCAAAAGTTTAGGAACAAATAGCATCAAAAGACTCAGAACTTCATTTTCTTCCTTTTTTATTAGTGCATGTTTGCAGTACACTATGATCACATTCCTATGATCACACTCCTCGCAAAGAGGTGGTACATGGACATAACACATCTAAATTCTTTTCTGATCCCTTTCCACTCCTCTGCCTCCCCCTCTCTCTATCTCTTGGTCCCCCTCCCTTCTGCAAAAGCACTATCTCTCTATTTAAGACTTCTTTAAAAAGGAAATATTTTAACAATAACCATCAAGGTACCAAACAAAGAATTTTCCTTAACTACTACTCTATAATGAGCTTTAAAAAGAGTTCTGCGCTTTTCTGCTTAATGTAAAACATAAGTTTATAAAAATGATGTTGTTTATTTACATGATGAAAGTCATACCTGCTTTACATGATCAATGTCACCCTTCTCAGCATATGCATTCAATAAGGCCAGGTATGTGTCTGGACCAGGCTCAATTCCAGTCTCTCTCATCACTGTCAGAATATTTTCTGCATTCTCCATATCTCTAGAAGTTAATTCAAAAAACATAAAATAGATTATAATACTGTAAAACATGATAAAATTAATCTAAAATGTATTAGCAGCTGGGAATGATAGTGCACGCCTATAATCCCAGCACTTGGGAGGCTGGGGCAGGAGAATCACTGTAAGTTCCTGGCCAGTCTGGGCTACATAGTGAGTTCAAGGCCATCCTGAACTACAAACCAAGACACGGTCTCAAAAAACAAAACAAAACAAAGCACATTACTAGTGTTTATTAAAATCAACAATTTTAAGTACTTGAATTATGATGCCAAACAAAGATAAATATATATTAAACTGATTGTATATTTTGAAATAATAAAGATCATAAACACCTGAAATATCTTTTTTCACTTGTAGGGATTAAACCGAAAGCCTCATGCATACTAGGCAAGCACGCTATAACACTAAGCTAAATCCTCATCCCTAACATCTGAAATTTTTATATGTAACTTTCCTTCCCCAATAAATTATATACTACTTACACAGATATTAAATAATGTACAGTACTTATTACATTAAGTATGTTATGACTCAGATGTATTTACCTTATTCAAGAATAACATTTTGTAAACTCCTCATGAAAACTAAAAATATCTTACTTCAGATCAAGCTGAACTTTTTCTCCTTTTTCAGTACCAAAAACTGGATCAAGGGGCTTGGAAACAAGCTACATTCCCAGGCCTTTTATTTGTTATTTTGAGAAAGGGATTCACTAAATCATAAGCTGCCCATGCTGGGCCAGAACTTGCAATCCTACTTCAGCCTCCCAAAGTGCTAGGATTACAGGTGTGTTCTCATCTTAAGGCCAATTTTTTAAACTTATTTAAAAGTTTTGTATAAACAAGAGCAAGTTATTAAAATACCAATATGTTCTGACTTACACAGTCCAGATCTTTTCTGAAGTACAGATAAAATGTTATTTGAATTTTTCTATAATTTTCTAAAGCTTAAAACCTTGGATAAAAACCAAAACCTTAGGTTGAATATTACCCAGCTGTTGCGTGCCCTGTAACAAGAGCACTGAATACTCCCTCTGTAACTGGAAGGTCCTTATTCTTCATAAATTCAAGAATCTTGCTGCAAAAAAAAAAAGAAATGACACTCCTTAAAAGTATACCAGACACTTTTCACATGTATACATTAGCCCTGGAGTTATATTTATTTAACACATGCTTGTTTTAAAAACTACAATAAATAAAACTGATCCCCTTTTCATAAAACCCTACTACTTGAACTATCAATAATGTTGAAGTGCTCTTGCTAAAAATATTAGGTAGTTTTTTAAAAGGCTAATTGTTCTGCATTAGTAATTAACCTTTAAAAAGCACAAAATTTAATAACATTTACTTAAAAGTAAGATAGCACATTTCAATTTATCCTTATATCACAAGCCTTCAATCCAAAAGTGGCAATAAACTGTACATAAGCAGAGAAATGCAGTTGCAATTGATTTTATATGAATCAATGAGACAACAAGAATATTCCTAGTTTTATAAATGAACTGCTGAAATGGCTAAAAACATTTCCCTTAGAAAATATTCTTTTAAAAGGCAAGAAGCCAGCTTTAATACATCAAGAATTTCATGCCTCTGCTCCAATAAAACCACAGCATTTTTTAATTGAAACAGCAATTTTTATCTTTCCCTCTTATACAATTTTATTTATCTAAGTTGTATTACCAAATTTGCTACATTAAAATACTTCTGAAATAATTACCCTTATTAAAAAGACACTACAAAAATAAGCAGAATAAATATATTCTACCTTTACAAAATTTACAAATTTGTTTGCATACACCTACATTTATAGCTTCTTACCTGGCACCTTCAATATCTCCTACATTACAGTAAGCAGCAATCAGTCTCTGGTAGGTCACCTATCAATGAAATAGGTTGGTTAATTTTTCTTAATATTGTTTTTGTAAGTTTAGAAAAAAGGGGTGTTGGAGGAGATATGACCAGTCAATATGCACAGTAGTTGATCTACATACTCGATTTGGTTGAATATTTGCTTCCTCCATTTTTGCCAGGAAATCAGTAGGTGAAAATTTATATTTATTTTGAAGATAGACTTTGAGTAAAGCATTGTAGTGACTCACATCATACACAGTACCTACAAATAAAATTTAAATCAGATTTTTACACCAACATTTAAAAATCATATCCTTTATCACAACTGAAGTCATCTGTACCTAAATTTTTACTGTACCATTTCACCCATTTATCTTAACACTTAGACCCACACACAGTATACAAATATCCTGCCAGAACAGAGCAACTTAAGCATGTAAGACGTAATAACCGAATTACTTTACAGTTCTAAGTAACTGCCTGTTCAGATATTTATTAAAAGGTCTCTTGGCTATGAAGCACAGTGTTTTCTTTCTGGTAGAAAATGTCAACAATACTTCTATATTTAAGTGACTGAAAGATTTTCCTATATAAAGCAGCCTTCACTATTTCACAGATGGATTGTGACTACAGTTCTTTGAAACAAGTGGTATTGGGCTCAGTGGTGCCACCACCTGCCTTGCAAGTGGAAGGTCCCGAGTTCGATCCCCAGTACCAAAAAAAAAAGCAAGTGTTGTTGGTAATTTTTCTTATTTTACTACCATGCTACTCAACACCTTTGTATGAAAGACTCTTTCCATCTTAGTTGCTGAACACTCTTTCTAGTCTACTAGCTTCACTGACTTGTAACCCTATGCCTCATTTTCCCTTTGTATCCACACAGCCTAGGGGGGGTCCACATCAATCAGGGCTACCACTCAACTGTGACACCATAATCATCATCTCAATCTAGGTTAATAAGTTTTCCTAGTTTTCATGAAGTAAATTTCATGTCCTTATCCAATTGCCTATGGCCCAAAGGCCTATAGTTATTAGTTGTCTTTATTCCAACCTTTTGTCTCTAAATCAGAACTCTACTGATTTTTTCAATCCCAAATACTGTAAATGATTTTTAATACTCTTCCAAGAAATGGTTTTCTAAAAATACTACATTTATCCTTTTCCAAAATGTGAGTTTTCTCTTAGAAAACCGTTTTACAGTTAGATGTGACTGATAAAAATCACTATAACCTACTAAATCTTTTGAATTTTGAACCATGTGAGGTAAAAGTCTGTGAACAAGTCACACTGGAAATCTACAAGAAATCTGGCAATGTTTTTTTTTTTTGGTACCAGGGATTGAACTAGGGTCCTTGCGCTTGCGAGGCAGGCAGCGGAACCACTGAGCTAAATCCCCAGCCCCGAATCTGGCAATGTTAATTCAACAAGTATGTATCAAGCATCGTTATGTACAAAGTACCATGCTACTGGCAAAGAGGAAAATAAACTATGAATTTCACTCTCAGAATAAATACAGTATTGGGGCCTGGGATTTAGCTCAGTGGCACCATGCCTGCCTCATAAGCACAAGGTCCTGAGTTCGATCCCTGGCAGAAAAAATAAATGCAGTATTAAGGAAGGATATCTGACAATAATTATAACAGAAAGTAATATATATTTAAATTAGAAACTGTTAATGTTACTACTGCCATACAAAAGACCTTTTATATCTTAGTATATAATCTTTTCTGCAACTATTTTTCCCATTTCAACATGCTTTTTAATTGCATGACAGTTATGTAGACCTTTTTTTTCCTTTTTGTAGTGCTGGAGATCAAATCCAGGGCCTCATGCATGCTAGGCAAACATACTGCCACTCAACTATATCCCTAACCCTAGAAATTTCTAATTTTTATAATCCTTTATCTTCACTTTTCTGCTTTTTAACTTACAAAAATCCTTTTCCATTCTGAAATTCATCATAATTTTTTAAACTTTTAAAAAATGAACTTGTCACCAAAAAGAACTCTAGATGAATTTAAAATTCTGAGGATGGAGTCTGGGCATAGTAGCAAATGCATATAATCCCAGCACTCAGGAGGCTGAGGCAGGAAAACTGTCCTGAGTTCAAGGCCAGCCAGAACTACATAATGAGACCTTGTCTCAGAAGACAAAAACAAAAAACTGAGAGGTAAGGATCTGTCTTTATTCTATGTTTTTTTCATAGAGGGCCCCCACATTTTTTTGAAGGCTAGGCCCAGGTAGTTTATATATTTGTGACTACCCTTAACTGGATCTTCTATCATTTTTATTTTATAACTAAAAATTTTAAGGATTCTCAAACATTTAATATGTCCAACTAATTACTGTAAACTGATTTTCTAGAATTTTACAGTTAAACAATCATATCACTTAGTAAACAATAATTTCTGGGACGGGGATTTAGCTCAGTGGTTCCGCTGCCTGCTCACAAGCACAAGGACCCAAGTTTGATCCCCGGTACCAAAAAAACCCCAATAATTTCTAGTAGTGGTTCATATTTTATTACATTATACAAAATACTTGTACTTCATAGCTTTAGATTTTAACATGTTAAAGGAAGCATCCGTTTAGCCCTGGGTATTTAGCTCAGTGGTGCCACGCTTGCCTTGCAAGCACAAGGTCCTAAGTTCGATCCACAGTTCCACCAAAAAACAAAAAAAGAGAAGCATCCATTTAAGGTTTTTTTAATGTCAGAAATGAACACTAAATTTTAACAAAAGTTCCTATAAATTACTTTAATTTTTGAATATTACTATGCTCATATGGTTGAAAGCTGAAACAGTACATAAATGTAAAAATTGTATGGAGTGTTCATCATCCTAGAACTGTTAATATTGTATGCATGTGCATATAAGAAAAAAGTACTGCTTCAAAATGGTATCATACTATATAAATTGTTCTGTATCTTTTTATTTTGAAGAATATCCTATCAGTATATGAAGAGATCCTTCATTTTTGAGGTGCCTATTCTATTACCGATGCTCTATAATTTATCTATCTAATCCCCAGTGAGAGACATCAGCATTGATTCCAATTTTTGCTATTACAAACAAGTTACAAAGAAGAATATTCTTCTGCACATGTGAGTTTATCTGTACCTAAATTCTAACAAATGGAACTGCTTGGTCAAACTGTATGTGGAATTTTTACTTTGATCGACCAAATACCTTTCTATTTCATACTTTTTTATTTTTTTCACTTACCAAGTTCGTACTACTTGTTACAAAAATTATTTTATTCTTAATGCCCCTAGATGTCACTATAACTCATCAAATAAAAACACTACCAACAAATTTCAAATTAAGTAGCCCTTCCATAAAATTGAATTACAGTATTTATGTAAAGAAATATTCTTTTACACAAAGAAAAAATATCCACACCTTTTATACACATCACACACTCAAACAGTCATACCCAATTCCTGAAGTCTGTCCCATATCTTATGGACAAAATCTGTTCTCTCCTTAAAACTTATCTCAGGCAAGAGGGAACCACAGCTGCGCAGCAGAAGCAAGGCTTGATTACCACTTGGGTTACCTATGGAAAAAACGTCAATGGATAACACTGAGTGTGGTACCAATATCATATAGATAAATATCAAATTTTAAACTGAAATTTATCAATATTCAAAAATCTTCTGGCTCACCAAATGCAATATTGAAAGCCTCCATAAATCAGAAAAATCTTATCCTTACCAGTTAAAATTTTAATATTAGTCTGCTTTCCTAAGACATCTAAGGTTATGATATCTATGTAATCTGAACGACTACTGAATACAAAATCAGAGAACTTAATTTATAAGCAGTGCTTGCTACAATAAAGGCTAAGCTTCCCAGTACCATATAAAAATGACACAAAGCAGTATAATTAAAACTCGTGAGTCTCAAATTCAGGTTTATAATCAATTACAAAATAATATAACCTTTCTTCTTCCTACATGTACAACCAGATACATGGCCCTAAAAGCTGACTTTCAGACAAAACAAAAACACGTATTTATGACTCCATTTATATGAACTATCCAAAATAGTCAAATCTCAGGGCTAGAAAAAACTTAGTGGTTGATTAAGGCTGGGGTTGGGGAGCTGCAGATTGATTGGGGTACAGAGGTTTCTTTTTGGGGTGATGAAAATGTTCTAATATTGACTAGTAGTGGGTGAACAACTGAATAAACCAAAAAGAGAAAATGACAAAAATGTCTTTAAATGTACATAATTGTAGTTATAATTAGTATTTCTTTGTTATTCCCTTCATCATCAAATTTTATACCTATGCTTCCTGATGTGACCAATATCTATGATTAGGCTTCAAGAAGCCTTCTGAGTCTTAAAACTGCCTGCAAAATTATGTATATTTACATGTTGACTGGGCGGGGGATGGGGGGAGTGACATGCCCAACAGTTTCCATCAGATTATCCATCTTTTTTTTTTGGTACCGGGGATCTAACTCAGGACCTTTCCATCAGATTATCAAAGGCATAAATGAAACAAATTGATTTTAGTAGTTAATAGAAAATAACAGGGAAATAATGATCATCAGTCTTTCTGGAAATCCTGGCATATGTGGTCATCTTAGGGAAAGCTGACACTATAGGAGGAAGGTATGAAAAACTAGCAGCTTCCAAAACAATTTACCACTGAAAGCAATTCTTTCTCTATAATCTACGGAAAGAAATAAAACTTGTTGATTTTGAAATAAACATCTAAAACAAAATAATCCATTTATATCCAAACTTTCCCTAAATGAGTTGGATAGACAGGGAGGTCATAATCATAATTAATGAAATTGAAAGTATCAAATAATATATTCTACAATGTTCATCCCTTAAAAATACTTTTTAATTTAAACTGGGTGTGGTGGCACACACCTGTAATCAATCCCACCACTTGGAAGGCTGAGGCAGGAGAATTGCCACAGTTCAAGGTCAGCCTAGGTTCCATTGTGAGTTCAAGACCAGCCTGCGCTACACTTTGAGACCCTGACTCAAAAAAACCCCCAAAAAACCCCCAACCTTTTAAAAAGTTTAACTTGATGAACAGAAAATTTTCAAATACCTGAGTGACATGTGCTCTCAAAGACTTTTTGCAAAAGTCCCTTTGTGATACGGCCCGTTCTTCGGACAGAAGTATCCAATCTCATTAGAGCCCAACTAAATTGATCAGTATCCCTCCTAGGGAAAGAGGCATTTCTCCTATGAGAACTGTTCTCCTCTAGATCATTCTTTCTTTCAGCAGCAATGGCATACAGCCTGGCTTGGTTCAGTAGCTCTCTGAAAAATGAAACATAATTAGACTAAATAAATTATTATCTAAATCACTTTTTTTTTTTGGTACAGGGGATCGAACTTGGGACCTTGTGCTTGTGAGGCAGGGGCTGGAACCACTGAGCTAAATCCCAGCCCCTTAAATTACCTTTTTGAGCAAAATTTATACAAAGTTTTGAATGAGTTACTAAATGCCTAGAATCTATACCAAAAATACTCAAATACACATGAACTGGTAGGAAATCATACACATCAATTGTATGCACAGTTAATTCCCTGAATGACTGAAGAGTATCTTGATAACCTTCAGCACAAAATCATTTCAAACTAAGAATAATATGTTGTGTTTTAAATCACCCTCAACCCAAATGGGTTAGTAAAGGAAAACAAAGCAACTTTTATTACAAAGCTTTTCTTCCCTCTAGAAGACACAAGAGATGTAAAATATATTCAAAATTCTGAAAAGTACCTTCAGATGTTTTCTGAGTATAAGATTATTATGTATTTAAAATTTAAGTAAATTTATTTAATTTGAAATAACATAGTCATTACAAGCTTAAAACTATGTAGTTTCTTTACAGGATCATTCAGTCCAAAATCATTTCTAATCTGTCTAAATAAATTTATACTTTTACTCCAAATAATTACAGCAACCACTAAATATACCTAAATATTATATACTGTTATTATATATAACTAAAATGTAAAAAATACTTAATTCAGAAACTGCCTTCAAAGTGTTAATCATATTTTTCTGATATGTGCACATTTTTACCATAGTCTCACCATAGTCGATGGAGTTTTAAAATGAAACTCCAACGACCATGGCAGAGCTCAATGGTATAGTGTGTGCTTAGCATGTGGAAGGCTCCAGGTTCAAGTCTCAGTGAACACAAAAAGTTACTGCTTTCCTATCCTGGAAAACCAGATACAAGTTGAATGATAACTTATAATGCTGCATTAAAGGACACTATACCAGAAGTTGTGCCACAAGATGAGGTAAACAACTGATAGTAGACTAGATGATCTACCACTGTGATTTAGGGGGAATAACAACCACTCTGGCTATCAATGATTCCACCTATACAAATAAATAAATAAATAAATAAATAAATAAATAAATAGGAAAACAATGGAAAAAATCAGGACACTATCCAATAGGACTTGGGGGGGGGGGAGTACTGCTGGGGATTCCAGGACCTTGTATGTACCAGGCAAATGTTCCACTACTAAGCTACATCCCCAGCACACAATGTCCTACCTTTATAAAACTAATGATCACCACACTGTTAGTAATTGACTAAGGTTTAAATACACTCTAATACACTTTGAGAGAAACAAAAACTTCACAATGGGCACAGTATGAGAGGAAGGAAAAGAAACAACTCCAGGGTTAATTCCCACTGGTCCATATAGGTAGGAACCTACATCAGGCTTGTAGAAGCTGGAGCACATAGCCTCCAAATTCTAATGACGAAAGCCAATGTAAGCACAAAAGGGAAAAATAATCATCTCATCCAAATCTCCTAACAGCATCTTCACACTTTTGAGTTAAATGCCTCAGGTTTCCCTCCTGAGACCCTGACATTTACCACTAATATTTCAGATACCCATCAATTTCCTCTGGTAAAATCTGGCATTTTAAGAACAGCTGTTTTTCTTTTTATTTTTTTTTAAGCCAAAATGATGGTGGTGGTGGTAGTTGTTTTATTCTTTATTAATATACGTGTGTTCATATTTCAAAATAAAAGATACAAGAACCACACTATTACAAACACTTCTACAGAATTTCCATTTTAAGCTTGTATCATTTTTCTAAAAACTACTGAACCATTTACTAAAAAGTAGACTGAATTTTTCAGAGCATTTTTAGGTTTACAGAAAAGTACACAAAGTACAACCTCCATATACCTTCTTTTCCCTCCGGTTTCCCCCACCAACATCTACTATTAGTATCCTATATTTATTATAAATCATGAACTGATGTTGATTACATTATTACTAACTAGGGTTCATTGTTTACTTTAGGGTTCACTTTGTGTGCACATTTCTATAGGGTGGCAAACATGACACGAACCCACCATTTTGGTACCTGACAGAGTAATGTCCAAAATGCCCTGTGCTCCACCTAGTCATCCCTTTTACTTTCCTTGTGAACCTCTGGCACGCACTGATTTTTTTTTTTTTTTTTAGGCAGAAGATCATATAGTTGTACCATAAAGTATATAGCCTTTTGGGGTTGACTTCTTTAATGTTAACAATAGACATTCAGTCTCCTTCCATGACTTTTCATGATATAGCAGCTCATTTATTTTTATTGTTGCATAACATCAGATTGTACAGATATACACAATTTGTTTATCCATCTGCCAATTGAAAGCCATTTTGGTTTGCTTCCAGTTTGGGGCAATTGTAAATAAAGCTGCTACAAACATTTGTGTACTCTTTGTGGGGACATAAATTTTGAACTCATTTGGTAAGCCTAACTGCCAAATGATCTTGAAAAAAAGATGTACTATTTTATCTTTCTACCAATACTGGAGTACAGTCCGTGTTTCTCTATATCCTCACCAGCATTTGGTATTTTCAGTGTTGTGAGTTTTAGCCATTCTAACAAATGTGGTACATCATTATTGTTTTAATTTGTAATTCCTTAATGACACACAATGGTAAGCATCTTCTCACACCTATTTTCTGCGTATTGTCCTGTGAAGTAAGTATGTTCAGATTTTCCACCCATTTTTAAATTGTGATATAATTTCTCTTACTGTTGAGGTCTTTGGGTCTGTTTGTTTTTAAGTTGTTTTTTGTTTCTGTCTGTTTTCTGAGACAGGTTCTCATTATGTAGCCCAGGCTGGCCTTGAACTCATAATCCTCCTGCCTCAGCTGAGTGCTAGGATTACAGGAATGCAGCGCCACACCTGGCTTATTGCTGAGTTTTAGAAGTTCCATAATTTTTTTATGGTATCAACTTTTTAAGGGCCAGGGATTTAGCTTAGCGGTGCCTTTGCCTGCCTTGAAAGTGCAAGGACCTGAGTTTGATCCCTGATACCAAAAAAAAAAAAAAAAAAAATTACTCATTCCTTTTTAACCCTGAATGCACACCAAAGTAATCATACATGTCCTTAAAACTCTTTGTCTTCCTCACTATGAGCCAGTTTAAGTGTCACTTCAGAGCTATGAGAGTTGAAAGAAGGGAAATATGGATATAGAAGTATTAATAACAGGTAATTATTTATATGTGCTCAAACTCATCTGGTTGCAACGGAAGGCTCAAAGTTTTGCAAAGTGATAAAAATTAAACCTAGATGGAGAAGATGAGACTAGATAATGGAAAGCATCCAACAGCAGATATGGAAGAAATTTGGATTTTTATGAAATGTTCATAAAATATAAGATGGATCTCCACAGAACTGTTGTCTCAGCTTATTGTGTTGTACTATTTTATAAATAATAGGGATCTCAAACTCACCTTTTATGTTCTCAGAAATCTCTAATTTAACTATTCTACTTGCATTTCCTTACCATGATATTGTGAATTAATCAATTGATTTGCAAATACCAAAGCCAGCCTGCATACATGACCACTTGGTTCCACTGTGTGATAAACTGAAAGATCTGTCTGAGCTTTCATGTCAAAAATTCAAAAAGGTGAGACCTCCTCCTAAAAGTGGTTGGTACTCATTTCAAACCTCTGCCCTGCTACCTACTTACTCACTACTACCTTGTTCCCTCAAATGCAAATTTTAGGGTAATTATTTCACTACTCAATGTCTTGTCCTTCACATCTCATTTATAGAATCCTGTTTTCTGAGGGTCTTACTGAAACCAGAATATTCCCCTGAGAATTCGCGGTTCTGTTTGAGGCCTCAGTTACCAGATTTTTCCTTAGAACCTAACTAATAACTGTTCACAGAAACCACAAATACCCTCTGCAATTTTGGGGGAGTGGGAAGATTGCAAGTAGCCCATCAAAGAGTTATTCAGTTCTCCTTGCTGCTGACTGGCTGTTGCCCTATAATCCATTTCCAACAGATGCACCAGAATTCCAGCTTAACAGGTTGCTGTACTTCATGTAGCTATCTCATGTTCTTGGTTTTGTTCTTCTTAAAGCCCTAAGATCTCTAAGATGGCGCAAAAATGCCTTGAACTTTCTAACAATGAACCTAAGCACCAGAAGTTTAAGATACTCTTGGAGAAGGTGGAACTACTGGATTTGCTCCGGGAACTAAAAAGTTATGCCACAGTGGGATAATAGGCATTTATAAGGTATTTTCCTGACCATATCTGAAATTTGCAGTTTTTCACAATTCGCAGGTGCTCTAGGAAGTTAACACCTGCAAATTTCGAGAGAGCCACTGTACACGGATTTTTACTATAAACTTCTCATTAGTTTCTCAGGCTTCAGCTTCTCATCACACAAACACCAAATGGATCATTCCTAAAACTATCTTTTTTCATGTCATTCCCTCTTTGAGAACCTATGGTTGCTGTTTCTGTCACATAAAGTTCTTAGGTCAGGCAAAATAGAGCAGAAGATTAGGGCAAAACAACTTAAGGCTGCCTGGGTGTGGTGGCCTGTACTGGATTACAAGCCTGTAATCCCAGTACTTGGCAGGCTGAGGCAGGAGGATCCTAAGAGTTCAAGGCCAGCATGGGCTACATAGTGAGTTCAAGGCCAGTCTGAACTACAAGTTTGGTTTTTTTTAACTGTCTCAAAAAACCAAAACAAACAGACAAAATTAAGTTCTTGGGCCAGAGATTTATCTCAGTGGTGTGGCACCTGCTTTGCAAGTGCAAGGTCCTGAGTCTGATCCCCAGTACCAAAAAAAAAAAAAAAAAAAATTATTTTACTTAATTCAAAAGATATTTATTGAGCACCTTTCTATGTACCCAGCACTATGCTAGGGTCTCTATTTAGTGAGTAAATGTAATAATCAGTTAAACATATTTTTAAAATACCAACTGTGTTAAGTACCATGAAGAAAATTAACAAGGGGCTATAACCAAAATAAATAAATAAATAAATAAATAAATAACAACAAGGCTCTATTTTAGATAAATGTTTAAGGAAGAGAACATTTAAATGTTTGGTCTTGGAGCCGGGGATTTAGCTCAGTGGTTTTGCCGCCTGCTGAGCAAGCACAAGGACCCAAGTTTGATCCCCGGGTACCAAAAAATAAAAATAAAAATGTTTGGTCTAAGGATGAAGAGGACCACCCATCAGGGTAGCAGAGAATGAAGGTTCCAGGCAAAGGGAGAACAGTCTGGTAAGAGGCCAGGTAAATGAACAACAGAGGACATCAGTGATGAGGCTAGACAGAAAAGACGGTGCTAAATCATGGATTCTGGGACTGTGGTCTAGGTACATATTTTGTATCAAAATACATATTTGTATCAGACTGTGTTGAAGGTTTATAAGCAGTTGTGGCACAATGTATTTCTGTTTTACTTGTGAAAATTAGCTGAGATGATGTAGTGCTTCCAAATTATCACATTTCTAGGCATGATTATTGTAGATAGCATTTAGGCAAAGAATTTCCATTTCAGTAATTTTAATTACTTTTTAAAATAATGAAAAATAAGTATCACACCAAGCTCTTTTTTAAACCAACATTTTTCCTTAAGACAAAATTAAGTTTAAATCCAAGTCAATGCATTGTAAATTAAAGTATTAAATATAAATAATTCTGACCAAAAAATGTGAAGACAATGTACAAATGTCCAAAGGTTGGGGAACAATGAGAAAGTGTACATAAAAGACCAGGCAAGGTAAGCATAACAAATATTATCTAAGTATTTACTAAAGCATTTTCTTTTTTAATGAATTAGCAGATATCCTAAGACTTATTTTAAAAGGCCTATTCAAAGCCAAGCTGTACAATTTAACCTAATGTGACACTGGGAAAGACACTGGGACTAAGCATTAGATACTTTACTCAAGAAAAATGTCTACCTTAGGGGCCGGCTGTGCAGCTCACTGGTAGAGCGCCTGCCTGCCTAGCAGGTAGGAGCCTCTGAGTGCCAACTCCAGTAAAGGGAAAAAAGAAAAACCCACACACAAGGAATGATCAAAATGTACAGTGAATGTTTAATTTTTTTGGAAAAATTATTACAGTAAGACACACTACCATTAATCCCCCCTCAAAATACTCACCCTGGCTTCAAACACACTTATCCCATCATTCTTGCCACTTTCTGAAGCAGTTCTGGAAATCATCTTTTGTTAACCCCGTTTCTGTCTATCCCCATTTGTAGTCTAAGTAAATTTTGTCAAGACCCAAACTCCTCAAAATCCTCCCAAAGAGTTCCAAGCATCAACTAACCAACCCTGGTAGCAAGAAATCAACTGGCCTTTGCAATATCAGCTTCCACTATGCCTGACAGGGTAAAAGTATAACATCCAAGTCTTTGGAGACTTCTGTACTCTCAGAAGACTCAATATCCATTACCATCTGTCCTCTAAAACTCAAGTGGATCCCTTACCACAAAACAAGCATGACTGCTTTTCTCTCTCAAATACAACAGTACAGTATTATACTCCTCTCTTACGGACAGCACATATATAACAAGTATAACAAGTACAAGTATAAAGTGTAACAAGTATAAAGATGCCTATCAGTTTTCTATGATTTATAAACTTACACAGAGAGCAGAGGAGGAATCTTACAGGCCACCCCAAAGTACTCCAAAAGTCTCCGTATCTGTTGAGAAGACTTTTCTAAAATAAGAGGTAAGCAAGGGAAAATTTTTCAACTTTAGAAGTCATACCATTCTGCTATAAAGTACTACGTGATTTTCACCTCTGGAACAATCATCAGTCTAGATGCTTCCAAACAGATTTGAGTCAAAGCTCATCTTTCCTCTGAAGCACATGATTATTATTCTGAAATCTCATGCAAGAAATAAACAAGCAGCTTCTAATCCAAAGTATGAGAAGTGTTCATTCCTTGCCCTCCTCATAGAGAATAGGGTAAAAGCCAAAAGAAAGATTTGGTTTTTTAAAGTGCTAAAATGGGAAAACGAAGAGCAAGACCAAAGAACATGAGAAGTACACACTTTTTGATGCTTCAATTTTGAAACGAGATTAATAAAGTCTAATAATTTCATTCAATAATTCTCATCTGTTCTTCTCAGGATTTATCTGGAAATAAAGAATTTGCAGAAACACTATAGTACATGAATGAGTTACATACACTTTAATCTTTTTATCTCACAATATTCCTTTCTCAATGTTTAAGATGTTCAATGATTAACTCAACAAACATTTGACACCTACTACATGCCACAAAATTAGACATCATGGGGGCAAAAAGAGTAAGACAAAGCCCCTGCCTTCTAGAAAATGACAGCCAGGTCTGGAGTGTTGGTGGTTAACTTATGTAACAATGTTAATGGCTGTTTCGGTGATATGAGGAAGGACAAAAAGCAGTCAAATGGGAGGAGGAGTCAAGAAAAGTTTAACAGAGAAGGGAGACATCTGGGTAGGAAGAAGTGGAGGCACATCCCAAGAGTGAACGTCACATTCAAAGGCAGAAAGATGAATCACGGCCCTTCACAGCCTTCCTTATTCATAGAACACTGGCATTTTTATTATGTGCAGACACATCAGAAATGTACAGTCTCAAAAAAAATTAAAAAGGGAAATATACAAACATTACAGTTCGAGAAGCCCTGCTGCAAAGTCCTCAGAGTAGTTTGGCACTGCTCTAACACAGGAAGCCTGGGAAGCAACAAAATAAGTAGAGCTCCAGAGGCAACTCTAGCATAAAGTACCTCAGCTAGCATCTGGACCTTACCCTGGAACCAGCAGAAGCTACCCTGGGTCTTAGCTGCAGATAGGAAAATAACATGATCAATTACCAGGGACACTAGGGCAAGATGATGAGGGGTGAAGGACAGGGTACTGATTCCAGATGAAGTAGATCTCACAGGATTTAATCACTTGTGCAATCAGTAAATGAAGCAGCAGTGAGATATGAATGAGGAATCAAGCATAAAGATCCCAAGGTTATTTCTGGGAAACAGATAAAGTGACATTCACAGAAACGGAACACAGGGAGAACAAATTTGGGAGGAAAGCTGAGTCCAAGTTGAGATATACTGAGTATGAAGTACCTTACCTGAGCGAGGGGGAGACATCTAGGAGACAGTGCATACCAGGAGGGTAAACAATGTTATCATCAGAAAGATAGGTGACGTCAATGCCCTGAAAATCAGAGGTCACTCCCAAGGAAAATGAAAAAAGTGAGAAAAAAAGAAGCAACAAAGTGAGAAAAACCCTAATAAAGAAAATCAAGAATGATACCATCAGTGCCAACAAAAGGGTCACAAGAAGGTGAAATTAGGAGGCAGGGCAATGCATTAGAGGTTAAAGTCTACAAAAGTAGATTTGATAATTAAGACATCCTTTGTAAAAAGTAAATAAACACACATTTCACATACATATAAATGATTAGATGGATATGCAGCATATTGCTCTCTCAAGAATCAGGGTAATTTTTAGTTTATTTTTTTCTCCCCTGCATTCCTTTTGTTTTGTTTTATTTGTTAAGAGGAAATATTTGAGAACGATAGCTTCTAAGAGACACAGAAGGGGCACCAGAAAATGGGTTGTCCCTTCTCCCCTGTATTCTGCAATTGCTCCTCAAACCACATGCATTTTAGTTTCTAAACTACAACAAAATAAATAAATAAGATGAACTTTGCCAGTGGTAGTAGTGGGTAGAAGAGCAACGAATCAAAGTGAGGAAATGCAGGAGACAGGGGAGTATGGACAAGGAAGAGAGAATGGGAATCTTCTACCAGGTGGGAAAGATGTGGGCATGCTTACATGCTGCAGGACAGGAGGCTGCACAAAGTATTCAGAGCCTAGGAAAAAAAAATACCTTCATGCCTGCTAAGATCTGAGCACACAGTAGTGAGCAAGAGAAAGTACTTGGAGCTTACTTTCTACTAAGGAAACAGAATAAGTAGATAGTAAGATGTGTCATGGATAAAACTAAAACAGGGTAGTGTAGTTTTTTAGACTGAGTGTTGAGGTCAGGCTTCAATGAAGAGGCATTTAAATTGAGTCCTGAGTGACAAGAAACCAGCTTTATAAAGACAGGGAAAGGGGGGCTTAGCTCAGTGGTTCCCCCGCCTGAGGTGCAAGGTCTCGAGTTCGATCCCTGGTACCAAAAAAAAAAGATAGGGAAAGGGCCTGATTACCTCTACTTCACAGATAACGAAAATGAGGTTTTGACAGGTTAAGTAAGATGTCTAAGATCATGCAGCAAGGAAATGGAACCCAGGTCTGATGAACACTCAGACCAATACCATTTCTACTAAACTGTATTCACTCCTTAGTTATTTAGTTTTTCTCAAATACAACAATGAAAACAACACTGACCCTTCCCTAACCTCAAGAATATTAAGGACTAGAGAAAAATAAAAGTGGCACAACTTCCTCAAAATAAACTCTGAAAAACAAGAGCTGTAGTCCTAAGAAAGCAGAGGCAGGATTTCTGAGGGTTAACTGTCCAGGTCTAATAAAAAAATATAAGCAGACTCCAAATTACACACAGGCCATTCCAAAGATTTACAACTAAGTTGTTAAAAAATCATAAAACATTTCCTTCATATAATTTTATGCAGAAACTAGGTTTCCAGGCTGGTTCACAAATTAAGTTATATCACAGTAACTAATAAAGCAGTTACCACTATCCGACCCTATATTAAGTGCTTTATACAGATAAATTTGAGCAATAATATTGACACACCATTATTGTCTCCATCTTACATGATCTGTTCAATGGCACAACGAAAATAAACTAAGAAGCCTGCAGTCCAGCTCCCTGACATTCCAGATCATTAGCGCATCTTTATGCTAGACCCCAAAGCACTTTCATCTATAGGTCTTCCAATACCAGTTTCTCTGCAATGCTAAAACCTACACACCATCAGATTCTGATGTGAGGGGATTAAGGAAGGTTGACAAAGCCTATGCCAAACCTATCTCCCTAGAATCTCAGTCCACGAGGACATTTATTCACACGTTTCATCCCCAGTGAGGATTTAACTTGCCTTTACACCCCCAGATCCCAAGAAATTGTGCCTTCCATGTGTTCACTTATTCAGTGTCACTTACAGATCCCACTGTGACAATTCCCAAACCACACCACTTTCATAAATACTGAAAGAAAATGCCATTCAAGAAAACGCAAAAAAAAAAAAAAAGAAGAAAGGAAAAAAAGGCAGGCAAAAGCCCAAACTGATTATAGTCCAATGTCGAACTATCTGAACTATCGCAGGCTCACCCAAAACTCCCAACTCATCCTCCCAAAACGCTAAAACTCCCAAAGTCTCAATACTAGACGTGTACTGCAGTGATCCCACGTGGGTCAACATCCAAGACGGTCAATCGTAGGTGGGAGGATGCCACTATCCCCGGAGCATCCTTCAAAGCCCCCCTCAGCTTCACTGACGACCATCGGCACCCCCAGGGCAAAAGCCAGTCCCGCGGTGGAGACGACGGGAATCAAACCGGAAGCAAGGCATGCCCGCAACCATGACCTTGCGAAGGAGCTCATTCAACCCTGTCACCTGAAAACCTCCGGTGAAGAGCGTCGTCCAAGAGTCTGGGAAGCTTGGCCCTGGGGCGCCGAGGAGCGTGGAGAGGTCCCCCTTGGCGAGGTCCCCCTTGGCCTGGTCCCCACCAAGTCCGATGACCCTGCTGCAGCCTGGTAGAAAGGGCCCCACACTCACCCTGCAAAAGGCCGGGCACGAGCAGCCGGCAAACAAGAGACAACGCGTGGCCGGCCTGGGCCGGCCGCGAGGAAACGCAGGGACAACGGGAGGCGCGGGGGCACACCGGCAGCCAGGAGCCAGCGGGCAGGTCTCAGCAGCGCGGCCATGTCTCCCTAGTCCCCACAGCAGAGGCACGCTGCGCGAGAAGGCCAGAAGGAGCACGTGACGGCGGGGTCGCCCGGCGCGGGAGAGTCCAACGGCCAGACGCACCGAGCGTGGGGGGGGGGAGAGAGCTGCTGTCTGTTACAAAATAGAAAAACTCATTTCTGTGAGGAGTATAAGAGCTTCATCACATATTTTATTAAACTATATTGATGGTTGCATTATCTACGGTGTTCATTTTTCATCTTACATCCATCACCCGAGTATATTCACTTTCTCCCCACACTCTTCTCCTGGTGGAATCTCCAGAGGTCGACTCCGCCCAGGTTGGCGCAAGGGCTCGTGGGAAGCTGACTAGCGAGAACAAGGAGGGTTCTGAGAGGGGCTGACTGTGAAGATCCCGGAGGTTAGACGCATTCCTTTTCCAGAGTACTGCTCTCGCCTCCGATGTTCATTCAACAGTTCTTGCTCAGCCACCAAGTTCCGGCCGCACTCGCTGATAAGAACGAGTCTTCGTAACTGTCAGAAACTCTAGCCAGAAAACGTTGAGGACCTTCGCCCTGGACTATGAGCCCCCAACGTTAAATACAGCGTGGTATCGATGCAGCTTATGGACAGTGTAAATAAATACATTGCAGATCTAACCAAAGTGCATACTCAGTGCCTCATTTTTTGGGATAGATGAATGCTAACAAAGATTTTATAATTTAAAGCTGGAATTGAACTCTCTCCTTCCTGACCCTACCCCACACCTCCCTTCAGTAAATGCTCCTGTGCAGAAAGTAAGGCACCGGTGTAATTAAGAGTGCGGCCAGGTCCTGTATACATTAAACGCTCCTGCCTTCACTAGGCCTGCAGACTGGAAGGGTTTCCTGTCCACACGTGGGAGGCCAGGAACAGCCCTCCACTCCCTCTTCACCTACCTGACCATCACCAGGTGAATGTTCAGATATTTCCCCGGAAGGCTTCCCACAGTCATTTTCTACTGGCTGTATACCTGGGAACAGTGAACTCCTCTAGAGCAAAGACCTTTTACTGTAGCTGGATCATCTCTATCCAGTGCCAGACACACAGTAGGTTGGTTGCATTACATTTTTATGGAATTGATATGTATTTGGAGGTTACTTAGCTCACCTCTCCTTTGAGAGATGAGGGAGCTGATATCCAGCCCCTCAGAGAAACGTTGAATAATTTAGTGTGCAAAGCTAAATTGGGGAGTGGAGGGGACTTGAGATGGGGGGAATGGGATTAAAAAAATAATAATACTTTAGTCTGGGTTATACTACTGAACATTAAAGTATACTTTATTTATTTTGTCATTCAACACTTATCTTTTGAACACATTATTTACTAGGCACTATTTGAGATCTTGATGATACAACAGTGAGCAGAACAGGCCCAGGCTACAATCTGATGAAACTCTCCAAGGTTTAGTTTGTGATGTAAAATAAATCAGAGTAAAAGGATAGAGAGTGTGTGGAGTGAGGGATTTGTTATTTTAGATAGGACTAGTCAGGAGAAAAAACAAAACAAAACAAAAAACAGAATTACCAGCGGAATGAAAGAAGGGAGGAAACCTAAAACGGATGTGGTGGCTGACCCCTATAATCCCAATGCCCAGGAGCCTGAGGCAGGTGGATTGCCGTGAGTTTGAGGCCAGCCTGGGCTACATAGCAAGACCATGTCTCAAAAAAAAAAAAAAAAAAAAAGATTTTCTAGAGAAGAGGAGGAATAAAAGAGTGCTCCTGTTTTATAAAAAACAGCAAATATAGCCAGAGATTTAGCCCAGTGACACTGCTCCGGCCTTGCAAGTGCAAGGTCCTGAGTTTGATCCCTGGTACAAATAAACAAACAAAAAACCCAGCAAATAGCAAAACCCTGAGCCAAAAACAAATGTACTCATCCAAAGAATGACTAGGAGGAAGACCGAATGAAAGATCAGAGGGTATGGGGTGGATATGAAGGTCAGGAAAGTAGTTGGGAGCCAGAGTATGTTGGGCATTGCAAGCGGCCTTCAGGACTTTGACTTTTATTCAGTATGAGATGGGAAGCCGATGGAAAGTTGCTGTGATTATGAATCCATTTGCCCTTTTTTTCTGTGTACTTCAGGCTGGCCTCAAACTCTCCATTGCCTCAGCATTAGAAGCATGCACCATCAAGCCTGGTTTCCCATTTGCATTGCTTAAAGGTTCACTCTGGCTGTTTGAAGAGGAGATTTTTAGGGGGAGAGGAGTAAATAAAAGTAGGAAGACCAAAGAGGCAGTTCTTGCAATAGTCCAAACCAGAGCTGGTGGTGGCTCGGGCTACAAAGTGGCAGGTGAGATGATGAGAAAAGGTTAGATTCTCACTCTCTTTAAATAGTAGAACCAAGAGGATTTACTCATGGTTTGGCTGTGGGGATGTAAGTCAAAGATGACTCCAGAGTTTTTAGCCTGAGCAACTAGATAGATGGAGACGACCCTAATTTAAATGGGGAAGACCAAAGAAGAAGCAGATTTAAAAGGTGAAATAAGAAATGATGTTCTATAATAGTAAACTTGTACCTGTGAGACATGCAAGTGTCCAATTTGAGTATGGGAGTAACTAGAGGACAAATAAGATGAGTTCAGAGGAAAAGTCAGAGTTAGAGATAAATTTGAAGATTTACAGCTATAGAAATGGATGAAATCACTTGGGAAGAAAATGTAGGTAGTGAAGAGATGAACTCCAAAAATTAAGGCTTGTAATATCTCAGTCAAGGATATGTAGATGAAAATGTAGCAAATAGAGAGGAAGAAGAAATCCAAAAGTTTCAAATAACTGAATGAAGAAAGTCCTTCAAGGAGGGGTTAACCACATAAAATGATACTGCTCTGGTAAAACGAGCATTCTACATTGACCATAGGATTTGACACTCAGAGGTCCTTGGTGATCCTCAGAAAAGCCATTTTCATGACATGTTGAGTCAAAAGATTGATGGAAAGCTAGGTGTGGTGGCCCACACCTGTGATCCCAGCACTCAGGAGATTTAGGCAGGAGGATCACCGGGAGTTCCAGGCAAGCCTGAGCTACATAGTGAGTTCAAGGCCAGCCTGAACTACATAGTGAGACCCTGTCTCAAAAAAAGAGGATTGAGATGAGTTTAAGAATATGTGGAAGAAGAGGAAGTGAAGACAGGGAGGACAGAAATCTTTAGTATATTAGGAAGGAGGGAGCACAGAAATGGAGTGTTCTCCAAAAGGGGGATGGAGTCATCAAGAGAGGTTTATTTTATTTAAGAAGGGAGAAATCACATATTTGATATAGATGGAAATCATCCATGTGTGACTAAATTTTAAAACTTAAAAGTTTTACATTCAATTTCTCATTTCAAGAACTCAATAGCCACAAGTAACTAGTAGCTGCCATACTGGACAACATAGAGAACATTTCCATTATCAAAGAAAACTCTATGGGACAGTGCAGTGTGGAGTGAAAATTGATAATGTAGGCACCAGGGGAAAAGATTCAGTACAAAGGGCAAGGGGTTGGCTTTAGAAAAGAATGCAGACAGTCCAGGCATTGTCAGGGAAGGAAGACAATCAACATGGGAACAGATGCCACAGAGTGGGTAGGAGCAATGATGAGAATGAATGGATATATAGATGGTCACTTTTAGATGTTTGTTACTCTGAAAACCTTGCTCCTGAGCCAGGATTCTCTTGAACTCTTGAAGTCTATAATAACTACTAAAGAAATTTACCTGGGCAGTCGTTTATCCGCTGATGAATTGATTCATTCACTATGTATTGGACTCCTACAGTCTGCCAGCTTTAGCAGCAAATTTAATTGCTAGAAAAAAATATGCTGGGGAAAACTATGCTAGAAGTGATTCTTACAGTTATGGAATTTACATAATTTTAGGCAGATATTCATCAAGTAATCACACTAGATGGATTACATAGTAAAATACAGGTTCTGAAGAAAAGAGACAGGATTCCATAAGATGGTGTGCCTCACCTGGGAAATCAGAAAGTCTTCTTCATGGAATACAGGGATCCTGAGGTTGAGGTCTGAAGGATGTAGCTAACACATGCAAAGTGCAGGCACATATGTGAACACGGTATATAAAAGAGCGTAGAAGAGAAAGCGTTACTGTTTTTCAGTTCAGACTTACCAAGATCTTTTCAGATTTCCTTAGACATACTCCAGAAGCAGTATCTAGGTGATGAAATATACAGGGTGAGCATCCTTATTTTCTCCCATAACTTTCTTAGCTACACAATAGACTCAAATATTGGTTAGAAAATAGCTGGTCATGGTGGTGCACGCCTGTAATCCCAGCATTTGGGAGGCTGAGGCAGGACAATCACCACAAATTCAAGGCCAGTCTGGGCTACATAGGGACTCCAAAGCAAGAACAAAGTGAGACCCTCTCTAAAGAAAAAAATGAAAGAAAAGAAAATGAGAGTCTCTGGGACCAGTGAATGGAATAGCCTCTGAGCAGACTCTTATTAGGAAAAACAGCTTAGAAACCAGACTTTGCAACTGAATCCCTTGGTTTCCTTTTGTGTAAAACTGGTGACCCTTCCTCCTTCCTGCCAAGCTTTTTGGGAAACATTAGATAAAGTAAGTACTTACAGCCAGGCACATAGGAAACTCTGATAAATATTGCAGCTATTACAGTTGAAGCATCCCAATCCAAAACTCTGAAACCCAAAATGCTCTGAAATCTGGAATTTTTTGAGCACTCACACAACACTCAAAAAGTTTCAAATTTTTGCTAGATGTGGTGGCACATACCTGTAATCCCAGCTACTCAGGAGATTTAGGCACGAGAACTGCAAGTTTGAACCCAGGCTGGGCAACTTAGTGAGACCCTGTCTCAAAATTTTAGAAAGGCCAGGAGGGCAGGCTGCTGACTGAAAAAAAAAAAAAAAACCAATTTGAAATTTTGGGACATTTCAGAATTTTGAATTTTGAATTACAGGTGCTCAACTGGTAAAATGTATTCAAATACTCTAAATTTTCAAAACTCCAAAATCTGAAACACCTCTGAACCCAAACTTTGGATAAGAAATCCTCAACCTGAATTATTGTTGTTGCTTTTCATAATCAAGTCTAAATCACGTAAACCTGGGGGTTTTCCCAGTCTACCCTTGGGTCTGAGTTTTGACACCAACATCTTCACTACCTAATAATCTATTGAGTGTCTCAAACTCTTAATTCAAGTATTTTGTTAAGTAATTAGTGTCTACAAAGTACATGGCAAATTACATTTCAAGCCAAACAATTGAGCATATTACACTTAATAAACTTAGTGCCAGGTGTGGTGGCACACACCTGTTATCCCAGCACTCGGGAGGCTGTGGGAGGAATATTGCCGTGAGTTAGAGGGCAACCTAGACTACACAGTGAGTTAAGGCCAGCTTGAACTACAAAACAAGACCCTGTATCAATAAATAAATAAATACAAGTTGAAAATCTTTTTTTTTTTTTTTTTTTTAGGTACCGAGGTTTGAACTCATGGCCTTGAGCTTGCTAGGCAGGCGCAGTGCCACTGAGTAAATCCTCAGCCCAAATAAATAAATAAATAAACAAATTTAGTTTGTGGGACAGTGTGACCAGCACAACAAAGTAGAGGCAAACCAGGTGATAGCTGGGTGGAGACAACAGAAGGTCCCATGAAGGGAATGGCATGTCAGCCCTTGGAGACCCGGGAAGATGCAAACAGTAGAGAAGTGGTGAGGAAGTTCCAGGAAGAGTGAACAGCAAGAGGAGAAATTCAGATACATTCTTCTGCAGAAAGTCGTTTTCCTGATGCAGTGCAAACACTGCAGAAAATGTTTTTTGACCCAGAACCCCGAGACGTCCCCTCCAAGAGCTTATCAAGAGGGCAGTCAGTTTCACAGTGGCTCCCATGCTTCTGGGATTGTGACCAATCGTAAGAACTACATTTTACAAAGGCTACAATTACACACATACAAAAGATTCTGTGAAACAATAATCAGCATTACTAAATTTGATGCCTTTGGATATTAGCTAATTTATTTTCTTCTGTTTCATTTTTTTTCAAAATGTTCATTGATCCTAATATGAACAAACCCACTGTATGAAGACATTTTTGAGCTATTCCAGGAAATTTGTTTATGGACTATACATTTCACAATACCAAAAATTACTGCTAAATTTTTAAGGTGTGATAATGGCTTTGTGGTTTTGTAAGAAAAAATACATTTCTGGATTAAGAAATATGGTGGCACCAGCATATGTATTAATAAATTAATATGATGTCTGGAATTATCTTTAAGGTACTTTTCCAAAGAAT
Organism: Heterocephalus glaber; assembly: GCF_000247695.1. The sequence goes on from NW_004624738.1 coordinate 25,458,823, forward strand.
AAAAAAAAAGATTAAGGACCAAATGTAACAGTATCTTGGTAATTATTGAATCCAAGTGATGGGTACATGGGAGGTCATTTTACTATTCTAACTGGGTGTGTTTAAAGATGTTAACAAAGGAAAGGTACCAGGTAGACAAATGTTCCAGACTGGACTCCTGGGAGTTGTAGATGTTCATGAGAATATGGCTGATTGGCTTCTCCAACTAATAATGTCTCAGACATCAAAATTTGCTGTGTTAAAAAAAAATTGCTATTGTTTCATTTTACATAAAAGATTAAATATCTGAGATTAGAGACTTTACAATCTCAGACAAAGATTTTCATTTAGGGCCAAAGTTTAAAAAGAAAAAAAAATGTTTATCTTCAAAATTCTGAGCTGAAAGTATGGCACTCAAGACCCTAAATGGGAAATCTAGAAGGCACTGGCCGTTACTCTTGTCTCTCTTGGGTCAATGGACTTCTTCTTTTTTTAAAATAATAATTTGTAAGAATCACAAAGAATTAGAAAATATAACTGATCATTCATAACTGTTGGCCTTTTTGGAGTCTCCTCCAGTTTTCACACAAACACATTTAAAATGGTGTTAGCTAAGGACCAAGTGATCGCCTTGAGTTTAAACACCTGTTTTGCTTAACAGCCTGAACATATTTTAAGCAGCAGATTTAATGTTTAGCTATGATTGTGTTTTCTCTTAAGGCAACTTATCTGATGAATCAAGGGCTTCTCCCATTTGTGACTTCATTTTTCTTATCCAAATTTATTCATGTATGTAATTGCCAATTATTCAAAAGAATATTCTGCCCAGACCCTTGTTTGCATACAGCTCCAAGATTCTCATTATAAATGGAGGTCCAATTTGTCATTATTACACCCTTCAGCAACACTGTGTCAAATGACAATTCTTTCATGAGCACAAAACTGCGAAGACAGATGCAGAGTCATTTACTATGAGAAGGTAAACCCATGCTGGCAACAACAGCTTGTCGTTGATATTTTCCCAGTGTTTCCATGTGTGAAGGCTAGAAAGTTTATGTGTTTCCCATAGGGCAGACAGTGTCTGGATAAATCAATATAAAATGGTAGTCAAACATAACTGGCATGAGTCCCTTCAAAACATAAAATGGTTATAATCCTTGTATAGCTGAAAGTAAACTTCAGGAAGTCTTTATTGAACCATCATCATTAATTACTAAAATTTGACATAGGTTTCTTAAATCTCCTGGTTAATTGATTTTTTAATTTTTATTTTTATTTATTTTATTTTATTTTATTTTATTTTTTGGTACTGGGGATCGAACTTGGGTCCTTGTGCTTGCAAAGCAGGTGGCAGAACCACTGAGCTAAATCCCCAGCTTTTTGTTTTATTTTTAAGGAACTAGAAAATGTATTTAATTTCTCTAAGCATGTGTAATGTTTCTTTCTAGCTTGTGTCTTTCTGGAGTGTTAAAAAATAATTTCCCTTGGACACTTTTATGCAACTTCCCTTCTTATAATTTTGGTTTAATTGGGAGAAGGAAGACTAAAAGAGTTTGCTTGGGCGTAGTAAGGATTATATGAAGGGCTCTTAGTGTAGCTCAGTGGCAGAGAACTTGCCTAGCATGTGAGAAGCCCTAGGTTCAATCCCCAGGGCTTCAGAAAAGAATTTTCAGAAAAAAAAAATCCACTGTATTAAGTTGCAAGACTAGTGATTATTATTCTTGGCTGTCTATCTTGTTTTCTTTTTTTCTTCTAATAGATCCTGACTCTTGAACCCACAGATGGCCACTTAACCAGGCCTAACTAATATATCACCTGGTCAAAGTGATGATTCTGTAATAAACCCCGAAATGAGATTCAGTCTGGCCTAATCAAAGTATTTCACTCAAGGAGCTAGTCCAAATCATATATTGATTTTTAAGGTCATGGAGCTTGAAGGATGGGAAGACCTGCTTGTAGATAGCCTCTTTTCTACCATGTGAAGAAAGTCCGTTTTTGATGCAAAATAATAAGATCAACATATAGGAGGATGCAAGAGGAGAGAGAAAGAGAGAGAGACAGAGACAGAGAGAGAGAGAGACAGAGACAGAGAGAGAATATTCTGATGACGTACTTTGATTCTCTGGATCCAGAAGTCCCTGGATTCTGTTCTTGGAGTCTCCAGTAAAATGGGTAAATAAATTTCTATTGATTCAGCCACCCAACTTGAATGGGGTTTCTGTTCTTTGCATCTGAAAGAGTCCTAACTGCTATAGAAATTGCTTACCATAGCTAGTTTTAGGGAATTTCTTAGGAAAAAGTGTCAGGATATTAGAATATGAATATACATGTATAAACTTTTATTTGTTTTTATTTATTTTGTGGTGCTGGGGATCTAACCTGCAGCCTTGCATGTGCTAAACCTACACTCTATCCTGAGCTACACCCCCAGCCCTCATGTAGTTATCTCGCTAGCTAGCTAGTTAGTTTTAGTCTCCACTAGCATTCCTAAAGAAAGGAGCAAATTTCCTTCACTCATCTGAGGTCATTTTTTTTTTTTTTTTTTTTGGTACCAGGGATCAAACTCGGGACCTTGCCCTTGCGATGCAGGCAGCAGAACCACTGAGCTAAATCCCTGGCCCTCCTTCACTCATCCGAAAGTAGAAGGGCAATGGCACCCAGCTTTGTTAAGCAGCTCCCCATCTCAGATTACTGACGGTCAGATATTTCCTGAATTGTCAAGGCTGAATCTTCTGCCTTAGCTTAAGTTGGTGTGCACAAAGTCAAGGGAGCAAACATCACAGAAGGATATAACTGGGATCCAAGAGAAGTCAGAAAAAACTAGAAAGAAGCCTTAAGATTGGATTGCTCCCAAACCCCTCCTTTTCTGTACATCTTCTCTGGTGAAAGCAATAATTTCCCTCTCTGTAAAGTACCATCCTCCAGGATTCCTCCAGGAATCGAATGACAAGTCCATATTATGTTATACTGCCAGGATTTTCAGGTGAAAAGATGCTGAGTCTCAGCTTTAAGCGCAGGTCTGTTGGAGAGTGCTCTAGGGAACAATGTCTTTGAGGACTCCATGAAGCATGGTTGAGCAGAGAGAGACATCAAATTATGATTCACTTGCAACTGAAGCTTCAGGAACTACAGAGGGCTTTGACTGTGAGAAGACCCTTCAACTTTATTCAGCCTTCAGCTAACGCCCCTGAGCCTTTGTGCTCCTGACTTCCTGGCCTTGAGGGCAAGTATAGCTGAAGGCGATCAGCTCTCAACACTTCCACCAGCAGCTGAGGAAATAAGCATCTCAGTCCTGAGGGGGAAATCTGGAAAGTAAACCAGGGGATCTATTACACCTGCCTATTGGAGAGGGAGAAGTTGTATTAAAGCTGTTAAGAGAAGAGCAATGGACAGAAATTGCAATGACAGAGCTCAGATTTAGGGACCATAATTTGATAAGATTTTGGCATTGGTTACTAACTAATGAAACCCTAACAATCAGAGAATCAGTTGAGTTTTAAGGAAAGCATACTTCCAGAGAAACTACAACCTCGTCAGTAGAGACTCATAATTGTGCAAAGCCTAAAGCAATCCTCAGGTCCTCTAAACACACAAATAAGAATTCTTTCCAGTATTGATTTCAGATATGGCCATGTAGAATAAGAGACAAGAAAATCATTCCATAAGATAGAATTGTTACAGCCAGATTGCAGAGCAAGAAGAAAATCACCCCACAGCCAGGATCAGGAGTCTTTCCAACAGGAAATGGAATATACTCAGCATTAGCAGTGAACATTGTTGGTTATTTGCCCCCTTTGCTATTCTTGAGTGTGAATTTATGTTGTGATTATCTGGGTTTTTCTCCACTACTGTGAATTGAGCATGTTAGGTAGGCAAAATCAAAACTTAGCTATCGGCTATTATTAGCTGATGATGAGTCAAATCCAGGCGTGAATGGGAGGAATGCAAATCACCTATAAATATGGTAACCAGAGTGGGATGTAGAAATGATGTATATCCTTAATTTGTCTTCTAGGGGGAGAGTGAGTGGTATTTATCAATGTATTATGCTAAATTAAAACCATTTTTGAATGAATTATGTTTGTTGCTGCATGGCTGAAGTCAAGGAATAGACTCTCTTAGTGCTTTGTTGTTCTGCAATGATTCCTCCACAGCATACATCTGATTTCCACTGTCACCTCCATACCTGGTCACAGAGATCAGCATGTGATACAGGCCTACATCTATGAAAGAATCTTCTCTTTTTTTTTGGTAGCGGGGATCGAACTTGGGACCTTGCGCTTGTGAGGCAGGCCCCGGAACCACTGAGCTAAATCCCCAGCCCTAAGAATCTTATCTTTTTGGCTAGAGTGACTGTTTTGGGAACCCAAACCAAGCCAATTGGAATCATTCATTCATCAGATTTTACTAATAGTAGATATCTGGCTAATCCTTGAGTCCTAATTCATGAAAATGTGAATCAATAACTGCTGGTAGCCACTCTCCTTGCCTCCCCCTCTCTACCCACAAGAAACCTGCACGTAGGACAACACAAAGAGAACTGAAGCAAAGGAATGGAAAGATGTCTGATGGCTTCATTGGGATTTCTATATCCAATTAGGGACTTCTCAGTTATAGGAGCTAATAAATCACCTTTGTAGTTAAACTAGTTTGACTGATATCTTTGCTACTTGTACTAGAAATGGGCCCTGACTTAATATATAATTGAGTTTTGGATAGGATCATCATTCTCTCTAGGTTTTTTATTGGGTTTTTTGGGGGGGACAGGATCTTGCTATGTAATTCCAGTTGGTCTTGAACTCACTTTGTAGCCCAGGCTGGCCTCAAACTCACAGCAATCTGTCTGCCTCAGCCTCCCAAGTGCTGGGATTACAGGCATGCACCAGCTCACCCAGCTACATTCTCTTCAGTTTTATGTTTAAGTCTTTAACAGCATGCTTCTTCTAACCATGCATACATTACTATTCATTATTATTATTATTTTAATTAATCCTCCATGTTCCTATTTTTCTTGTCATATTATTGATCATAACTTCATTGTATTTTTTTTTTTTTGGTACCAGGTATCAAACTCAGGTCCTTGCGCTTTCGAGACAGGCAGCGGAACCACTGAGCTAAATCCCTGGCCCTTCATTGTATTTTTTTTTTAAAAAGATACACTGAAAATGGTGAAAGATTGTAACCAAGATAGCCTCCAAAATTTTAACAAAGGAGTCAAAAATAAATGGGTTTTTTAAAAACCAGATAGAGGGCTGGCAGTATGGCTGAGTGATAGGGTGCTGTTTTGCCATGTGCAGTCCCCTAGGTTCAATCCCCAGCACCAAAAAACAAACAAACAGAAAAAAACCAGATTGCAACTAATATATATATGTGTGTGTGTGCGTGTGTGTGTGTGTGTGTGTGTGTGTGTGTGCGCGCCGGGGATCAAACTCGGGTCCTTGCGCAGCAGGCGGCGAAACCACTGAGCTAAATCCCCGGCCCCTGAAACTAATATATTAAAAATGTTCCACAGCAAAATAGTACAGAAGGTTAAGGTAAAACAACCTAAGGCCGCCAGGTGTGGTGCCACACACCTGCAATCTCAGCATTCCAGAGGCTGAGGCAGGAGGATCACTGTGAGTTCAAGGCCAGCCTGGGATACATAGTGAGTTCAAGACCAGCTGGACCTACATAACAAGACTGTCTCAAAAAACCAAAAATCCAAAACAAAACAAAAAAACCTAAAGCCAAAACAAAATGGTCTGCCAACCAAACAGCTTAAAAATGAGTTTTCAAAGATAACAGTTCCAATTAAATTCTATACTACATACTACCACCATCTCCCCAAATACCAAATACTCTAGAGGGCTTACTGTCTTCAATTTCCACAGATCTTGTGACATATATTTCATATAAACTCCCCAGATAATACTGTTGCCCAGGAAATACAGATTTTTTGAGCATATTACATAAATTAGCTTATTTAACTTTCATAAAAGTACTCTAGAGTCTAGTACTAGTCACATTTTATAAGTGAAGGAACTGGGACACACAAATTATACAGCTAGTGAGTGAATTGTTGAGCCAGGTTTGAAACACAGGCAGTCTGGTTCCAAAGCCAGTGTATTTAACCATGACTGTGATACTGTTTCAAAGGGTCGCCTTAGTACGGAGACACAGCAATAATGCTGATGACTGCAGGCATGCTATTAGAAGACATATTTGGGTTCATTTGAGGTCTTTTACAACTCTTACTCCCAGGAAGATAACACTGATTTCTCTCATTTTCAAATTCCTTGTACTCAATGTAAAATCAATATCACACAATTTAGCATCTAATTATTTTCCTTTCATTCTGTTAGTCTTGTCTTCTCAGCTATATCAGGACGTACTGAAAACTCAGATCCAGTTCTGCATCTCCTTTTGCCTGTTGCACCTGGTGCAGTACCCTGTTATTTAGTGATGAGATTTGGAAGTACTAACTTAGTTACTTATGAAGCTTAGATTCATTTAGGACTGAAATTATGGATTTAGATTACATTTGATCAGTTCCTACTCTTTGGGGATTTTAGATCTTTAACTAGATCTTTCATTCACTTCAGATATTCTTTTGTTGATCTGCATTACTCAAAATTCACATTTATTTTGCTAATCAAATTGTTGTGGAGCAGTTCCTGAAAGATTTTCCTTTTGAGAAAGCTTCCAGCCAGCTCTTTCCTGTTTGACTTTTGTTTGCTTCATAGAAATTCCCATGCTGGGACAAAATTACTTTATCCAGATGCCAGTGATTGAAATGGTATTCTAATTATCTGTCAATGGTAAATTATAAAACTTGTTTGGAAACCCATTTTATGAGCTTGAGAATGTTCAGAGGAAAGAGTAGTTTGCCTAGTACCACTAAAATAAGCTGGTATTTGGAAATGCTGCAGGCTTGATTGCATTGAATTATAAATTGAATCATTACCAAATTAATCTCTGGGAGGTTTTCAGTGATTGTTTTATTCAGCTTTACTGACCATGCTACCCACAGCAACTCTGGCACTGATTCCCCCAGCGGCACAAAGGGGCCGCCTAGCCCTGTTGCAGAAATTCATGTGGCTGCACTTGCCTGCAGAGTTTGGAAAGACCTAAGGTCTTCGGAGACTAGAAATGTGTTTTCTCCTTGTCTTAACTGGCAGTGTGAGCCTCTGGCATTTCAAAGTGCAAGTCATTAGTGTCCACCAGGGTGATGTTAATCTGTCTGTGTTTCAGTCTCAGGACATTTTCCAGTTGCTTCTGCCACAACAATCTCTGCCATATCAGTGCCTCTGATGCCCTGTGTGAATTCAGGAAGCTCTGAGGTGTCTCTCAAACTCACTGCTGACCAATCTTCTTATCTTCTTTCTCTTTCATCTCTCAAAGTCATCCTTAAAATTTCTTTAAAAGGTGGAGCTTTTGTTTGGCATTTTCTAACTTGAGCCAAGAGCAATGTGATGTTGTTTTATTTTTTAGTAGAAAGGAGATTCTTTTATTTTGAATTTAGGACCTGCGTTGTACAGTGGGGGAAATTGAAGCTGATGAGATCACATTCAGAAGAAGGAAATGGTATGAGAGAGAGAGGTGAGATTGCCAGAAAGCAAACAAAAAACAAAGTACTTCATTGTTTGGGAGGAGCTCAGGAGGGTCCAGGTGTCACTTGAAATGGGTGTGAGATAGGACAGGTCAGGATATCCTATCCACCTCCATTTTGCTGGAAGCCAAAGCCCCTGCTGTCTGAATTATGCTTTGGTGAAGAGGCCAAATAGAGGGAGAGGGACTGTGTTCTTTCATCAGATCGTTCCAGGCTTCCCTGTGTGCTAATAAGACATGAAGCCAAATGGAACCTAAGAGCTAGTGGGCGATCATTAAGAGCTTTGGTCTTTTATTTAATCATCAGAAAAACCAAGGCTCCTACATGCTGGTAAAGTGCCAGATTAATTATTCAGAAACAAGTGCCTGAGATTTGACCAAGTATTGTCTCATTAGCATGCAGTGTCCATGCTGGAGTCTGGTTAGAAAAGCCACAGAGACTATAGGAGGGATTGATGGGAAGGGATTAAGAATAGAAATAAAGCCAACTTTTCCTACACTGTGCTGTGAAATCTCCCAACAATAGAATGTCCTCCTCCCCGATATAGCAGACTCTCCAGTAATGTGCACTGGGCCAGGCCCAGTTCTGGAATATGCAAAACAATTATTCTGCTAGCCCCTTGTATCTGTGTTCATAAAGTTGTCCTTCTTTCTTCTTAGAAGCCATTGTCTCTAAGGCCAACCCTCCCATTTACATTCAGATCTCACCTCTTCCTCCTCTTGCCTACTCAGGGACTTACTTCACTCCTGAAAATCATTCTCTTTTCTTTTTCCTCCACATCAAGCTCCCCCACTTTGCTAAGGGGTCCCCACTAGCATGCATCATCATATATATAAAACAAAAATGAAAACCTCTCTAGACACTGTACTTCTTCCCTCTCCCTCTTATCCCCTACTTTACAATAAAACTCCTGACAGGAATTTTCTAAGTTTCCATTCACTCATGAACCTACTCTGATCTGACTTTTGGCCCACCATTTCACTTACCAGTAACCTCCATGTAGCCAAATCCATGGGTAAATACTCTTCTAAGTCTATTCCACTGGATTTCTTACTTTTTCCAACCTCTCCCTCTCTCCCTCTCTCCTTCCTTCCTTGCTAATCTCCTCTACCTCATATCTCTTCTGAGGTCAGTCCCCAGTCCTCACCTGGGGAGAGGTTAATAGATATGGTGATTAATAGATATCTTAAAACTCACCTGTCCAAAGCAGGGCTCTTCCTTCCTCAGTCTTTCTGACCCAAACTGCTTCTCCCAGAGTCTTCCCTGTTTCATTCATGGCTCTTTTGCGGTCCTGATTGCTCCAAGCAAAAGCCTAACAGTGATCTTTTCTCCTCCCCTCTCTTACACCCAATGCATCTAATCCATTAATCTGTCAACCACATCACAAAGACATATTGCCATTCAAAACTCTACTTGCCAACCCTGTCATCACCTCTCACCACCCCAGCTCTCCCCCGAGTGCTGGGACAGCCTCCTGATCTGCAGCTGCAGTCTACTCCCCACACCACTCCCTAAGTCATATTTTAAAAATACAAATGAAGTCATTTTATTCCCCTGGCCAGAACACACTATAGCTTTTCCATCATATTTAGGACAAAAATCTGTCATTTGCATGATTGTTTAAGGGCCTGCATGATGAGGCTCCTGCTTTTTCTCCATCCTCACCAACTTGCTGACTGTTGGTGTCTCTTTCCACTCACTGTAGCCTTCCCATGGTGTCGCAAGTGTGTCTCTCAGGAGACATAGTCCTGGTTTTCACTTATAATAGCACATCATTTATTGAGCTGTATGTGTGAGCCAGTACATTAGGCACTTAACATACGTAATTTTCACTTAATTGTTTATTTATGTATATATTTTGGTGGTACTGGGGATTTTGCCCTTTGCCGTGAGCTATATCCCCAGGCTTTTTTTATTTTGAGAGACTCTAAATTGCTAAATTGCCCAGGCTGCCAGGGTGGTGGGATTACAGGTGTGCACCATCATGCCCACAATCACATGTAATTTTTAATCCTAACCATGACTCTTTAGTGTAGATATTACTGTCTCCTCTTTTAAAATGAGAAAACTGAGGCATAAGGATGTTAGGCAATTTGTCCAAAGTAGCAGAAGTAGACAATAGGAGAACTGGGATTCACATCCAGGTGTTTGCGATTTTTAAATCCAAACCCTTTTCATTGTATTATGCTACCTTTTGGTGACCACCATATCCCGGTGCTGACTTGGTATCATCATTGACATTTTATTTTTGTTTTTGTTTTGTTTTTGTTTTTGTTTTTTGGTACCGGGGATCGAACTCGTGTCCTTGCGCTTCCGCAGCAGGTGGTGAAACCACTGAGCTAAATCCCTGGCCCATTAACATTTTACTTTTTGTGAGGGCCTCAGAGGGTATGGGACTGATGACATGGTGCTGAGGATTTGACCCTGTGTTAAACTCCCTGGCTTTCAAACGAGAACTATGTAGGGGACTCCAGTATTTCCCACCTGAGTGATGAGGCTATAGAACTGGGGGAAGCAAGCCGTGGTGAATGGCTCTCCTTTGTCTCCAAATGCTAATAGTTCTGGATTCAAAATCTTTTCTCTCTTTGACTGGACCCAGATATAATAAAACAAGAAACTTACAGCATATAATTTGGCATTTTCCTGGTATGGTAGGCTCACAAAAATTTTGTTCTCCCTGACAAGGTTCAGCTTATTCTATCAAAATAAATCTCTGAGGGAAAAAGGCTTTCTTTTAAAGACTATGAGAAGCCTTTTCAAGAACAAAAATAACACTTAAAGCCGATATTCTGTGTATCTTCTTTTTCAGAAGAAATTCTGCCCTTTCTGATAAGAGCAAATAAAGAATGTCATGGAAAACGTGTCAAGATTTGGCATGCTGTGAAGAGTGGAAATTTTGTTTTTCACTGTACTTGGAATTTTAAAGGGTTTCAGACAAAGATTGTATGGGAATTAGGCTTCCATGTCCAGAGGTATCCTTTGCTAGCGCCTTGATTCATGAATGCCTTCATGGTGTTTTATAGCCATTCATCAGACTTTGACTAGGGGGAAGGCATGAAAGCCAAGTATCCCAACATCTTCTCCAACTTGTGCGCTAATTTTTCCTCTCTGAGGTTTTGTGGACATTTCTCTGCCCAAATTGTGTTTGGTTAGAATTTTGTTTTAAGCAAGTGAACCACACAGCAAGGTTGAGTAGACAAGCTGATTTATTTTATGGTATGGTACAGGGCCTTCATGCTGAGCCCCTTTTATACTTTTTATTTTGATACAGGTTCTCACTAAGTTGCTAAGTTCCCCAGGCTGGGCTGAATTTTGTATGTGTTTCAGTAAAGCCATGTTTATTGTGTGCTGAACTTTTTTTTTTTTTTTTTTTAAATTCTTTTATTGGTACATTTAGGTATTACAATACATTTACATTTATCTTTGTGTGCTTGTCCCTGTACATGATGTAT
>NW_004624738.1:25518449-25533134 GCF_000247695.1 Heterocephalus glaber
CACAATAAAAACCCTGCTAATTTGAAATTCGGGGCTCTCAATCCTGACCTGCTGCATTGGTGACGGTTGGGAGTCCCTGCTCAAGCTTGAATAAATGACCCTCGTGTGTTTGCATCGGAATCGGCTCCTAAGATAAACAAGACATAATTATTGCCTGGAAGCAACTTAAAATGTCCTTTAGAAAACTTATAGATGAATCACTTTGACAGTACAGTGTCAAAGCCTGTGAAAACAAAAACAGGAGATTAAAGTAATTTAGGTTTCATGGAGGAAGTGACATTTAAGCTCAGTTTTCAAAGTGATGGGATTTAGCCAGGCAAAGGAGCAGGGTAGACTGGGAATGGGGATGGTGGTAGTAATGAGAAACTCTTGCTCTGTGTGACACATGCACTACCAAAAGGAAGTGTGGAGTATGGAGCCCTCACAGGGCTCCCAGAGGCTTGGATAGCAGCGCCATAGGTGATGAGTTTGCTTAGAGCCCAAGGTAGATGGGCCTCAAGAGGTAGAAAAGTTACCACACGGTCAGAGGGGTTTATTCTGAAAACCACAAGGGGCAGTGGAAAGACTTTAAGAAAGGGGGGAATGTGATCATATTTGCTATTTAGAAAGACCGGTCTACCTGCTGTGTATAGCACAGGAAATGGCAGGAGGGAGACAGTTGCAGGAGTCTGAGAGAGAAAGTGATGGCCCAAATCGAGGAAGGTACAGTACAGGTGGAAAAGAGGGGACAGATTGAGAAATAGTGCAGAAAGGAATCAGCGGGACTTGCAAGGCAATTGGAAATGGGAAAAGGGGGAGGAGTCCAGCCAATAAAATACATGCAATATTTGGGACATGCAGATAGTAAAATATTACTCCTTGTTTATCTGAAATGCAAATGTAACCGGAAATCCTGTATTTAATCTAACAACCTTACTTGGGTGGATCATTTGTCAAGCTGGGGACGAGGAAGCACAGCTGTGGGAGAGGAAGCTAAGATGATTTTACTTTGGTTTACACTGACTTTGAGGTGTCTGGGGGATATAGCAGGTTTCTGATTATCCCCCAATACCTTTCTGCCTTGTTCCTTGAGGACAGTTTTAGCTGGTATTTTGTCCTAGGAATGGGAAAGTGATTAATTCAGCTTTCCTAGAGGGAATGAGAAGAATTAAGAACAAGAAAGATAAACGCTATCTTTTTTTTTCTTTTGGCACTTGTTTTTGAGACTGAACCTTAAACTTTATCCTCAAGTCAACAGGGATGTCTCAGGAATGTCAGAAAGATGTCTGAGAGTTTTGTTTTCTCTTCTAAAGTTCTTCCTTCTATATAGCCATGTATTAATATTCTGTGTCACTAAATTCATTTGTTTCACTTGGATTTAATCTCAGCGCTCTCTGGGAAATGGGTGTGTTCCCATGCCCTGTGGGTGTCAGGACCTTTACACATGTCCTGGTGGCTGTGCTAGGATCTGTGCCACAGTCACTTTATATGTGTGTGATTTCACTTACGTGCCTCTGTGCAGGTCAGCACACATATGTATTTGTTCCTTTGTTTCCTGGCCTGTTGATGTGTGACCTGAAGGTATCTTTGTGTGTGTGCCTGAGGGAGGTACTCATTTTTTTTGTCTTAGTTAATGAACAGTTCCCAGCACTACCACATAGAAGTCTCCTGGATCATTTTGGAGACTGTAGAGAGTATTTTTAAAAGATTATTTCAATTGTCTTTTTAAATCCAAAATGTTTGGAGAGAGAGAATCTTGCAAACTTCCCTAGAGGCATTCCCAGCATCTTCTTTTTTTTTTTTTTTTTGGTACCGGAGATCGAACTCAGGACCTTGCGCTTGCGAGGCAGGTGGTGGAACCACTGAGCTAAATCCCTGGCTCCAGCTTCTTTTGTATAAGTCCATAAATTCTCCACAGACACCAAAACATAGCCCAAAACCCGGGTATGGTGGTGCATGCCTGTAATCTGAGCACATGGGAGGCTGAGACAGGAGGCTACAAAACAAGTTCAAGGCCATCCTGGACAACCAGCAAGACTAGCTCAAGAAAACTAAAACACCAAGCAAAACACTGTTTACATAATAAGATATGAACTGTGATCTATACAAAGGTCAAATGTGCCACTGTGTGTGCGTGTGTGTGTTTATTGTGGAAGTTCCTAAGCATACTTAAAATTAGAATAAAAATAATCTCCATGTATCCACCAAAGTTATAATCTTGTTTCTTCTATGCCTGCTGGGACTGAACCCAGGGTCTTGAGTATGCTAAGTAAGCACTGTACCTCTCAACAATACCCCCAGCCCTTCACAGCAGTTTTTATCTCTTACTAATAAGTCTTTTTACATTCTACAATGTCAGTATTTACCTAACAAAATCAAGAAGTCTTCGTTTTCATCCAAACCCAATCCACATTCAAATAATGGATTACTTCAGATTTTCTCAAAGAGATCACCTTTTGCAGTTTAAAAAAAAAATCCATATATCACATTTAGTCTCTTTAGTTTCTTATTCTAAAGCCATCCATTCTTGCCAGGTGTGGTGGTGCACACCTGTAATTTCAGCACTCAGGAGGCTGAGGCAGGAGCATTGCTGCAAATTGGAGGCCAGCTTGGGCTATGTAGTGAGTTCAAGGCCAGCCTGGACTATCTAGAGGGAACGTGTCTCAAAAAAAAAAAAAAAAAGCAATCCATGCTTGCCATTGATTTTAGGAGGAGCCAAATAATTTATTTAATCTGCCTCATTGTTTCCTCCTAGAGTTTGTTGGCATGTTCCTCTATTCCCCATATTCCCTGTAAACTGGTAGCTATATCCAGATCATTGGTTAGATTCACCAATATTTTTTGGCACCAATGTTTCCTAGGGTGATGTTACTATAAGGCATATAATATCTAGTTGTTTCACTATGAATAATGTTAAACCTGACAGTGGGTTTGTCAACCCATAAAGTTCCCCACTAATCTTTTACCAGATGATGTTAGCAGCCATTAATAATTATTACCTAGGTCTACTATTTCGTTTGGATTATTTCAAAAGTTCTACTCCTTCTGCACTCACTAGCTGGGATTCTCCAGCTCCAGAAGGTGGCTGATGGGGAATAGTGGAGTTCCAGGTGCTGAAGGCCAGGAGAGAGTTTTGTTTTCCTGGCCTCCTTTCACTTTAAAATTGATTAACCCACCCCCAAAGTGGTCAGGACTAACTCCCAGGCTCTCACCCACCCAACTGACCCTTTCTTTGGGTTCTGATAATGTTGAAGCTGGCAATTGTGCTGGAAGAGGAGTCTGCCTTTGTCTCCAGAAATATAGGGGCTCCAGCAGTAGGAACCCCAGCAGACTCCCAGGAGGGGTCCTTCCAGGACATGGGAGACTCAAGCCTGTCAGGAAACTGAGGTGTGATGTTCAGGGCTGGGCCCTGCTGGGTTGGGGAGCTGTCTTTGGTCTCCCTCAACCGCACCCAGACTGTCTGATTCTCTGACTTTCCTGCTCTTCACCAGGGAAGCAGCAGCTATTCAACCCTGTACCCCAGGGACTGAATGTCTCCATCTCTGCCCCTTGACTTTCTGGTGCCTCCCCTTGGACAAAATACCTGACACCTTCAACTTAAAGGAGAAAGAGGTTATTTGGCTTATGGTTTTCAGAGGAATCACTTCCTGGTTGGCTGGCTCCAAGGCAGAAATGGTGGGGCAGAAGGGCCTAGTGGAGAAAACCTGCTCATCAGGAAGCAGAGAGAGAGAAGGGAGGATCCCAGGACAAGAATACACCCTTGCAGTTCACATCCCCAGTGACCTGCAGCCTAAAAGCATATCCAGCTGTAGGATTAATCCACTGGTGAGTATAGAGTACCCATGACCTAATCACCTTCTGAGCGCCTCACCTCTGAACACACAAGACATCTGGGAATCATTTTAGATCTAAATCGTAACACTACCTATAGGTACACTGCTTTGAGGAACAAGGACAGAGCTGACCTTTTGCCTAAGGTCCCTCTTAGTCCTTCCCTAGATCTGAAGTCTGCTGAAAAAGCCCCGTGACAAGCCATCCTGCAGGCAGCGCTCAGTTCCTGTCTTACTGCTCAGCTGGCGGGTCCAGGTCTTGAGAGGGCACTGCACTGTCCCCACTCTGATCAGATAGGTGTTCTTTCTCACTCAAGATGGGCCTGCTCAGAAAAGGCAGCACCATTACTCACTTCTAAGAGGGAGACATATTTGAATTCAGTATAAAAAGACCGTTAATCTCTCTTAAGACATTAATTTAAGGGCCGGGGATTTAGCTCAGTGGTTCTGCCACCTGCCTCAAAAGCGAAAGGTCCCAAGTTTGATCACCCAGTACCAAAAAAAAAAAAAACAAAACACCAAAGAAGACAGGAAAACAATACATACATGTTATCAGTGTAAGTGATACTTGTGTAAGGAACATGCTGTTTTCATGTGTGAAAACTGCCTTAGGTATAATAATTGAAGTAAAGATTATTTTTTTTAAAAAAGACATTAATTTAAAATATATACCTGCGCACAGGTGCGGTACACATCCTTCAAAATAATCACCTGCCTTTGGATAGTTACAAGCCACAGAAGAAAATCTGCGACTATTTCTGGATTATTTCTTTGTATGCCTACCAATCACCATTTGGCTTGGAATGACTTTTAGCTGTTTCTAAAAGTCAAATCTATCCTGAAAGTAAGGTGGTTTGCCCTTGGGGGGTGGGCAGCCAAAGAACATGCTGTGTTGAGGGTGAGGAAAGCTTGCCGGGCCCTGCGTGGCCCAGACTTGGACACTAGATGGCAGACTTACCTTCCCGATGACGGTGACGGTGCCTGCCATGGTACTTGGAAGAGGATGGCCCTGGCAGTCTGGCCTGGGCTTCTAGATCCCCACACTCCAGAGCAGGTCCCAAGGGGAATCCAGTGTGTGACTGAGACTCAGTGGCAGGCCTCTAGAGGTGTCAGCTTTGGGAACACTTGCTGGTTTTTTGCAGCTGCTGTAAGATCAGGGTGAGGGCCCCAGCAGCCTAAACTGCCTGGCTTGTGGCTATGGTGACCACTGGACTTCAGGCCACATCCACTTCCCATTTGCAGGTCTTCAGTGTGGGCCTTAGCAATGTCTCCAGCCTTCCTTGGGCTGGCTCCAGCTGCAAAGCTTTGAGGACGCCCAATCTGGGCAGGTTATGCACTCCTGTCAAACAGAGGGCCCTGGCCTGAGGATGGGGATTCTGAGTGGCTGAGAGGTAATGTACAAGCCTGGGCTCTGCAATTCTGTGACTGGTCACCCTGGTCTTTTGTCTGCTCCTGCCCTCTACCCGTCCGATCCAGGTGTTAGAGAGCCGTATGTGTGAGTTCTCCTTGGGAAACCTTCACTGTTTTGCTTCTGGTTCCTATCGGCACATGGTGAGGGTTCAGTCAATGTTTGCTAAATGACTGAGTGATCAACTGAATTAATGTTGAGACCAAAAATTTCTTTGATTTAGTCTCCTAATTCCAGAAAGGGTTCTGACTGGATAGAAATGTATCATATATATATTTGATGCTTGCTTTCATCTTTATTTTTTATTTTTTATTTTATTTATTTTTTTATTTTTTGTATTAAATTCTTTTATTGGTACATTGTAGGTATACAACATAATTACATTTCTCATTGGGAATTGTACCTTTATATAATGCATCTTGGTTCTTATTTTTTCCCCATTCCTAGCCCTCCCTTCACGCCCTCCACCCTTCCCTATTTACAAAGACTTTATTTCCATTTTTTCCATTTCTCATCATTTTTTTCCTTTCCCTTCTTTCCTTTCCCCTGTGCCTCCCACTACCCCTACCCCTTTGGACCTTTTCTTCCTATTTTACATTTTTGATTATTCATTCTAATCATTGGTACATTTTAGGTATACAATATAATGACATTCATCATTGGAAATTTGCACCTTTACATAGTCTCTCTTGGTTCTTGTTTTTCACCTTTGCCCAGCCCTCCCTTCAACCCCTCCAGCCCTCCCTATTTACAAAGATTTTGTTCCTATTTTTCCATTTTCTCATATTAATCCCATTCCCTTCTATCCTTTCCCTTAGCCCTCCCACTTCCTCCCCCTTTGCCCCTTTTCTTCCTATTTCACATTACCTATTATACATTTAGTCCTTATTTACACTTTCAGTTTCTCACACCAGAGAAACTATTCGGTATTTACACATCTGTGTCCTATTTATTTCACTTAAGAGTATTGCCTCAATGTGCATCCACTTAGCTATAAATGTCTCTAATTTCTCATTTTTTATGGCTGAGTGGTACTCCATTTTATAAAAAAACCACATTTTCTTTATCCAGTCTCCAGTTGATGGGCATGTGGGCTGTTTCCAAGTTTTAGCTATTACAAACTGCCCTGCTATGAACACGGGTGCACATATATCACTGTGGTCTTGCTTTCATCTTTACTCTTCTTTCCACCCCAATGGTGATTCCACCCCAGGATCTCAATTTGGGGGTGCCTGAAACCCTCCTTGCACACAGGCGAATACCTGAACATTGCAATGTGAGACAGATGTCTTTTGATCTGACTTCAATAATTTATGTCAATAGTGGGAATGAGAACCTGGGTGTGGTGGCTCAAGCAAGTAATCCCAGCATTCTAGGAGACGGGGACCAAAGGATTACGTTTGAGGCCAGCCTGGGCAATTTAACAAGGCCCTATCTTAAAAAAAAGAAGCGGGCTAGGGATGTAACTCAGCAGTGTAGTGCCTACCTGGCAAGCGCAAGGCCCTGAGATTGATTCCCGGTACCTAAATAAATAAAGGACAGAAAGGAAAAAGAATAACAAAACTGGCTGGGGATATATATAGCTCAGTGTGAAGGCCCCAGGCTCAATCTCTAGTTGTCCCCACCTCCCAAAAAAGGTGGGATTGGGGAATGATATTGATATAGGCTGAATTGTTTCCCCTCAAAGTTTCATACTGAGAAATTTGTTGGAGCACTTCCAGTAATTCAGAATGTGACTGCATTTGAAGGTGGAACATTTGGTGAAAGAGAGGCCATTAGTGTGAGCTCTAATCCAGTCTGACAGGTATTTTTACAGGAAGAGGCAATTTGGACACACAAAAAGATACCAGGCATGCACACACAGAGCATGGGAGGACACCTTGAGAAGGCCACCATCTGCAAGCCAAGGAGTGAGATCTTAGAAGAAACCAAACCTGCTGACACCTTGATCTTAGATTTCTAGTCTCTGCAACTGTGAGGAGATAAATTTCTTCTGCTTAAGCCACCCAGTTGGGGGCTGTTTGTTGTTGTTTTTGAGACAGAGTCTTGATATGTAGCCCAGGCTGCCCTTGAACGGTTGGTGATCCTCCTGCCTCAGACTCCTAAGTGCTGGGATTACAGGTATAATTAGGCCTGACACTCAGTCTGTGGTGTTTTGTTATGGCAGCCCTAGCAGAGTAATATAAATATGATATGTGATGTGATAGGATCATAGTATAACAGACATAATCTGACCCAGGGTGTTTTGCCCTTTTGTCAGTATGTCCAGCACATACCGAGGTGATGGTGATGGAGATTCCATCCCTACTGTTAGCCCCTGCTGCTGCCAGGTAGCCAGGAGGAGCAGGAGAAAGAAAAGCCTCACAGAGGAGGGATATTCACAGCTTAATTTCCCTTTTAGGAAAACAGACTCCAATGTGACGAAGAATAGGTTGATACATCCCCCAGGAGATGGGGTTAAAGCACTACAAAGCCAAGGTCTCCAAAGAAGGCGGTAGGGCCTCTTCCTCCCAAAGGTCAAATAGCAAGATAAGTCAGGTTTGTCAGAGAGAAAGCAGCAAAAGAGGCTGCCTGTTGGAGACTAGATTAGGCAAAGGAAGACTATAAAGGCTCTCCTTTAGGATTACAGTGGGACAGAAGGCAAGCAGGCATGGGGCTGGCTGAGGAGGCAGCAGAGAAGCTGAAACTTGTCACCTCCAGCCAGACTACTGAGGGAGAGGCTGTGATCAACAGGTCTCTCTTTCCCGGGTAGGAAGTAGTCCTCGAGACCTGACTAAAAGTTTTTGCTTTTTATTAGGTGGACATGCTGGATCCCACTGGGGGTGGAGGGACCAAGATGCAGTAAGGAAACTAAAGCAGACTCAGCCTTCCTGGGCATTTCTGGGGCACAGCCAGGCCCTCTTCTTCTGTACTTACACTGCTATGAACCTGACTCCTTCCACAAATGCCATTGTAAGGAGATGCTGCCTGGGAGAAGAGAGGATTCCCCCAGGAGGAGCACAGGTAGAAGGGAGAACATCGTCCCTAAAGAATGAATCCCACTTCGGCGCTGAAGGGAACTGAGGAAAAGAGGCTACCAGTTAGGGTCCTTCCTCTGTCTATCCATGCCCCCAGTTTCCAGCTTAGCCTGGCTCAGATGAGAGAACGAGGAATAGGCCCTAGTCCTGCCCCTCTTGGTGTCTCTTGGTCCCGGGCTCAGAGGATTCCTCCTCCCCCCACCCCAGTGTTTCCCCACCATCTCACCACATTCCTCACCAAGGTAGAGGCGGAAGGGCTCCTGGTCTTGGGCTCCAGCCATGTGTCCGTGTGCGAGCATCGGAGCTGGGAGGTTGCCCTTTAGTATTGGTAAGAAAGGAGACCAAATCATGGAACGCATGGAGATTGTCAAATTAACACCAATATTTTCCTGATGAGGTTGTTGAGACCTAAAATGGGAGAAGGACTTTTCAAAGTTCACACAGAACTGATCGAATTTTCTAATAGGTTTACTAAATTTTTTTTTTTTTGGAGACAGGGTCTTGCTATGTAGTTCAGGCTGGCCTTGAACTCACCATGAAACCCAGGCTGACCTCGAACTCATGGTGGTCCTCCTGCCTCTGCCTCCTGAGTGCTGGGATCACAGGTGTGTGCCACCTCGCCAGGCCTAAACATTTCAAAGTCATGTAAGGTCGCTTGAAAATATGTCCCATACATAAGAGTTTAAATCCAATCTGTTTTTAAAAAGCCAGTCCTTAAAAAAAAAGAAAAAAAAGCCAGTGCTTGAAGCACTTACTTTCTAAAAATTTTTGTAGTGCAGAGAATTGAACCCAGGGCCTCTAGTATGCTAGGCAAGTGCTGTACCATTGGGCTACATCTGCAGCCCTCTGTAACAACTTCTGTTGAATAAAATTCTAACATGAAAGTAGATGGTATCTGCTCCTATGTAACGACTTGTGGGTGAACTTTCAAACCTAGCCCAAGGGACATCAAGATAGTAGGTAAGGGACAGCCTAGTGACAGTAATGAGGAGTCTGGAAACCAGGTCATAGGATAGCACAGGAATAGACCAGGGAAATTCAGCCTGCAGAAGAAAGCACTGAAGAGAATTAAGACAACAAGCTTTAGGAGCTGAAGGCTGAAGGTAGGAGAGGGTGGGGCACAGCTGTGTTGCTCTTTGGGTCAGAACTGGGCCCAAACCTTCCAAGAGTCATTCAGATCAAAAGAAGGAAGCACTTTCCAGGTTGGAGTGCAATAGAACAGCCTGTTCTTTCCTCCTCACTGCTACTGGGAAAGGGGGGGAAGCTGGCAAGATGGGACTGATGTGCACAAGAGAAATACTTGGAGGTGAGCGCCATGGATATCACACATGGGATGTTTCTGAACAGGTTGATGGTGGCAGCACACTGAGCAGAAAGGCATTCAGTGGCAGGAAAGTCAGGGCCACTGTTGATGAAGTGGTAGTTCTGCATGAGGGCAGGGGCCACGGGCAACCCAAGCCAATCTCAAAGCTCCACTCAGAAAGACTCATTGTCTTGAGAAGG
Source organism: Heterocephalus glaber (assembly GCF_000247695.1). Next base: position 25,528,187 of record NW_004624738.1, read on the forward strand.
GAAGGTGACATTTATTTTTCTGGAGACACAGCCTCGCTGTGTAGTTCAGGCTGGCCTTGAACTCATGGAGATTCTCCTGCCTCAGCCTCCCTCATGCAGGAACTACAGTTGTGCATCACCACACCCAGCTGGGTGATATTTTTTCATATGAGATTGACATGATTCCTGTCACACAGTTGATGAAAGAGAAATGGCCCTTCCAGTGATTTCCCAAGTGGATATAACCTTCAGAAAAATCACAACAGCAGTGCTCAAGTTTTCACACTTGGTGTTTTTATTTTATGTTTCTTTTACATTGCTCAGAAGGAACTTAATCAGTATAATATGCTTCTGGGAAATGGTATGTATTTGCATCCCAAAGTATAAGTTATAGGTCTAATTTTAGTTTAATGTGATCTGAAATGGGAAACCTTAGTTGCAAATAGCCCTCAGTGTGATTAAACCCCAATGGGGGTTGGGATAATGGAGACATACAGACCCCTCACAATAGCTCAGTCTGCACAGTGAGCTCATGAAATCATGTGCCTGACACAGCGTTATTTCTGAAAACGGAAAATGCACTTAACATCTCTGCAGCTGATAGGCCAAGTATTCCGCCCCCACCCTCGAGAAGAACATTAAATTTTTATAAATTATTTGTTATATCTTTTTAACTTACTAGAAAAAACTCTTTGATTTGCCAATTACTGCTTACTATGGGACATGTTTCTCCTGAGAAAAATCCCCTTTCCCTCATATGAGAAATTTGGAAGGAAGAATGGTAAGCTGGCCATGATGTTGTGAAGGTAACATTGGATGTGGCCAGAGCCACATGGCTGGGCTTCAAATTAGGAATAGCTGGTTTGGTTTTCCGAGAAACTTGGAATAGAGATTCCTCCAACCACTAAGAGCTTACTAGTGGGCTTTTATTTTGGTACAATTCTGGCATTTTCTGGGTTTTTTTTTGTTGTTGTTGTTCCATAATTGTCATGTTGATCTGCTTCCTATTACTGTAAGATTTCTCAAAAGTTCAACTATTCCCTCTTGCAACCACTGTGATTAAAGCTTTGCCTTCACTAATTCAGAAAAACTAACCAAGGTCATCAGAGACTTGCATGTGATGAAGTTTACTGATTAGTTCTTATTCTTTACCTTGCTAGACCTATCAACTGTGTTGGACACAGTGAATCACCCTTTCCTCCTCTAAATATTCTCATTCAGGATGTTGCCCTCTTCTGGTTTTCTTCTAAGACATCTTAGATGGGACCTAATGCAGACTTTTAAAATCCACCATCCAAATCTGATCTTTCTGCGTATCTTTTAATGCTCAGGCTGAAAATCTTGTAGTGATCCTTAATTTCTCTGACACACTCTCTCTTAGTTACTTTTCTCATTGCTGAGACAAAATACCAAACACCCAAAGTTAAAGGAGGAAAGGTTTATTTAGCTGAGAGTTTGTAGAGGTTTCATTTCATAATTGGCTGGCTCCAAGGAAGGGCTGCATGGCAGAGGTGGATCACAGAGGAGAAGCAGTTCATGGCAAAGCAGGGCAGACAGAAGGCAGCAAGTGACAAGTGGCAACACTAGTCCTCTTTCTGTCTCTTATATTCTATCCAGGGTACCAGCTCTTAGGGCAGGTAGCACTCACACCCAGGGTGGGCCTTCCCATTATCCACTCCCAGAACGATGCCAAACCAATCAGTGGACTAATTTAATAATCACACACCCTTGCATCACACCAGCATCACACACTTAATCCCAGCATCACACACCCTAATCCAGCCACCTCTGGAAAGCTCCACTTATGACTGCATGAGGCTTTGGGAGAACAGCTAGACACAAGCTGTGACACACTCTACAGCTGATTTGGGGGCAATTCCTTTCAGATTTGCCTTCAAAATATATCAGAATCTAATCTTTGCTAACCACCCACACTGCTATCACCCCCTGGTTCAAAGCATCCACATTCCTCCCCTGGATAATTGCAACACCTCCAAACTGCATCTAATTCCACACCCACTTCTCCTGCCTATTCTCAACACACCTGCCAGGGTGGGCATGTTACAGTTTAAGTCAGATCATGGGATCCAGACTTGGTCTCCTCCTGTATCCTGTAGCCTCCCTCCTGCTAAGGGGGCCTCGTCACCTCTAGGTTGGGGGAAAACAAAAAAAGCTGCTAGAGTTAGGACCTGAGCCAAGGTAGGACTCAAATGGTCAAGGGAGAATATTGCACCCTGGGAAATGCCATGGGCAAGGTCCCCAATACAGCAAGTCTCATGATGTTCTGGGCCCCATCGGTGTGTGGAAAGGCTTCATATTAGGGAGTGCTCCAAAAGAAAGATAGATTGGGGTAAGATGGGGAGGCCCTTGCATGCCACGTTCAGGACTCAGCATTTTCCAGTAGGCTTGGGTATAAGGGGAGCGGGAGCAACTCTGAAATTCACTTAGCATAGTTATCTCAGCTGCCTGCCAAGTAGTCTATTTAGTCCAATTCACAGGCAGAGCTTTGTTGAGCATTGAGAAGTCACTTGCTCCGTGTGAATCCAATCACCACGGCAGGCACACCTCAAAGAGGGAACACACAGCCGCCTCTGAAAAGCCTGCCCTGCACTCTGGCAGCTCAATTCATGAATATGCTTTTCCAACATCTGACGCTGCTTCTTAGCAAAGATATTATGGGACAAATCCTTGATTTGACCTTTTGTATCTCTATCCATCCCACTGTGCTAAAAGCAATTATGTGCATCTTGTGTGTGGCTGTTGGAATGGGGAGTCACTTAGGGACGGGTCCTTTTCACACTCCAACTGTCCCCTCGCTTATTCCTTTTCCTCTCTCACAACAGCCCCAGCACAGCAGGCCTCCGCTGCTGCTTGGCAGAGTCTAAAATGGCATTAGGGGAAAGCGAGCTGGGATGTAAACAGGTGGAAACAGTTCCTGTCATGGCGATTAGCCTTCCCCTTGGGCAGGCACAGCTATGGATGAAAGAATGGGGCTACCAGGGAACAGGGAGGAGAAAGCTGGCCAGGAGGTAGGAAGCAGAAGAGAGATGAACTCATTGTCAAAGGGACAGGCAACTTCCCACAAAAACTTCATACAAAACAAAGCAACACCATTGTTGTCAGGGTGGGTGGTGGTGGTCTTTGCTGGGGACAGATGATCTGTCGGCTGTAGTGGATTTACGTGTGTTGAAGTCTATGTGATTGAATACAAGTGCATATGTGGGGTTGTACAGTTACATCTGTGTGGAGTGCATATATGCTGTCTACGTGTACCTTCTTAGGTTACGGACGCCTCAGAGATCTTGTGTGTACATGGAGCATATGAGCATATGTGACTGTATGCACATCTCTTCTAGATGTGCTGTATTCCTCAGTGTACATGTGTGCAGGGGTGCACAGTGGCATGTCTGAGGAAAGGGCTGAGTGGAAAAGAACTCTCTTATTCTTTCCTTCGTGGAGCAGCTCAGCCTGACCATGGAGGCAACTGTAATCCTGGCCAGAGAGAGGAGCCCTGATCTTGCTAAATCAGCCGAGGATCTGGAGATTCAGGAACTTTGCCCAATTCTCCACTACCTCCCAAGCCCAGTCCAAAGTGGCTGGAAAGACCCCAGAGCTAGGGAAGATATTGTGGAAAACAAGACAGGGAGAGAGTTACAGTGCCAGGGGCAAGACCTTGCAGGAATTAGGAGAAGATTCAGAGGATTTTTTTTTCTGAGCTTTTGACTATAAACAATTTATAGAGGAGAAGTGGGTTGGACTCTTGGGCAGGACGTACAGGCCAACAAAGAAATAGCAGTGAGAAAAGGGATCTGCTCCTAGCCCTGGCTTGTTCCTGATTGAGCTGAGACTCATCTGGAGCAGGAGAGGATTGAGGGGTGGCCGGACCATCTCAGGATGGAAGAGTGAGGACAGAGCAGCTGGTCCCAGCTAAATTCACCTGGTAGGGCCACTATTGACTTTGGAAACTAGAACAGAAAGGAGAGAAGTAGCTATGCCCACAATCAGAACTGTACCTTCTTACCCAGAAAACTTTCCAAATGCTCAGAGTTTACTGCAATGGGCAGTTTCCTGCCACTCCAGCTGCCAATTAGCCACCTGTGACCTGGCATGGCCTCATCACCCGGTACAGATCACCTTTGGTCCTGTCAGCTGATTCACAAGGTACGAGGGGGTGGTGAATCCCCCTTGCTACCCAAGGTCAGGCCATTTGCTGCTAAAATCATCCAAAAGAATCATTCGGACATATCTTTCATGATTACTCCTTGATTGCTTATTGTATGCAAATTAATAGAGACAGAAAATAAAAATTATCCATGAGCATACAACCTAAAATAGCCAGCATTCAACATTTGATGTCTATCTTCCTGGGCTTTTTTTCTTTCTTTTCTGTGAATGTGGCTATCAACTATTCCATCTCTGTCTATAAACTGTTTTATAACTTATTTTTTCACTTATTAATATGTCTTAAATATCTTTTCATGGCAATAAAAGTCTACAGTGTCATTTGATATGGCTGCTAAATATACTATTGCATGAGCATATTGTAATTTATTTTTTTCTTAAATTTAAAGTTATTTTTAACTTTTTTCTTTTTTTCTATTCCCCTCTCCTCCCTTCAACCCCTCTTCCCCTCCTTATTTACCAAAGCTTTGTTTCCATTTTTTCCTTCTACTCTTTTTTCTTTTCCCTTCTTTCCTCCCCGCCCCCTCTTCCCTTGTTCCTCTTCTCATTTGAATATTTTCTTCCCATTTCCCAATATCTATTATGCATTTTGGTCCTTATTCCCACTTTCAATTTCTCACACGGGAGAAACAATGCAGTATTTAAACACGTGTGTCCAATTTATTTCACTTAAAAGTATGATCTCAAGTTACATTGATTTAGATAAAAATTTTAGCTCAGTGGTTTCGCCGCCTGCTGCGCAAGCTCAAGGGCCTCAGTTCGATCCCCAGTACCAAAAAAAAAAAAA
>NW_004624738.1:25534614-25554901 GCF_000247695.1 Heterocephalus glaber
ATCTTCTTTATCCAGTCTCCAGTTGATGGGCAACTGGGCTGTTTCCAAGTTTTAGCTATTACAAACTGTGCCGCTATAAACATGGGTGCACATATATCACTGTGGTATGATTCTTTTAATTCTTTGGGGAAGATACCCAGCAGAGGAATAGCTTGGTCACATGGGACCTCTAATCCTAGTTCTTTGAGGTATCTCTATATTGATTTCCACAGTGGTTGCACCAGTCTGCACTCCCACCAACAGTGGAGAAGGGTTCCTTTCTCCCCACAGTCCTGCCAGCATTTGTTTTTGGATGATTCTTGATAATAGCCATTCCTTCTGGAGTGAGATAGAATCTCAGCATTGTTTTAATTTGCATTTCACAAATGACCAGTGATGCTGAACATTTTTTCATATATTTATTTGCGGTTTCCACTACTTCATCTGAGAAGTGTCTATGCATTTCAAATGCCCACTTTTGGATTGGGTCTTTAAATTTGGGGATGTGGTTTTTTTTGAGTTCTTTATATATTCTAGATATTAGTTCTTTGGGGAATAGGTAGCAAACATTTTTTCCCACACGGTGTGTTGTCTCTTCACTTTATTGGTGGTTTCTCTTGCTGTGCAAAAGTTTTTTAATAAGATTAAATCCTACTTGTTGATTCTTTGTGATATTTCCTGTGTGACTGAGGTTTTGTTCATAATGTCTTTGCCTACACCAATATCTTTGAGAGTTCTATCTATCCTATCTTCCGTCAGATTTAGTGTTTCTGTTTTAATATTTACATCTTTAATCCACTTTGATTTTAGTTTAGTGCATGGTGAAGGATATGGTCTAGTTTTAATCTTCGGCAAGTGGAAAGCCAGTTTTTCCAGCATCATTTAGTAAAGAGGCTATCTTTTTGCCAGTGAAGGTATTTGGCTCTTCATCAAAGATAAGGTGGCTGAGTGTGTCTGAAGTTGTTTCTGCATCTTCCAATCTGTTCCACTGATCCTCAGGTCTTTTTTTTCCCCCCAATATCATGTTATTTTTTTTAATCACGGTAGCTTTGGAGTATAAGTTCAAGTCAGGAACTGTGATGCCCTCTGTCTTCGCTTTGTTGCCCAGAATTGCTCTTGCTTTTCTAGATCTCTTCTGGTTCCAAATGAATTTTAGGATTGTTTTCTCTAATTCTGTTGAGATATGCTATTGGTACTTTGATCAAGATTGCATTAAACCTGTATAATAACTTTAGAAGTATGGCCATTTGCACTATATTGGTTCTTCCTACCCAAAAATAAGGGATTCCTTCCTTTTTCTGATATAATCCTCAATCTCCTTTTTCAGAATACTGTAGTTTTTAATATAAAGATCTTTTACTTCCTTCATTAAATTGATTCCTAGGTATTTTATTTTTTGGATGCTATTGTGAAAGGCATTGTTTCCCTAATTTCTCTCTCAGTGAGTTTGTTATTTGTGTATAGGAATGCTTTTGATTTTTGAGTGTTGACTTTGTATCCCACTATGCTACTGAATTTTGTTAATCTAGAAATCTTTTGCTGGAGTTTTTGGGCTTCTTTTTGTAGATAATCATGTCATCCGCAAATAATGATAATTTAACTTCTTCTTTTCCTATCTTTATTCCTTGTCTTTCTTTCTTTTGTCCAATTGCTGTGGCTAATGTTTCCAGAACTATATTTAATAAGAGTGATGATAGTGGACATCCTTGTCTTGTTCCTGATTTTAGAATGAAAGCTTTCAGTTTTTGTTCATTTAGTATGATGTTGGCTATTCGTTTGTCAGCCAAAGGGTGCTGGCTTTTATCAAATTGAGATAAAGACCATCTATCCCAATTTTCTGTAGGTTTTTTTTTATCATGTATGTGTGTTGGACTTCGTCTAACAGTTTTTCTGCATCTATTGAGATGATCATGTGGAGATATGGAAGTGTCCTCACTAATGGATATTAGTGGATTAGCTTTCTGCAGAGTACCAGCTCTCAATTTCAGTCTGAAAATATTAAAAGAAAACTTCCAGAAATAAACAATTCATAAGTTTTAAATAACTGTTATTATATACAATATACTATTATAACAGTTCTATTTTATTATTAGTTATTATCATTAATCTTTTATTCTGCCTAGTTTATAAAATATAGTTTATCATGGGATGTATGAATATAAAAAAAAGTATGGGGTTTAGTACTATGCATAGTTTCAGGCATCTCATGGGGATCTTGGGCTTCCTCCTTTCCTGTCCCCAAGAGGGCAGAGGGTGCCTTTGGCAAAGCTTCCCTTGAACAGAAGCAAAGCAGGCCCTTCTGCCAAGTCCCCCTAGGCCTGCAACAGTAGACATCACAGTAAGACTAGCACAGCCCCTGGATTGGCATCTGAGTGCTACTGCATGTGTTTTAAAGGACAAGAGGAAATGACTCTAATGAATCAGCTAGAAAAGGACAGAATGTGGATGCATAGGCATGGACGTGGCTGGCCAGTGTGGAGTAAAAGGAGGAGAGAAAGAGGAGGTCACATCCAGATTCATAAAAATAAGTGGAACTGGAGGTGAGAGAAGTCAGTATTAATTTCTAGTGTGAAGTTTTACTGTGGATCAAAATCCAAAGAGCCAAAGAGTTGGTTGATTAAAGTGTAGGCTTGGCTCTAATTTTTTTTTTTTTCTTTTTGGGTACTGGGGATCGAACTCAGGACCTTGTGCTTACAAGGCAGGCAGTAGAACCACTGAGCTAAATCCCCGGGCCAGGTCTAATTTTGTTTTACCTCCTAGGGCAAAGATCATAATGAAGAAATCTGACAGCATAAACATGTTCTGTTTCCTAGGGGGTTCGATCTAGCTAAGGCAGAGAGGGGCCATGGCAAGGGAAGTAGAAAATATGGCGATCAGGGGCCAGGCCCAGCGTGGCCTCCTCCTCACTCTGCACTGCTCCCAGGCCTCCCCATTCTGGCTCCCTTTATTTTTCTAGCTGCCAGCTTCCACCTCCTACCTGAGAAGAATTCCTTTCACTAGCATATTTGTTTATGTTTGTTTGTTTTTACCCTAAACGGCTGAGTGCCTGCTAATGTGCTAGTGTTGCATCCAGTTTTCGCAGTCTGCCGGGGAAGATGACACAGGCGTGTAACATTGACTGCAAGTGATAGTTGTTTTTGTAGAGGACCACGTGTACAGCAATAGGGAGAGTAGAGGTCCAGTGAGTGTTCTGAGGGGTAGTGGCAACCCTTCACTGCCGTTCTCTGTCCTGTGCACAAAGCTAGGGTCATTACAGACAGAACACCCTCTCCAGATAGATATGAGGATATTGGTATTACCAGGCTCAGTGGCAAAGCTGGGTTGAATGTTGCAATCCATTGGTTTATTCACAAACCTTGGCTGCTGCATGAAACTGTTACCCTTCATGCCACCACATGTTGTTCTCTCCACTCTTGTACTCTTTGCAACAGGTCCACCATGAGACCCTGGTAAAACCATGGAAACAGAATGTTTGCCTGAGACTAGAAATTGTCACCGAAGGAAAACCTAAGTAACCCTCTAGCCTTACTTGCTCTTTGGGAATTTAAAACTCACTAATTTTGGAGGTCACAGAGCTGGGAAATACATTATTAGTTTCCCACAAGCACCATTCTAGATAACACCTCTGACCTGGGGTTATGGTAGCAGTTGCCTGGATTCATTCCTAGGGACCCGAAGGACACATTTGCTAAAACGCTGATTCTTAAACCAGGTGTGGTGGTGCACTCCTGCAATCCCAGCACTTGGGAGGCTGAAGCAAGGTGATTACTGTGAGTTCAAGGCCAGCCTGGGTTACATAGTGAGTTCAAGACCTCCCTGCCTGAAAAAACCGAAACCAAAACAAACGCTGATTTTTCACTTTGGCCCTGTGGGTGTCTGATGGGTGACCATTATGGTTTGTGTTTAGATGTCCCCCCAAAGCCTTGTGCAGAGGAGGTGGGACTTTCTTTTTCAGAGGTAGTTGAATCCAGAATGTGTGATGCTGGGGGTAAGGGCACGTGATTACTAAGTCACTACATGTGAGTGATTAGTTTGGCACCGTCCTAATCCCGGTAGTCTGGATGGGATAAAAGAGGCAGAAAGACTCAGTGAGGGCTCTCTTGTTGCCTTTGCTGCCTTGTGTGTACCATGTTGTTTCTGCTCTGCCATGCCTGTTTGTCATCTCCGCTTTGGAGTCAGCCAATTATGAACTGAAACCTTTGCAAACTGTAAGCCAAGTAAACCCCTTCCCCTTTAACTTTTGGTGCTGGGTATTTTGTCTCAGAACGAGAGAAAAGTAACTAACACAGTGACCTAAATGGGATGCAAATCTTGACATCTCTGCCTTCATATTGTGTCTGTTCCCTTTGTTTTCTTAACTTTTGGGTTAGATTCTCATCAGCTCGGCACATGGACATGTTGGTCATTTAAAAACTGTTAGTCCAAGATTCTAATACAGGTTAACTTGTCCTGTTACCCATTAGGAGTAGTAGGGGGTTTCTTTTTCTTTCTCTCTCCTTTATTTTCTCCTCCTATCTTACGCTTCTTCAGCAGCTGCAGCAATCCAAAGGATCTAAAGTCCTTTGCCCTGTCATGGGGACCAGACCCACAACATTGGGATGTTTTTCACAGGATGATGGCACCAGCTACATGAAAATTCAACAGCTTCTAGGATGAGTTGGCCATCACCACCCATTTGTCCAAGTCTATGACAGGAAGAAACATCCCTTAGAACCATCCCCTGGCCAGCGGAAATTACTAGACTTGAGACCATCCCAGCAAATCAATAAAAGCCTGTTGCTCTCTTTGTTCTGAGAGGACCTTGGTCTCTCTCTCAACCATTGCTGATTCCTTTGAGCTGAAGCCCCAATCTTGCAATAAAAGTTTGACTATAAAAGAGTAGATGTATATTATGATTTAGATCTAAAATGTCCCCCAAAAACCTCATGTGTTCAGAAGTGGGGCATTCAAAGGTGATTGGATCATAGGGGCCCTATATTAATCAGTGGACTAATCCATTGGTAAATTTATAGTTAAATGTGTTGCAAGGAGGTAAAGCCTGGTTGGAGGAGGTAGGTCACTGGGGATGTGCCTTTGGAGGATATCTCTTTCTTTCTAACTCTTCCTGGTCTCTTTGCTTTCTGACTGCAATGTGTTGAGCAGCTATCCCCCACCATGCCCTTCAACCATGTCATTTCTGCCTTGAAGCCAGACAAGCATGGACTGAACTCTCTGAAACTATGAGCCAAATAAACTTCTCCTTTAAGTTGTGGATGTCAGGGTTTCATTTTTGTTTTTCAGACAGTGCCTCTCTAAGTCAGTAAGTTACCCAGGCTGGGCTTGAACTCATGACCCTCCTGCCTCAACCTCTCAAAGTGCTGGGGTTATAGGCATACACCACCGTACCTGGCACAGATGTCATGTATTTTGTTCCAGTGGTGGGGAAGCTAACTAATACAATGTACTTGCAATATTTGGCCCAATATCATTTCTACTGTCTCTGGCTAAAGAATCTGTCATCTGATATCACATCCATGTACTAGATGTTTTCATTCAGAACCAAGGTACATGGGATGTGTAGGATGCTGTGCACAGTGGCACACACTTGTAATCCAGCCACTCAGGAAGCTGAGGCAGGAGTGTCATAAGTTTGAGACCACCTTGGGCAACTTAGTGAGACTCTTTCTCAAAATTAAAAAAATATATATTTTTAAAGGGCTAGAGATGTAGCTCTGTGGAAGAGCACTTTCCTAGTATGCTCTGAGTTCATCCTTAGTACTGAAAAAAATAAAGTAGACATGTAGGCTATTCTCAAGGAGTTTATAGTCTTACCAAAGAGGTAAAACTCAAGGTATCAAACAGATGTGGTAGTATAGATCTTGTTCTCCTTCTCTTTCCTTCTTCTTGGAGTTGGGTGCCTATGAGGGTGAGATGACAGAGGGAAAGACACCCTTCTAGATGACTGAGTACAGCGGTACTGTACAACTGCATGGGGTGTGCACTCCACAGTTTGAGGAGGGAGCTATTCACCTAGAGAGTGGGTGGCCCTACAGGAGGAGTCTTAGGCAGTACAGCAGGTCAAATAATTATAGCAGATGCCATAGCCTAAAAGCAACAATGTGAAATTCCCCACTTCCACTCTCCACTTCTAACCATTAGCTAGGGCTAACTTTATTTGCTTTTGTCTCTCAAGAATCATTGTCAAGCCAGATGTAGTGGCACAATTGTAATCCTAGCCATTCGGGAGGCTGAAATAGGAGGATCATAAGTTCCAGGTCAACTTGGGCAACCTAGTGAGACTTTATCTCATAATAAAAGATAAAAAAAGGCTGGGGATGTAGCTCAGGGTAGAACATCCCCAGATTCTACCTCTAGTACCTCAAAACAAAACAAAACAAAACAAAACCAAAAATAATCATTGACCTAAGTTACCTGCCATCCAGTGTCTTGAAAACTATTGTTTAAAACACATACATGTACACACACACAGACACACACACACGCACGCACACACACACACCGCATTTAGCACATTTGTTCCCTGTTATTCCATCTTGGTCAGAAACAGATCTTAAAGCTTCTGGGAAAGTCACTCTGCTTGTAGGTGGGACAGCAAACCCAAGACCTGCAACTTAGAGGTTTGTTTTGACTCACATTTTAGAAGTTTCAGTTCTTGCACGGCCAGTAGGACAGTGGAAGCCTTGGGCAATCCTGCTTACCTCATGGTGTTCAAGAAGCAGAGAGGGAAAGGTAGAACTAAGAAGGGAGATGGACCCTTCCTGGTCCCACCCATAGTGACCACCTCTTTCAACCAGACAACCCCTCCTAACACCAAGCCAGCCTTAGAACTCCCATAATACAGTCACCTTCTACAGGCCATGTCTCTGAGCATTTGTGGCTTTGGGGAGGACATCGCAGATCAAAACCACAACAAAAGGCTTGCCACCACATGTGGTGGCACATGCCTGTAATCCCAGCACTTGGGAGACTGAGGCAGAGGATCACAGTGAGTTTGAGACCAGCCTGGGCTACATAGTGGGTTCAAAGCCAGTCTGAACCACATAGTGAGACCCTGCCTCCAAAAACAAAACAAAACGACTTGCCTACATAAAGTATTTTTATAAATACTTATAAATACCCTGTGAAAATTCATAGAGAAAACCTCATTCTTTGAATTAGGTATGGTGCTCCTTAAACTCCTTAATTTAAAACTGATAACTAATCTTGAAACTGCTGACCACTGTGGAAATCAGTATGGAGATACCTCAAAGAACTAGGAGAAAGTCCCATTTGACCCCACTATTCCACTGCTGGGTATCTTCCCCAAAGAATTAAAAGAATCATACCACAGCGATATATGTGCACCCATGTTCATAGCAGCACAGTTTGTAATAGCTAAAACTTGGAAACAGCCCAAATGCCCATCAACTGGAGACTGGATCAAGAAAATGTGCTTTTTAAATAAAATGGAGTACCACTCAGCCATCAAAAATGAGAAATTAGAGATATTTATTGCTAAATGGATGCACATTGAGGTGATACTCTTAAGTGAAATAAACAGGACACACATGTGTAAATACTGAATAGTTTCTCTAGTGTGAGAAACTGAAAGTGTAAATAAGAACTAAAAGGTATAATAGATAATGTGAAATAGGAAGAAAAGGGGCAAAGGGGAAGGGGAAGTGGGAGGGGTAGGGGAAAGGAAAGAAGGGAATGGAATTAATATGAGAAAATGAAAAAAAGGAAACAAAGTCTTTGTAAATAGGGAGGGATGGAGGGGTTGAAGGGAGGGCAGGGGAAGGGGGAAAAAAATAAGAACCAAGAGAGTAAAGGTGCATATCTCCAATGATGAATGTCATTATATTGTACACCTAAAATGTACCAATAAAAGGATATACCAAAAAAAAAATTGAAACTGCTGGAAGAAAACATAGGAGAAATTCTTGAAGCCATAGGCACAGGCCAAGACTTCTTGAATTGAGCTCCAATAGCACAGAAAATAATAGTAAGAACCAACAAACAGGACTACATTAAACTAAAATTTTCTGCACAGCAAGGGAAGCAACTAATGGAGTGGGAAGACAGCCTACAGAATGGGAGAAAATCTTTGCCATTTACTCTTCTAACAGAAGAGTATAATATATAGAGAACATAAAAAAGTAACATCAAAAAAAATTAAATAGCCCAATCAATAAATGGGTAAACAAATTAAACAGACACTTCTTAGAAGAAGTACAAATGGCCAATAAATGTGTGGAAAAAAATCCAACATCTTTGGCCATTAGAGAAATGCAAATCAAAACTACCATGAGATTCCATCTCACCCCAAGCAGAATGGCTATCATCAAGAATGAAAAAATTGTTGGCAAGGATGAGGGGAAAAGCAACACTTGTACACAGCTGGTGAGAATATAAACTAGTATAGTCACTATGAAAATCAGTACTGAGATTTCTAAAAAAAGCCCCTAAAAATAGAAGTGCCATATGACCTGGTTATACCACTCCTTGGTATATACCTAAAGAAATTAAAGTCATTATACTATAGGGATACCTGCATACCCATGTTTATTGCAACATAATTCACAATAGCTAAGATTCATCTGTCCATCAACAGATGAACGTATAAGAAAATACGGTACACATACACACAATGGAGTATTATTCAGAAGAGAAAAAGAATAAAATTAAGTAATTAGCAGAAAAATGGATGGAACTGAAGGTCATCACGATAAACAAAGATAGCCCCAGAAAGACAACTATCACATTTTCCCCAATATGTGAAATCTAAAAAAGATGACATGAAAGTAAGGGAGACCATTACTGGGCAAGAGGAAGGGAACAAGTGGGAGAAGGGTGGGCACAGGGGAGGATAATGAGGGGATGCGTATGATCAAAATATAGGAATTATGAAAATGTCACATAGAAACAAAATATTTTATAAAATAATAGGCACTAATAAAAAACACTTTTTTTAAAAAAGTGTTAACTATGGGGCAGGGGGTGTGTGCCTCAGTAGCATAGTGCATGCAGCCCATGGACAAAGCCCTGAGTTCAAGCCCTTCTTCTTAGCACAAAAAAGAAAGAAAGAAAGAAAGAAAGGAAGGAAGGAAGGAAAAAGAAAAGAAAGAAGAGAAAAGTGGTAAATATTACAAATATTCAGCTTTCCTACAGGTAAAGGCTAGACTCTCAGCCTCCAAACTCTGCAGTTTGAGAGAGAAATCTGTTGTTCTTCCTTAATGCAGCCCTTCACTCCTTGTCTTATCTTGTCACCTGAACTGCTTTCTGAGCTGGTGGCTGTTGGCTGAGGGTGGCCTTGGTGCCCATGTTCCTGTGTGAGTGATCAGTTTCTCATCTCTGTAGCTTTGCTTTCAGATATTTCTTGAGCACGTCCCTTACTCTCCATTTGTGGTGTTGCTGTCCTGATCCTATCTGAAGTACGTATTGCAATGGCTTGGCAATGAGAATAGGAATACAATGTGTGTGTGTAAAAGTGCATTTCTTTCCTGCATTTCCTTACATGTATTCTTCCCTCCTTTTAATCAGGAGCAGCCACAGAGTTGTTAAAACAGTAAAGCCATGAAAAAGAAAGTGATTATGATCACATTTGGGCTTCCTTAATGGTATTTTTGTTTCGTACACAGTTGACAAAAATCTTGAAAATTAGCTTCTACTAGAAAGGACAAGGATTTTTCTAATTTCCAAGTCTTCCCATTGTACATTAGTATCGTGTCAGCCAGAGTGCAGTGTGGCACACAGAATCACACTCTGAATTTCCACAAATGGATTCCAGTATGAGGGATTCTTTCCAAGACACAGGAGGACCCAGTGAGCAACAGAACACTGAAGTAACCCAGGCTGTACCGGCAGGTGGCAGCTGCCCCCTAGGGCTGGGGAAACAATGGAGTAGGTTTGTGTGTTTAGAACTGGAAGCTCAGGGCCAGGGATGTAGCTCAGTGGCTCCAGGCCTGCCTTGCAAGCGTAAGGTCCTGAGTTAGATCCCCAGTACCAAAACAAAACAAAAACACAAAAAACTGGAAGCTCAAAGAGGGACCCTGTGGGCTGTGAGGCAAGGGTGCTGCCAGTGGCTGCTCCTGGCTGTGAGGGACACTGGGACATGGAGAGAGAGTGGTGGGTGTTGCTGAGTGGGGCCAACGCACCATCTCTGGAGAGAGCCTTGCAGGAACCACAAGCAAACAAGGCTTTCCATCTCTTCCTTGTGATTTCTTCCAGCAAAATCAAACAGGAGGCCTGCTGACAAGAAAAGAATCTATTTGCAGTCCCGGCCCATTCTTACCGGATGGAAGGAGATGGGTTTGGGTCAGAGATGTCACGCACGGGCCAGCACAAGGGGCAGGGCTGACTAGGCTCCTAGGAGCTCACTCTGAGCCGTGAGGTACGGGGACGCCCCCGGCTGGGGGAAGAGGGAATTGCACCAGGGTGACAGGTTTGGGACCCTTACAGAGCAGGACCTCCCTGCACTTGGCTTAGGCCTGGGATAAACTAATGAGAGTGAGGACTGAGAGGCAAGAGGTGGCACAAGGCACCGGGGCCTCCTTCCCACTTTGAGCTGTGGGAAGACGCTGGCAGCTTGCCGCATTGAGCCTTCAGAAATAAGCTCCATCAGAGAAAGGGACCCATGAATCAACACCCGAGCCTTGCCAGCTCCCTGAAGTGTGGGACTGGGCACATGAGGACTCTAGGTAGCAACTTCACCCAGGGGCTTCTAATGGCTATTACCAGTAGCAATCTTTAAAAGAGTAAGGGAAGCAGGAGTGGGGAAGGAGAGGTTTGATGCTGCTGTGTTAAAGGTCTTGTTGCTCCCGTGGGAATTCTGAATGGAAGCAAGGGAGGTGGGCCCTTGTAGCCCTGCTTGACTACTCCACAGATACAAGCATTGCCCCATAAGCCTAGGCCAGGTAACTCCCTTTGGCCAAGGACTACTCCTAACAGAGAACTTAGCTGTAAGCCATCGAGCTGGACAGGACTGAGGTGGTGCTCTACAATGTCTGCTATGAAGGGCACTGGGAATAGGGCCTGCAGAGGCCTCTGAGCCGGGGGTCTGCTGGGAGCTGCAGGCTGATGTCAGAAGATCTGCAGAATGAGTGTGAACAGGGGTGGAGCCAAGGCACTGGGGAGCAGGTGGCAGAGCTCCCCGGGGAACACACCATGACTTTCCCAAGCCCAGGGAACACAGCGTGCTTCACCCCAGTGGCAGAGGCAGAGAGGATTTAGGGCCATAGCAGAGACAGCGGGAGGAGAGCGTGGGCAGCGGGGGCCCTCCCTCTGTGCCATGAGCTTCTGTCTGATCCTCACTGCGACCCAGCTGGCATCCTGGGAGGGAGGAAGAGGAGGCCTACTCCAGAGGAGGAACCAGATCCGAAAGAGTGTGTTTAGAGGACTGAGAAATTTGCATCTGAAGATTAATTTCTCAACACAATCTGGGTTAATAACCCCCTACCCTCTCACTCGCCAATTTATAAAAACCAGATGGGACCTAATTACCTTTAATTGGGAAGTTTATATTCTCACTTCACCCTGGCCATGAGAGGAATGGGGCCTTAAGAGAAAGATAAAATAAACTATAAAAAATGAAGACGCTATGTCCCCCCACCTGAATTCTGATATGTAAATGATCGCTTTCCAGCTCCTTCTTTCTCCCTGCCATTACCCTAAATACTGCTTCAAACACAGGTTTGATCCTGCTGCTTCCCTGTTTAAAGGACTACACCTGGTACATCCTCACCATCATCTCTAGAGATACCCGAATGCCCCCGGGACGCCCTCTTCGGGGCTCCCACCCTTTGCACTTGCTATCAGTCCGTTCAGACCCTTCTCCCACTTCAAGTTTTTGTCTCTCTCTTTTCTTACTTCCCTACGGGTTTCACTGCTCTCTTCATTGTTGCCCTACAACCCTGTAAAGATTGGTGATGAGTCTAGGCACCCTGTGTTACAGTCTGCTGGGAAGATACTGCTTCTCTAGACACCCTCAGATTACCAATGTCATGCGTTCTTCAAGTCCTCACCTCCTCTTTGAATTTGGATGCTGTTGCTTTGTCTGCTGAATTCACATTCATGCCCCTTGTGCTTAGCTCAGCTCTATGGCTTTTAGCACCCTTGTACCAGTCATGGAGCAGAGCCACTGTCAGTGCTATGGGATGAGGGAGCCAGTGGAAGAGTTGGAATTTACACAAGAGCTTGGAGAGAGCAGGTCCCGAAGTGGAAGTTAGAGGGTTAGAGAAAGAGTCATCAACCTCCAAGGAGCCAACCAGGCCCAGTCACAGAAGCAGAGGCATCAGTGGAAGCTGAGGCCTCTTAGGTAGCTGTTACGATTTAAACACACAGTGTCTCCCCAAGACTCATGTATTGAGGGCTGGATCCCTGGATGCAGCAATGTTCAGAAGTGGGGCTGAGAAAGGTGATTGGATCTTGAGGGTGCTGACCTCACTGAGGGACAAATCAATCCACTGATGACCTTGTAGCTTAAGGGATTGTTAGGAAGTAGGACCCAGATGGAAGAAATAGGTCACTGGGGCATGGCTTTTAAGAGAATATCTTATCTCCACCCCTTCCTCTCTACAACTCTTTCTCTGCTTCCCGATTGCAGGAGATGAGCAGCCTCCTCTGCCACATGCTCCTGCTGCCATGAGGCTCTGCCTGACCACAGGCTCATGGCAATGCAGCCAGCTGGCCATGGGCTGAAATTTCTGAAGCTCTGAGCCAAAATAAATGTTTCTCCTTTACATTGTTTGCCTTGGGTATTTTGTCACAGTGATGAAATGCTGACTAATGCAGTAGCAAGGTCTTGTTGAACAACAACCAAGAGTCTGATCATGGGCTGGCGCCAGCAGGGCCAAGCTGGGAGGAAGAGCTGCACACAGAGAAAAGTGAGAATAAGCTAGAAACTACTGGGCACCTCTGCTGCTATTGGTCATCTCATCTAACCTTAGAAAGACTCCCTGAGAGAAATGACGACTCTTCCCAATCTCATGAAAATTCTTTTTCTAACTCTAACCCAGAATCATGCATGGAAGAGACTTTTAGAAATGCCAGTTTAACCAAATGGACACAGCACGGTGTTATAGCCGCCATCTACTTCTGACTGTCCAACTTTCCACAAAGCTGAGAACTCCCAGCTGTGAGCAAGAACTGGCCTACTTTTTTTTTCCAACTGGCCTTTTTGTACTGTCAGAGCCTTAGACATTATTGGCAGAAATAAAGACTATGTTTTGGATGAAATTAAAAACGAAACGCACCGAAGTGAAAGGGCAGAGACTGACTCTCATCTTGCACTATAGCTCAGAGCACACTACCATGCTTCGCCACGTTAAGTATCGAAGGGAGATTTGTCAACAGGCCATGAGAGAGGTAGTCTCTGAGGAGAGATGGGATATGTTTTGGATCAGGGTGGATCTGAAGGTATGTTCCAGCTGCTTCTCTCTATAAGGACCTTTCTCGCATGCAGATCAACAGAAGACACTGAGGGGGCTGGGGGTTGGAGTTGTGTCCCTTTCCTTAGGAGTGAGAGAATGTTCCCCTGTGCAGGACAGAGCTCAAAGAAGGAGGCACCAGGCCTGGAGAGGGCCCCAAGTTTCCTACACTGAGGTGGGTAATTGCTATACCTAGTGACCAAGCTGTCACCTAACGATTATCTCATTTTCTAAAGGCCAATGTTTAACTTTTTTGTCTGCTTCTGTATATCCATGTAAAACCAGCAGTGCCATCCATACTGTTGCAAAAACCCATTTTCCCCAGCCTAATGGAAATTCAGATTCCCATGGATTGTGTCTTGATTGAATTGTATGAGTTGCTGTCTATCTGTAGAGATGGAAAATCATGGGTTTTTTGGTCCATATGGTTAAAATGTGATCCCAGCTTCAAGCTGGTGGTGTTGAGTGGTCTGGAAAAACACCAGGGTTAGCACTGACCAACAAACGCTTGGCCTGAGTTAGGAGTGCAAAATGAGATGCTTTGGCTTGGCCACTGCACACTCTTCAGTTGGACCTCATAGCATGTATGCGTGCACACAGACACATGCACACACACACACTCACACTACATATATAAGTGTGTATCGGGCTGGAGATTTAGCTCAGTGGTTCCGCCACCTGCCTTGCAAGTGCAACGACCCAAGTTCGATCTCTGGTACCAAAAAAAAAAAAGACGTATAACTGTGTATTGTCCATATAATAAGAAGAACCAGTTACATTTTTAAAAGCCTTTATGTATTAAGCTCTTTTTACAGACATCCTCATATAAGATAACCAACAGTCAGAGAATAGCTTGTCCAATATCACACAAGTGTCAAGCGATAGAGCCCTTTGATTCCATATCCCAGGATATTTTAGCACACTGTAGCTGCCTCATAACAAAGCCAGAACCACTGGAGAGCTGTGTGATTTTATTAAGAAAAAAGGGAATATAAAAAATTTTATACAGCCAGGGATGTAGCTTAGTGGCACTGCGCCTGCCTTGCAAGTGCAAGATCCTGAGTTCGATTCCCGGTACTGGAAAAGAAATTTATAGTATGACCTTCATCTGTATGAAAATATGTTCATATGTGTACACATAGACACACACACACACACATGCAGAAGGCAAGAAGGATATAATATATTGAGATGGATGGGGAAGGCCTGGTGGTATAGTTTAGTGTTAGAGCATGTACTTAGCATGTGTAAGAACCTACATGGGAATTGTGCCCCTTTCCTTGGAAAGAAAGAAAGCTGATGGGGAATTTATTAGTGACTTTTTTCTTTTTGACTATCAGTATAATGTACAGCTGTCCTGCCCAAAAGAACTATCTCCATGATAAAGGTTCTATATCTGTATTGTCCAATATGGTAGCCACTGGTCATGTGGGCATATTGGACATTTGAAATCTGACTAATCCTAATTAGGATGTGCTCTAAATGTAAGATACACAGTGGATTTTTAAGACTTAGAATGACAAGAAGAAGGTGAATTATCTCATTAGTTGTTTTTATATTGATTAAATGTTGAAATAATAGTAATATAGTAGGGTAATGGAGAAATTAAAATTGATCTCATTTGGTTATTTTCACTTCTTTCAATGTGGCTACCAGAAAATCTTAAGTTATATATGTGGCTCACAGTGTGTTTCTATTGAACAGTACTGGTCTAAAGGTTAAGAAAATGAAACTTGTCATCAGACACAAAGAGTGTAGCTCCCAGTCTTCACTTTTCTAACATGGTGACCTTAAACAAGTTATGTAGCTGGGCATGGTGGCACATGCCTGTAATCCCAGCACTCAGGAGGCTGAGGCAAGAGGATCACTGTGAGTTCAAGGCCAGCCTGAACTACATTGTACACCCTGTCTCAAAAAACAAAACGACAACAAAAAACAAGTTATGTAACCCACCCATTATTCTTTTTCAGTTATGAAACAGGTGACAATTATACCTAGCTCAGATGATCATTGTGAGGACTGAGTGGTTTGGTAATGTAAAGCCCCACTGGGAAAGAGCGCCTAGCCATGGGTTAATAGCTTACTAAGAATTGGGGCCGGGGATGTAGCTCAGTGTTTTAGCCACCTGCTGCACAAGCACAAGGACCCGAGTTCGATCCCTGGTACCAAAAAAAAAAAAAAAGAATTATCAGTCACACCAAGGATGGTGAAGCATATATGTAATCCCAGGACTCACGAGGCTGAGACAGGAGGATCACCATGAGTTCGAGGCCACCCTGGGCTACATAGTGAGTTTAAGGCCCACCTGAACTAGTGAGACCCTGTCTCAAAAAACAAAAACAAAAAGCAAAGAATTAGTAGCCATTCTGATTTCCAAATTGTCTAAAGTGAATATGAATTTCATATGCAATAAAGATTAAGGAAAAAAATTGAATCAATTAAAAATAAAAACAGTTTATTTTTAACCACAGTCAGAAGCTGAATATTGTTGTTTTAGAGCTGTGCAATAATGTTTGCTTTGTCATTGTGTGTGTGTGTATGTGTGTGTGTGCATGTGCAAACTCTGCATGGGAGTGGAGCTGGGTACCGTTACAAGTGATCATTTATTAGGTAATCCCATTCTTGCCTTCTGACCCCAGTCCTCCCCCTGCACTGAGGGAAGGGGATAATTGCATCATGGTTCTCCCTGGTGTGCACAATACACCAAGTGTTTGCCTATATTTAGCCAATGTGAAGTCACTGAAACTCTATGCCCACTGGATGCAATTAGTGCTTTGTTATTTGTTGCTCACATGGCTGATATCCTGACTGCTGTGTAGTTTATGTCCTCAGATGAATTAAAGAGGACTGAAAATCTTTTGTTACTGGGAAAACTGTGCTTGGGGAATAGGAACTGAAATCTCAAATCAGTGAGTCCCTTGGAAAGGACCCTGAGGTGAATGGCTGCTGTCTCCTGCAAGCCAGGGAGACCTCATTACCCTCTTCTTTGATGGAAGGGAAAGACCAGTGTGAGCAGGCTGGGGAGGGAGGGGCTGCCTATATTCTCAACTGCCAAGAGCACCACACTGATCACCGACTCTCAGTGGTGGTCTCAACTCTGTTCTTAAAGCAATCAGAAGCGACACGTGGGTGCAGGGACACAGAGCAGCTCACAGAGATGATGTTTCAAGTGGACAATGGACAATGAGAGGGTGCTGCCCATCAGGGGAGCTTTCAGAGGTTCTGCCCATTGGTTCTTGCTTGAATTTTTGTCCTTGGAGTCTTTTGCATCCAGTTTAAACCGTGTGTGTGGGGGCGGGCTTTGGGAACACAAGTTCAGAGTCTCAATTCCCGATGATTTCTTACTTTGGATGATGATTACAGAAGAGACTTACCCCTACCAGAGAATAAATAACTCCAGGGGTGTGACAAAGAAATAAGGCAAAGACTTTTTAAAAATCATTCTAGGGGTTGGGGATTTAGCTCAGTGGTTCCACCGCCTGCCTCACAAGTGCAAGGTCCTGAGTTCGATCCCCAGTACCAAAAAAAAAATCACTCTAAAGTAGGTATATATTCATAAGAAGACTTTACTCAGTAAAATTCTGACAGCCAAGGATTCTATGCAAAATTTAGAGACTATTTGCAACTACTGCTTTATGCACTTCAAACATTTTAAACCTCAATGGAAGCTAGACAAACCCTCTACCCTTGAGCCACAACTCTGGCTTCTGAATTTGTGTGTGTGTGTGTGTGTGTGTGTGTGTGTGTGTGTGTGTGGTACTGGGAATTGGACAGAGGCCTTCACACTGAACTACATCCCCAGACCTTTCTTTACATTTTGAAACATTGCTAAGTTGCCCAGGCAGAATTGAAATTTTCCTTAGCCTCTTAGAGTGCTGGGCAAACATCATTATTATCTTGTGTTCTTTTTTGGGGGGTACCGGGGATTGAACTCAGGACCTTGTGCTTTTGAGGCAGGCGGCAGAACCACTGAGCTAAATCCCCGACCCATGATCTTGTTTTCTAGGCCTCATTTTGTAACTCAGAACTTATTTTCTGCTCCTAAAAATAATTTTATAATGAAAAATAAAGATTTTTTTTAAAGAATAGGAAATTGTTATTGGGTTTTGGGGTGCTGGAGTCTCCTAGAGGTCATTTCTAGGTTCTTTCTGTCCTGAGCAAAGAATTGGTCGACAAGCACAAATAGTAGCAAAGTTTTATTAATGGTAGGAAAAAAAAGGCTCTGCAGAGCGAGTTTGGGCCAAGTAAAAGTAGAAAAGGAAGTACATCCTGCAGCGTGAGGATGGGCCACCATGCAAGAGAGAACATAGTGGCCAAAAACTCATTGTGATTTGCCCTTATTGTATCATCCACTTCTAACAAGAAAGTGCTGAAGTCAGGCTGACATCAGGTCTAGGCCATCCTCTGGAAAACCCGCTAAAGTTCTCGCGAGAAGTCCACATGCCGGCCAATGGGAACTGTTCCACGCATGTGTTCCGGAATCTTGTCAGGCCTGCTTTCCCAGCCAATTTTAGGCACACCCTCCCTTTTTGTCTAAAAACTTTATTTTGAGAAAAATTTTGGCACTATTGTTTTTATTTTGTTTTTTGTTTTTGGTACCGGGGATCGAACTCAGGACCTTACCGTTTGTGAGGCAGGTGGCTGAACCATTGAGTTAATTCCCAGCTGGCACTATTATTTCTACATCAAAGTTTATATCAAAAGTGAGTAAATACTTCAGAAAAGCATAAAAAGTCATTTCATTCATTAATTACAAAAACACAGATTTTAATGTTTTAAATATTCACTTATCCATTCATTCAACAAATATTTGGTACCCAATGTAACACTATTGTACAATTCATTTGTGTCATCACTTTATCTTTCATTAGTCATTTATATTATTTCATTGTAGATTTACAATTTATCATTGTATATATTTGTGGGGTACAAAGTGTTGTTATGATTTATGGATATAATGTAAGATGATTAAACAAGCTAATTAATATATCCACCACCTCAACTACTTATATTTTTTGTGGAGAGGACATTTGAAATTTACTGTCAACAATTTTGCACTAATCACAATTTTTGTGATTTTTAGTTAAAAATATTTTTTCAGTGTCATTCTTCCTCAGTTCCAATATAGATTTGGTGAACTTATTAAAAATTTATCTTGGGCAACATTTAAAAGAAAATGAGAACAATCAAAAAAGCTCAAGTCACTTACAGGGCAATTTGAAGTGGCCACAAGGCAGTCTGAGGTGGCCTTGGATGTAAAGGCTCCTGACCTTGAGGTTACAATGATCAGCACACCTCTTCTTCTCTCACAAAAGAAGCTGCAAATAAGTCAGTACATTCATTTCAAGAGAAACACTGAGTTAATTTAGCTTCATTAAAAAGTAAATTATTTCTTGAACTTCAGCACTTTCTTGTTAGTAACAAGTTAATTTCCACAAATCTCACCCTCTAATGAGAATGACTGCATTGGATGCAAGCAGTCATCAACACCTCAGTGTGAATGAGGAATTGGGAGGAGACCCTAAGACATAAGAGAGACAGAGGAGGGGAAGGGTGGGTCCCCAAGCAGGGGGTGGACAGCTTGGAGGGGAAATGTCTCCAACTTTCTCATTTGGCACAAGGACACTGATCTCCCAAAGAAACCCCCAAGTCTTAGTCATACTCACCTCGTCAAAAATCACAGAAGCTGAATTCTTTAAAACTGTGATTTATATTTTACTTCAACTAATTGATTACTGCTACTAATTACAGTGACAAAAATAAAAAGGGAAGTCTGATCTTCCCGAAGCTTTTATATGTTAACAGGCAATCTAGTGACTATTTATGACCATTTAAATGGTTGTGATGAGGTTGGAAGTAAACATTTTAAAATACAAGTAGAGGGGCGGGGGATTTAGCTCTGTGGTGCTGTGCCTGCCTGGAAAGTCAAAAGTTCTGAGTTGGAACCAAAAAAAAAAAAAACAATTAGAGGGTTGGAGTATAGCTCAATGGCAGAATGTTTTCCTGGCTTGCTGGAGGCCCTGCATTCAGTCCCAGTACCCCCAAAAATTAAATTAAAAAAAATTATAAATACATGAAGACAATGATTCCATTAGTACAATAGTTCAACTGTGCTGCAGTTTAACTATCAATAATTTTTACTACCATAAATATATAATTTTTAAAACTGTGTTAAATATGTTTTGAATCTGTGTGAAAAAGTAGATTATTAATTAAATGGGACACCTACTTGAAAAAATAAATCTGACTCATATAGAATATATTTAAATGGTCTGTGATTTAAGAATGAAATAAATGAGCCAGGTGTGGTGGTACATGCCTATAATTCCAGCACGCGGGAGGCTGAGGCAGGAGGATTGCCACGAGTTCAAGGCCAGCCTAGACTACACAGTGAGAGCCTGTCTCAAAAAAACAAACACACACACACAAAAGAATAAAATAAATAAGTCTATTACAATTTTAGAAGATAAAATAAGTATTTTTTATAATCTCAGAGTAAGGAAGCTCATTTTAAGCAAAAACCCTCAAGGAAAAAATTGTCAAGTAGGGCTTTTTTTAAGTTAAAATGCCTTTTCAGCAAAAGATATGAGATAAGGTTGCTACAATGCTGGGGAAAATGTTTGCAATATTTACTACAAAGAGATATGATACAGTACACATAGAACATTTATATATAATGACCACAATAAATTTTACACATAAGAATAAACGAACTTCAAAAATAAATATGGCAAGGTATCTGAATAAGCAGTTCAAAGAAGAAATAAAGCCAGCCATGGCGGCATACACCCATAATGCCAGCTACTTCGGAGGCTGAGGCAGGAGAATCACAAGCCAGAGACCAGCCTGGGCAATTTAGCGAGATCCTGTCTCAAAGTAAAATTTTTTTTTTTTTTTTTTTT
>NW_004624738.1:25555074-25569894 GCF_000247695.1 Heterocephalus glaber
CCCCCCCCCCGACACACATACAAAAAGAAGTAGAGAAAAGACAGGTCTCCAAACTCTTCAGTACGGTGAGTTGTCAGAGCTGCAGACACTTCTGAGCTCAGCAGCCTAACCCTGCCCACTTTACACAGGCGGAAACTGAGGCTCAGAGATGTTTGGTGCTGAGCCTCCTGTCCCCCGGCCAGTTAGTAGTGTACATTCCATTTGCCTTTGGCTTGAAAACAGTCTGAGAGATGATCTCTGCACATCGGGTGTTGAAGGTGCAGCCCTCCATGTTCAGACCCACACCTGAGGCCTTGGGAAGGTGTGAGGAAAACAGCAGAGAAGGGAAGGGAGCCCCAGGGCCCTCTCGGCTGTAGAATCCAAGAGACACATGCTCACTTGCCTCAGACAAGTGCTGCAGTGCTTCAGAGGCTGGGACAGAGATGCTGAGTGAAGAAGACTCAGCCAGTCAGCCCCCATTTGCTGGGACACCAACCTCTGTTCCAGCTCCGCTAAAGGTCACTGCCTGCAGGGCAGGGCTGTGTGGGCGATGGATGCAAGGACCTGGCCTGCATCAGGGCTGGACACTGATACAGTCTGAATGGAAACCAAGCACAGGCCACAGAAAGCAAAATATGTATAATCCTTATACCTTTTGCTACCACTCAGGTCAGGGTTTCCCTGAGTCTGTCCTGCATATAATTGAAGGTAATGGGAAATAATAATTTAAAGTAGCACATAGATACATTTTTTTTTTTTAGATAGGGTCTTGCCATGTAGTTCAGGGTGGCCTTGAACTCACTCTGTAGCCCAGGCTGGCCTTGAACTCATGGTGATCCTCCGGCCTCAGCCTCCCCAGTGCTGGGATTCTAGGCATGCATCACCACACCCAGCACAAAGATACATTTTAAATCTTAATAGTCATGTATTTCAATTGTTTCAATACACATAAAAGCACAGCAGGTATATCAACGTCATGATTTCACAGATATGGTTGTCTTCATTTTTTTAGGATGAACAGTAAATATTTAAGTAAAAAATAACTTTATTAAAAATACCAATAATTAGTGGAGCAGGTATTAATTGAATGTGGCAAAAACTGCAAACTAGCTTTTCTTTTTTTTTTTTTGGTATTGGGGATCAAACTCAGGACCTTGTGCTTTCAAGGCAGGCATAGTGCCACTGAGCTAAATCCCCAGCCCCTGTGAATTAGTTTTTCAGTATGCAGGTGACTGAAGTTTTAGAATCGCAGATAGAGTCCACTTTGTGCATGCATTTGATAGCCCTGGAAGGAAAGACTTCCTGATGGGGGCCAACTTGTACCTACACACATTTATCCAGCCATAACAAGTTTGTGAAAACTATGGTTTTACCTGTGTGATACTCTCTGGCCCCTCAGCTTATCTTTGACTTCCTCCTTCCCCTTTCTTTCCCCTTCTCATATTTAATTGTCTCTAAGCCCTTTCAGTTAGTTCTGCTTCTAAAGGCTCATTATTTGTCCTCTTTCCCAAGTCCAGGGCTTCAGTCCTGGCCTATCCTCCCATTGCGTTTCACCTGGACTGAATCCTAACTCATCTTCTCATTTCCAATCCAATTCTTCTCCTCGACTCTACCCTCAAACTGTTGCCGAGAACTCTGCTCTGACCTTGTCATGCCCCAGTGCCCAGGATAAAGTCTAAATTCCTCAGCAAGACTGTAAAGGCATTTGATTGCTGGTCCCTGCTGACCTCTCCAAACTCAAATGCTGGCAGAATCAGGCCTGGGATTCTTGATTCTTGAGTTGAGTGCTCTCCTTTTGCCTTCGTCCTGGTACCACCTCTGTAGTCTTTCCGTTGTTTTCACTGCACAGGTGGCACCTGCAGATCTGATTTTCCTCCTTTCTGGCACAGGGCATCTTGAGTACCTGTTAGAAGACAGAATAACATAAGGTAGGTGAGACATGCACAAGGGTGTTGTGTCCTGGAACACATAATGTAATCAATGGAGGTCACAGAATGAGCCAGTTAGCACCATCAACAAAGAGGAAATTAGAGTGTCTGATTAGGCAACACTACATTCACAAGACAGGGTGGAGATATCTTACAACCCTGTTGATGCCTCCCCTACTTTGCCAGTCTCTCAAAAGAAGCATGTGTCTCCAGTAAGGAGAAAATGACCCAACTGTTAAATTCCATCTGGATTAGCTGACAACTATGCTGTCACTTCCAGCCTAGTCTTCTTGGGGCTTTATGTGCCCCATTGCTGAGGACAGCAGGGTGAGTCCTGAGATTCCTGGCCAGCTGTGGCCCTTAGCATTTCTGGTTCATGTGGCAAGAGTGTCAGAAACAGCCAGGTGTGGTGTCACACACCTGTAATTCCTGCACTCTGGGAGGCTGAGGTAGGAGGCTTGCAAGTTGGAGCCCAGACTGGACAACTTAATAACTTAGTGAGACTGTCTCAGAATAAAAAAGGGCTGGAAGTATGGCTCAGTGTGAAGGCCCTCGGTTCAAGTCCCAGTACCAGGGATTGGGGGTGGGTGGGGGATGGGAGGAGGGAGTGTCAGAAACCTCTGAGACTGGAATGTTTATAATCACTTTTATTGATTTGTTTATTCATGAATTCAAAACATAGGGCTGGAGGTGTAGCTCAGTGGTAGAGTGCTCATCTAGCATTTGCAAGGCCTTAGGTTTACTCCTCAGTGCTGCAATGAAAGGAAGAAAGGAAATGTACTCAGTATGTACTACTGTATGCCAGGCATTAGACTAAGAACAGAGACATACTGATGAGCCAGTCTGTGTTTTATGATGCCTTGACTGAGGCAGCTACTTTGTGACCATGTGGCAACAAGCCTAAGGACTAGTCCAATAGGCTAAGGATAGTAAAGAGAAAGGGACACTTCATGACAACATTTACCACCCCACCTGACTCTGGAATCACCTGTCTTTTGCTTTTTGTGATGTAAGATAATCAATATCGTTACTTTTAAGTCACTTTTAGCTATGAAACCTCCTCACCAATACAATTCTTCAGTTGCTTCCCTCACCCAGCAGGGCTACAGCATTTGAAAGTGTGTTATAGGATGGTAAATCAGGGACCATGGGGAGCCCAGTGTGGTGGCACATGCCTGTGACTCCAGCCCTTGGGAGGCCGAGGCAGGAGGATCGTTGTGGGTTCAAGGGCAGCCTGGGCTATATAGTGAGTTCAAGGACAGCTTGAACTACAGAGTGCGACCCTGTCTCAGACAAACAAACAAACAAAAAAACCCCAGGGGTCATGGGGGATAGAATACAGCATCTTGGCTGCAACTGATGTGGACATGTGAGAAAAGAACTCTGAAGAAACTCAGTAACACGAGGGGCACAAAGGCAGTGAGGCCCTAGGGTCACCAAGGCTGAATTTCTGGGGTTGTCGTGGATGTTGGATTCAAATGGATTTTTAAAAAATGAACTGTGTCTTAGAAATTCAAATGCGTGAGCTGGATGTGGTGGTACATGTCTAAAACCCCAGCTATTCAGGTGGCAGAGGCAGCAGAACTGCAAATTCAAGTCCAGCCTGGCCGATAGGGAGACCCTGTCTCAAAGTAAAATAAAAAAGGCTGGGGCTGTAGCTTGCTGAGTGCTGCCTAGCAGCCATGAGGCTCTGGGTTTGATCCCTAACCTCAAGAAGGACGGACACACAGACAGAAGTCCAGATGTATGAGATGTATGCCTGCTGCATAATTCTACACTGATCTGGAAAGTCTCGGATTACAGTCTCTCCTCCCATCTGAACTCCCAAGCACACTGCTCCAAGAGGTAGGACAGAGGCAGTTTTTCCACTCAGCAGTTGGCAAGGCCTGCCATGTGGCGTATCTGTAGAACAGCTGAGTGCTGAACAATGTGTCTAAACTTAATCTGGTTTAATCTGAGGATGAGGAGTTGGGCTTTGAGAAGCCAGAGAGGTAATCCTTATTAAAATGGTTACACTGTCTGGAGGACAATGAGAAATCATTTAAGAGTTTTAAGGAGGAAAATGTGCATTTAACAATAAGTAACTGCTTTCCTTTAGACTTCTTGTGCTTTGCAAATTGGACTTTCCTGTCACTACTGGCTGATGACACACACTTGACCACCAGACCATCCAACCTCTACCCACCACCCAGGGATCCACTGACTTGGACTATCTAGCCGAACACCTTGTTTCCTGTGGTGAGGAAATGTGTTGATAACTAGCGATAGTCTGAAGGGATATTTGCCAGCTTTTATGCATATACAAATAAAAGTTGTTCCCAGTTCTTTTGTGTTCCTGGTGATTGAACCCAAGGGCTTTACTCTGAGCTACATTCCCAGCCCTTTTTATATTTTTGTATTTTGAGACAGGGACTCCCTAAATTACTAAGTTCCCCAAGCTAGGCTTGAACTTACCATCCTTCTGCCTCAGCCTCAAAAAGTGCTGGGATTTCAGGTGTGCACAACCATGTCCAGCCTGTCCCAAATTCTTTAGTCTCTCCCTGCTATAGAACATCCACACTCCCTACCTTGAGAATTTTGCAAAATCTTCTGCCTGCACAGGCAGACTATATCCGGATTCCCCCACTCTCAGTGCTGCTGAGCTTGGCTATGTGACTTGCCTTAGCCAGTAGAATATTCCCTGACAGAACCCAAGCAGAAGCCTCAAATGTTGTCTGGATCCATTTGGCCTCTTGGACATTCCACCCTCAGCTCCTTGGTAGCGGCTGTTCCTTTTAGCTGCTGTCCAGGAATGAAAGCAGACAGGTATGGGACCCTAAGCCT
The DNA here is from genome assembly GCF_000247695.1 of Heterocephalus glaber. Next base: position 25,559,805 of record NW_004624738.1, read on the forward strand.
GCAGTCCAGCTAAACTGCACACCCACATGCCAGAAAAATGGAAGCTTTGCTGTCCTCAGCCACTGAGGTTGGGAGATGGTTTGTAATGCAACAAAGGTTGATCTAAAAGCAAGCTGGGTTCTGTTTTTGTTTTCATTAAGTTAAAAATCAACTCTGGTATGTATGTGGGATGTGGTGGCACATGCCTGTATCCTAGCATGAGAGGCTGAGGCAGGAGGATCACCACAAGTTTGAGGCCAGCCTGGGATACATAGTGAGGCCCTGTCTCAAAAAAAAAAAAAATCAACTCTAGATTTTCCATTTGTGGGACACCTCCCGGGGCACGGGGGTAAGAATGCACAGGTGACCTGCTCCTCCACCCACCCCCACCTTTCTGGGGCAACTCCCAGCGGGCGGGCTCCGCAGTGCCTTCCAGAGCTGGACAGCCTCTCTCTGGCCTCCGCAGGAAAGTAAAGGAGGTCACTCGGGCGCCCTCTCCCCATCGAAGTTCAGGCCGAGCCCGAAACCCAGGCACTGCTCCCCTCCCGGGGCCGCCCCGCCTCGAGGATCCTGTTTTGAGGACACCGGGTGAGCTAAAGTGTTTTCTAGAGCGAGTTCATGACGCCTGTAATAAAAGGAATGTTCCCGGGAGGAAGCCAGCGGGGACCACGCCATACGCCCAGTGGCCTGGCTTCCCTGTAGCTGAGGTCGCGGAGCAGCTTCTCCTCCCTCGGCTTCTGTCTTCTGATTGCTCGAGTGCTTGTCTTCCAGCCTCGCTGTCCTCCCCGCGCCCTCCACTCTCCCCAGCTAGAGTCCCGGGCGCAGATCCGCTCCCCCGCCGCTGCACGCACTGTCCTCGGGGTGGCAGGAGAGAGCTACTCCGCGCCTAGCTTGTGACGTCACCTTGTTTACCCAGCTTTGGGTCATTTTTAGATCTCAGATCACAGGATGTTAATTGGGCCAATGGTTTCCCATTCGTTCGGCCAGAGACCCTCCTGGTGGGCATGCGGATAAGTATGATGATGTCCTGGTTGACAAAGACATTTCGCTGCTGAGAGTAGTTTGCAAACACTCGGAATTTCATCTTTAGGAGATGGGAAAGCTGAGGGTTGCTTCGTGCTGTGGGCTTTTGGGTCACTTAGTTTTGGAGCCCGAAGAAGAGCGGAGTTAAAGTGGGGAGAAGAGGGAGACCACATATTAGCATTGTGTCTGGGAGGCACCACCAGCTGAGAGTCCTCAGAAAAGACTGCCTTTTTACTTCCTCGTCCCCCTTATTTATAAAGCAGCTACTCTGCAGGAAAGCATTTGTACTTTGGAACTTGGAGGGAGAAGGAAAGCAGCTGATTTGTTATAACTGGGCCTGGATTCACCGTGGGGAATGAAGCTTAGGAGGCCCCGCCTTTTCTCGCCCTTATGCAGGAACTGGATCCGAATGTCTCAGAGCCATAAATCACCGAGTTTCCTACACTGGAACTTTTTATCCCACTAGCGACGAGCACCCACCATTCCTTCGTTATTACTCCTACCTTCCCAGCTACTAAGGAAGGGTGAGGGCCGGAAAAGCTAAAGCGCCTAGCAGGCTTTCTCATCTCCCGACCTTACCGAGTTTTAGCAAAACAAAACATCAGAAGTACAGAGTCATCAGCTCTGGCAGTGCCAATTGGTGCGTGGGAGACAAAAGGGGCTGGGAGGTTGTCTATGACTGTGCAAGAGACAAAATAAGCAAATAAAATTCCTCCACTGTGCAATCCTTTACGAGAAGAGGATAGAACCATCTTATGCTAAAAAGAAAGAGGAAAGTCTAGCACTAAGAGAGGAAGCCCGCAGGAGGCCCTGGGCTGTACCCGGTACTGGAAGGAAAAAAAACAAACAAAAAGGAGAGAGAGGTTAGTGTTAAAAATAAACGAGCCCTGAAGTTTTTAAAGTGCCTCTTCCTACCTCTCCTTCTCCCATCTGCAGCTTTTACCTGTGGCTAATGCTGCTTCAACCACATAAAAACCAACTCAGGGAGAGTGCAAAGTCCCTCTCCCTCAAGTAGGTTTGCAATCCACCAAATCGGTCACACTAGCCGGAAGAGATGAGTGGCCTTCAAGTAGGCAGGAAGAAAAGCAGAACTGAATTCATTTGGACTTACCCCTATTTGAGGTGCTTCGAATCCGCATCGCTATCTGGGCCAGGCACTATAGCTTATAAAAACATGGAAAGACACTATTCCTGCCACTGTGGAACTTAGATCCTGAAGGATTTTATAGGTATAGAGTTTTCTGTTATTTTTGTAAGGGATAGAAAGGGAGAAGGCAGGTAAATAGCTTGGAAAAGCCTGCTTCCGCCTTGCTGCAGTGTTGAGGACAGGGCCTAGACACAGTGGCAGAGCTATTGGCAGGGATCAGGAGGTGCAGCTACAGGACTGCAGAGCTGGAAGGTGGCTGGGAGAGACTGAAAGAGGAGAGGGGAAGCCTCTTCTCAGAGGTCGAGTCGTCCATCAATGGGCAGGAACCTGGAGCCGCAACAAGAACCACAGAACTCTTCAAAGAAAGGATGAGAGCAGGAATCTTACTGGATGGTGGGTCCCCTGGATTCTGTCCAGGTTCTTGGTGTCCTGAATAAAGAACTGGACAAGACACACGGGAAAGGTAGCAAGGATGTATATTTATGGAAGGGGGACAGACCCACAGCAGTCCTGAGGACAAGGGAAAGGGTTTGTTTGTTTGTTTGTGTGTATCCAAAATTCCTGGATTGGCTTCTCCATCATACAAATAAAGTATTGAGACAGTTGTCCAATCAAAAACTCAATTGACCTAATGCCAGGTTTGAACTTCCCTATGGAAAGGCTCACTTGGCTTCCTGCCAGATATAACTGAAGAATTGAAAATAGCACTTTTCTGATTGGTCCTGCACACAGCACCAGATTCAAATGAGGGATTGAAAATACCAAGTTCTGATTTGTTCGGTCTGCAGTACTCAGGAACCATAGTCATTTGGGATCCTGTGTCCTGTGCACGTTCTCTGGGTGTTTATGGTTTTGACTAACATCCCACCCAGTTTGTCAGATTTGCCCCAGGCCTAATCTACCTTAGGAGCATCCCCTGTGACTGCCCTAGGTGTGTGTTTCTGGAAAGCACCTAGACCCAGCTTGGGTTTCTTACATTAGTGAACAGGAAGAGATGTGTGCATAGGAAGAAATAAGTGGCTTTGGGGCTACTTACTACCCATTCAAATCCCCTTTTCCAATACCTGTCGTCAACAACCTGGCAATAATTTAGATTCACCCTAAGCGAGGAAGAGAAAATAGAAAACAGGCAATGGAAAGTTTTTAAAGAACTTTGGAATTGGGGATGGAGTATAGCTCAGCAGCTGAGTGTGCGGTTAGCGTGTGCAAGACCCTGGATTCCATCCCCTACCAAAAAAAATAAACTTCTAATTTGTTAAATATAAAATGTGTATACAACAACGTAAAACAAATGTTTCTCTTAATAAAGCATAAGGCAAACACTCTAGTAACCTTGCACACATTAACTGAGGGAGAAGCATGCCAACAAACCAAGCAAGTACTTGCTAAACCACCGTAACTATTGTAGGCTCCAAGGAGGGACAAGGTAGATCACTTCCTTGTTGTTCTGAGACCTCCAAGGGAGGAAAAGGCCCTTCAACCATCAACCAAGCAATATTTATCAAATGCATATGATAGCGTCACATACAAAGTACAGGACCTTATCGCCACACATTTACCTGAAGAAGTCAGGGAAGGAAGAGAGGAGGATAAAGAAAGAGGGAAGGAGGAGAGAAAGGAGCTAGCATTTATTGAGTACCGACTGGATGCTAAGTGCCTCACCTATGCTATTTGTAAATGAGATAAACATCAACTCTTACCGCAAGGTTGAAGTTGTTGTTACTATCTCCACTCTACAGGTGAGGCCATGAGTGCAGAGAACAGTTACACAACTTACCCAGGGTCACAGAGCCAGTAAGATGCCGAGTTTTCTTGAACAGACGCTGCCTGGCTCCAGAGCCCAGTCTTCCCATGACTCTTTTTTTTTTTTTTTTGGTACCCGGGATCGAACTCGGGACCTTGCACTTGCGAGGCAGGTGGCGGACCATAACTCTTGAATAGTGAGTTGGCTAACATGCTGGATACTGCTGTTTGTCCTTCTGGATCTGCACTTCCTCCTTCCCCACCCTGCTGTAGACCATACACTGTATCAATGGGCTCTATTGCTCATGGCTTCTGTTGGGTTTAGTCAGTGGGAATCCTAGGTAAGTAATCAGGAGAAGTGTGATGGAGACCCGAGGGGTCACCTCAGGGATGGCTGCCTCTGTGGCTCATGATCACAGTTCTTTTCAGATAGCTCTAAACATGCAGGGCACACTCTACAGGCTCTGGTGATTGCACCAACCTCACCCCTACAAGCCTAGGGGTGGTGGTCAAGTAGCTGTTACTTCTTGCACTGTCCCTGTGGTTTCCCTACATCCTGTTTCCACCTTTTTAAGTGGCTCCTGGCTTTGAGTCTCCTCAAATTATCCAATTTGAAGGTGCCATCTGTTTCCTGCCTAGGTCTGGCTTGATATAAATAGGAAGTGAGGAAAGGAGGCACACAGAGGCCTCAATACACGTGGGCTGCATTCCCCACAGATACATGACTAGTCACAAGGGAGTCTTCTCATTCACAGGGCTTCAGGATAGATACTCTGTGTGTGTGTGTGTATGTGTGTGTGTGTGTGTGTGTGTGTGTGTGGAATGAGGTTGTTCCTCAAATTTAGGGTTTCCTGAGTCAACACAAACCAGTGCATCTGTTGGTTTAAGAGATCCAAAGCCTTCTCTGAGAAGTGCTAAAGGGAGGAAGCTTAATATGGGGGGTGGATTAAAGAGATAGCTCCAGCTGTGTTGCCTATATCCAAATCCCAGTCCCTCTATTTCCCAGGTCCATGACCACTGGTAGACCCCTAGCAGTTTCATGCTTCAATTTCCTCATATGTGAGGTGGGATGATGTTAATAAATGCAGTGCCCGGTCTATATTAAAGGCTATATTACTGAGGGAACTTGGATATTAAATTCGTGAATTTTTTTTTTTTTTTTTTGAGACAGGGTCTCACTTTGTAGTGCAGGCTGGCCTTGAACTCACCATGTAGCCTAAGCTGGCCTGGGACTCTCAGCAATCCTCCTGCCTCAGCTTCCCAAGTGCTGGGATTACAGGTGTGAGCCACTGTGCTTGGTGAAATTCATGACTTTTGAAAATTGAGGGGCCCTTGCTTCTTAGGGAATCAGGGAGCCCTTCGGAAATCAGGACACATGCCCTGGGCCAGATTGCCAGAGCTCGGTTCCTGGGACCAGCATGGAAAGCTAAGGGAGGATCAGAGCATGGACCCTTCCAACATCTCTTGGCTCCACCCCGGCATAAGGCAGTCACTTGGGTGCACAGGGCACAGAATGTCTTTCAAAAGATCAGAGCAAATAAAGTTGTGTAAAGAGCTACACTAGGGGCTGGGGATGCAGCTCAGTGGCGGAGTACTTGCCTAGCCCGCAGAAGGCCCCGGGTTCATCCCCAGCACAGCAAACAACAGAAAGCTCACACTAGGGGGATTAAGTGTTCCCACCTCTTTCTCAAAGCCTTCCCTTTTGTAAATATCACTTCTTTCTCCCTCGCTACAGGAATATTCTCACCAACATCTAAAAATACTCTAATGTCTCTTATCCTAAACTCTCCTTCGGTTGCTCATCCTCTTCCGTTTCTCTGATCGCCTCCACAGCTCTTGTAAGCTCTTGTAAGAATTGTCTACAGACACTCCTTCCCTCCTGTTCTCTCCTCAAAATAATTCCTCATCACTTTATCCTTCCATTCCAACCACTCCTCTCGTCATCACCGATAAGCTCCCTGCTGTCACCCTTCTGTTTCAGCCTCTCAGTTGCCTTTGGCCAGGGCACTCTTCACATTGACACTGCTTCCTTCTTTGGTGTCTGTGGATTTTGCAGGTCCAAAATCTTGTAGATTCTTATGAATCTTGATTCTTAGATCTCTCACTGTCCTTCCAGTGAGCTTTTGGGTTGTATGGTATACAGAGATTAGTTCATTAATCAGTTTTACATGGTGTCTCAGGAAGTGTGAGGAAACTTCTATGTCTGGGTGACCAGTACATGCATAAGACTGATGGACTTGGAGAAAGCAGGAGGGGGTGATGCAGCTGTGCTGGGAGGGGAGCCCCCAGCAGCCAGATGCTGACATTCAGCTCTATGCTTTTATAGCAATGGCCCCTTATCAGTTTGCTTTGTAAGGGAAGAAAATGGGAGCAAGGAGCATATGGGCTTTATTAATTTCCTTGGTCAGGGTCACACAAAAAGAGGCAATGTCCTGATAGGTACCCTACCCTGTGTCCTCCAGAGTCTCCAGAGAATAAACTGCAGTCTACAATACCATCCAAACATTTGTCAGAATCGGGACCCCCTGGAGGGCACCAGGATCAGGATGGGGCCAAGAGGCTATCACGACTGCTCTTCTCTGTCCTCACTGGGTGCCATGTTGTGTTTGGGGGAGATGTGTCTGGGGCAAAGGAGGAGTGGGGAGGGGACAGGCAAACACAGGAAGCAGAACTCTTTTTGATCTTGTCTGCAGAGAACACGTTATGCATATAAGATTCAGAATTTCCCTCCATGAGAACTGCTTGAGGGAAGCTAGTATTGATCTTTGACCTTGACAAATTCTAAATGCTAGGCAAGAGTTTCACCATAGGAGCCCTGAAGTCAAACTATCTCAAGGTGTTTTCCATTAAAAGCAGCATCCAGGGCTTCCGGTAATGTCAGCTTTGGAGGAGGATGATGTCTTCATTACCAATCCACAGGGTTTCAGTAGATTGCATTTCTGTCCCTTTGTTCCTTCCATCCCATACCATCTCCCAACTGCAGGTGCGGCTTGAGTTAGGACGGGGCTAGGTGCATTTAGTGCATTTTAAACTTACATTATTTTCAGTTTACAATGGATTTATCAGAAGTAAAAAAATGCACTTAATTCGCCTAACCCATCAAGCATCCTAGCTTAGCAACTCGGTGCACTGTAGGCTATGCACTCTCGAGCATGTGGTGGCCTGGGAGCTGCTGCCCCTGCCCAGCATCAAGAGAAAGTTTCACATTGCCTACTGCTAGCCCGGGAAAACATCAAAATTGGAGATTCAGCAAGTACAGGTTCTATTGAACCAAATTGGGGACCATTTGTAGTATTCCTCTTCATACTTGTCTTTATCTCTTCCACTGTGTCCTTGGAAAGAAAGAGAGGCAGGGTATGGAGAAAAATGTGGAGTCAGGGTAGATCTGGGTTTGAATCTGTGCTATGCTACTTAATAATGAGGTGATTCATATAAATTCATTTCTATTCTCTGAGCTTCGTTTCCTCATCTGAGAAATGCAAATAATAAAAATCACCTCCTGGGGTTATTGTGTGGATTAAAGTCAATGTTTATATGATCTTGGTACACAGAGTAAGTACTCAGTGAGCAGTCAGTATTATAATACAGTTCCCACTAGGCTGGCCTGTCACTTACATCTTCCTACACAAAAAGATCCCGTGAATCACTTTTATCAATTACAGTGCTTTCCACTATAAGAAACAGAAAATCCAACCAAGAATGGCTTAGCAATAAGAAACATGTATCAGCTGAACCTGGTGGTGTATGCATGTAATCCTAGCATCCTCTAAGGCAGGAGGATCCTAAGTCTGATTCCAGCCTGGGTAACTTAGTGACTTAGTAAGACCCTGTTTTAAATTTAAAAGAAAAGAGCTGGCATTGTGTCTCAGTGTGGAGGCCCTGGTTGCAATTCCTAGTACAAAGAAAGAAAGAAAGGGGTGGGGGAGAAAGAAAAAGAGAGAAAGGGATAAAGGAAGAAAGAGAAGAGAAAGAAAGGGAAGGGAAGGGAAGAAGAAACATGTATCGCCTATTTTATTTAGTAAGAAACCTGGAGGTAGCTTCAAGGTTTGCAGATCCATGACTTAACAATATCACAGAGGTCACCTGTTCTTCTATCCCTGCTCTCCATCCTCAGTCCATCTGCTTTGTCCTCATGATTTCAGTTCTAGGTGTCACATGGAAACAACACATGCAGTAAAGAAGAGGGTTGTTACTTTCCATGCACGCCTTTTAAAAGCAGGGAAATCTCTCAGAGACTCCCACAACAGACTTTCTTCCATCTTATCTCGTTAACCAAGATTATCTCACAAGCTTACGTTTGACCAAGAAGAATCTGCTCACTAAAACTGGTTGTTTCAATCAAATTTGATTCCTGAAGCAGGGAAGATGGTTATTGGCTGGGCAAATGACAAGTGATCTGCTCCACTGTTTAGTAATCCAAAAAGAAAAATAAATTATTGAGCACCTACTTGGTGGTCAGCCTTTGGAGGTACTGACGTCATAGTTTAACATCACCAACCACAAATATAGCACCTAAATACTGGAGCCCTTGACTCACAGAGAGAAGGTGCCCAGAGAATGTCCTCTGAAGCAAGGAGCCAGAGAGCAAGGCCAAGGTGCTTGGGCCAGTGCCTAAGCATTTATGGCCAAGAAGCAGCAGCTTTGGGAGCAGGGTTTGCCAAGGAGGTGAAGAGCTGCCCATGTTTCAAGCTGGCACTCAGCTCCCAATTATGATTCTAGAATTATTAGCTTTGATTCTGTGAGAAAGGAACACATCAAAGCCAGAATCCCATGAATTAAAATGTTGACTAATCGAGCTAATTATAGTTCAGTCATCTGAATTTTCAAACAATGAGCTGAGTTCTCATGAAAACCTTCTCTTAGGCAGGAGGCTTTGATGATGAGGCAGCTATTTATGTCCCAGACCCAGTCCTTGCTCTGGCCGGGGGATCCTCTCTACAGAGCCCTTTGCCCGCTCACCCCCCTGCTGGATTTGGCCCTGGTTTCTTGAAAGCTCTGGCAAGCTCAGGTGAGGTGGAGATGGTGAAAGAATCGGGAGCTCGATCCCCCTCCCTGAGGAAATATCTGATCAGTAGGTCGGGATGTTGTGATGGGATTCTTCTCATTTTCAGTTTTATTCTAGATTTTTCAAATACTTAGGTAATTTGCATAGCCTAATTATACTTCAGAGAGAAACTTCTCACTTCAAATGTCTCAGTTATCAGATGCAGAGTGGTATAATAAGTTTTAATCACTGTTTAGATGTTCTCTGCTGTGGAGTTAGTAATACAGACTAAGCCTAAATCTTTTATGAAATAAAATGAGTGAATTCCAAATGGATGGCAAGTCTCACAAGAGAGAAGCCATTCATTTTGAGCACCAGTTGGGCCCCAGGACGAATGTGTTGAGGAGTGGTCCTCAAGTGGAGGAAATGTTTTTATCACCCCTTCCCCACCTGCCAGGGACATTTGCTGATGTCTGAAGGCATTTTGGTTGTTTCCAGCAGAAGATCTGGGCAAGTGCTCCTGGCATCTAAAGCATAGAGGACAGGGATGCTGCTGAACAGTCTGCACTGCACGGACCAGATCCCCACCACAAAGAAGTATCTGGCCCCAAATGATGATGGCGACAAGGCTGAGAACCCTGTGTTAAAAGGGGGAGCTTTTTCACTCAACAGTGGTCGCATGTTCGAAGGGACAGCAGCTCTTCTTGAAGGTGTTATCCACCACCAGCACATGTATTTGTATAGACTCCTTTACACTTAGTATTTCTGAAAGACACCTAGGAATAAAGAAATGGACAGAATATGTGACAAATCATATTCTCAAGTCCTCTGGAAGATGATTAATTCTTCCACCTCCAGATGCTTGCTTTTCAGGTAGCTGGCACTTGACGAATACCAATGATGTCTGTTTATGGACGCATAAGGTCATGGGTTAAGCATTCTTCCCAAACAGTTAAAGGAGTAGCTACATAGAACATGATGTACTCAGGTTAATTCTATCCCCAAATTACCTCTTCATTGAAGAGGTTTTGATTAATTTCTACTATAAATATAATATATAAGCTACAAGAAAGTTTTTTTTATTAAATTCTTTTATTGGTACATTGTAGGTATACAACACAATTACATTTCTCACTGGGAATTGTACCTTTACATAATGCATCTTGGTTCTTATTTTTTCCCCATTCCTAGCCCTCCCTTCACCCCCTCCACGC
>NW_004624738.1:25588803-25620969 GCF_000247695.1 Heterocephalus glaber
AAAGACTTTATGAACAAAACCTCAGTAGCACGGAAACTAGCAGAAAGAATCAACAACTGGGATCTCATCTTATTAAAAAGCTTCTGCGCTGCAAGAGAAACCACTGACAGAGCAAAGAGATAACCTACAATGTGGGAAAAAATTTTTAGCAGCTGTACCTTAGACAAAGGACTATTGGAGGCGCTCAGGCCTTGCGGTGGGGGGAAGCAGGGCTGCGGGTTGCATGCAAGGCGACCTAGGAGGCCTGCCCAGGCTCAGAGGACCACTGGGAAAGGGGGAAGTCAGGTGGCTGCTGCCACCACTGCCACGGTTTGTCTCCATCAGGAAGATGGCGGATCTGGAGGAGCAGTTGTCTGATGAGGAGAAGGTATGTATAGCAACAAAATTCATCATTCATGCCCCTCCTGGAGAGTTTAATGAGGTTTTTAATGATGTTCAATTACTGTATAATAATGATAATCTCCTCAGAGAGGGAGTCTTTTTCTTTTTTAGTGCCTTTGCACAGTATCACTTGGATCAGTTTACTCCAGTAAAAATTGAAGGTCACGAAGATCCGGTATTGATAACAGAACATGATGATTTGGGAAATGGAAAGTTTTTGGATCCAAAAAACAGAATCTGTTTCAAATTTGATCACTTAAGAAAGGAAGCGACTGATCCAAGACCCTATGAAGCAGGAAATGCAGTTGAATCATGGAGAAGTTCTGTAGAAACTGCACTGCGAGCATTTGTAAAAGAACATTACCCAAAAGGGGTCTGCACTGTATATGGTAAAAAGATGGACAGCAAACCATTATTGCATGCATAGAAAGCCATCAGTTCCAAGTGAAAAACTTTGGGAATGGTCACTGGAGGTCAGAGTGGAAGTTTACAAACACACTTTCAACCACTCAAGTGGTTGGCATCTTGAAAATTCAGGTTCATTATTATGAAGATGGAAATGTTCAGCTAGTGAGTTATAAAGATATAAAAGATTCCCTACCAGTGTCTAATGAAGTGCAAACAGCAAAAGAATTAATAAAGATTGTAGAAGCTGCAGAAAATGAATATCAGACTGCCATCAGTGAGAATTATCAGACAAAGTTGGACACTACTCTCAAGGCCTTATGTTGACTGTTGTCAGTTACATGTAGTAAGATTGACTGGAACAAGATCCTTAGCTACAAGATTGGCAAAGAGATGCAGAACGTATAAGATGAACATTGCATGTTTGGATCATTTTAGTAATCTTTGGTTCAAAAAAATTATTGCAAAAGTGTTCAGAACTGTCAAGCTGCCCAGTCGCATGGGCTATTACAACTTAAAATCAGTGTAATTAATTAGTTTGGTTAGAGCACAAAAGTTAGCTAATCAACCATTATTTTCTTTACTTTTGTTTGAAGAAGATTGAAAAAAATGAGTTTAGTTTAAATGTCTTTTACTTTCTGTTATTCCTTTCTTTGTTACAATGAAGAGCTGATTCCTCTAGTTTATGGTTAAAATTTTTGAAGTATTATAAAAATATTTTACTTAGTATAACCCTAAAATTGTTGTCTTTTGGCTTATGAAATGGGTAACTTTTGATATTAGCCCAATTTTTTTTAATGGAATCAGTAATGGACATTGTAGAGTAAGGTGGTTGATGGACTTAGCCGTATATGCTGCTAAAGAAATTGTCTACCTTTTCCCCTTCACCTCTTCCATTTATGTAAGATCGACGTTAGAGGGAAAGCATTTTCTACATCAATTGTGTTTAAACCTTTCAGTAAGGTTATTTAGCTAGCTTAGTGTTTAACTAAACTTTTTTTAAAACAAGGCCAAGGTCTATTGCTGTTTTGAGATTCTGAAATTAAATGAAGATACTTATCTTATAAATGCATTTAATGCTTTTTTTCTTGTGACAGTTATGCAAATTAGCTTGAATTCCGTATGTCCCTGAGTTATTTTTATCATAAAGCCACAAATATAGTATAACAAGGCAAACTGTAAGATATGTAATCCTGAATTCATGACCATGTCTCAGTTTATTTTTTTCCTTGGATTGAAATGTACTGAAATTCCCCATAACATTAAAATGCAAACTTTCCTATTTACTTGAGTAAAAAAAATCACTTAACAGTGAGTCATATACTATTTTAAAATACTTTCTTTGGATATTGTAATTCTTAACTGGTTGTAAATTAGGAAAGCTGGGAGTACATATGGTGTGTAGTCACAGTCTTAAGTCTTTCCATCTTCCTATGCATCATAAGCATGTCTGTAATATTTTAAGAAATCTATATATTAATACTACAGGAATTTCAAACCTGTGGTGAATGTTAGTATAAGGAGTTGGGTGGATTTATGGTTTCATTCAATAGAATTTTGCTTCTTATACTTGAGTGAAATCTGTTCCTCATACTCCTGCAAACATCTGGACCTGGAAATTTTTTTTAAACACCACCTCTATTATGTACAATAAAATATTTCATTAGCTTGAATTGTATAGATTTTCTAAAATTCAGTAAAAGCATGTTTAATTTCTTTTTAAAAATCACCATTGGGCTTTGAAAGCATTGAGAATATAATCTGAAATTATTAAAAAAAAAAAAAAGACTACTATCTAGAATATATAAAGAACTGAAAAAAATCAGACCCCCCAAATTCAAAGACCTAATTCAAAATGGGCATCTGAAATGAACAGACATTTCTCAGACAAAGAAGTAAAAGCAGCAAATAAATATGTGAAAAAATGTTCAACATCACTGGTCATTCAAGAGATGCATATGAAAACAACACTCAGATTCCATCTCACCTAAGAAAGAATGGATGCTATCAAGAAATCATCCAATAACAAATGCTGGTGGGGGTTTGGGGAGAAACGAACCCTTCTCCACTGTTGGTGGGAGTGCAGACTGGTGCAAACACTGTGGAAATCAATATGGAGATACCACAAAAAACTAGGATTAGAGGTCCCATTTGACCCAGCTATTCCTCTGCTGGGTATCTTCCCCAAAGAATTAAAAGAATCATACCATGGTGATATATGTGCACCCATGTTTATAACAGCACAGTTTGTAATAGCTAAAGCTTGGAAACAGCCCAAGTGCCCATTAACTGGAAACTGGACGAAGAAGATGTGGTTTTTTTTATAAAATGGAGTACTACTCAGCCATAAAGAATGAGAAACTGGAGTCATTTATAGCTAAATGGATGCATATTGAGGCCATACTCTTAAGTGAAATAAATAGAACACATGTATAAATATTGAATAGTTTCTCTAGTGTGAGAAACTGAAAGTGTAATTAAGGATTAAAATGATTAAAACAAATAACTGATAATTTGAAATAGGAAGAAAAGGTCCAAAGGGGTAGGAGTAGCAGGAGGGGAAGGGGAAAGGAAAGAAGGGAAAGGAAAAGTTATGAGAAAAGAAAAAATATGGAAATGAAGTCTATGTAAATAGGGAAGGGTGGAGGGGGTGAAGGGCTCACAGGCAATGGGGAACAAATAAGAACCAAGATACATCATGTAAAGGTACAAGCACCCAATGATAAATGTAAACATATTGTATACCTAAAATGTACCAATAAAAGAATTTAAGGAAAACAAAACAAAACAAAACAAACAAAAAAAGTAAAAATTGGAGGAATGGGGTTGTAGCTCAGTGGTAGAACACTCACCCAGCATGTATGAGGCCCTGGGTTTGGTCCCCAGCACCATACAAAGGTAGATAAATGAAAATAAAAATTAAAAATTCGAGCCAGGAGTGGTCATGCATGGCTATTATTCCAGCACCCTGAGAGGCTGAGGCAGGAGAATTGCAACTTTGAGCCTACCCCGCGTAATTCAGCAGCTTAGCAAGATCCTATCTTAAATAAACAAACTAACTAACAAAAAGAGGGCTTGTAGCTCAGTGTAAAAATCCTGGGTTCAATCCCCAGTATTCTCAAAAAATTAGAGTCAGAGGCTAGGGTTGTAGCTTAGTGGTAGAGGCCTTGCCTAGCTTACACAAAACCCTGGGTTCAACCCCCAAATATATATATATATATATATATTTTTTTTTTCAACTGACTTTTCTTTTTTTTTTTTTGGTACCAGGGATTGAACTCCGGTCCTTGTGCTTATGCAGCAGGCAGCAAAACCACTGAGCTAAATCCCCGGCCCCTCAACTGACATTTATTGCCTGGTTCTATGCTTGGTGAATTTCTACAATCTGTATGACCATTCTTTCAAAAGATCATCAGGATTATGATACTTATTCTAGTCCACAAGGACTAGATCCTGCAAGAAGTGGCATTATGGAGTGACTCAGTAAAAAGCTGTCCTTGATTTTTATCACTCCGTTCCTCACTAGACCCTGCAGATAGTTGATCATACAAACATGACTAAAAGTTATTGATCACGAACCCCTGCAATACCAGCGGCCTCTTTCTCAGCCCCCTCCCAGAAGGGGGAAAAACAAAAACAAAAACTAACAAAGATGTTCGGGAGCCAGTAAGAGGTACCTATGGCATCTCCTCCTGTTAACCATCAGAGCAGAGGGGACCTCAGGTAGGAGAGCAGACAAAATACAAAATAACAAAAGGCAAGAGGTCTCCTGCTCCCTACCTGTGTGCACCCCCTGTCCATCCACCAACACCCCTCTGCATCTTGCACTAAAAATGCTCCTTTATGGAAACTGAAGCCTTGTGTCAACAGAGCATTTCCCTCCCCCACAACAAACTAGGAAATTTTGTAAAGTGGTTCATGATCTTCCTGGAACTCACCTAATTGTAAAAAGACCTGAAACTAAAGGGACTTTTGTTCCCTGTGGGCAGAGAAGTGACAGAGACTATTTGCGTTCAATCATCTCTTCCTTTCTGGAAATTAACAGTTCAAGTCTCTATTGATTTAACATGCTGTCCCCGTGACACAGTGGAGGTTTCACACGAGTAATGAGGACAGGCTGTTCCGAGAGTACTTAACCCTGCTGGTCCTTTGTTTTTGTAATTTTCTCTACAGAATAACAACTCAGATACATGGAAGAATGCGCTAAAGGGAAGGAGACCAACATCTGCATTTCCTCTTGTACTTTACATACTGAAATATGCCATAAATAGAAGGGAATTTCAGTCTGGGTCTTGGCACTGTACTTCTAAACTGCAGATATTCTTGTATCTACACATTAGCACAGTAAACCAGTGACCCGGCAGGGAAAGGAGGGAGACATGAGCGTACTCTTTTCGTATTCTTTCTTGGGCTCCTGACTTTTTGCTTTAGAGTAGTCTGGGGCTATGCTTGCTTGTGATGATACCAGCCTGCTGTGGGTAGAAATTATGATGATGGCCTAAATTAGGCACCATGACTTCACTGTTGAGGGGAGGAGGAGGAGGGAGGAAGGGAAGCCAGAGCTGCTGTTTAAAGTACAGTAAATGGACTGTCAGCATCGATCAATTACTTAATACAAAATTGAGTCGTCAGGGAAAATTTTTCCCTTCATTTTGAGGGAGGAAAAAGCAAAATCCTTTGTACTTTGTGATTTTTAAGGACAAAGAAAAATCTTCCAAATTATGAGAAGGGAGAAAATATGAAAACAAGCCTCATTCCCAGCTCACTTAGCAAATGAGCAGTGAGCACCTACCATGTGCAGAGACCGGAGCTGGCAAAGCAGGAGGGGCAAAGCAGGAAGGGCTAGTCCCCATGTGGACTGGAGAGTCCCACCAGTGAAAGGTCATTGTTGCCTCCTGGATTGTGCCAGGCTTAGACAATGTTTCAGTCTCACTCCTATTACAGGTTAGTGAAGTTTGTCTCTGGAATCCTCCTCCTCACTTCTGCAGTGTCTGGATCTCATCCTTGGGCTGTCTTCCATTACTTCCAGCCTGGACCCTTCCTTTTTGTTTTCTCCTCCCCAAGCTTCTCTGGGTTCTTCCTCTCACTTATGCTTTGAATGACGTGGGAAAGCACTGATCTGCCCTCACCCCGAAACTTTGGCAAGTCATTTCACTTATTTGAGTTTCAATGTTTTTGTTTGGTTTTGGTTTTGGGTGTCACTGTGTAGCCTAGGCTGCCCTTGAACTCATGATCCTTCTGCTTCAGCCTCCTGAGGGCTAGGATTATAGGCAAGTGCTACCATACCTTGCTGAGTTTCATTTTTTTTCTGTCATTATACTTGAATCATAAGGATTAAATGAAATAATGAATGTGAAAGGCATTATAGATAATTTTTATGGAGAACATAACCCACGCGGACTTTTGCTGAGTACTCCATGTACAATACTCCTTTTTATTCTCCCACCAGCCAGCAGTGCAAGCCTTCTCCTTCCCTTCTACAGTGAGGACATGGAGGCTAAGAGAGGGTAGGTAACTTGCTCAACTCACACAGCTAGTTTATAGAAATGTCAAGACTTGAATCCAGTTCTCTTCCTCCATTGTCCATGCTGGTAATCACATTAGCTCTGTAAATGATCCTGGAAAGTGCTATGTCAACAGAAGAGAATGTTATTAGATCCACAGCTAATGCAAGCACCATTCATTATTTGACACATTTAAATGGAACAAAGATCCTGTCACAGATTCAAGAAAACACAGGACAATTACTTTACAAAGAAACACAGGGCTTTACAGGTGAAAGAGACCTTTGAAATGATCTAGGTTTTCAAACTCTGCTTCTCAGAAGCCCCACATCTAGTTCTGCTTTGATCTGTTTTAAAATTAAATATTTCTCAGTAGCACTTCGTGCAAAGAATAACAAAACTTGCTCTTTTCTACTCTACTTACTATCCTGTTAGGATAACCTTTTTTTTCGGTACGGGAGGATCAAACTCAGGACCTTGCACTTTCGAGGCAGGCATGGTGCCACTGAGCTAAATCCCCAGCCCATGTTAACTGTTTTTGTGTGGCTTTGTCCTGAAGCTTTGAGATAAAGACACTAGAGGTAAGGTAGTTGGAGCTTAGTGGCACACACCTGTAATCCCAGCTACACAAGAGGCTGAGACAGGAGGATCTCAAGTTCGAGGCCAGTCTGGGCAACTGTTGTGGTTTGTGTTTAGATGTTCCCCCAAAGTCTCATTCAGTCATAGGTGGGGCTTTTTCAGAGGTGGCTGGATCTAGAGTGTGTGAGTGATTCATGATGCAATGCTAGGATTAAAGATATCTTCTGCTTTCTGTCTTCTATCTGCCATGAACTGTTTCTCCTCTGTGATACCTGTCTACCGTGCCACCTTGCCTTGGAGCCAGCCAAGTATGGATTGAAACCTCTACAAACTGTGAGCTGAAATAAACCACCTAGCCCTTTGTGAGGGGGAAGAGTGGACAGAAAAACCCTTCCTGGAAGATGGCCCACCTAAGAGAACTCAAAACTAGAGGAGATTGTGGTTGTCAAGTAGCCCTGCTCTAGCCTCAGGTAGAACAGAAGTTAATTTCTTGCTACTTTTTCTGATGAAGCAGAAATGGGCCATCCAGCAAGACTTCTAGACCATAAGCCACACACTGATGAAAACCCAAACCACATTGCATCAGGGCTATTGCTAACTACTTCCGCTTTTGAAGACTATACATAGTTTCTTCAGGTTATTTCTTCTCACAGAGATGAAAACTGCTATTCCTCCCAATCTCTACTGGGTGGTATTTTCCCCAGTGAGCATGCAGGTCTCATCCCCTCTGGATGACTTCTCTGGGAGTATATGTTGTGGCGGCCACATGAATATCAGATGCTGGAAAGAATCAGAAAATGAGCTGCCTAGTGTCAGGAGGCTTAACTGCTAGAACAAGTAGGCTCTAAAGTACAAGGGCTCAAATCCAATAGAAGTTTATTGCTTGTGAAACAGGGAGAATTTCCAGATGAGGAGCAGCTCTTTTCCACCTAGAGACTCATGGGCTGAGCTCCTCAGTCTGAGGTTCTGCTTCCCTAGTGCCTTCATGTCTCCCTGTGTCCAGGTAGAGGAAGGTGGGAAAGGAAGTACTGACATTTTCTTAAATGGCTTCTCCCAGGACTGACTTACACCATTCCTCCTCCTATTTTGCTGACAAAAAGTAGTCACCTGGGCACATGGTGTAGGGACTGTTGGGAAATTATTTTCATGCTGAGCAGCTGCTTCTAGTCACAATTTTATTGCTGTGAACAAGGAAGATTTTTTTATGAGCAGCTACTGACTTTATCACATAAACCAAGGGAAAGAAAATGGAGAACATGCATGGTCAGAAAAAAATCTAAATTTAAAAGAATGCCTCTCTTTTAAGTGGAGTGGTGGTGCATGGTTGTAATCTCAGCATTTGGAAGGGTGAGGCAGGATCACTATTTCATTGGGAAGTAAATTGACAAACACCATAAGTTCATAGAATAATGATATGGTAGGCAGGATTCTAAAGGTGCCACCAGGATTCCTCTTCTCTGGTTTTTCAATGAAACATGGATCTAGGCAGTGTTGTGAAGTAATTTTGCAGCCATAATTACAGTTTCAAGTTAGTTGGCCATAAGATATGGGCATTCCTTTAAAAGCAAGGAGTTGTCTCTGGCCTGTGCCAAGAGAATGTCTGAAGTATAAGGCAGCCTCCGTGGGCTACTGCTGGGTTTGCAGATGGAGGAGATCGTGCCATAAGGAATGTCAGTGTCTTCTAGGTACAGACAGTGGGCTCCAAATGACAGCCAACCAATGTGACAGCAGCCTGGAGACCAGATTCTACCAAAGCCTGAATAAAGCTGGAAGATTCCACATAAGCATTGAGTCTGCCCCACACCTTGATTACAGCCTTGTGAGCATCCACACAGGAGCCCAATTGAGCCTGCCCACATTTCTGACCCACAGAATTACGAGCTAGTGAATAAAGGCTGTTTTGATTTATTATATGTGTTTGTGGTGATTTATTATATACCCATAGAAAAGAAATATAAACAGATACCTGAATTCAACTTAAGCAGACGCTGTACAATTCAAGGTCCAGTTCTAATCCTCCATGAATACTGTACTTTCCTAATCACCTCAATGATCCTCTCTACTCCTGTAAGACTTAACTTTTTTTAGTTCTGGAGTCAGGGGCTTAGTGGTTGAGCTCTTGCCTAGCATATGTGAGGCCCTCGGTTCAATTCCCAGCACCAAAATAATAATAATAAGTTCTGATGCTACATATTTCTTGGAATTTTGTGTACATGATTTGTTTCATCCTTCTAGATGGTAAGCTCTGGATGCCAAGGGAGACTGAGGCAGGAGGATTGCAAGTTTTAGCCCAGCCTGGACAACTTAGCAAATTGATGAGAACTTGACTCAAAATAAAATAAAATAAAATAAAATAGGGCTGGGGATGTAGTTTAGTGTAAAGGACCTGGGTTGAATCCCCGGTATCTCAAATGAATAAATAAATGAATGAATGGCTTAACGGTTTTTGCTTCTAAGAATATGAGAGTGTAGTAATATGAGGGTATAGGAGGAGGTGGGGTGCAACCCAGATTTTCAAGATTTCTATAAACAAACACAAATTTGCTCTTGAGGGAGAGCAAATTGTTGTCATTTTCCCTTGGTAGACAAGACCTGGGACATTCAGGTGCAAAGATCAAAAGTTTAAGATCTTTTGTTCCAGGCTGAGCAGGCTACTATCACTGCATAAACTAGAATGACTAGTCTGACTCCTAAAGGCAAAACTGAGACCCCTTCAATCCCTAGTGTTTCATTCTTTGTGCCAGTTATTACTGTTCTATAACCATCATTTCTCCCCATCCCTGTTTGCTGTTGAGGCTCTGACTGTGGCTGGGCGTGAAAGCCTGGCTTATGAATTCCAGCATTCCTTTCCTAGGTGATCTTGTGAAAACAGTTTTACCAGCCTCCAGGTACAATAGCCTTTCTTTCTGAAAAACTCTTTCACATACTGTACATGTTTTTAAGTGCCAGAAATTAAACCCAGGGTCTTGCACGTGTAACCACACATCCTACCACTGAGCTACACCCACAGTCTGAACATCTGTTTCTAAAATGAACATATTCTATCCATTTACCTTTGCACAGAAGCCACTATGCAAATGTTGAAAGTGGGCAGTTCAGCCAGGCTCAGTGAGGCAGGAAGGCAGCAATTGCAAACCCAGCCTGGACAATTTAGTGAGACACTGTCTCAAAATTTTAAAAAGTTAAAAGGGTTGAGGATGTAGCTCAGTGGTAGAGCTCTTGCCTAGGAGTCACGAGGCCCTGTGTTCTATCACTAACACTTAAAAAATAAAACAAAACAAAAGTAGTCTGTGGGTGTTATAAACCTGCATACTGATCTGCAGTGTGTTGACACTGTGCTCTCATTGTTCTGGAAGGAGCCTGAGGGCCTGGCCCAGGACAGAGAATTCACTTCTTCTTTCTACTACCAGGCATAACCAAGGAAAAATTTCCCCCTTTCACAGCACCCTGCAGAACCCAAAGGAATGATCAGACAAACCTTGAAACACGAGTGTTTTCTTGGGACCAATGTTCAACTGGAGGTTAAAATGCCTGGTTTTAGGAAACTGTCACGACATTCAGTGGTGACTTGATGTGGTAAGTTCCGAAAGCTAAATCAAATATGCTTTTCTTTTTCTTTTCTGGCCAGTTAAAAAAATGTAAATTTACCAGTAATATTTTTACTGTGTTTTCTCAGCATCACATCTGCTACAATTGTCCTTTTATTTTTAGATTTATCTACTGGCCCCTCTCCCAGTTTTGTAGTAATTCAGAAGGTACCTTACTCTGCTCCTATCCACTCTTCTCTGCCACCTCCACATTTAAGTATTAAACGGGATGTTCTTTCCCACAAAATATCTTTCAAAATTATTTTCATGCCTCCATCTTTACCCCTCACCGCCTTGGTCACGATCCTGTTTCACAGCTTTTCTGCCCTGCAAACTAGAGCTAAAATGATTTTTCTGAAACATCTATGTAGTCATTTCACTCACTGTTCTGCTTACCATCCTTGCCACCGCTCTCTCCTTTTCTCCTCCATCGTGGCATGTGCTTGCCTCTGTTCCTCACCACGTCTTACCAAAGACTTTCAGAACCAAGTGATTTGGGGCCAAGAAGCAAGAGCTGTCCCATTTCCCGTGGCTTTGGACGAGAACTGGTAATGAAAACATGCACAACTCCAAGCAGAGACATTGGAGGAGAATGAAGCCAGGTCTCTCAGGAATTGCGCAGGAGCTGGCACACATGTGTATGCGGTATCAAGGCCACTGTCATCTTACCATGTCAGGCTGAAATGGCTCCACTGTCTGGACACCCAGACATATTTCATTGGGAATATTTTTTTCTTTGTTTCCACGCTCTGCACTAGTAGGTCAGTTCAGCAATAAATACGTGAGGGGTCGGGGATTTAGCTCAGTGGTTCCACCGCCTCCCCTACAAGCACAAGGACCCAAGTTCAATCCCCAATATCAAAAATAAGTAAATATTAAATAAATAAATAAATACATGAAATCTTAAACAAAAAATAATCCTCCATATCCTTGTCATCAGGGTGTATAACACTTCAGACTTCTGAGCCAGACTGGCTTGCTCCTCCTTCTTTTACCCACATTATCTTCTGCCTTCACTCATTTCTTTTACTTCAGTGCTTTTCAAAATGCATTCCTTGGTTTTTAGCCAGGCTTGTTGGCACATGCCTTTAATTCCAGCACTCTGGGAGGCTGAGGCAGGAAGATTCTACATTCGAGCCCAGCCTGGGCAATTTAGCAAGTTATCAAGGTCTTGTCTCAAAATAAAAACTTTTTAAAAGGGTTCAGGGTGTAGTTCAGTGTGAAGGCCCTGGGTTCCATCACTAATATCACAATATAGATACATAGGTAGATAGACTTACATGTTTTGGGCACTGTCTAGGGTATAGGATCAGAAGCCATGGGGTGTATGAGCCAGAAATTTGCATCATTAATAAGGTCTAAGGTGATTCTTAGGCAAGGTGAAAGTTTGACAACTGTTAATAGGCTTTTAAAATTATTTCAAG
Organism: Heterocephalus glaber; assembly: GCF_000247695.1. The sequence continues at coordinate 25,600,684 of NW_004624738.1, forward strand.
GTCCCAAGTTCTCTCTTTTTCATGCTTTTGACAGCATTCAGGACACACTGACCCCAAAATATGACACCTTGGCATTTGAAGAAACAGTAGAAGCAGGCTATAGAAATTGGAAAGGACCAGGATGTAGCTCAGTGGTAGAACATGTGTTTAGCATGCATAAGGCCCTGGGTTCACCCCTTCTCCCCTTAAATGGGACATAAAAACTTGTTGATCTCCCCCTGAAAATAGGTTATAAGGTCTCATTCCAGGGGAGGGAGTTCTCCCCTAAACTTAGAGGAAAAGAATGTTCTTATTCTCCAAGTCATGGAAACACCAAGAGGATTCTGAGCAAATAAGGCCTTAACTCTGTAATGAATGAGGCAAAGATACCACCTGTCACTGACCCCTTTCTTGGTGTTGTGTGCCCTATATACACATATCTCTTTGTCTTGTTGAATTTGGGGTGTGCTCCAAGAATAGTCTAAGTCAGTGGTGGTGAACCTATGGCATCCAAGCCACAGCAGGATGTTTGTAGCACTGAAAGCTCTTTAAAGGTTCCCCATCACTGGTCCAAGTCCTCCCTAACAGTTAACTTGTTACCAATCAGTTGAGGGTTCTTTTGCTTAATTCAGGAAGAAATCATGCATCAGCAGAGAACAGTTTTGCCAGTGGGCCCAATGCCAACACCTGACACCTATTAACGCAGGACACCATCAGTCAATTCTGCTGTTCTCTGTTGCTGATCTTGGTTTACTTCTGGTTTCTGGAGCTTTACAGGGCTAACAGTCCTACTATTTACACCTTTTTCTTTAATGTGACTGCTCAGTCCACACTACCAAGGATTAGAATCCTGAGTAGATTTATGGGGCCTTCCAAGACCACATTACCAGAGAAATAAATCCCAAGCAGATCTGCAGCACCAGCAGAGCAAGGCTTTATTTGGACAGGACCTGTTCTGCAGCATAGGAATATGACAAGGAGAAAGACCCACACCAACCTGATTAAGCCAGGAGCCTGTTACTTATAGGAGCTGCAGGCCTATGATTGGTCCAAGTTCAGCCCTGCTGATTGGTTCACACAGTTCACAACTCAAGCCTTCCCACGTGAGCCAACTGATTAGTCCAAACTCAATTCTGCAGTTTAGTTCAAATTCAAGCACAATAGACAACTCCCCAAATGGGTATGGGGCATCCAGGCTGTCCTGGCCATGCTTATACAGAATGTTGGGAGTTACCAGCTATTTGATTGACAGCTGTCGAATCTCCATGAAAAATGGCAGGCCAAAACCAGGGAAACTTCAGAGGGGCTAGCTGTGTTCATCACAACTTATTGGGTTTTGGGGAGGTCAGGGATGTTATTAAAGGGTCAGATCCCTCCCTGGTCTTGACCACTTTAGAGTACTCTGACAGCAGCATCCAGGCCGGTGGATTGGGGGAGGGGTGCCGGAGTCAACCCTAAGCTCCACCTCCTCTCAGAGCAGCCCAGAGAGCCGCCCAGGGGTAGCCCTAGAGGTGGTGGAAAGACACTGAGGCAGGCTGTCCCAGTCCCTCCTCGAGGGGCCATGGGTGAACAGAGGGACTCGAGGGGCAGGGGCATCACAGCTGTGGGCCAAATCCGGCCCCCTTCGGCTGTCACAGGCAAAGAGGGAGAGGTGGATGCTTCTCACCAGTCTCCACCGGTGGCCAAGCTGTCTTGACCCCCGTGGGCTGCCGTAGGGGCTGGCCTTTGCACTGCCGTGGGGCACGGTCTTGCTGTTCACTGCAGGTGCTGCTGTTTACTTGTCTGTTTCACCACCGGGGGAAGCTGCTTACTAATGTGGCTATATTTTCATGTCTGCCCCCTGAGCCCAGCAGAGGGCTGAGAGCATGGTAGTCCCTAATAAGTAAAGTAAATGCCCCGTTTTCGGAGCCTAGTAAGAAAATATAATTTGATAGAAGAAGAAAAAAAAATTTAAAGAGGCCTTAAATTCAGAATTTTGATTTTCTCTAATAGTCGGTTACTAGTGTAACTCATAGCATCAAAGATTTCAACAAGATCACTGGTAGACACAGTGTAGACTTCTGGTTCTCAGCGCTTGTCATTTCTTCCTAATGAAGGCTGAGCCCGGATGTACTATGCTACAGGGAAGAAGGATGGATCTGGGAATTGGGTCATCCTGGGTTCAAATCTTGGCTCCACAAAATACTTGCTGCGTGACTTTGAACAAGTTTTTAAATTTCTCTGAGTTGGCTTCATTATTATGTGAGTCAGAAAAGACTTTCTACATATGCATGGAGGGAATAATAAATGTACTCAGAGAAAGAAAATGGTATATACTAGAATAGAGTGTGTAAGTCATACCAGATATTGAAAAATTCTTGTTCTCTCTTCTTTATAGTATAAAGAAACTTTGATTGCTACTGAGTATCTGTTGTATATCAGTGCTGTTAATGGAAGAAAAACGTAAACACACATAGAGAGGAGAGGGAGAGAGACTATAGCTCAAGAGATTGTATATTGAAAGAGCTTGCAAGGCTTTGAGCATTAAAAACAAACTTATAAGCCAGTTTTATTGATTTTTATTTTCTAAAAATCCGTGCAATTAGGCACCATGCACGTGCCTGTAATCCCCGCGTTCAGGAGGCTGAGGTAAAGGGATCACTTCAGCCCAGGTATTAGAGACCAGTCTGGACAACATAAATAAAACAAAACAAAAACAAGCTTTAAGAAAAACCCCAAGACAACAATAAAACCTCAGCTACAAGACTTGTTACTTGTTTCCCATAATCCATTTGCCCCTCATTCTACAGTAGCAGTACCCCTAACTTTAAGTCAAGTGCATGGCCACCTGGAATAAAGTACACATTCCAGGCTTCTTCCCACTTCTATGGGACCATAGGCCTCAGCTTTGGCTAATGGCATATGAAGATTATATAAGAAAATTCCAAGAAACATCTAGAAAGAGAAGGATGCTTTTCCTATGTTTTCTCCTTTCCACTGATCACCTGTGGACTTTGTCGCTGAAGCTGGAGAAGTCATTCTGGGCCATGCTGTGGAAGCTGTGTGCCGAGGATGCTGCAGCAGCAAGAACCAAGGAGTTTGGTCCCTCATGATCCCATCACACCCTCATAAAAGTCCTACTATTGCTTATGTTTGTTTTGGGGACAAACAATCTTTAATCTACAGTTGCTTGGAGCTTTCTATCACTCGCAGCCGAAGTTAATCCTAATACAAACTGGTGCTAACTTATAAAACTCCCAGCTGTCTTTCAGTTTTTAATGGCGAGCTGCTTAAGTGAAAACAATACAGGAGACAAAATCGTGTATGCAAAATTACACAGAAGATATATAGGATGAAAATATACCAAAGTATTAACCTGTTAGGATAATAGAGTAACGAGTAGGGTTTTTTCCCCAGTTTTATATTTTTTTGCTTCTTTCCAATTTTTTAATTAAAAAATTGTATTTTCAATCATTTTTAGAGCTCAACTGGTCACAAACCCTAAAAATCTAGTGCTTTTTATTATTGAGTTTTGAAAACTTTACATTATTTCCCATGTCTGTAGAAGATTACAGCAATGTGATGGTTTAGAGTATGACACATGAGTCAGCTATGCTGGGTTTCCTATTGCTTTCTGGTTGCTGGAACTTAGGCACATTACTCCTCTGAACTTTAGTTTCTTCATCTGTAAATAGGGCATGATAATTTTACCTTTTTCATAGGATTATGCACTGAATTAAATAAGGTGATGAATATAAAAACCCTTAGCACCATGTACATAGTAAATAGGACATAAACACTATACAGTAGTGTCATTTTGTCTACCTCTGTGGTACATGCACCTACTTTCTGGCATTTCTATTAGCCATAATGTCTGTATTTTACACCCTGCTTAGCTATGCCCTTCCTACTAAAATGTATGTTGTTTCATTTTTTTCACTGGGAGGTGCAACACACTCAAATTATGCAAGAGAAAAGGCAAGAGAGTTATGGATAAAAAGCCATGATCTGAGAAAAGGGAGCATTTAAAATCAGGACACTTTCATAAAATGTGGAATTATATTGTTAATAAGTAGTTTAAAACAAATGGTAAGCAAGGCATGGTGGCCTGTAATCCCAACACTCAGGAGGCTGAAGCAAGAGGATCTCTGTGAGTTTGAGGCCAGCTTTGGCTACATAGTGGGTTCCAGAGGAGCCTGAACTACATAGCAAGACCCTGTCTCAAAAAACAAAACAACCCCCCCCAAAACCACCACCACCAAAAGACAAATGGTATAGTGTTCCAATAATTGTTTATTAATTTGCTTTAAATTGAAATGACTTCAGTGGGAGGAGAAAAAAAAATCTGAGTTTCAGAGAAGTCAGGTTGGAGAGTTTCGTGTGTGTGTGTGTGTGTGTGTGTGTGTGTGTGTTGGGACAATGACTAAGGCAGGGTCCTGAGCAGTAATCTGAAAGGATAAGATTACATACAAATAGGGGGCAGGGATGTAGTTCAGTGGTGCCATGCCAGCCTGGCAAGCACAAGGCCCTGAGTTTGATCCCCAAACCGAGAAAAAAAAAAAAGATCAGATGTAAATAGTGCTCTGTAAAATCTGTGAACTCAGACAGTGAGTTTTTCAGTTCTCCCTAATATTCCCTTGCGGTGGTCAAGGGTTTATTTTCACTGGAAATGGTATTTTAACAGTGTGTAAAGTCATACATGACCATGATGAAAGCAAAACCATCAAAGAAATCTCAAGAGGGCTAAAAGTAACATAAGGAAAGAAATCAGTGAAAAGAATATCCATTTGTTTTTAATCAAATACTAATAAAGCCCTGCTATCCACAAAGGGATAGATAGATCTGTTGGTGTTTTTATTAAGAGACAATCTGGATAATGAATGAACTACATTCATGGGTTTTAACCAGATCCAAAAGTAACTTAGTCTTGTGGCAGAGACAGTAGTAGCAAGACTGCACTCCCAGTTTCTGTTGTCAGGCTGGGGCTGGTGACTCCAGTCTGGTTCCCAGTTTCAGGTGAGCAGAGATGATCCGAGGGCCCCACGTGGTATGAGGTTGGATCCCAGAGTCACTTACTGCAATGGTGGGGTCATGGGAGATGGAGCCCTGTATCACTAAGTAGAAGACAACTTCAGCACCTCCACAGACTTTGAGTGAGGAAGAAATAAACTTTTGTTCTGTTAAGTCATGGTACTATGTTCTTAGTGCTGCCAAATAAAAGCAGCTCAGTGGCTGAAATGATGGAAATAAATTTTCTTACCAGAATAGATGGCCAAGGTTTCCAGGAGGTTTGATTTCTCCTGGGGCCTCTCTCTGACTTACAAATGCCCACCTTCCTGTGTTCCCACTTTGCCTTTTCCCTGTGTGCACACATCCCAGGGGGCCCTTCCACTTCTTACAGTGACACAAGTCATATCGGATTAGGGGCCCACCCTCATGGCCTTATTTTAATGTACTCACCTTTTAAAAAAGATTACCTCCAAATTCAAGCACATTTTGAGGTACTGGAGGTTGGAGCTTCAACATATGCATTTGGGATATGGGGGACACAATTCAGTCAGTCCAGCAGGCACTGAGATTTGGGGATTTATTTTTTTGTCACACTGTGGCATGGTTTATCTTGATTAGTACAGTTCTCGAGAAGCGGAATCACGATGTATTTGTTTCAAACATATAAATTATGTTTATGTGCAGAGATGTGTGCACACATGTGTGGATGTGTGAGAAAGAAATGCACCAGAATGTCACAGCCTGTGAATGAGTAACAAGATTTCAAGAAATTGTTTCTCCCATCCTTTGGGTGAGTGGGTAAGTCCTGGGAACAGCAGCCTCTGGTTATTCAACCCAAGTCATGAACTGTTCCTAATGCTGTACAAGTTATATTTCCTATTCATGCAATGGTTTAAAAAATGTCAAGTGTTTGGTAGTTAAGTTCTCAATAAATGTTCACAAAATGGGAGAAATACCCACACATACACACAGAGAGAGAGAGAGAAGATAAAAGTATTTAGAGCGAATAAAAGTCTTCTGAATTCTTTTTCTTTCTTTTTTTCGTTTTTCTTTCTTTCTTTTTTTTGTGCTGGGAATTGAATTCAGGACCTTTGTACTGAGCTATATCCCTACCCCTTTATTTTTTTTATTTTGAGACAGCTTCTCACTAAGTTGCCCAGGCTGGGCTTGAATTTGTGATCCTTCTGCCTCAGCCTCCCAGAATGCTGGAATTACAGGTGTGGGCCACCACAACCAGCTTCAGCTGTTTCTTAAAAGCTAGTTTTAAGAAAGTTAAATTTAGTTTTAATCTGAGACCTGACGTTTAGACACTGTTATATTAAAATCAATTTATATGTTTCCTCTTTGAATAGATATTTTACCCATGTAGGATTTTATAATGTTATACATTATTCAGTCAGAAAATATTGGTGCATTGGGTTATGCAAATCTTCCCATGTTGACACACTTTTTTTTTTTTTTTGGTACTGAGGATCGAAGTTGGGACCTTGCACTTGCAAGGCAGGTGCCAGAACCACTGAGCTAAATCTCTGGCTGTTCACACTTTTTAAAAAGTCAGATTCAGGGCTGGGGATGTTGCTCCTGATAGGGTGATACCTTAGTTACTTTCCTCTGCCTAGACAAAAAACCCAACACCAAAGTTAAAGGAGAAAAGGTTTATTGCAGCTCACAGTTTATAGGGGTTTCAGTCCATAGTTAACTGGCTCCAAGGCAGAGCGGCATGGCAGGGAGGCATCACAGAGCAGGCAGGATTGGCAGCAGAAGACAAGCAGCAGCAGCACCAAGTGATGGCAACAGCCCTCTTTCTGTCCCTTATATTCTATCCAGGCCACCCTCCCTTAGGGCAGGTAGCACTCACACCCAGGGTGTGGCCAGGCTGGGCCTTCCCCTTATCCACACCCAGGACTATGCCAAACCAATCAGTAGACTAATTTAGTAATCACACACCCTTAATCCTAGAATCACATACCCTAGATCTAGTAACCTCTCAAAAGCCCCACCTATGACCACATGAGGCTTTGGGAGGACATCTAGACATAAGCCATAACAAGTGGTTACCTAGCCTGTGTTGGGGCCCTGGGTTTGATCACTAGCAACAAAAACAAATAAACAAAGACCTTACATTCATTAACATTACAACCTACCACACTGGAAAAGTCTAAATACTGAAATTCTATCAAGTTCACAGTAGCAGATAAAAGTTTCCTAATATTCACTGAGCATGGTAGTACAACTACTCAAGAGGCTGAGGCAGAAGAACTACCAAAAAAAAAAAAAACCACGAAATGGGGGCGTAGAAATGTAGCTTAATAGCAGAGCATCCTTGGGTTCAGTCCCCAGTACAAAACACAAAAAGTTGCCTAAAATTCTGATTTTTTACTTGGAAATTCAAATTTTATCATTGGCAACAAAAACACTATTAATTGTTTTCCTCAGAGTGGCAGGATCACTTTGCTTATTCGAAGGAAAAGATCTGTCAAACACCCAAGTGTTTAATTGGTCTATCAGTCTTTCTTTCTTTTGAGGTGCAGTGGAGCCTGCACCTCAAACACAAGTGCTTTCTCCTCAAGATAGCCCCTGGCCCCCTGTTGGTTTGTGGCACAAAGGCTAAATGTGTACTTCCCATTTTGTCACATAGACTATTAAAAAGACACATACTCAAAGATGGAGATCAAATAAGAGTAAGAATTTTTACTTCTTCACTAAAGACATTCTGAAGGGAAACTTGCTTTTCATTTTTAATTACTTTTGGTGACAGGGATCAAACCCAGGACCTTGTGCAGGCTGAGTGCCTGCTCTACCATTTGGCTGAACCTCACCCTGCACGAAAAGTCTCTGATATCGGAAATCGAATGCCAGAGCAGATCACTCAGACATGTGTGCTTTTAAATAAAGGGTTTTTTCCTCCACCTCTTCGAATGACTTTCGGATTCTCAAGTCTTCACATCGTCGGAGTGGTAGCACTTGAACTGTAGCACTTGAACTGTAGCACTTGAGCTGTAACGCTTGGGCTGTAACGGTGAGCGGTTCTGCTTGCCCACAACAACAACATCAGGGAAATGCACGTCAAAACCACACTGAAGTCACACGTCATGGTGCACAGCTATCATCTCAGCACTGTGGGAGGCTGAGGCAAGATGACTGCACTCTGGAGCCCAGCATGGGCAACTTAGCGACTTCGTCTGGTCTTAGTCATGGTCTCAAAATGAAAAACAAAAAGGACTGGAGATATAGCTCAGTGCGAAGGCCCTAGGTTCAATCCCTAAAACTGCAACAAAGCAAAACAAAACAACCAAAAAAACCTCTGAGCTACTACTCTCAGATGAGATACCCCATACAATGGCTAGAAACCATAAAGCCAGATAACAACAACCACTGGTGAGGATGTAAAGCATCTGGAACCCTAGCACACGGCTGGTGAGAATGCAGAATGGCTCAGTTACTTTGAAAAACAGTCTGGTAGTTTCTCAAACAAAACAGAGAGTGACCATATGATCCAGAGCTTCCACATATAAGTATATACCCGAGGAGGGAGGGGAATACATCCACACAGAAACTTATACCTAAATATGTAAATAGCATTATTCATAAATTATCAAAATGTAAAAATAACCCAACTATTCACCAACAGATGAATGGATGAGCAAAATATGGTTCATCCATTTAATGGATGGGGAGACTAAAGCCCCAGAGTTAGGAGGAAACTGACTTAAAGTCAAAGCTGGGACACTAACCCAGGTTTCTGGTTCCTGCAGTAGGGCACATTTCATTCTCCAGAATGGTATTACAAAGTCCCTTTCACTTCTGAGGAGAAAATTCAATGATTGTAACCAGTGCATTCAACTGGAGCCAGCCTAAGAGGTAGAAACAAAGTATCTAAAAGAAAAGTGCTCTATCTACAATTCTACTCAAAACAATGTCACCCTTTGTGGAAAGAAATGGGAAACTGCAGACAAGCTGACCCGAGTAAGAGAAGAGAAATAGAATTCATCTTCTCACTTTAAACACTGCACCATTTATGGGAAAGCTTATAAATGGAGTCACACCAGTTGCAGGGGGTTGTGCCAACGCCTTTAAAAATAGCTATTCATAAAAATAGTAGACAAAATACAGCACAAACATTTTGATGAGTCTACAGGTTAGTGAGCGTCCTACCCTTTTGTGGTCAAATACATTATGGACAGTGTCTGCTTTTCTCCCAGATGTGTAGGCTCAGTGCTAGCCAGGGTTAGAACTATAATAATACTTCTGATTTACATCATACCTTGTGTATCAACCTGCTTTTGCATAGTATCATGTCCAATGCTCAAAACAGCCCTGTGAAATCAATAGGGCAGGTATTATTAGCCCCACTTTGCAGATAGGAAACTATTTTTAGGTAAGTAGGACAAGGCATGACTAACATGCTCATTTTATGAATGAGGAGAATTATTTTAAACACATAGTGTGATATAAATATCTCCAGGAGAGAACTTAAACCTGTAGCAAGTATCTGAAATTTTAGGAACTATTTAAAACTAGAGAAGAAGGGACCAGAATAGGCAGCTGGGATACTTATGGGAATGACAGGTTTATTGCTGCTTTCTATTTCTTACACTTTATAAACTGCTCTGAGGCAGATCAGATCCTGGACCACCAAGTCTTGGTGTGCTAGGGAATGACTGACAGGACTGTCCCTTGCATAACTCCATGCGACACCATTCACACGGGGGTGACGACATCCACATAGCATTTGTTATGAGTAGCAGGTGTCCCCTGGAGTTGACAAAGCAGAGTGTGAACCCTAAATTAGAGATCCTGCGTAGATATCACAAACATGAATGGGGCAAATCACAAGACCTGACTCAAGTCCCACCTCCTCTGCATAATCTCTGATAACTTCTGTCCTAATAGCCCTTTCTATGAGTCATGTATTTTGATACTTGTTTATATTTCATTTTAATTCAATTTATTTTTGCTTTATTCTTCTCTGTTTCACCTTTAAATTTTGACTGGTAGAAGTTTTATCTCCTTGAAAAGATTGTAACTCTGAAAATAGAAGCCATACTATTTCTCACATATTTATGCTTCAAACTTTTCTTATCCATAACGATAAGTATAGTAGTTAAAATTAATTGAAGTAGTCAGTTTGCTTTCAACAACTAGAGTTGTTTGCTGTGAGGATAGTAAAAGAATACAAGTAAATATAAAGTAGGTGTGACAGAGCACACCTGCCATCCCAGCCCTCAGGAGGCTGAGGCAGGATCACCGTGAGTTCAAGGCCAGCCTAGGCTACATAGTGAGTGAACTACACAGGGAGACTCTGTCTTAAAAAAAAAAAAATTAAGACAGAAACACTAAACTTGCTGGAAGATAAGTTAGGTAAAACTCTTGAAGATATTGACATAGGAAAAGACTTCATGAACAAAACCTCAATAGCACAGGAACTAGCAGAAAGAATCAACAACTGGGATTTCATCTTATTAAAAAGATTCTGCACTGAAAGAGAAACCACCAACAGAGCTAAGAGACAACCTACAATGTGGGAAAAAATTTTTAGCAGCTGTAACTCAGAAAAAGGGCTACTATCTAGAATATATAAAGAACTGAAAAAAAAAAATCAAAGACCCAATTCAAAAATGGACATCTGAAATGAACAGACATTTCTCAGACAAAGAAGTAAAAGCAGCAAAGAAACATATGAAAAAATGTTCAACATCACTGGTCATTCGAGAGATGCAGATGAAAACAGCACTGAGATTCCACCTCACCCCAGAAAGAGTGGCTGCTATCAAGAAATCAACCAATAACAAATGCTGGCAGGGGTGTGGGGAGAAAGGAACCCTTCTCCATTGTTGGTGGGAGTGCAGACTGGTGCAACCACTGTGGAAATCCGTATGGAGACACCTCAAAGAACTAGGACTAGAGGTCCCATTTGACTCAGCTATTCCCTTGCTGGGTATCTTCCCCAAAGAATTAAAAGAATCATACCACAGCAATATATGTGCACCCATGTTTGTAGCAGCACAGTTTGTAATAGCTAAAGCTTGGAAACAGCCCAAGTACCCATCAACTGGAAACTGGATAAAGAAGATGTGTTTTTTTTGTAAAATGGAGTACTACTCAGCCATAAAGAATGAGAAACTAGAGACATTTATAGCTAAATGGATGCATATTGAGGCCATACTCTTAAGTGAAAAAAATAAGACATACATGTGTAAATACCGAATAGTTTCTCTAGTGTGAGAAACTCAAAGTATAAATAAGGATTAAAAGGCTTAATAACAAATAACTGATACTTTGAAATAGGAAAAGGTCCAAAGGGGTAGAGGTGTTGGGAGGAATGGGGAAAGGAAAGAATGGAAAGGAAAAATTATGAGAAAAGATAAAAAGATGGAAACGAAGTCTATGTAAACAGGGAAGGGCGAAGCGGGTGAAGAGTTCACAAGTAATGGGGAAAATAAGAACCAAGATACATCATGTACAGGTACAAGCACCCAATGATAAATGTAAACATATTGTATACCTAAAATGTACCAATAGAAGAATTTAAGCAAAAAAAAAAAAATGCAAATCTAGAAGGACATCAGTTATTCCATATATAGTATTTTCCTCTGAATTTATTAATTATATTTCATGTATATAGCTTTCTAATGCTGAATTTACTGATTAGATTTCATGTCTGTAACTCTCTAATGTTTAGATTATCACCTTAAACTTTTGTGCCCTTTTTGGTGCATCACATGGGCAAACAAATTTGAATTCTATTTACCAAGGCTGTTAAATTTCAAGAGCCAACTGCTGGTAAAACAAATAATCAGATTCTAAGCTGTGTCTGGATTGCATTTTGTCCAACAGAAGGAATTATGTAGCTTATAATTCCAAATTGTTTGTCTAAAAGTCAAGGCTTTAAGGGAAAATCAAAATTAATTAAAAACAAATGATGATGTTTAAGCAGTGTATCTGAGACTGACTTCAGTTGTATATAATTGAAAGTAACAAAGTCAAATAGGGTTTTAATGTTTTCAAATATCAAGACATCGAGCAGCAGATAGGGTTGTCAGATTTAGAAAATAAAGATGCAGCATGCCCAATTAAATTTGAATTGCAGATATACAATGAAAATTTTTTAGTATAAGTATGACCTGAGATGGGTGTAGTGGTGCACATGGAACTCCTTGAGTTCAAGGCCAGCTTGGGCTACATAGTGAGTTCAAGGTCAGCCTGAGCTACATAGCGAGAATGTCTCAAAAAACCAAATCAAAACAAAACAAAAAATCCACCACAGATTGGATGGCTTAAGCAACAGAAATTTATTTCCTTACAGTTGGAGAGTCAATTAACTAACACAGGACATCAGAATTTCTTTTAACCTCTTCAAACAATAAGCCTGAAATTATTTTTCTTGCAGAAATTAAAATGGAAATCATTAACAAATGATACTCATTTACAATACCTTTTTTTTCTCTTTAATAGTGTCTTTACAAACACTACTGGTTCTTCTTTTCTGGAGTTTCAGTTTGATGGGACATTTTCCCAATAAAAACAAAACCATTTTCTCATCTAATTTGACCTGAAAATCAATGCCTTGTGGTGACCTTGGCCTGTTTCATTTTTCTGAACTCATAAACAACGTTATGTAAAGTAAGAATATAAGCTGGGCATGGTGGTGCACACCTGTAATCACAGCACCAGGGAGGCTGAGACAGGAGGATTGTTGAGAGTTCCAGGCCAGCCTGAACTACACAGGGAGGCTGAGTCTCAAAAAAAATTTTCTTAAAAAGGACATAATTTTCACAATGAATAATGAATTCATTCCCAATATTGCTATAAAGTATGAATACTCTAAAATACAGCTAGTTTTACTAAGCTTTTAAAAAAAGTTTTTGTTTTGATTTTATAATGTGGCTACTACCTGTCTGTCTTTATTAAGGTAATATTTATTTGATATCTATTTGAAATAAAAGATTTATGCCTAACTGAATAAGCAGCATAGTTATTTTTTCCGGGTAATAAAAATGAACATTTCCTCAATTTTGTTTGAATGGTGAAGTTTTTTATGAGCACTGCAGAAGATATCATTCAGATAAGGTCACACCAAATAGAAGTTTTGCTCATTGGATTAAAAATAGATCAGCTCAGTGACTCAGCAGGAAGCTTACTGCAGTTGCCTACTGAGAACATCCTAATTCTTCCCTGTACTACATCACAGTGGAGTACTCATGTGGCTTTATGGGGATTAACTTATTTAGCTATCAGGAATAATATCACAGTATATCTAGGACATTCAGTGAGGTAAAACAATACTGAGAGTATTATGGGTCAAATTCTAGTTATGTATTAGGTGTGCATAAACATGTCTTCAACATATGTATTTAAGTTCATTTTACTGAGAGTACTGTATTACGAGTTAGATTCTAGTTAAGTAAGCTTACCTTCACAATAATGATTTGAATTTATTTTAATAAATGTACAATAATATTATAGCTACACTGAAAGTGAAATCAGGTTACAGATAGTACTTGACTGAACTCTGATTTCTAGAGCAATGCCTGCTTTATTATTCCTGCCTGACTTCCCCTACTTTATGGAAAAGCTCAATGGAGGAGAGGGGATGCTTTACTGTCTCCTTTATTAAATACCAATCAAAGCATGTGCCACCATAAATGCTTAAAATCACTTTGGCATAAGGACTATTTTGAGCTCAACATAATTGAGAAACAATAGAAACAGGAGAAGCTCTTTGCCCTCTCCGTATCTGCCTAGAAGCAGGGCACAGCTATCCATTTGTAAAAATGTCCCACTCTTCCATACCAGGAAAAGAAGAATGACTCCAGAGACCATTCATCACCAGAGACAACTTGAGTTGAGTCTGCCTAACAAACCTTACTAAACAACCTTGTGCACCATACATTTCCTAGTCACCTTCCCACAATTTACCTCCCTAGAGCCCTAACCCACTTTTCCTTCACTTCCTTCACAATTTATCACTCTTTGTTAAAACAGTATATAAACCTCCAGGTCTAATCCAGCTTGTTTGGCTTTTGACTTCTTTTCCATGATGTCCTTTGGTTATAAAATAAAAATTGTCTGCCTTTTCTAATGTTAATCTGTCTTTTGTTAATTACTTTGTATATTCCAAATAAAGAAAATAAGAGTGCAGAGAGGGCTGGGGATTTAGCTCAGTGGTTCCACCACCTGCCTCACAAGCACAAGGTCCTGAGTTCAATCCCTGGTATGAAAAAAAAAAAAAAAAAAAGACTGCAGAGAAAAGTTTTTTCTCCCTTACATTCACATTCAGTTGAGGACCAAGAAAAGTCACCCTCAGTTCTAGACCATCAGGGATAGTCTTATACACAAATGGAATTTATTTCTCCTGAGAGCAGACATGAGGAACAGAAGGTTCTGTGGGTTGAGCATGACCCCCAAGGATCATATATTGGAAACTTAATGTACCACCTAAAATTGTGGGGAGGTGGGGTCTCATAAAGAGATGTGTAAGTTATGAGGGCTCTGCTCTTCTGAATGGATTAATGTTGCTAACATAGGAGCAGTTTTACCAATGCAAGAGTGGATTTTCTGTAAAAGTACATTTGGCTCTCTTACTCACTCTGCTCTTTTGCCCTCTTGCCCTTCCACCTTTCACCATGGGTGATAGAACCTGAAGGACCTTACAGATGCCAGCATGATGCTCTTAGACTATGAACCATATAAATTTCTTTCTGTTTTTTGGAGACAGTGTCTCAGTTTGTAATTCAGGATGGACTTGAACTCACTATGTAGCCCAGGATGGCCTTGTCTTTTCTTTTTAAATTACTCAGACTGTGGTATTCTGCTATAGCAACACAAAACAGACTAAGACAGAAGGCCTGTGTTATGGTTTCCCTTGTTATGGTTTAGATCTAGAATGTCCCCCAAAGTCCTGTGTGTTCAGAGGTGGGGTTTTGAGGAAGTGATTGGATCATGGGAACATAGTCCTTATCAGTGGCTTGATCCACTGATGAGTTCATGGCTGAATGTGCTATTAGAGATGGGTCAGAAGAGGGCAAAACCTGGAAGGGTCTATAGTACAGTATCTCCCTTACCTGTTCCTTACTTCTCACTCTGCTTCCAGGCTGCCATCATGTGAGTAGCCATCCTCTGTCCAGGCCCTTCTACTATGTTGTTTCTGCCTTGGAGCCAGCCAACTACTGACGGAGCTCCCTAAAAAACTGTAAGGCCCAAATAAACCTCTCCTCTTTTAAGTTGAAAGTATTGGGTATTTTATCCCAGCAATGAGGGAAGTGATTAAAATATCCCTCAAAGCATCTCCCTTGAAATTATTGGCTATCACTAGGAAATGCTTTAAGCTAGCATCTCTCATTTATATCTTAGTATGCCAGGCTCCACTTAAAAATCACATTTTTCAGGCCACCATCTGTTAATTGCTGAAGATACAAGATGAATGGAAATTAAGTCTTGACTTCTGAGAGCCTCATTTAGCCCCTGACTTATCAGATTCCTGAGGAAGTAAATGGGTAAGTTGTGATGTTAGGAAAAAGAAAAATAAGAAGTTGGGAAGGTGGGAGAATGCAGGTCTTGTCACCTGACCAGGTCCAAGGAGGTTCCTCAAAGAGGAGATGGGGACCTCGATTTGCCCACTCCATGGAGGAGATTCTTCAGCTCTCATCATAGAAAAACATTTTGGGATATATCAATGAGAGGCATAGACAGATTTATTAAGCAGAGTTAAAAATTAAGAGAAAATAAGGAATGGACTTCAGCTTGAGACACTGAAACGGGCAAACTCTGATGAAAATAATTTGACTGGCCAGATGTGAAAAGAACCAGGACCAGATTTTATAAATTTACTAGGGTGATCATTATCTTGGTTTTGGTTTTGCGAGATGGCTCTGGTAGAAGTTCTTATTGCTTGAGGGGGCAATTCAGTCTCCATTAGATCACTGTTTCTGCTTGGGGCAATCTCAGTCTTTCACAAAGCAAAGGAAGCTGAAATTTGTTTTTGGCAGGCGATCTATTTTCCTTGAAGATGGCTATCTTTCCTCCAGCATTGCTGGATTTACCACAACCTCTTCCATCTTTGTCATGTGGGGACCTTTCCTCCTGGCTGATGCTATTAGCTCATAGAAAAAAATTAAAGAAGATTTAATTGATAAAGACTTAAAGTGAGTGGCCAGCTAGTTGCATTTGCATTTTTTTTTTTTTTTGGTACCGGGGATGGAACTCGGGTCCTTGCACTCGTGCAACAGGCGGCGAAACCACTGAGCCAAATCCCCGGCCATTTGCATTTTGACATAGGAGTATCAGAAGTCTTACGACATTGTTCAAATGACCAAGACTGAGGATGTGGCTCAGTGGTAGAACATGTGCCTAGCATGGATGAGGCCCTGAGCTTGATCCTTAGCATCACACACACACACACACACACACACACACACACACACACACAAATTCAAATGAGACCACTAAAACTGCAATCTCAGACCAATCTCTTGTGGCTGAGTTGGGTCTGAGAGGTTCCAGAAACTGAGATGAGAAACTTAACCCACTGTAAACATAAAATGTTAGAAGTTTGCTAACTCCTGTTATTATAGTCAGCTAAGTTAGATAGAAATTAATATATAGTCAGAGAGGGACTGGGCTCTCAAAGAAGTCAGCACAAAAAATTAAGACATTAGAATTGTGGCTGGAGGCGCATCTGAAGAAGGCCAGATCTCAAGACAAATGCAATGGCCAGGCCTATGTTCCTCCCTAAGGGATAAATCATAACTTGAGAATACATGGTAATTAACACCACCTGGTCCAGTAAGTCCAGACAGGCATCAGTTGCCCAAGTGGGTGATCAGAGCATCTGGACCCATCCCTTCCAAAAATTCCTTTGTTCTTTCCATGTTCCTTTGCTATGTGACTCGCTTCCCTACTGGACCAACATTAGCTAAGCAGCTATACTTGTAATCCTATAGGTTGATTGTAGTTTGACCCACATTGTACCCAGATTTTGACTTTGCTGTATAAATTACCCCAGACAAAGGGCCTCAAAGTGACAACCCACTTTCAGGACCCCTCCTGGAAATACAGGAGCTATTCTTCTCTCCTTATTCCCAATAAAACTCTCCTAACTTCTTTCTTTGGTTCACGACTTCGTTCCTTGATATTGAAGGACCACAACACATATCTGACATCTAGCAGGTAGGGAGTTATATTTCTCCTATATCACTGTCATGGAAAAATAATTTTCAGAATGTATCAGCAAGGGGCATGGGAAGCATTTATTAGGGAGAGATTTTAGGACACACTCAAGTGGGATGTGCGCACTCAGAGAAATGAGACACACTACAGTTTGAAACTGGAATATTTGTGTGGTTTTGGCAGTGGTCTTGGTGTTGGTTTGGTGGGTGGGTGGATAGTAAGATAAGGGCCTATTCATAGGGGAAAGCCTAATTTATAAGTAAAGAGGTGGTGAAAAGGGAATGGCTGAATCCATTTATCCATTTATAGGTGAAAAGGGAATTACCCAGGCATGTGTCAGGGAGGAAAGAGAGAGAGAGAGAGAGAGAGAGAGAGAGAGAGAGAGAGAGAGAGAGAGAGAGAGAATATTAAACTGGGGTTGTATCCTGAAGCTGTAGTTTTCATTTCTAAAATTATGATTTTCCTTGTCTCTTTTCAGTCTATTTTTTATTTCTTCTCTCTTACTTCAGCCCAAGGTTATTCTTAACCACTATCTCAAGTCCTTGTCCTAGACTTTGGCTATGATTTGGATGTGGCTCGAGTTCATCTCCCCAGGGCTCATGTGCTGGGCCCTTGGTCCTCAGTGTGATGATGATGGGATGTGGTGTTGTTGCTGGGTTTGGGGGTGTTGGAGTCTCTCTGGAGGAGGTTTCTAGGTTCTTGTGTCCTGAACAAAGAATTGGTCAATGGTGGTGCACACCTGTAATCCCAGTGCTCAGGAAGCTGAGGCAGGAGGATTGCTGTGAGTTTGAGGTCAGCCTGGGCTACACAGTGAGTTCAAGGACAGCCAGAATGACATAGTATAGTGAGACCCTGTCTCAAAAAAACAAAACAAAACAAAAAACTTGGTCAAGATCAGTGCAGACGGTAGTAAAATTTTACCTTTTATTAAAGGTAGGAAAAGAAATGTGCTCTGCAGAGTGAGTTTGGGCCAAGTAAAAGCAGGAAAAGAACTGCACTCTATAGCATGAGGGTGGACTACTGTGACAGTACACAGTAGCAGAGAGCTCAATGGCAACTGTGATTTTGTATCTCCTACTCCTCAGGCCGAGGTCAGGTCTAGGCCATCCTACCCCAGGCTGCTAGAGTTCTCATGAGAAGTCCATGCACAAGGCTTTGGGAACTGGTCTAAGTGTGTGTCCTGGGACTTTGCAATTAAAAGATCAGGCCCACTTCCCCAGCCAGTCTGCCATCCCCTAATCTCCTGACTCGGTGGGACCTTTATGAGGTAGAGACTAGTGCAGAGCCCTCCCGATGAGTGACCTCTTGACATCTCAAAGGTTCCTCTTCTCAACTCCATTAACATTGTGGCACTGGGGATTAAATTTCCAACACATAAACTTTGGGGAACATACATAAATAATGTATTTTATATACACATGCACATTTATAAATGACTATATATGTATATATAATCTGTGTTGGAGCTCAAACCCAGGGCCCCACACCACTCACACCAGGTAAGCCCTGTACCACTGAGATACACTGCTAGCTCTAACATTAAATATAAATAAATGAAGAAGAACAGTAGTGTTTTAAGTAAATCTGAGACTACTGACTGAAGAATTGGAAAGGCAAACATAACTTTTTCTCTGTTGAAAATAAGGGAAGAGACTTTGCCTCTACCCCTCCACTTTTACCCTTTCCTCAGATTTTTTTCTCTGTCCTTCTCAAAAGGATGAAAATCTTTTTAAAGGCTCACTAAGCCTCTGGCCAGTCTCAAGCTCAGGAATGTTTCCTTCTAAGACAAGGGAGCCATCTCTTTGAAATGTAATCATCAAGGAAGACATTCTCCACCCTACCCAACCCCTTCTCTCATTTCCAGGGAGACACGGGAACTGCCTGCTTCATCACCTGACTCCAAATTGCAAAACTTACCTAACACTTTGTTCACTTAACAATAGAAAGGGTTAATTCCTCTGTTTTCCCATACCTTTTAGGGAGTTGTTTGTGTATCAAATTCTACTGTAACACTTATTCAATATTAGAATTGTTTTCTTTCTCTTCTACCTTTGCGGAGACATTTTCTGGATTGGGAAAAGATTTGTTTTTAATTTTATTTTCCCAGTACAACTACAGGCTGAGCTTCTCTGGCAGCTGAGATGGTTATTCCAGGTAGTTTTCAAGCACATCTTCAATCCTTAAGTAATAATAGACAATGAATGCAGTACATGAGCTCTGGAATTAAAACCCTTGACTTCAGATGCTGGCTGTCATATCTGGGTTTTTACCTTGATTTGCTTGAGAGACACTGGAGAGATCAGAAAGCACACTTTTGGGTGTTTTTGGGTGAGTCATGGGAGGCATAATTTGGGGGATTAAATCTGGCCCCTGCCCTCTTCCTTTCTGGCCTTTTTCCAGCTCTGTTTCCCATGAGATTACCAACATTTTTCTGGCTCTCCAGCTTTTTTTCTTCCACCATGATGTTTCTTCTCTGCAGCAGCCAATCATGGACTGAAACCTCTGAAACCATGAGCCTAAATAAACCTTTCCTACTTTAAATTGCATGTGTCAGGTATTTTTGTCCCAGCAAGGAAACTGACAGTTCACCAGCAATCTGACTTTGTACCAGTTAATGGGAAATTCCATTGCACTTTTCTCAGTCCTAAATGTCCTCATCAACTTTTCTAAGCCCCAGTTCTCTCATATTTAAAATAGTGAATTATGAATAATACTCTATACTATTGTAAAACTTGGATGAAACAATATGTGTTTGCCACATAGTAAGCACTCAAAAAATTTAACTATTCAAGTCTGACAAAGAAACTCATTAATCAAACTAGATGCTCAAAAGGACATTGTTTTCATTTCTAAGAAAGCATTTAAACTTTAATCTACTCTTTTTAAATTTTAATTTTTGGGCCTGGCATGGTGGCACATGCCTGGAATCCCAGCACTCCCAAAGCTGAGGCAGGAGGATGGCCATGAGTTCAAGGTCAGCCTGGCCTACATAGAAATACCCTGTCTCAATAAACAAAGAGGCCACCATTCCATTGCTCCCAGGGCAGAGGAGGTGAGCCAATTCCAGTGCCCAGGAGGAGGCTCCCCACCGCCATTCCACGGCTCCTAGGGCAGAGGAAATGAGCTGTGTGGGTGCCAGCAGCACCCCCC
>NW_004624738.1:25623736-25651031 GCF_000247695.1 Heterocephalus glaber
AGAGTTAGTTTCATTAATTTGTCTTTCAAGGTACTTCTCAGAAGTTGTCAAATTTATTTCAAAAAAGATTTTTGTTATATGCTTTCTATATCCTTTTAAATTCTGTAAAATCTGTGGTAATGTCTCCTAGATCTTGATATTATAATTTTAAAAATGTATAATTATATTGTGTAATAGGATGTGAAGGTCTAAAGGCGCAGGGGAAGTGGGAGGGATTGGGGAAAGGAAAGAAGGGAAAAGAAAAAATATGAGAAAAGGGAAAAAATGGAAACAGTCTTTGCAAATAGGGAAGGGTGGGCAGGGAAAGGGGAAAAAAATAAGAACCAAGAGACTCATGTAATGGTACAAGTTCCCAATGGTGGATATAACTGTATTTTATACCTAAAATGTACCAAGAAACTTAATGGGGAAAAGAAAAACCAAACAAGCAAAATTTAATCTTCAGCCATGAGCTAGTGTCACAAATTGATGTAACTGGAGCCATGTGGGGTAGCACTTACCTATAATCCCAACACTATGGGAGGCTGAGGCAGGAGCCCAGTCTGGGCAAGTTAGTAATTTAGAGAGACCCTGTCTCAAAAAAAGGGTTAAGGAGACTCTATGAGTAAAGCTCAGTGTGAAGACTCTGGGTTTAATCCCCAGTACTGCATAAAAAGAAGCATGTTTTTATAATTTTTTTCTCACTCCTTTATAGTTTATTCCTACAATAGCAGAATGATGTTCTTAACCTGGGTGCTAGTGGTATCTTTGGTCTTCATCTTTCTAGGCATAAGCTTAGTTTTCCCCCTATATGATCACGCTATACATATTAGTAACTTTTTTCTCTGTCTTTTCTTTTCTTTTTTTTTTTTTTGGTTATATTGGGAATAAAACCCAGGGCCTTGCACTGAGCTGCATTGCCTTTTCTTTCTTTCGTTCGTTCTTTCGTTCTTTCTTCCTTTCTTCCTTTCTTCCTTTCCTTCTTTCTTTCAACTTCGGACAGTGTCTCACTAAATTGACCAGACCAGACTAGCCTTGAATTTATGATCCTCCTGCCTCAGACTCCCAAGTAGCTAAGTCATCATAGGTGTGCACCACCATGTCCAGTTGCTTTTAAGATCTAATGATATGTCATTGATGTGTCAGATTGTATGGCTGTATGGTATGCAACAATACAAATGTGCCTTGACTGATTTAGCCATTTCCTACTGACAGATCTTTAGATTATTTCCAAACTTTTGTTATTTTAAATTATGCTGTTATGTGCCCTTAGAGGAGCATTCCCCTACTTTAGTTTTTGAGGAGGAGCATTTGAGAACATTGCCAAATTTACACACCCACAAAGGGTGTCTAAAGAAGGGTTAGCTCCCTCACAACATTGCCAGCCCTCAATATTATTTAACTGTTGCCAATTGAAAAGGCCAATAATATATTCTAATTTTAAAATTTGCATTTCTTTAATTTTTTATAATCTAGAATCTTTTCATATGCTTTTTGGACACATTTATTTGTGACATGCCTATTTATATTCTTTCCCCTCATGATTTGCCTATTTCATATTCATTTGTAGGATTCTTTGCATGGAATATCATTAATATTTTCTCTGTGCTTTAGCTCTGCTTATAGAATCTTTAGCTCCCTTCACTTCAAAACTTACTCTCCCTGGGGATTTAGCTCAGTGGTTCTGCCTCCTGCCTCGCAAGCACAAAGACCCGAGTTCCCGAGTTCGATCCCCAGGACCAAAAAAAACCCAAAACTTGTTCTCATCTCCAAAACTTTGCAAACTGCTTCTGATGTCCATTCAGTTTTTCCCTCGACTGTGGTTTCCTGACCTTCCTCTCTTAGCCTGTTCGGGAGATTTTTTTTATGGTACCGGGGATCGAGCTCAGGACCTTGTCCTTGCAAGGCAGGCAACGGCACCACTGAGCTAAATCCCCGCGGCCCTCCTTTTCCTTTTTTGTTCTCTTTCTCTTTCTTTTTCTTGGTGCTGGGGATGCTAGAAACACAGGGCCCAGTCCATGCTAGATAAACACTCTACCACAGAGCTACACTCTTAGGCCCAAAACAAACATGAATCTTAACGGAAAAATACTATGATGGTGCGCTGTGCTGAGAAGATACTAGAGAAATATGGAAAGGCGATTCATTTTTAAATTCAATAAATATGTGTTGAGAGCTCAGAGAAGATGCTGGGAAATTAAGAAGCTACCTTCCCAACTGCCAGCTCCAGAATCACGCTACTATCGCAACAGTAACGGGATCTGAGATCAGGAAGTGGATGGCCCCACAAACACGCCATCTTAGCTATGAGTTAGGGTCCCAGAAAGCCTCCTCCAGGGCTTGTAATAGACATGTGGGCCATATTCAATGAATAAAGCAGAGGAAGAGCTTACATTTTAAAGGAGAGGAAATATATATATTGATAGAGGAGGTTCTATATTAGGTAGGGTGGTCGGGGAAGCCCTCAATGAGAAGGTACCATTGGTCAGATGTATAGATGGAAGGAAATGAGGGAACAAATCTCTTTTGAGAGAATGTGTCTGGAATGGCATTCTAGGCTAATGGAAACAGCAAAATGGAATGCCTAAGAATGCCCTTGGCAAGATCAAGGAATGGCAAGGAGGCACGTGAAGTGGAGCAGAGTGAGAGGGGGAAATAAACAGGGAAGGTAAGGGGGTCCACAGATGTGAAACTGTAGGTTGTGGTGGATGTTGCAGATTTGATGATTCAACATCTCTTCTTTCTGTCATGCCACCCTGTGTTTCAAAACCTAGAAAAATTAAAAATTGTATTTCCCAAGTCTTTGCAGATTGGGTTCAGCTGTGGTTTTAGTTTCGCCAATCAGACACAGTCATGAGAAACTTGAAGTTAGAACTGAGTTGTGTGGACAGCAAAGTGACATGACAGGCATCTGGTCTGGTGTAGATCATAACAGAAATAAAGGACAAAAAAAGAAAAGAACGAATGAAAAAAGAAAGGACATGTTAAGGACACTTGCTAGCTCTGCTATAATAAAGCACCACAGACTGGGTTGCTTAAGCAGAACTGTATTGGGGAATAGTTCTCAGGGCTGGAAATCAAAAGGCAAGGGCAGGGCTGGGGATGTAGCTCAGTGGTGTCACCGCCTGCCTTGCAAGCGCAAGGTCCTTAGTTCGATCCCTGGTACCAAAAAAAAAGTGAAGGGTAGCCAGGCATGGTGAGGCATGCCTTATAATCCCAGCACTGGGGAGGCTGAGGCAGGAGGATCACTGTGAGTCTGAGGCCAGCCTGGGGTACATAGTGAGTTCAGGGACAGCCTGAACTACAAAGGGAGACCCTGCCTCAAAAAACAAACAAAAGAAAGGCAAAGGTGTTTGGAGGGATGGTTCCTTCTGAGCTGTGAGGGAAAAAGACCTCTTGTAGGCTGTCTTTTATTTTTAGTTCTTTATTTGGAGATAAGGTCTCACTAAGTTGCTAAGTTGGCCAGGCTGGGCTGGGACTTGTGATCCTCCTGACTCACCCTCTGAAAGCACTGGGATTACAGACGTACAGCACCATGCTTGGTTTCCTTCTGTCTCTTCACATCATCTTCTTTGTGTGTCTTGTGCAAATTCTCCCTTCTTACAAAGCACCGTCATGTTGGATTCTGGCTCACTCTAATGACCTCATTTTAACTTGATTGCCTCTGTAAACTCCCTCTCTCAAAATAAGGTCACATTCTGAGATAATTAAAAAACAGAAGGTACTAGTAGGAAATATGACTGAGATGTAGGTTAGGGCCATATACTGTAGTAGAAAAGCTTAAATGCTAAACTGAGGAACGTGTGCTTGATCCTATAGGAAATCACTAAAATTTTATGATACATGCAAATATTATGATCAGAGAAAGACCTTATGACTAAACCCATAGAATATCTGGAATGAATTGGTGGTGTGATCCCTAATAGATGGGAAGTTCTTTCTAAAAGAACACTACAGTTCTGGCAGTGAACTCAGTGGTAAAGCACTTGCTTAGCATGGAGGAAGCCCTGGGTTGAATCTCTAACACCACACACACACACACACGCACACACACACACACACACACACTATGGTAATCACCAGATTAGAGCATTAGTTCACAACTGGGGGTGATTTTGCTGCACTCAGGACATTTGGTAATATCAGGAGACATCCCTGATTTACACTACAGAGTCTGTGGCTGTGTGCAACTAAATAGTGGATAGAGACCAGGTAGAGACCATGCTGCTGAATATTCTACAGTGCACAAGATAGCCCTCACTACAAAGAGTTATCCTGCCCAAACTGCCAATGTACTCTGATTGAGCAAGCCTGGATTAGAGGTAATTAGAATCAATAACAAGAAAAGAAGGGATGGGTAAACCTGAGCAGCCCTATGGAAGTAGAATACACAGAATTGTAAGAACACAGATGGAGAGGAGAAGGCAGGATTAAGACAAAATCATTCCACTGGTTAAGGTAGTGCATACTTATAATCTGAGCTACTCAAGAGGCTTCAGCAGGAGGACTGAAGGCTCAAGGCTAGCCTGGGCAACTTTGTGAGACCCAGTCTGGACACAAAGTTAAAAATTAAAAATTAAAACAAACTAAAAAGGGATGGGGATGTAGTTCGGTGGTAAAGTGGCCCTGAGTTTCAACCTCAGTTCCATATGCAAGCAAACAAACAAACAAACAAAACAAAATAAATCTGAGGTGGACAGCAGATGACTGTGAAGATGGTGGTGTCTAGAGCAGGAACAGAGAAGTTAGAAGAAGGAGTAATGAATTTATTTTGAATTTGAGCTGTCAACTGATTTTATGGTTTAGATCTAAAATGTCCCCCCAAGTGGAACCACTGTGGAAATCAGTATGGAGATACCTCAAAGAACTAGGACTAGAGGTCCCATTTGACCCAGCTATTCCCCTGCTGGGTATCTTCCCCAGAGAATTAAAAGAATCATACTATGGTGATATATGTGCACCCATGTTTATAGCAGCACAGTTTGTAATAGCTAAGGCTTAGAAACAGCCCAAGTGCCCATCAACTGGAAACTGGATAAAGAAGATGTGGGTTTTTTATAACATGGAGTACTACTCAGCCATAAAGAATGAGAAACTAGAGACATTTATAGCTAAATGGATGCATATTGAGGCCATACTCTTAAGTGAAATAAATAGGACACATGTGTAAATACTGAATAGTTTCTCTAGTGTGAGAAACTGAAAGTGTAAATAAGGGTTAAAATGATTAAAACAAATAATTGATAATTTGAAATAGGAAGAAAAGGTCCAAAGTAGGGGTGGCAGGAGGGGAAGGGGAAAGGAAAGAATGGAAAGGAAAAATTATGAGAAAAGAAAAAAAAGAGGAAACGAAGTCTATGTAAATAGGGAAGGGTGGAGGGGGTGAAGGGCGCACAGGTAATGGGGAAAAAATAAGAACCAAGATACATCACGTAAAGGTACAAGCACCCAATGATAAATGTAAATGTACTGTATACCTAAAATGTACCAATAAATGAATTTAAGGAAAAAAAAATGTGCCCCCAAAGTCTCATGTGTTCAGAGATGGGGCTTTCAGAAGTTGCGTGGATCATGAGGGCTCTAACTTCATCAGTGTATCAGTCATTGGTGAGTTCACAGCTGAATGGGTTATTAGGAGGCATTTGGCTATTAGGAGCTGATGGGCCCAGATGGAGCAAGTAGGTCACTAAGGGCATGCCTTTGAAGGGTAAATCTTTTCTCCGTCTCTTCTCTGCTTTTTCTCTGCTCCCTGGCTCCCAGGAGGTGAGCAGTATTGCTCTGCCATGCCCTTCTACCATGACATTTCTGGCTGGAGCCAGCTAACTATGAACTGAAACCTCTGAAACTGTGAGCCAAATAAACCTCCTTTTAGTTGTATGCATCAGGTATTTTGTCCCGGCAATGGAAAGCTGACTGATACCACTGGACACCCTACTACAGCTTCAGAGGTAGCTGAAACTGTGCTTGTAGAGAGTCACAGGAGAAATATAGCAGAGACATAGAGTATAGGAGACATTTGCACTGAGTTACTAAAGAAGGGATCTGAGTGGGGAATGATGATGCACATCTGTAATCCCAGCACTCAGGAGGCTGAGGCAGGAAAATCGCCATGAGTTCATGCCCAGCCTAGACTACACAGTCAGTTCAAAGTCAGCCTGAACTACAGAGCGAGACCCTGTCTCAAAAAGTCAAAAAGGGGGGCCGGGGATTTGGCTCAGTGGTCTCACTGCCTGCTGTGCAAGCGCAAGGACCCGAGTTCGATCCCCGGTACCAAAAAAAAAAAGTCAAAAAGGGGAGAAGGGCTCATATGAGAATTCTGAAAAAGATCAAAGAGGAGAAGAGATGTGAGAACAGAATTTGGAAAGACTGGGAGAGAAATCCAAAAGTCTACTATTGTAAGGCAGTAGCTCTTTTAAAATTGTGTTAGTTTTCAGACTATTTCTCCACTTTAACAACTAATCTCTGCCCACAAATTCATCCCATTAATTAGACTACCTGGAAGTGAGTATTTCCTAATTATCCTAAACTCTTGTTAAATCCATCTCAAAGAACCTCTTGTTTTTAAATCATTGTTTTATTAAATCCTCAAATCTTCTTATAAATCTCAAACATGTTCTCAAGCTGGGCTCTATAGAACAGTAGCGTTTAAGAAACATTTAGAAATTACTGTCAAGGTTAGGCCTCTGCAAAATTGGGAAGTAGGCCATTTAATTCCAGAGCATAGCCAGCCTATGGGTCTTTTCCTGTCATAAAGGAAGGACTGTGTATGAGAGTGTTTATCTCAGCTCTATTCCTACTAAGTGGGGCAGGACCTTTGGTGACTTTTTCATTTTTACAATTTTTATTTAATTTGGGTCAGGGGTACAGCTCAGTGGTAGAATGCTTGCCAGGAATGTGTTAGGTTGTAAATTCAATCCCCTGCACTGGAAGAAAAAAAAAGATTATTGGATTATTCCATTCCTACAAAACAAACAAAGCCTACATGAGTTTTGTCACAGACTAACATAAACACCTAACATGATGGTTGCTCTCACAGTTATTGTTGCCCACATGTACAGTATAAGTTCCTAAGCACAATTCAGAAGATTATGTTAAATGTTCTGAAGTATTTTTAATTTTCTGAAGTTTTAACATTTCTTTTAAAGTTTTTGCTTATTTGCAGTGCTTGGGATCAAACCCAGGGCCTGTGCCTGCTAAGCATGCCTTCTGCAACTGACCTACATCCTAGCTCCAAAGTTTTCTCAAGTTTCTACTTTGAATACCATCAAACCTACTAAAGCTTGAAAAAAAATAGTACAAGGAACCATGTACCCCTCTTCTATAACTTTCACTTTCTCTGCCTTCTTTATTTTTTACTAAGTCACTTAAAAACTAAGTTACAGGTATCAGGACTTTATCCTTAAATATTTGTACTTTCCTAAGAACAAGGACATTCTGCGATATAGCCAGAATATTAATATCTCACACAAGAAATTCAACTTTGTTGCAATACGATTATCTAATACATATTCAAATCTCTTAAATTCTTCCTCAAATGACCTTTAAAATCCTTTAAAAAATCCCATTCCAACCTAGGATCTTATCAAAGTTCATGCCTTTCTTATATCCTTGAATTTAGAAAAGTCCTGTACTTTTTTTGGGGGGTGGAATTCATAACACTAGCATTTCTTGAAGTTTATAAGCATGTTGTCTTACAAAAAGTCCCACAATGTAAATTTGTGTGATTATTTCTCTCAGATTAGTTTCAGGTTAAATGCTGCCACAAATACAGCACACAGATGAAAATCCTTCAGGAGGTTTTTATGAGCCAAGCTGAAAGTACTGCCTATCTCTTCTGCCCACCTTCTGTTTACCAAAACCACACTTCTCTGTAAGAAAGGCTAGGAAATATGGTCAGAACAACACACCCTTGAGGAGCAGCTGTAATCCTCTCCCACAGAGGCTGTAAGAGCTCTGAAAAAGCTCATTTGGGACCACATGCAATACTATAGATCCTAGAGAAGTCTCAGGCACTCAACACCCTAGCCTGAAGTTCTCTGTTGCCTTTGGCTGCTTTGGCCTCTCTTGGCTGCTAGCTTTCACTTGTATTGAGTCTACCCTGATGAGTGCCTGAGTTCACTGTGGCCCCAGCACTCACTGCTCTGGAGCATTACTTCAGTAACCCAGAAGTGTTCTTGGGATTGGGGGTGTAGCTCAGAGGTGGAGTGCTTGCCTCACTTGAATGAGGCCGTGGGTTTGACCTCAGCACCCCGAAAAGCAGGTTAAAAAACAGAAAGACAGAGGGATTCCCACTTCCTTTGTAACATTTCTTTAGAAATGTTACAGGCAGCTGGATGTGGTGGCACCCACACAGCTACTCAGAAGGCTGAGGCAGGAGTTCACAAGTTTGAGGTCAGCTTGTGAAATTTAGCAAGACCTTGTCTCATAATAAAATTTAGAAAAAGGGCTGGGGATGTAGCTCAGTGGTAGAGTTACCTAGCCTGTGTGAAGCCCTGGGTTTAATGTCTAGTACCACAAAAGAAAGAAAGGAAGAAAGAAATAGCACAGGCAACTTAAAACTAATCACCTGATTGTGAAATGTGTGATAGGCTTTTTGAAGCAGCTGAGCTCTGCTATGTGCAAGTATGAAAGTAACCGTATTTGTTGTCATCAGTTCCAGTTAAATGTCCCTACTTGTGTGAAGCTCAGGCATCGAACCCAGTCAGCTCTCAGGTAACCAAAAATCCTCTGGATGCTTTTCAAACAAGAAAGGATCTAATCCAGATATCCAGAAGCATGTGTCCTGGGAGTAGAGGGATGCAGGTTTGACGAGTAGCCGAAGACTGTAAGAGGTAGGACCCCTCTCACTTAGGGGTCCCCTCAGGATAAGTTATTGAAAAATAAATTTAAATGTCTTGCTCACTGGCATACTTCAAGGAACTCTCTTGAGGCCTAAAATGAAGTGACAACAGGAATGCTGAGAGACAACGTGAGTTAGCCTTAAGGTTTCTGAAGTACTCTGGGGAGTGGGAATGGGAGCTTCCACTCTGATGGCGGCACAGAGTGTGGAGGACAGGAAACGATACCTACAGCTTGTCCAAGAACAGAGTCTACTACAGCATCCCCATAAAGTGGGACCACTAAAGAGCCCAAGAGAAGTAAACTTATCTCTCAGAAGTAAACAGGAAGAAATCTTGCCTGTCTTCAACTTGATCCTGAATAAAGGACAGTGAGCTAGAAGAATCTCCCCTGAAGATATGTTTCCCAAGCTGGTCTCCAAGTTGCCATTCAGTCCAAAAGCATGCTGCCTACGAGTACAGAAGCCTCAAATGATCATACAACTTGAAGTAGTTGGTAGTTCCCTTTGGCAACAAGCAAGAGAATTACAGTTTCAACCTGGATCTTGAAGAAATGCCACAGATAAAATGCCAAAGCCAGTGATTCAGGTCTCAGAAAACAACAACAATAACAAAACCCCTAAAAACACAAGAAAATAAAGCACTAGCCTAAACAGGGAAGGAACTAGCAGAAACAAACAGCAGAATCAGATACACAAAGACCTCACATATTGCAACTGTCAGGCCCAACACACATAATTACTATGTTTAGAGGTAGGGATGTAGAGGATATAGCTCAGCAGGAGAGTGCTTGTGTAGCATATATAAGGCTCTAGGTTCAATCTCCAGCACAGCAAAAAAAATGACTATGTTCAATATAATTAAAGAAACGAGCCAGGCACAGTGGTATATGCCCCTAGTCCCAGCTATTCGGGAGGCTGAGGTAGCAGGATCACAAGTTTGAGGGCAGCCTAGATGACTTATCAAGATTCTGTCTCAAAATAATTTTTTTTTTTACAAAGAGAGAGAGGATACAACTCAGTGTTTCCTGTGTTCAATCCTCAGAAAAAAAGAAAATAAAAACAAAATGAAAAACAGGTTTGAAAATAGGAGCAAAGAACACAACTATTAAAATGGTTTTAAAATATGATAAACAGCCAAACAGAATTTCTAGAGATAAAATTTTAAGCATTGAAATTAAAAACTCAATAGATGGCTCACACATCAGAAGAGAAACAGCCTAGGAGAGTTATTTGAAGAATCCAGTCCAGACCTCACTCCTGTCTCATGGAGAAGGGCAGATTCAAAATTCCCAGCAAGCTCCAAGCCAAGCCTGCTTGCCTGCTGCAGCCTCCTCCGCTTGGTGACTGGAGTTTCTGACCTCTCTACCCTGTGCTGGGGGAAGAGAGGATTCCGGGGAAAGGGAAACCATCCTGTAGCTGCTGCTGTATCATCTAGCACCAGTGCCCTCTGGGAATGGAGAATTTCCAAGCTGACTTTTCCTTCCAGGATCAGATCTCAGAGATTGCCCTTCCCTTCCCTCTACCTTGGCTTCTGCTTCCCACGCAGATACCACTTCTCTGGTTGCCAAATTCTGATGACTTGTTCATCCTGGGCTTCTGTGGGCCTCTTACCTGCGAGATTCCTTTTCAGATGATTCCAGGGGAGCAATGGGGGTTGCGTTCTGGTCTGTTCCTTGGGACACTGTCTCCTCTGGGCACTGTTGGTGAAAGCTCTCAGGAAAGGCAAGACTCCGTTTCTTCTTGCAACTCCAAGCAGCACATTTGGGGAGATTCTCTTGAGACATCTTTCATCTCCTCCCTGACCACAAGTGAAGGTGGGCAGAGAAAGTGCTTTCCTCTGAAGATCTCACTCTGTCAATGCTCTTTACCTCAGCCTCCCTGGACTTGCACTGTCAGTTTTGGTTCAAGAAATCCAGAAGTATTTGCTGTTCCTAGCAGGTCCAGGATGACTGGAAGCATTGCTCATCTGTTGTATTGGCTTCAGCTTTTGAGGCCTGGCCAAAGCTGAAGTAGTGCCATTTGGGTATCTTGTTTCATTGGATTTTATCCCTCATGATTGAAATCAGTTTTTTTTAAAGAAGCAGAAAAATGCAAATAAGATATTACAATTTCGTCTATGTCAAAACTTCAAAGCCTACGATATAGACCACAGAACTGAGAAGACATTGACAATGCATATTAAAAGGGCTTATATTCAGAATGCATAGGAAACTCCTACAAACCAATAGAAAATGTCCAGAATCTTGAACGGGCCTCTCCTAAAAGAGGATATCCCAATGATTGATAAAAATGTATTCAAGCTTATTAGTTACCTAGGAAAGGCAAATTAAAACCAGACACCAGGGGGCCGAGGATTTAGCTCAATGGCAAGTGCCTGCCTAGCAAGTGCAAGGTCCTGAGTTCGATCCCCGGTACAAAATAAGAAAAAGGCCACTCACCAGAGTGGCTAAAATTAAAAGCAGAAACCACTGAGTATTGATGAGATTATGGAGAAACTGGAATGTCCTATATCAGTAAGGTAGAAATGTAAATTGATAAAACCATGTTGAAAAACTCCTCTAGGGGTAGCTATTAACTCTGAGATTTTGGATTGAGTGTATAGCAGTGGTAGAGGACTTGCTTGGTGTGTGTGAAACCCAAGGTTCTATACCTAGCACCACAAAACAACTACAAAAAAAGTCAATGACAAGCTGGGAATTTAGCTCAGTGACGCCTTGCCTGCTTCACAAGTGCAAGGTCCTGAGGTCCAGAGTTTGTTCCTCAGTGCTGACAAAAAAAAAAAAAAGTCAACAACAAAACAAAACCACATGAACTTTTGACCCAATAATTTCATTCCTAGGTATTTACTCAATAGTGTATGGCTGGGGATTTAGCTCAGTGATTCTGCCTCCTGCCTTGAAAGCACAAGGTCCTGAGTTCGATTCCCCGGTCCAGAAAAAAAAAATAGTGCATATGTGTGGTACACTAGGTGATATATTCATGAATGCACAAAGCTATATCATTCTTTATAGCTCCAAACTGAAAACAATCCAAGCATCTATAGATAACACAATGGATACATAAATTTGGTATATTCAGAAAAGGGAATGCCATGGAGAAAGACGAATGTGCTACTGATACAGCAGTGTGGATGAATCTCACAGAATAAAGCAAATTGAACACAAACATATCCAAATTACATGGTTACATTTACATAAACTTTGTTTGTTTGTTTGGTTTTGGTTTTTTGAGATAGGGTCTCATGTAGTTCAGGCTAGCCTTGAACTCACTATATAGCCCAGGCTGATCTGGAACTTGTGGCAGTCCTCTTGCCTCAGCCTCCTGAGTGCTGGGACATATACATAAACTTTGAAAATAGGCACATCTATGGTATTAAAGTTGAGAGAGTTAGCTGGGCATGATGGCACACATCTATAATCCCAGGATTGCAAATTTCTGCCCAGCCAGGGAAATTTAGTAACTTTATAAGACCCTATGTAAAAAAATAAATAAAATAAAATAAAATAAAAGGGGTTGGAGCTATAGCTCAGTGAGAAGTCTCTGGGTTCAATCCCCAGTTCTGCCTTACACACATACATGCAAGGTTAAGGAAATAATTTCTAGCCGGGCGTGGTGATACCAACTCCAATTCCAGAACTCCTAGAGACTGAGGCAGAGGATTGTAAATTCAAACCCAACCTGGGCAATTTAGTGACTTAGTGAGACCCTGTCTTAAAATAAAAAATTAAAAAAGCGCTGAGGATGTAGCTCAATGCAAAGTTCCTGGGTTTAATCCCCAGCACTCCCCTCCCATGCGTGATTTCTTTGGGGGAAGAGAGAAGGAATGACACTGAATAAGTCACTTGATCTCTCTGAGCTTCCATTTCTTCATTTGTGAAATAGAAATGATGTTATGATACTTCCTTAGAGAATTATTATTAAGGTCAAGTAAGAGAATATGTGTAAATGTGCTTTGGGAGCTATACCAAACATCAGTTATAATAACAAATATACTACATGACAACAAATTTCAAGGCCAATCTTTCTTCATAAATTGTTCTCTTTCAAGAAATCATGTAACCTCCAACTGAGAGTCAGGAAATGTAGGCCTCCTATACTATTTAATGCTCATGAGTCACCCACAGATTTGCAGTATAGCCACACAGATATGTGAGCCTACAGAATAAATTTAGAAGATTTTCATGGCAATGCAATATTGGCATCTTAATACAACTGGCTTCTCTCAATGGACGAGTATAGGAAGGCTCTTTCTTACTTTACTCTGGATGTCTCTGTTACAGCTATTTTGTTGCAAATAGAAACCAACCTAGGCTAATTTAAGCAAAAAAGGGTGTTTCACAGAACTCAAGGGTAGTGAAGTAGTTGGGCTTCTAGAATCAGGATCTACTCAGTCTTGAAGAACCCAGACTTTGCTCCCTCCTCTCATCCCTGTTTCTCTCAGCCTATCTGCTGCATTCTTTCCTCACAAAAGATTGATGCTCTCTTCTTCCTTGGGCACAGCATGGGGAGCAGTAGCCCCAAAATCATTCCAAGTGGACAAACCTTTCCTCTCAGAAGACCAGTCCATCCTGTTGGGCATTTAATCAAATTTTCCAGGAAAAAACTTGGTTGGCTTGACTTGGGAGGGGTGAGCATGCTGGTCTCATCAAATGCCAGAAATACAGTATGAATTAATACCAATATGTCTGTTGGAGGCACATCCCAGTGGGCAAGGTGTCTATTTCTTGGAGAAAGTGGGTTATGAGCTGGGAATATATATTTTTTTAACTAGGGGTTTTCCTATATTGCCCAGGATGTCCCTAAGCAATCCTTCTGCCCAAACTTCCAAGTAGCTGGGACTACAGGCATGAGACGCCTTACCTGGCTTCTGTCTATAGATTTTTTTTCTTTCTTTCTTTTTTTGGTACCAGGGATTGAACTCGGGTCCTTGTGCTTGTGTAGCAGGTGGTGGCAGAAACCACTGAGCTAAATCCCCGGCCCTGTCTATAGATTTTTAATGATAGTAGCTGCGTCAGTCATTTGCTTTCTATATCTTTTTATTTTTTCAATACTGGGAATTGAACCCAGAGCCTCTCACATGCTAGCCAAGTACTCTGCCACTGAGCTACATCCCCAGTCCTTTTTCTAAATTTTACTTTAGAAACAAGGTCTTGCTAAGTTGCCCACCTGCCTCAGCCTCGAAAATAGCTGTGATTACAGTTGTGCACCACCATGCCTGACTCTTCTATGTCTTTTGTTTGTTTGTTTTTTGTTTTTTGAGACATGGTCTCCCTATGTAGCCTAGTCTGGCTTTGAACTCACAGCAATCCTCCTACCTCAGCCTCCCAAAATACCTGGATTACAGGTGTGTGCCACCAGCCCCAACTTGTCTTTTCTTTAAGAGTCATTCCCACAGCCCTGTTCAGGATGGATGTCAAACCACATGACCATTGCTATTCAGGTGTCAGCTGACTGGGTTAGGGATTAATATCTAACACATTACAGGCCAGTCACATTTTTTCGACCAGAAACTTGGAAATGGTACGTGAAGGCAGGGTCAGTCACCCCTGAGTCCTAGGCCATGGAAGGCTGGTGCTGCAGAAGCCCTGGGAATGCACACACAGCCACGGGAAACTTGGCTTTCATCAACACAGTGAGACACAGGCAGCTGGAGAGAGAGATGGAGAAAGGCGAGATCATGCCATCTTTTAGAAAGAGCCCTGGTTTCTGACTTTCCAGTTCCCAGTTCCAGTGCTATGCGATCTTCATAGCCAACCTGCAGTTGGGTTGCATGAATTTTTCCTGTCTGCTTATTAGAGATGCCTATCTAGTTAAAATGACTTCCGTAGATTTGTGTTCATTGTAACGAGAAGGTGTGAATGAATTTGAAAACATCAGTGCCCAGTGAGAGTCCTTTCTACCCCACACATGAAGTCAGATGCTTGGAGCTCTAGCCACAGTTGTACAAAACCAATTGCTCTTCTGGGATGTCCTGTAAGTAATCAACAAGACACAGCAGTGCCTACCATAGTTAGCATAAAAGCAGTAACAGAAATATGACACATAGTCCTAGCTTCTGGGACTAAAATCTAGTTGAGAAGAAAATACATAGCATGCCTAAAACAATTACAGACTAGCATAAAACAACGTATAATTAAGTATTAAATTGCACAGCATCGAAATGGCACTCCTGCAGTTCCGGAAACAGAGAACAGGTCGAGGCTGCAGTGGGCAGATGTGCGAGAGGAGGGAGATTGCAAACCAGTGCAGACCGGAGAAAGTGCTCAGCTCACTGACTTGTAGCACATTTGCTTCCAAATAGTTCTCTTATTTCTGATTACTAGTCTAGTTCATGTTGAGCTCTGCTGTAATGTTGGGAAATAATAAAAACACACTGGTTTAATTGAAGCTGTTCTTGTCTAAACAATCTTACAGCATTTTCAGTGCAGTCTCCTAGCACTCAGGTCAGTTTGATGGTAGCAGATTAGGGCTCCCTGGGGCTAAACAGCTACTGATAAAGTCTTTTGAAACAAACATTAACAATTGAGTCTAATTCCTCATGTTGGTTGTTCTATGTTGTCCTGAATAATGGTGATTAATAGCAAACAAATCTTAACATGGTCATCCAAATATGAATAAGCATGTGTATTCATGCAGCAACTAAAATTCAGAAAAGTGCTTAACTTTATAATATAATCACCTTATACTAAGCAAATAAGAGTAATGTTATAAAATTATAGTAAAAGAAAATTGCTACAGTAGTGGTACATAATCTTCTAAAATATACACAAAAAAAAATAGCCAGGAGAAAGAAACAAAAATATACATACATTCTTTATGACTTGTTATTATGAAGTTATTGTTATAATTCTAGAATCAACCTATATAATTATGAACAATGACCTTTATTTGGTGTTACCTTGCCATAGACTATGTGAATTTACTATTAACAAAATCACCAAAATGGCTGTCCTCTGTGGATAAATGACTACTCTGATATAGTTTGAAAATTATTATATTGTTGATAACCAATTGTGTTCTAAAATCATATGATAGAAACTATACTTTAAAAGATGGCTGCCCAGCTGGGTGGTGCATGCCTGTAATCCCAGCAACAGGAAGGCTGAAACAGGAGAATCGCTGTGAGTGGTCAGCCCAGGCTACATAGTGAGTTCAAGATCAGCCTGAACCACAAAGTGAGACCCTGTCTCAAAATAAAATAAGGCTGTCCTCCCCAACTCCATAGCTATTTCTTGCATCAAATTTAATCTTAAAGTGTAGTGCTGAATAAAAGAGACATCAAGTAGAGAATTTTCATAACCTATTTTATCCATTTTGCATGCTTTTTAAAATGGTTCTTGGAAAAGAATAATTTTCTTTTAATCTTTAGCATCTTATTTGATCTTTTTACTTCAAAGATAATTGATTAGCTTTTAATTGTTTTTCAGAAAATTAGAATGTTATGTATTATATATCTCTTTCTTTTTAGAGTTAACACATATCAAAGACTTATTTATTCATTAATGACAGAACCAGAAATATATAAAGCTTTTCCAAAGTAAATCTGTTTAATTTTTTTTTTTGAGACAGGGTCTCTCTATGTAGTTCAAGCTGGCCTTAAACTCACTATGTGCCCCAGGCTGGCCTCAAATTCACTGCCATATCCTGCCTCAGCCTCTTGAGCCCTGGATTACAGGTGTGCAGCACCATGCCTGGCCTTTGTTTAATTTTTAAAAGTAGTTCTAGAGGGTAGAAGAATACCTCAGTGGCAGAGTGCTTCCCTCGAACGTGCAACACTAGTACCCTAAGAAAAGAAAAGCAAAGAAAAAAAGGGAACATGAAAAAGAACAATTTTAACACAATAAACCCAAAATGGAAATACACAGAAACTACTTTTCAAAACACAACCTCAAAGCAAAGCAAGGTAAAGAAAAATAATGTAAAACACCAGCTTTGACTTTAAAACATAATGTTTTACAATTGACTTGGCAACAAAATATTTAAAGAAAGAATCAAACTTGGAAAGTTTACCAATCTGGGAGGTACCTCATTCTTAAACAAACAAACAAAGCCAGGACCTAGAGAACAGAAACCAGCATTTATTGTGTTTCTACTTTATGTTAGGCATTTGCATGACAGTCCCAAAGCAATCATACTTATTCCAAAAAGTAAGAATGCCCCCCCACCCATGTAGCAAAAAATAGCTTCATAGTAGCTAAATAAGTTACTCAAGGAGTTATAGCTAATGATTGTTGGAACCTACTTATTACTGCGAATTCCTACTTCTCTCCCAATCTTTCAGTGCCTATTTTATTTGGAGCCATATCAACTAATTGAGTTAATTTGAAAATCTCATAAAATGAACTTCTTTTTTTGTAAAAATAGAAAGTAGGTATGTCTTTCCTATAGTATTAACATCATTAAAACATTAAAACTGCCTCTCTCTCTTTCTCTCTCGCTGCTGGGGATCAAACACAGATCCTCACACATGCTAGGCAAATCTTCCACTACTGAGTTACATCCCAGTCCTGCCTGTGTCTTTAAAAGGCAGATGAATCAGGAGAGGTGATCCGGTCCAGTGGTTGGGAGGCTGAGTCAGGAAGATAGCAGGAGGCCAAGCCCGGGCTACATAGCAAGACCCTGTATCAAAACAACAACAACAACAAAAATGAAGAGGGATTATTTTAAGCTAAAAGCATCCAAAGATATATAAAAAGTGAATCATAAAACTTTAATGGATCTTGGTTAGGAAAAATACACTCATAGACACATGGGCACACATACATTCACTTCAGAGACAGTGACTTCCTGGGACAAGTTGAAAAGAATTGGATAGCAGATGGCATTGTTGAATTACCATTAATTTTATTGAGAATGATAATGGCATTATAATGGTATAGGAAAAGCTCCTTATTTTTAGAGATGCATGTTAAAATATTTAAGGGCTAAATGTTATGATATCAACTTATTTTTAAGTGCTTCAGGAATAATGTATATAGATAAATATATAGATAGATAAGTGGAGAGCAGTGAAATAAATA
This sequence comes from Heterocephalus glaber, assembly GCF_000247695.1. The sequence goes on from NW_004624738.1 coordinate 25,641,575, forward strand.
AGGGAATAATAATTGCTGGATCTAGGTAGAACATGTACAGTTGTTCATTGTAATTTTCTTTCAGCTTCTCTCAATGTATGAAAATGTTCATAATAAAAAGTTTGAGGGGACAGGAGTGTAGTTCAGTGATAGAGTGTGGTATATACATAATTTAGGCTTTGCTTTGTGCTGTGCTTCTTTTCTTTATAGTGCTGGGGACCGAAACCAGGGCTTCATACATGTTAAGCAGGTTCCTTACCACTGAATTACATCCCCAAACCCTGATTCTTTTCTTTTTTTTGGTTTTTTGAGACAGAGTCTCACCATGTAGTTCAGGTTGCGCTTGAACTCTTGGTGATCCTCCTGCCTCAGCCTTCCGAGTGCTAGAGTTACAGGCATGTGCCACCATGCTCTACTTTGATTCTTTTTTTTTCGGTACCAGGGATCAAACTCAGGACCTTGCGCTTGCGAGGCAGGCAAGGCACCACTGAGCTAAATCCCCAGCTCCCCTACTATGATTCTTAATACATGGAAGTATAAGTGAACATATGTGGAAGTGTTTCTTTCTCTGAAAAGTTGTACCCTGAAAACTCTTCATTTGGAAAATGCCTCATCCACCCATCCATCCATCCCTCCATCCATTCATGTAACAAATCCGTATTAGCGCCTACTCTGTGCTGTGCCTACTCTGTGAATGGGAAACAAATGGCCATGATCAATACTTCTAAGTTATCTGAATCCCTCATCTATCATGTGGACTGTTTCAGCTGCCCTGTTTTTGTTTTTGCCACTAATGGTAATTGTATTAATGAAAAGAAGAAATAAAAAGAAACCATTGAAAATTGGCTATAGCAGAGCAAATACAGAGAGGGCCAAGTAGGGAAATTGTAATGTCTTGACGGAGGCAATAAAGTTGAGTAAGCTTTGAAGAGAAAAACTTTGGTTTGGGGGATATGGTTTAATTAGGATGGTTTTGATTACAAGTAACAGAAAATTCAACCAAAAGAGGCACAAAAGAAAATTATTGTCTCACTTAATGTGAAATTCAGGAGTAGAGTAGTTTCAAGGTTGTTTAATTTAGCAGTTTGACAATGTCATCAAGGTCTTTTCTTCATTTCTATTCCTTCATGCATAGTAATTTGGTCTATGTCCTCAAGTTTGTCTCTTTATGGTCACAAAATGCCTGCCATAGCTCTAAGCATCACGTTCTTATAGAATAATAATACAATTAGCTGAAGTTTGTAGAGCACCTTTGATAGACCTGACATTGTTTTAAGCATTAATTCCTTTGCTTCTCACCTATGAGTAGGTTTTATTATCCCCATCTTACACATAAGGAAACCAAAGTACAGAGAAGTTAAACAACTTTTCCATTGTAACTGACATGATTAACATTCCACTGCTCTAAGAAAGGGAGTGAGAAACTTTTTCACATTTTGTAAGAGCAAGAAAAAATTGTCAGAACCCCCTTATCTCCAGCATATTTCCTACCAAGTGCCGGTAGCTTTGCATTACATGCACATTCCTGAAGCAATCATCCCAAGGAGGTGAGGGATGGGACACCCAAAGATAACTTAGACTAATCAAGATTAATCTCAGAGGCAGGGCAGCAGCTCAGTGTCCCCCAAACCATGTGCCCTTCCACACCTCAATTTACCCAAGGCTCTATAGCAAGGCACAAAGTCAAGGTAGGAAGGCTGCCAAGGTTCTGCCATGGACTCTGCTGTGGACCAAAGTGCTGGGGACACTGAGACGGAGACATCCAGGAGGGCTGAGGACACACGGAAGGAGATAGGCCTGGTATTCTGCCCGAGGGCTTCAGGTGCATTGAAATAGCAGCTGGATTCACGAGAATGTGATACACTTTCAAGGAAGGTGACATAGAAATCAGAGGGCTGGGCCTGGGATTTAGCTCAGTGGTTTCGCCGCCTGCTGAGCAAGCGCAAGGACCAGAATTCGATGCCCGGTACCAAAAAAAAAAAGAAAGAAAGGAAATCAGAGGGCTAAAAACTGAACCTTAAAAAAATTGGTGGGACGAGGCTGAGGATGCAGCTCGGTGGTAGAGGGCTGGCCTAGAATGTGGGAGGCCTGAGGTTTGATGGTTTGATCCTTGACACAGCAGAACAACAAATTGGCCAGGCTTGGTGGCACACACCTGTAATTGAAGCACTCGGGAGGCTAAGACAGGAGAATTGTGAGTTCAAGGCCAGCCTGGATTATATAGTGAGACTCTGAAGAAAAAAAAAAAATGGAATTGATGAGAGGGATGGCAGAGGCAATGTAGCAAAAATATTGAGAATTGTTTATACAATGTGATAGACTTATAAGGTTCACTATCTTTATTTTTATGTGTTGGAAATTCTTCCTAATAAAATAGTTTGAGCCAGGTGTAATAGGATGCATCTGTAGTCCTAGCTACATGGCAGGCTAAAGTGGGAGGATTGCTTGGGCCCCTGAGTTCCAGGCCCAGGAGCTTGAGACCCCACACAAAAAAAAAAAAGTATGAAAACCTAACCGTGGAGCCTTGGAAAATCTATGGAGGAGCTCCCTGTCTTTGGTCCCTAGCCCCTTTACAGTGATATAACAATCCTTGTATAAGGTTTTAGTCCATCCACCGACTTTGAAAGAAGTTCTGAGAGGATATAAGAAAGCCTTAGTATGGCTTCCCATTGCCTCATTTTCCAGCCATTTCTGCTGAAATGGCTTCTGGAAGCCTCTGGTGTTTTCTTCAGTCGCCACTTCTACTTGGCCTCAGAGCCTGAATTTTTCAGCCTTGATTTCAAGTCTTCCTGTGGCCAGGTGCTGATGAGATACCTCTCTCCAGACAGGCTATGTAATGGCTAGGCCTCTGATATTTGCCAGAAACACTAGGCTTTTATCTAAAAGACATTAAATATGGACCTTATTATAAAACTGTTAAGGCTTATACCTAGATGTCCCTGCAAAGCCATATGTACTCAGAAGTGGGGCTTTTCAGAGCTGACTGAATCTAGGGAGTGTGATGCTGGAATTAAGGGTGCATGGTGCTAAATTAGTCCACTGATTGGAATTAGCATAGTTCTAAGGATGGATAATGGAAGCCCTACCCTGGGTGTGGGTGGCACTAATCAAAAGGCTCACAGCCTGGATGGAATATAAAGGGGGAGAGGGAAGTTGGCTTGGTGCTGCTGCCTGCTGCTTCACTGTCTCCTGCCTGCTTTGCCATGGACTGTTTCTCCTCCACAATGCCCCTCTGCCATGCTGCCCTGCCTCAGAGCCAGCCAACTATGGACTGAAACCTCCATTAAACTGTGAGATGAAATAAACCTTTCCTCCTCTAACTTTGAGTGTCAGGTATTTTGTCCCAGCAATGAGAAAAGTAATTAAGACGGAATCCTTTTAAACTGATAGCACTCAAGTCCTGCATTCCCCTTTTATCATGAATTTTTCATTTGTAAGCTTTCTTACAACCATTTTCCTGCATGTCTGTTCTTACAGTCTGTGACTTGACTTCTTGACTTGTCACCTCCTTGATGTCTGTTCCATCCTCACAGTCTGCTTAGATTCTTAAGACCAGCACTCAAGGCCAGCTTCAACAGCAGGAGAAAAAGAGCTTTTAAACACATGAATAGGAAAACAGTGGTTGCAGATGTGGAAGGAAAATAAAGGGAAAAGTCACATAATGTCTCTGAAGCATGAACAAACCACCATCTTGCATGAGCAAACAGTAATGCTAAGAAACAAGAGGTGAAGGGTTGGCAAAAAAAATGTATAGTTTATTGTAAAAGGAAAACACATAACAAAGAGAATGCATAATATAAATAAACTTCCACATAAATGTTAGACTGCTTATATAAATAGATGGCTGTTATTATTCCACTGCCAAGCATATTTAAACATTTTGTACTTTGCATTTATGGTTGGGCTCCATTTGAAAAATTTTTCTGATACCATACAGTTTTGTAATCATAATCTCAATCAACTTGATGACACTCACTTTAAAACACAAAGGAGGATCTGGCTGGGGGGTGGCCAGCTTTGGTTTCCCTAGCTGTGTGGATTGCATGCAGGATGGAAAAAACTTGATCAACTTTCTGTCTGAGCAGGAAATGAGGCTGGCATGGGGGAGGCAGGCCCAGCCTGGGGTGGTAGTACTGGGGAAAGGGAAAATATTCAGCAAATGCAATTCGGTAAGCACTTACTGAGCATTTATTATGTACTATGCACGATGAAAGAAATATCTTTGCTGAATTGGGTATTACTGTCCACATCAGGGGTGGAATGACACCATCCATACTTTTTTGTTTTGTTTTGACCATAGAGTCCCTTTGACAAATTATGTTTTTAAATACACAAAATAAAGGCAAACTATTACAAAGGAAACCAATTACTGTATATTGAAAGTTACCAAACCATTATAAATTTGTGATGTAGCGATACATAGGCTACTTTATTGATGCATTAAATAAGATGATTTAGGGGTGGTTCTACTTGCATTTCAAAATAGTGATGAGTATAAGTGGTATTTCTAAAGATCTGCAACAATTCTAACATGGTATGAAAATTACCAGTAATTTCTGTTGGTGATAATGTCTGAGGTGCTGCTAATGCTTCCTTGGTGTATATATAATTTCATAATTGAAAGAAAAGTTAAGTTTTAGGTGGTTAGTAAAAATAAGTGTGTAATTTTTTTCCCACCCAAGTTCTTAAGCCCCTGAGTTCATTTCACAGATCTCCTTGGACTTGGTGGGCCACAGGGTATGTGTGTATGTGTGTTTACGTGTGTGCTCTCATGCTCTCCTAATATGTCCTTCAGAGAAGATAGAAAATTGAGACAATAAAATGACTGCTATGATATTAACATTGGACAAGTGCTCCAGGATAGGAAGAGCAAAGCATTTATAGAGATGGGGATGGGTAGGAAGCAAGGAGGAGAAACCAGAAAAGACTTAAAATGAGGTAAAGAGGAGGAAAAGACTGAGGCAGAAGGATTGCTGATTTGAGACCAGCCTGGGTGACATAGAAGTTCCAGGCCTGGACTACATAACAAGACTGTGTGTGGGGGGTGGGGGTGGGGGTCAGAGAGAAAGCATAGGAAAGGAGACATTTTATCTGTGGGGGTAATTCTTTCTCTCTTGTCCTTTTCTTGTGCTCATGAAACTCAAAAAGCTTGTGCCCTTCCGAGCTCACCTCATGTGGATTTAGAAAAGCTCTCAGTTTGGTTTCAGGATCCCTTTGCATTCTTATGTATTATTGAGGATCTCAAAGAGTTTTGTTTATGTGGATTATATTTATAAACACTTATTGTGAAATTTAAAAATTGTGAAATTGAGAAATTTTAACATATTTAGTTCATAAAAATAATAAACCCATCATGTGTCCACATAAATACTTTTTCCAGTGAGAATAACTATATTTTAAAAAATGGGGAGGAAAGAGACATTATTTCAAGTTTTTGCAATTCTCTTTGGTATCTGGCTTAAAAGAAGATAGCTGGATTGTCATATCTGTTTTTGGATTCATTGTGTTACAGTAGCATGTCATGTAACTTCTGGGAAGCTCCTTCTATATTGTACTTGAGAGAATAAAATAGGCCCCCCCCAAAAGCCTTAGTATTATTGTGAAGAGAGTTCTGAACTTGTGAATAAACCCTCAGGGGTCTTCAGACCATACTTTGAGAACCTTTGATTTAGGAGTTTGTTCTATGGCCTGGGGTTGTAGCTCAGCGGCACCAGGCCTATTTGGCAACCATAAGGTCCTGAGTTTAATCCCTGGTACCGAGGAGGGGAAAAATAGTTTGTTCTAAATATTTCTCTTTGTTGTTCCAAAGTCGATATTCTTTAAGGAGAAAGATCGATTCTATAATTAAAAATAAATGGTTTAAAGCTTCAAATACATATGTACTAGACATCTCTTGTCCTTACAGATGTCCAGCTGCCCTTCTGTCTTTCTCTATCTTGCTCTGTGACCTCTGTGGATAATTCAAGAGGCTCCCTGCTCCTCTGCTTCCAGCTGGGTTTGGCCAGTGGAGACTGCAGGGAGAGAGAAGAGTGAGGCTGGGATAGTTACTCTCCAGTTGATGAGGGCTTGCTTTATCCTTTACCCGAAGGTTAGAGTTTTCAGGAGATCCTCTGCCCATAATCCCCTTCTGTTATACGGGTTTCTTTTCTTTTGGTGATGGTGGGGATTGAATGCAGGGCCTTCACACTGAGCTACATCTCTAGCTCTTTCTATATTTTTATTTTGATTCGAGGTCTCACTAATTTATTAAGTTGTCCAGGATGGGTTTGAAATTGTGATCCTCCTGCCTTAGCTTCCCAGAGCTCTGGGATTACAGGCCTGTTCCACCATGCCTGACTTGTCTGCAGGTTTTTGTCATCTTTTCCTCTCCGTATCCCTTCAGATACAGCAAGGATAACAAGCTCCCCTGGAACTAGCCCTACGGTACTAGATCTTATGATTTATCTTTACCCTGACCATATCTTTGGACATAGTCTATTAAACTGTTCTCAAAATTCCAAACTTGAGAACATCACTCATTTCCTGTGGACTCTAATATATTTGATCAGAGGATTACCTTAAGTTTAAAATTCAGTTAAAGTATTATTCATAGCATTGGACGTCCTTGATTTTCACAGAAGTTAGAAAGCTGTAAAACTGAGGTGTCTCAGAGACTGTGACCCTTAATGGCTCTGGAAAGAGAGAGCTGATGCACTGAAGACCCAACTGATATCTGTAAAGACTTCTTGATTTTGCCTCTGCTTCATTTTATTTTCATTTGAACAAAGATAAAACATAAACACAGCAGAAAGTGTTTATAAATGCTAATGTGGCCATGCTCTAGGGTAGCAGCATATCAATGCCAGGCAACAGATCAGTATTAGCCCAAACCAGTGGTTTCCTGTTTTATTTTTTGCCACACTGGGGATCATACCCAGGACTTCATGAATGGTAGGCAGACTGTGTGCTACTGAACTATATTTCCAGCCCAAGTCAGTATTTATTCAAGTACAATTCATAGCCCAAAGCATTAGTATCACCTGGAAACTTGTTAGAAATGCAGATTCTCAGGTCCTGAGACTTACATGTACTGAAACTCTGAAGGTGAATTCTAGTAATCTGTTTTAAGGAGTTATTTAGGTGATTTTGATGCTTGGTAAATTTGAGAATCTCTGCTTTGAGCTACTCTTGACACAATAGTTCCCTAATTTCCTGGCTTCCCTTGCAGCTAGATATGGTCATGTGATTTCCTCACCCTTGCTGCCTTAGACATCACATCTGAAGCTCCAGTAACTATCTTGCAGTCTTAGGGCTACATGATAATTGTAGAAGCCTGGATCCAGACATAACTGCCTACCTCTAGACCTTTTGTTTTGTCAGAAAATGCTATTCTCCCAATCCAGTGATTTAAACCACTATTTAGGTTTTCCGTTAGTCATAGTCAAATCGATTTTTAAATCTGGGATGGTTAAAAATAAAGACTTTTCTCCTTATGAGGTTAAGAATTAAACATTCTTTTAATATTGAAATAAGTATTTAAAAATGTGGAATTGGGGCCGGGGATTTAGCTCAACGGTTCCGCTGCCTGCCTTGCAAGCGCAAGGACCTTAGTTCAATCCCCGGTACCAAAATAAATAAATAAATAAAATAAAATAAAATAAAAATGTGGAATTGAGGGCTGACTTTTTATTGATTTTAAAGGTAAATTAAAAAAAAACACATATGGCTCACCTCTTGCTGAATTATCCAGATACTTAGGGATAAAGTCCCTCATTCCTAGGTGGTCCTCCTCTGGAGCTTTTTGAGGAGAACTTTTAAGAAAAACCACTGGGCTGGGGATTTAGCTCAGTGGCAGAGTGCTTGTTTGCTATGTGTGAGATCTTGGGTTCAATCCCCAGCACAACCCTTCCCTCCCCCAAAAAATCTGTTCATGATTTAATGAACATCAAGTTTGGGTATTTCAGGGCTGGCTCAGTGGTTCTGCTGCCTGCCTCGCAAGCCCTAGGTCCTGAGTTTGATCCCCGGTACCAAATAAATAAATACATAAAAGTAACATTAAAAAAATTTGTATATTTCTAAGAAAAGAGTAATGGCCAATTATTTGAAAGGCAGCAGTCTCTATCACCTATTATAGTAACTCATTCAGTGGATATTTAATAAACATTTGTATAGTGGGACTGGTGAAATTTTTTCAATGAATAAAACAGGTTTATTACTAAAGCATCTCCAGTGGTTAAGAAGAGAGTAAGTTGGGGCTGGCTGTATAGTTCAGTGGTAAAGCACTTATCTAGCATGCGTGTGGCCCTGGGTTTCATTCCCAGCACCAAAAAACCAACCAGAAAAAGATAATTTCACTCAGGTCAGACTGCTTTAAGTTTGATATCAAAACTCCTTCTCAGAGAGAGCATAGTAATTTGTATATAACAGGGACACAAACATGCTGAATAAATGAGACTTCTTGTGTGACATAAAGCTCCACATTCCCACTGTGACTGTATGAGGTACTCTATGCACCATATTATATTTAATCTCTAGAATAACCATGTGGCGTTAGCAACACTGGATTACCTGTGACCAGGTATGGGCTTAGGGCATCAGCAAAAATGGATCACCTAAATATGTCGGGAGAAAGTGGTTATCCGATTTTTTTTTTTCAGTGCTGGGGATCAGACCATAGGGCTTGGGTATGCTAGGCAAACACTGCTACTGAGCTACACCCCCAGCCTTCTTATTTTAAAAGGAACAGCTATATTGTGGTCAACATGAGAAAAATCAGAAACATTTTCTACATTAAGATTAGTGTTGTTTCCTTTTTGCAAATTATATATCCTGTACTGCTGTGCATTACTATGAGAATCTAAGTCTCTTCTGGCTCTACAGGAAGATTGCCATGATTTCCATTTTATTATAGAATAAATCAAGGCTCACAGAGCTTAGTAACCAGCTCACACACCTAGTTAGTTGGAGATTCCATTTTGATGGTGTTCAATCTGTATGACACACAAGATGTTTATGATGACACATGCTTGTTTTCCTTTGAAAGTTGCAAATGTTGTCAGGCCTTCTTTAATGGTTTAGTGTTTTAATCAAATAAAACACACAACAGACCCCTGCCAGCACATAGGAGGTAAGCTGGTCCCAGCGCACAAGAGGAGGCTTCCGGGGTGCCGTAACATCCCTGCCAGCACACAGGAGGTGAGCTGCTCGGGCTCCAGCAGCACCTTCCTCCAGCCTGCCCCAGTTGAAATGAGAAGACATGTAAACAAGTCTCAAAACCAGACTTCCAGATCATGTACAGCAACCCCAAAGGGAAACGAGATGGAACAGTCTGATACTCAACCACCTGGACTCCCTGAACTGGCAACAAAAGAGGATCTGGAAAATATGAAATCAGAAATAATTTCTCAGATAACAGCAAAGATTGTGCTTATAGTGCAAGACATGATTAATAAATCTAGGGAGGAGCTCAGGAACATGATGGAATCCCAACATAGGAAAC
>NW_004624738.1:25653881-25719565 GCF_000247695.1 Heterocephalus glaber
AATTTATTTCAAAAAAGATTTTTGTAATATGCTTTCTATATCCTTTTAAATTCTGTAAAATCTGTGGAAATGTCTCCTAGATCTTGATATTGTAATTTAAAAAATGTATAATTGATACTGTGTAATAGGAAGAAAAGGTTTTAAGGAGCAGGGGAAGTGGGAGGGGTTGGGGAAAGGAAAGAAGGCAAAAGAAAAAATATGAGAAAAGGAACAAAATGGAAACAAAGTCTTTGCAAATAGGGAAGGGTGGAGGGAGTGAAAGGAGGGCAGGGGAAGGGGAAAAAAATAAGAACCCAGATACTCATGTAATGGTACAAGATCCCAATGATGAATGTAACTATATTTTATACCTAAAATGTACCAATAAACTTAATGGGGGGGGAAGAAACCACACACACAACAAAGTGAACCTGTTTTGACGTCTCTTGTATTCTTAGGTCCTAGAATAGTACTTATTACTTTTTTTTGGCAGTGGGATTGATTCGTGGATCTTTTTTTTGTTATCAGGGATCAAACTCAGGACCTTATGCTTTCAAGGCAGGCGCCAGAACCACTGAGCTAAATCCCCGGCCCTGGCAGTGGGACTGAAAGGATGAATGATATGCAATCATCAGCCCATGCACATGATTGAATTTTATATAATGTTGGGGTTAACCAAGGGAGTGTGAGAAGAAAATCAAGTAGGGCAAGAAAACTGCTCTGATGCCTTTCTGTGGTTGCTTGAATTCTCAAGGCAGGGGTCTTCAGGTATCTTCATTTAGTTCTTATTTAGCATAGTTTCTATTTTGGAAGCTGAAGTCCCAGACTCCCTTTCCCTTATATAAAGTGTGTCAGGCAAATGAGTGTGATTTGAGGAAATATATTCTATAAATCATTTGAATGATATTGTCCAAGAACTGTATGACCTTATACTACTAATAAATAAGGCAATGAAGAGGTGAGATCTAAGTGGCCCTACCTCCTTTTCTTTATTGCACATCACACTCCTGAACATGCAGACATAGGGAAAATAGCTGGGCAGGGTGGCACTCACCTATAAATCTCAGCACTTGGGAGGCTGAGTTCAAGGTTGGTGAGTTCAAGGCCAGCTTGAGCTCCCCAGTGAGACCCCTTCTCAAAAACAAAAATTCAGAAAAGGAATTTTAGTTTATGGCTATCTCCAGAGGGCATAAAGCACCGCTGTGCATGAAAGTCACTGAAGAACTATTTAAAATGTTACCTTTCTCCCTGGATTTGATTCCTAGCACCACAATTACAAACAAATGAATACAAATTTGTTTTTCTGAGCTTGTAGATATGAATGGACCTGGGAATCTATACTCCAGGTGCTTCTGATGTCAGTTATTTGCCATGATGTGAGAAACACCACCCTCTTAAGGAGTCTTGAGCAGGTTAAAAAAAAATGTGAATTGCAATCAAGTCTTCATTTCTACCATCCTCAACATCTATATCGGAGATGTTTTATTTCTGAATTTGCCCTCAGAAAGCTGAAGAGAACACTCCTTTGGGTCTAAGCTTAAATCACTTGCCCCAACCAATTTATAACAACCTCTTTCAAAGCACTTGCATTAGAAAAATATATAAATATGTATAAATTTATATATATATCCTAAGGTAAATGTTAAACGCCTCTATTACGCTTTTTATTTTCGGGTGAATTAACCAGACAGCACCTCCCAGTCTAGTCCAATTTCCAGAGGAATCATGCCCACTTCCTTCATCTACCTACTGAATTACTATACTTTATTCCGGAAGCATCCTGTGTCGTTGTGAAGCCTTTCTGTCATCCACAGGGAGGATCCTTTACGTCATCATCATCCCCTGCACATGTTTCAACGATCACTTCTCATCTTGAACCGGGATTAATTTACTTTTGTTTCTCTGGCTCCACATGCAATGCCTGACAAATAGGCGCTCATTTACTGTGGAATGAATGATTGAATGGCAGAGTCGAGACTAGGACTTTCATAAATCAACGCTGAGTTGAGAAACAAAACACGGAAATACCAAGGGCTGCACACCAGGCAGCAGTCAAAGAAAAAATAAAAATACCCTCTAACAGCACAGAATCTTTCTGAAGGGATCGCCTCCTTCATTTGCTCAAGTCACTTTCTGTCTCGAGACAGTCCAACTTCCCGCCCACTCTCCCCTCCAAGAGACAGGTTGGGCAGGTATCCCAGCTCAGAGGCTCTGATTGGCCGGCGATGATTTCATTGTTCGAGATCATCCGGGCCTTTCCCCTCGCAACACCTCCCCAGAGCCATGCCGGCCCTGTTTCTCATTGCTGCCTGTGCCCCATCCGTTTCTGAAGCAAAACTACCACCTCTTCCCAGCCCGCTTCTCGTCCTCGTCCTCACGATCCTTTCCAGTCTCTACGCCAAAGAGAGGCATTTATTTCTTCTAATGAGGGCTAGGGCGAGTCAGTAGGCCAATCAGTAGCCAACCCCCTACGATTCTGGGCGAGACAGACACACCTATAATCCGACAGCTCGTGGGCTCCTTTATGGCGCTTGTTTTACGCAAGGCTTAGAGGTCAAAAGTAAGGGAACGTGGTTCTCAGAGAACGGGAAGAATCCGCACAAACTTTCTGGGTTTGGCCGTTTTCGAAGACTAGCCAATCGCTTTTCGGATACTCCCCGCCTTTTGCGCGTTCGTTTAAAAAAAGCCGGTGTGACGGACTTGGAAATTGGTTCCGTGACAGACACGTCGAGAAAGCCAATGACCGAAGGTTCAGAGCACCTTTTGGACCAATAAAACAATGGAGTCGCTGAGGCTCCGGTTTTGAGGGGCGGAGCGCAGGTGGGCGTAATGTGACTGACAGACGACTTCACTTACGGCTGGCGTGGTGGGTTGGTCCTGACGTCCGGAGGTTAGTTGCAGAGCGGAGGCGGGGCTGAATGAAGTCAATGGTAATAAAGGGTTGGGCCTCACTCAGTGGGCGTTTTTGTTTGATGGATAGCTGACCTTGCCAGTTAAAGGTGGTCACTGATGCCCACTGGGAAATTAGGAGCTCAGAGGCGGGGCCATGTAGGCGGGGAAAACTGAGTGCGGCAGCACCAGGGGAGATAAATTGGGAGGGATAACAGAGATTGACAGGCCTCTAAGCAATTCGGAGGGGTCGAGAGGACACGCAGCGCCCCAATGGGTGGGCTGTGGGGGCGGGGCTCCCCGGGGTGCGGGGAAAGGCGGGGTGCGGAGAGGGGTTTGCAGAAGGAGCCGAGCGGCTGCTGCTCAATGGCGGAAAAGCCGCCTGTGCTCTGACCGCCTGGTCCCCCTAGCAGCTGCGGGGGAGTTTCCTGCCGGCGCGGTTGGAGTCTCTGTTTCTCAGTGTTCGGTGGCTGGAAGATGTTCCAGAGAGACGAGGCTGTGGCGGAGGCGGAGGCGGTGGCCGAATTGGCAGCGACTCTAGGTTGGAGAGAAGGCGGCGGCGGCGGAGTGAGGGGCCGGGCGGTGTAAACAGCCCCGGAGGCGGCGGTGGCCGAGAGCCGAAGGTTGAACGGCGGCTGAGACAGGGTCCCGCCTCTGGCAGAAGCCTGGGCTGAGAGCAGCGGTCGCGACGGGACGCCGCGGACCTCGCCTCCCTCACTTGCTCAGGTGAGGCCCCTCGGTGTCCGCCGGAGGGGGAACGGCTGCCACTCCGCCGGGTCCTCCCGCCGGGTCGGGGCCTCGAACTGCGGCGGGGGCCTGGGCAACGGGACTCTGGGCCTGGCTCCCGGGTAGGCCCCTTCGCACCGCCGCCTCCGCGCGCGGCCGGGGCTGGGAGAGGCGCGGGGAGGGAGTGGAGTTTGCTTCAATGCCTGGAATCAACTGCTTCCCCGTCCCTGCGCCAGGCTCCAGGCACCTCGCGCGAGCGCCGGCGCTGCCCTGGGCCGGGCTCTTCTCTTCCTGGTGCACGTCTGAGTTGAAAACACCACCTTTCCCCACTCGTTTCCTCGTCAGCTTCAGCCTTATGTTGCGCTCCGCTTCACTTCCTTGTTAAATCTCCCTTGCTCTTCTGCCTGTGCGTCTCCCTGTCTCCTTCCTCTTTGGTAGCTTTAAATCGTTTTGTCTTTCTTAAACTCCTGGCCTTTCTGGCCTGCCTTCCCAGCATCGTCCTTTTTCAAGGATGTCATTTTTCCTCACAGTTCTTAATTGAAACTGCTTGTCGTGAGTACCCCAAATCTGCCCGAGGCCCATTAAGAGTAGACCGATCAACTTTATATGATACTCCAGTTTCTTATACTGTAAGTCTAACATTCTTTAAAAAAGAAAAGATTCATTCAACGTAGAGTATGAAAATAACATTGAAATAATTTTTAAAACAAAAGACTTAACGAATGTTGGAAATAGTTATTTCTTCAAATTTTTTTTAAAGTTGCATGACCTCTAGTGTCAGTTTTAGCAGATCTGGGACGTTTCCCATCTTATTTGTCAAAAATGCTTTTTAAACATTTGACAGCAACTCAGATTCATCAGTATGCAACCTGTTAAAACAACTTGAAAACTGAAAAAGAAAATAATACACGAACAACTAGGAAACTGTTTTGATAAAGTCACAGTTAAAGAACTTTTAAAATAGACTCCACATGTTTAATGTATCAAAATAAAATTGGCAGCAGTCTTATATAAAAGGATTATTTAGGAATTTGAGTAGTCTTAGTGTTGTGTAGCTATTTTAGGGAAAACATTCTTTTTCTGTTAAACGTTTACATGTACTGTGATGTGAGAATTACTGAGGTTTATTGCAGGACTAACACAGGAACTCTTTTTATTTGAGCTACTGCATGGATGGAGAATTGGTAAATTGTTCAGTATAAGTCACAGTATGTTCTCAGAGATGGGAGAAACATGCAGTCGGTGGCAAATGCTATTTCATTTACTTTCCCTTGTGTAATAGCAAAGTTCCTATTGTTGGTCTACTTTTAAATAGAGCATTTCTAAATAGTGAGGCTAGTTCTTTTAATTATGACAATAGACTTTTCCAAGTGTACAGTATAGGCTTTTAGAAAATATATACAGTAGTTGAAGTAATATTAAAATAATTATTAGAGGAAAGTTTCTGTAAATTTCCCAAATGGACAATGTGTCGTTATAATAAAACTTTTAAAATTTAGTATTTAGGACAGATTTTTGTTTGTTTGTTTTGTTTTGTATTTTAGGGATTTTTTTTTAAACTTTCTCAATGACTTCTTTGAATTTTTTTTTAATGTTTGTGTTTTCCCCTCTTCGTTTTTTTTTTTTTGTAATAAAATATTTAGCCCTCTTTTTGTTCTAAAATCCATAATTTCTGTATTGCTCCTTTATGTTGTGTTAGCATGGAGTAGTACGTTTTTATTTGAGCTTTCATACCCATTAGTTAATATTTCCCTGGGTTCTTGTAGGTTATCATATGGATTTGTTGATGTGATTTTTCTCTTAGAAGTGACTAGCATAGCTTTCAGAACTTGTATTCTTACCCTGGGTGTCTGATTTCTCTGAAGACTCTAGGAATAAATAGGTGAGAAAGCTTTTCAGTTTGTCTGGTGGTCATGTCAGCAAATACTGTTTTATGTTAGTAAGTCACGGATTATAATTACTAAATCCTTTAAGATTACGTCATCTGAACAAATGGTATAGTGTCTAAATAGCTGTGCTTCGAAGAACAGCTGGTTCACAAGTTGGTAAGGTCAGAAAAAGTGGTTCTTGTTGGAAGTTACAATATTTGTTTATAATATACATTTTTTAGGAAGTCTTAAGCAGTGATGCTGATTAACTGTCTCTGCATTGTTGGAAGAGTAGAATTAGCCATGTTATCACTGAGTGATTACGAAGATTCATTAAAAACTAGTTGACCCCCCCCCCAAAAAACTAGTTGACCCAACAATGGATTGCAGAAATACCCTTGTATTATGTTGGCAAACATTTATTGTATATAATGCTGGGAGTGAGTGTTATTTTTTTACACACTCATTTGTGTTATACATATGTATTTTATGAATATTTATAAATGGTAATGTAATTATTTTAAAGTATTTTGGGACATTACC
Source organism: Heterocephalus glaber (assembly GCF_000247695.1). The sequence goes on from NW_004624738.1 coordinate 25,659,887, forward strand.
TAGCATAAAGTAGTAAAATATATAAAAGTGGCCTTTCATAAGATTTTAATAAAATGAATAGAATTAACTTTTTTTGTTGTTTTTTTGTTTTTGTTTTTGGTACTGGGGATCGGAACTCTGGTCCTTGGGCTTGCGAGGCAGGCGGCAGAACCACTGAGCTAAATCCCCAGCCCTGTTGGTTTTTTGAGGCAGAGTCTTGCTGTGTAGTTCAGGCTGGCCTCAAACTCTGAGAGCCTCATTCAGCCTCACAATGGCTGGGATTTACAGGTGTGTGCCACCATGCCCAGCTAAAATTAACTTCTTAAAATACAACACCTGATATTTTACTTTTTTTTTTTTGTGAAATATGCTCTTCAGAATTCATTGATTTTAAGGGAAATTGGTTGAAAACAACCAGTGATATCACAGTAATGTTTTGTTTACTTTCAAAATTCTCATAGTGCAATTTATTCAGATAGTGGGTTAAAGTGTAGAAAAAAGATTAATGGTAAGGGAATTTGGGAGAAATAGCGTTTCTGGATTTTCAGTGATTCTTCACATGGTACTTGATTCTTTTTACTTTAGTGAACTAATTTCAGAATTAGAGTGAAATTGAATACTGCTATTTATATTGGCAGCCTTAAAGTTTTGTTGTAGGATATGTCTGATACATCACAACAGAATTGTTAAGATTGATTAGTTAGGGATAGTAGACAAGACTCCTAGAAAATGTATACCTTAGGTAGATATCTAGATTACTTCACATCTCACTTTCTTGTACTCAAAAGTGAAGGTAAATAGAGTAGATTTGTTAAACATTTAGTTTTGGTAGTATGTGCTGGACAGCCTTAAAATGTATAAAATGACAGAGCTTCTCATCAGCTGATCTAACAATTATAGAAAAAGTTACCTGAGTTTCATAATGTATTTTATCTTTTTTCCCCCCTGGTATTGTGGATTGAATCTAGGACCTTCTCACTGAGTTACTGCCCCAGCCCATTTTTTCTTCTTTAAAATTTTGTTACATGTTCTTGCTAAATTGCTCAGGCTGAGATTGAATTTTTGATTCTCCTACCTCAGCCTCCCAAATGAATGGTAGGATTACAAGTTTGTGCCAACCCCTGGCTAACTTTTGGTCTTTTTTGACTAAGTATTTTAGTCATTGTGGAATCTTCTTGCAAATAATACATTTCTCTTTGTGAATTTTTAAAAATCTCTAATTTGAAAGATGAATAATTTTCAGCATTCTGTTTTTCCCATAAAGAATACCACCATGTAGATCAACTTCAATTATTTGACATTAGTTGAATCAGTGTTAGGATAAAAAGCCCTTTATTTTTATAATTTTTTTTTTTTTTTTGGTACCTGGGATCTAACTCAGGTCCTTGCGCTTGCGCAGCAGGCGGTGAAACCACTGAGCTAAATCCCCAGCCCTATTTTTATAATGTTAATGAAAATTTCCAAAAGTGTGATCTATACATGTTTATTTCTCAAGACTATTTCAAGAGTTTGAGATTTAATTTTTAGTAGCATTGCATCCTAGGAAACAAATGTCAAATGATAGCATATACTTTTTTAAGTTTTCAAATTTCAGAGTGTTTTATTTTTCCTCTTCAATTTAATTTTAATAGCAGGCGTCAACACATTTTTTTTTTTTTTTGGTACCAGGGATCGAACTTGGGTCCTTGCGCTTTTGAAGCCGGCGCCAGAACCACTGAGCTAAATCCCTGGCCAACACATTGCTTTTGAATTGTGATGTTACGACACAAGAATTCTCAAATAAATTTTTTTTCTTTTGTTATAGCTATTGTGTGACTACATCTACAGTATCTTATTTTGGCGTAGCATATTCCTTTTATAATGATACTCCTCATAACAACTTGTTTAACTTGAAGAACCCAAAAGCTTAATCTTTTTTTTCAGCGGTGGTGGTGCTGGAGATTGAACCCTGGGCCTCCAGCTCATGTACTCTACCACTAAGCTACATGCCCCAACTACCAAATAGTTTTAATGTTATTGTACTTAAAATTGATTCCAAATTTTCTTTTGGAGTATATTTATTGACTTCACATTGATTTATTTCTTTCAAGTTAAAAACCATGATGTTTAGAAATATCATTACTTAGAAAACTTGGTTTTGTATCTTTGTGAATAAAAGAAGATCCTGTCAAATATGGTGTGATACGTAGAGAAGAGAGAGAAACATTGGAAGCTATCCACTGACCAATACGGAATTTGTCTTACTGTCAGTGATGGGAACATTTACTGACATAGGAAGAATCTGTTTCTAGGATTGTTGTGATTTTTTGGTCTATGTAGAATGTCCTTCACCTCAGGATAGGTTGTAAGTGAAAAGTACATTGTATTGCACACCTGTAATCCCAGCACTGGGGAGGCTGAGGCAAGGAGGATTGCTGTGAGTTCAAGGACAGCCTGAACTATACATAGCAAGGTCCTGTGTCAAAAAAAAAAAAAAAAAAGTACATTGTATAATATAAATAGGGCAACCTTTTTCTTTTACAGAAAACTATTAAAATATGGTTGGGGCTCGGGATTTAGCTCAGTGGTCCTGCCTCCTACCTCATAAGGACAAGGTCCCGAGTTCAATCCCTGGTACCAGAAAAAAAAATACAGTTAAGTTCTCAGCTACAATCACATTTTTAATATTAAAAAACTGAAATTGTGTTTGATAGGTGGAACATATCTGAGAAGAAACAAGTTCAACAAGGGATATGTAGATTGTTTAAGGGTCTGAAGGATTTCAAAGCACTTTTAAGCTTGGAGGTAATATCACTGGTTCTTAAATCTTATTACATTTTATTTTCTTGATGTAGATACCAAGAGCACTCCAAACACTGAAAACGAATAGTTACTAGATATTCTTATGAGTAGGAGAATCGAGGGTGCTTAATCTATCTGAACAAAGTGTTTTTTTTCCTTCTTCCTACTAAAGCATTCCGTGAGGTAGGGAATTGGCATTAGCTATTGAACACAGGTGGCCTTGTTTAATTCCCTGCAAAGAGGAAATAATTTAACTCAAAGCAACTTCTAATGATAGAATATATAGGAGATCAAGTTTAGATTTGGGAGGCTTGCTGTAACTTATATTTACTGTTTCCAAGAAGCAGAAAACTGAGAATATTAGTATTTAAACTGTAGCTCCTCATCCCCTGCCTTACTTTTTTTTTTTTTTTTTTGACACACCATCTCATTTTGCAGCCAAGGCTGGCCTCAAAGTCTCATCCTTCTACTTTAGCTTCCTGAGTAGCTGAGATTACAAGTGAGCACCACATGGTCCCTCATCACTCTTGCTTTCACTGTGTGCCTTCTGTGTGCAAGGCCCATTTCAAGCTAGAGGCTGAACAAAACAGACAAAATACCCGCCCTTACATTCTCATAGCTCTTTCTTAGTTTTTGCTGTCTTGGTGACTGACTTAAAAAAACTAAGTGGAACGTTTGGGTTATGTGTGTTTTCTTCACTACACTTTAAAGCTGTGATTAGAGTTTTACTAGCTTTTGTTTTGTTTGTTGGTCTCACTGTGTTGCCCAAGCTGGCCTCAAACTCCTGGGCTCAAGTGATTTTCCTGCCTCAGCCACTAGAGGCTCACACCTCCATGCCTCCTGAGCTTTACCAGTTTTAATGAAAGGAAAGCAAGAAGAGTTTCGGTCATTGGATAAAAACTTGAATATGTTAGAAAGAAAGGAGAAATTGTATCATACCTAAGAGAAAGACATTGATTTCATATTAGAAGAGGACCCAAAGACAGAAAATCAGTCATCACTTTAGGCAGGCGTGAGGGAAGGCAGGGGTCTTCAGGTGTTTCCATTTACTTTCCAGTCTTGGGTAAATGGATAGTGAGTTCCTGAAAAGGAGAGTGGGAGATAAGGTGGGATGATGGGAGGGGAGTGAGCAGGAGTTTTAACAAGTCTGGTTTAAATATCTTCAGATGGGGATGGGAGTGTGTATAGGTCACTGGTAGGGTGTGTACTTAGCATTGAGCAAGACCCTGTGTTCAGTCCCACACATGACAAAAATAAATTAATAAATGGTAAATTACATGTCATTTATGTTTGAAAAAGAACCTTTTGCGATTTTCTTTTCTTACATGAATACAGCTGACAGATTAGTAGCTGACCAACAATGTGTGTGGTGATCATACTTGTGACTGCTGCTTTTGTTCTCATGTTATTTGCCAATTCCTCCCCCTCCCCATACCGGAGATCGAACTCAGGACCTTGCACTTGAGAGGCAGGTGGCCACACCACTGAGCTAAATCCCCGGCTCTCTGCTGCTTTTTTTTTCTGTGGTTATTTGCCAATTCTGCTAAAAGGTGATGGATAGAGGCAATTTGTTTTAGTTGTGCTCAAATAGTCTTATGTACTTTCCACTGCCCCCTTGATTGCAGAGTTGTGGTATATCACCTGAAGTTGTGTCTTTTTTTTCCTGCACTGCAAGTTTCTGCAGGCAGTTTTTCTGTTGCACTTAAATGTGAAGAAGTCCTTAGTTTCTACAATTTGGTAAAGGTGTTTCTTCTTGTGTTTACACAGACATTGTATATTTAAGCCTGAAAAAATCTTTTCTTTTTTTTTTTTGGTACTGGGGATTGAACTTGGGGACCTTGCGCTTGGGAGGCAGGCTGCGGCACCACTGAGCTAAATCCCCAGCCTTTGAAAAAATCTTTTTTTTAAAGGAAGAAAAATCATATCCTCTTAAAAACTTTTTATTAGTATGTGTTTGCAGTACATGATGTTGACATTTTTTGTGTGGAGTCGGTGCATATCTCAATTCATTTTTCATCCCCTTTCCCTCCCCTCCAAGCCTAAGAAATCTTTGATTTTTTAAATTTTATTTTAATTCTCAGTGATCTTTTGCTTTCATTTGTGAGTCAGTTTAATATGATTGTAATTCCTACTATGAATCAAGATTGCCTTTTTACTTTAAAGCAAACTCAATTGTGTTTAATTCAGTGTTTAAGTATAAAAATGAACATTAGCGGCCCTCCTGACCCAAGAGACCTCATTTATTGCACTCAAATATACCATCAGATTAGTAGTTTCACTTTGGGAGGGAGGATGCTGGGGATTGAACCCAGGGCCTCAAGCATGCTAAGCAAGTGCTCTAACCCCTTTTAATTGATTTGGTTCATATAATTTACAATTTTACTAAAGCTTTAGTGGTTGGTGATCCTAAAGTTAAGGAAACTGAGTTTCTCTTCAACTCTTCTAGAATATTTTGGATAAAAATGTAAAAGTAAAATAACTTTTAGCTTAATATATAATAGTTTTCAAAAAAAAAATAATAGTTTTCAGTTGTATCTTTCCCCACCCGCCTTTTGTTTCATAAACTACTTCTGGCTTGTAAGGGTAGTACAGGTTTGGAAGGATAAAGATTGATTAATGTTTCCATTATTGCTCTTACCTCTACATCGTGAATCTATTTTGCTATGATTGGTTATATTACAGTTCAGATTATTTGATCTTCCCCTGCACTTTTGTGTCATGTTGCCTTACCTGCCTTTGTCTTTGCTTACTTGATTTTTATTTAAGTACAGGATGGTCACTAAGTTTGGAAACACAAATGAATACACAAATTATTTATTGATGTTTTAGTGTAGAATATGTTAAAATATCTTACCTAAAACATCTTCCTTTTCAGACTTAGTGATCAATGTATAGCTGGGAATTTGTGTAGATGGGTCTTTGTGTCTTTGTTCGAATTTATATTGTATGGCTAAATTATGGAGTCAAGAATAAGGCATATTTTGAATATAAAGGAGTAGAACTGAGTAGTTAATTATAGAGAGCTGGCTGGAATCACATTAACCCCGCATTTTTAAGATGACTGAAAACAATCTAGAAAGGAAAAAATAAATGGGATATTTAATTTGTTGTCAAATATTGTGACTAAAAAAGCTTGGGAGATGCTAGGCAGCAATAGTTTCAGGAATATAGTTTTTTTTCTTTTTGAGACACAGTCTTGCTATGCAGTTCAGGCTGGCCTTGAACTCACTATGTAGCCTAGGCTGGCCTTGAACTCATGGGGATCCTCCTTGCCTCAGCCTCCTGAGTGCTGGGATTACAGGTCTGTACCATTACACCTTGCTTCAGGAGTATATTTAAAAGATGTTTTGAGGAGTTGGCATCTTCTCAATAGCTATAGGTAAATATTCTTACTTTGTGCTTTCAGGTAATGCTGTAGCTGCTTAACATTGTTTACTTATATATGCTTATAAATTTATATGAAGTATAAGAAGACTTTGTACTTGGAGTGGATTATGTTTCTGGAAAAAGCTCCAAAAAGAGGATGTTCATTAGCAGCACTGACCAAAGTCGACATTTGGATTTGAATTCCCACTGCACCATTCATAAATGGGTAGCTTAAAACAAGTTACTTAATGTTTTTTAATCCTCACTTTTCTCATTCAAAGTGAGGGTGTTAATTGTATATTTCATAAAATTGTTGGGTTGAGATAATCTACATAAAGTTGCTATCATAGAACCTGGTATATTACAATTGCTAATCTTAATCTTGAGTGTTTTCTGTTGCTGTTTCTACTATCAATATTGTTCCTATGAAATGGTACTTAATAAGTTTAAAAGAATACAATACTTAAATTGGGGAGCAGAAAACCAGAGGTTCCCGCTCAGCTACCTAATAATTCTGTGACTTGTGAGTTCTTTATGCTAAGATTTAGTAACCTTGACATACCTGAGTTAAAGCAAAGGGGTGGCTCATATATCCTGAGGTTCTTCTGATATAAAATGAAGAGTTCTGTTCTAAGATTCTCATTTTCTATCAGTATAAAAGGGCAATCAATCACTGTTAGTTTTGTATGTTAATATATATGTGTATCTGTATTGTATTTTATAAATATATGCTGATTAAAATTTTCCATAGTAATAGAATCATTTAAAGAGAGGAGAGGAGTAGTGGGTAGGAAGAGGGAAGAGGTTTACATTTCTTTTCTTCTCAAGGATTTAATGCTGTTTTTTTGTTTGGTACCGGAGATTGAACTCAGGACCTTGGGCTTGCGAGTCAGGTGCAGTGCCGCTGAGCTAAATCACCTCAGGGATTTAATGCTTTTAAAAATATCCTGCTGTTCATTTTTATTTATTCAATAAATAAATGTCTATCAGCACTGGCACTTTGTGAAACAGTATTTTGAAACTGCCAGCTGGGGAAGGAGGGAGCAAAACAAGTATGTGAATGATTATATAAGGTAGAAAAGTAAAAATGCTGCCAAGGAATTATAAGTATATTAAGACTAAAATGAATACAAATCAGATAACATTATTAATTAATCAGAGATTCTAAGCTTGAAGATTTTGCCTTATCCCGATTTTTTGTTTGTTTTTTTGGTTACTTGAGACAAGGCCTTGCTGTGTAGCTCAGACTGGCCTGGAATTTGTAGTCTTCCAACTTCAGCCTTTAGGTGCTGGGATTACAGGCATGTGCCACCATGCCCAAGTTATTGTCACTTTGAAAAATTAGATGTTTAAAAAGGAAAACTATCATAGTCAACTTTTGGAAAATTCCTTTGGGGAAGAGTTTGATATATAAACTTGAGAACTTTAGGGGTGAGTTAGGACTACTTTAATATTTGAGGGGGTGTGATGAATAAAATTTAGTAAACCAGAAGTCACCTCATTGTATTCTTTTTTTGCCTTTTATGAAAAAATTGAATCTTACAGAACATTATAATAGTACACAGTATAGTATCTATATAACAAGCACCTAAATTCAGCAATATTTTGTAATTTTGTCTTAGTTTGGGCTGCTGTAATGTAGTATAGACTGGGTGGCTTAAAAACAGAACTGTATTTCACACAATTTAGTATGGAAAGTTCTAGATCAAGGTGCTGGCAGATCTGGCATCTGGTGAAGTCCTCTTCCTGGTTGGTAGATGGCCATCTTCTGGTTGTATCCTCACCTGGAAGAACAGAATTAAAGAGCTCCCTGGGATTCTTTTTGTAAGGGAACTAAGCCTATTCATCAGGGCTCTAAGATCTAGTTAGTTACTTACCAAAGACCCCCGTCCTAACACCATCATATTAGGAGTTAGGATTTTAACATAGGAATTTTGCAAGGACATATTCAATTATAGCATTGCTGTATTTGCTTTCTTTATCTATACAAATAACAATTGTTGCTGAACCACCCAAAAAATTACAGCTATCATGTTACTTTACCCCAAAATACTTAAGTATGAATCTCTAAAAGATGAAATTTTTTCCTATATCAACAATATTATAATATCGAACAAAATTAAATCCTCCAAATGACCTGAGCCCTAATCTATATTTACGTTTTGCTATTTAGATAAGAAATTTCTTACAACGTGTTTGTCCTCACCAAACTAAGGTCTGTTGTATCTCAGTTCTCTTATGAATTTAAACACCCACTTTTAAAAAAAATGGCTCTTGCCAGGCATGGTGGCGGACAAGTGTAACCCCAGCACTCTGGAGGCTGAGGCCAGGCCAGCCTGGGCTATATAGTCCAAGGACAGCCTGAACAACACAGAAAAACCCTGTGTCAAAACAAAAAACAAAAAAGACTCTTTGAAGAGATGGATAATCTTGTTAAATGTTCTCTATTTAGAATTTTATTTCCAATTGTTTCTTCGAGATCTTGTTTAAAACTTATCCTTTGGGCCTGGGGATGTAGCCCAATGGTAGAGCACTTTACTAGCATGCATAAGGCCCTGGGTTTGATCTTGAGGACCTCCAAAATTTGTCTATTCCCTTTGCTTTTTGTAAACAGTCAAAATAGACTGTTATATTATTAAACATTTGTGGCCAGAATGCTTCATAGATGTGCCTTCATATTGCCTTTCTTCAGGAGGCACACAGTGCCTGACTGTGGCTGTTAGTGGTGTTGTTTGATCCCTGGGTTATGGGTGGTGATTGCCAAGAGTTTCCATGGAGAAGGAACATTTTCTCTTTTGTGATTACTAGGTTATCAGGCATATTTTGTTACCTTTAGAATTTCACTTCAGTGTATCATTGATTTCTGTTTTAAAAGATGGATCTAGGCACAAGGGTTGTCAAACTACAACCCATTGGTCATATTTGGCCTCCTGACCTTTTTTTTTTTTTTGGTACAGAGAATCGAACTCGGGTCCTTGAGCCTTCAAGGCAGGCAACCGAACCACTGAGCTAAATCCACGCCACCCCCCCCTTTATTTAGAGGAAAGTATTATGTGTATTTAAAACATGGGAGGGCCGGGGATTTAGCTCAGTGGTTCTGCCGCCTGCCTCACAAGCACAAGTTCCCGAGTTTGATCCCCAGTACCAAAAAAAAGAAAAAAAAAAGATATATGCAATAAAACATGGGAGTATTAGACACCCATATTTTTTAAAAATAAAGTTTTATTGGAAAATAGCCATGTTCATTTGTTTACAAGTTGTCTGTACCTGCTTTTCCATTTACTATGGCAGAGTTGAATGCTTATGACAGGAACCATTTGACCCTGGAAAGCCAGAAATATTTACTATCTGGCCCTTTTTTATGATATAGTAGAAATAATATCGGGACTGTAATATACATTTGGTATTTATATATAGCTTTTGTATCCTGATATTATTCAAGCCAAAAACTACTCTTTTGTTTGTTTGATTTTTGTTTTTCCCCAAACAATAGGGGATTGAACCTAGAACCTTGCTCATGTTAGGTAAGCACTCTACCATTGAGTTTCGTTCCTGGCCATTTGAGAATAACTGCTTTTAACATGGTTAACATGGTTAAGATTATGCAGTTAATGCCTGTTTTTTTTCCCCAAACCATAAAGTGTATAAAATCACATATTAAAAACAACTGTTTCAGACATAAAAAGTACTGCTGTAGCCTAGTGGTAGTGTGTGCTTAACATGTGGGAAGTCATGGTTTTGATCCCACACACAGAAATAAATACCTGAACACCAAAGTACCCACCACTCAGTTTAGTCACACATACGGATTTATCTCTAAGTACTAGATAGTACTGTTTTACCAGCCCAATTATTTAAATACAGGATGACTCAAAGTTGCATATTCTTTCATTAATTTTTATAATATAACAAGAAGTATAAAAACAGTTTTATCAAATTTTTTCAATGTATGGTAGGACTTAAATCATTTAGTACACAATACAACGTTACAATCTGGACAGTAGTATCTAGTCTCTTTCTGAATTGTTTTTGCATTGTTGTCTTTCTTTGAACACCACACTTTACACTGTTGTGTTGGCCTTTCCTTTTCTGTGGGTGGCATAATTTCAATAAAATGCCTACCCACTAAACGTGATGGTGCAGACATCAATGAGGGACATCCTGGTTGATGTTTTGGTATCTCGTGTTTTTCATTTATTTGGCCTATTAGACCTAATCTAAATTGTAAATGACTTTTTGAACCCCTTTGTTTTGAATAAATAACAAGTTCCAATAATATTTTTTTCTCACTTTTTTTCCTCACTTTTATAATGGGATAGCTTGTTAGATGTTGGTCAGTTCTGTCAATACTACCTATAGAATTATAAACATTGACCACTATTGGAATTTTTTTTTAGTATCATTTCTTCTTTTAAGTTCTATCATCTCTGTATTATGAATAGTTGACAATAAGGAGGTGTCTTTTTGTTTTTTGAGACAGGGTCTCACTATGTATGTAGTTCAGGCTGGCCTTGAACTCGCAGTGATCCTCCTGCCTCAGCCTCCAAGTTCTAGGATTACAGACATGAGCCACTGCGCCCAGCTGGAGACATCTTTTTGTCTCCCCCCTCCCTTCTTTCTATTTATTTATTTTTGTTTTCTTGAGACACTGTCTCATTATGTGGTTCAGACTGGTCTTGAACTCTTATGTAGCCCAGGCAGACCTTGAACTCCAGCCTCCCTTCCTCAGCTTCTGTCTTTCCATTTCATAACATAGATTTTTTTCCTCTCTGATACACTAACATTTCTCCCCTTTTCAGTTTTTTCTTTTGCAAATCTTTTGGGACTTCCTTCCTGTTCAGTCTCAGTGTCCCAAAGATGTCTGTTTTGTACTGTAAAAGAGTATCACTATCTAATATACTTATGATAAAGAGTTTTTATAGATTGTGGCACAAAATTATAGGTTGTCACAAAATAAACACAAATTAGTAAAAAAACACAAAACCCCAGAATTTATTATTAGATTTCACTAGAAACAACATCAAGGCAAATGCAATGTTCTAAATAAAAAAGTATGAAAAAAATAGTAGATATAAAACAAGTAGACATACGAGTATATCTCATGCAAACAAGAATGGACTGGTTGAAGTGATATCTGTCCAAACTATGCTCGGAATAGTCAGTATGCAAACAAACATGCTGTCCAGTGACACTTGGGGTCGTTAAGTGGTTAAGAAACTATACCTTATCATATATAGAATATCTTCCTATTTATCTTTTTTTTTTTTGAGACAGCATCTTCCTATGTAGTTCAGGCTGGCCTTGAATTCACATTAGCCCAGGCTGGCCTCAAACTCTTGTTAGTCCTCCTTCCTCAGCCTCCCAAGTGCTGGAATTACAGGTGTGAACCACAGTGCCCAGTTTATGTATTTATTTTTGTGGTACCCAGGGCTTCATGCATGCTAGCACAAGTGGTCCACTACTGAAGTACATTGTTGTTATTATTGTTATTATTTTGAGATAGAGTTTTAAAAGTTGCCCTGGCTGCCCTCAAATTTGCAGTCCTCCAGTGTTAGCCTCCCAAGTAACTAAGATTGCACCACCACACCATCTTGGAATATGTTATTTATTTATTTATTTATTTTTTTGGTACTGGGGGATCGAACTTGGGTCCTTAAGCTTGTGGGGGCAGGTGGCGGCACCACAGAGTTAAATCCCCAGCCCTGGAATATGTTTTTATATAGTTGCTTTTATACCAAGTTTTTTGTTGCCCTATTTTTTTTTTATAGTATTGCATAGTATTTCATTGCATGATGAGAACACTTTTTGTGTAGTCTCTTTCAGAAGAACACTGGGATTTTGTGATAATAAACAGTGGTCTAAAGTATAATTTGTACGTGTTATTGTGTATATGTGTGAGTTTCTTGGGTACAACATGAGTAAAATTGCTGAATGGTAGCCTATTTTCACTTTCTAGCCTACCTGGATAATTTCAGATTCTCTGCAAAGTGATTGTGCCAGTTTATACTCCCCTAAGTGGCACTGTATATAAAAGTCTGTTGCTCTGTATCAGTGCTGTTCGATATAGCTATATTTTCAGCCAGGCATGGTGGTACATGCCTATAATCCCAGCACCCTGAGAGATTAAGGCAAGAGGATCAAAAGTCAGGCCCTCAAAAGAAAGTTTTTTTGTTTTTAAGGGGCTAGAGATACAGATCTGTGAGTGCTGGGTTTCCCAGGTATTACACACACACACACACACACACACACACACATACACACACACACGAAACAAAAACTTGAAATAGTTTTTAGTAGCTACATTAACAAAAAGAAACAGATGAAGTAGTCCAGGCTGGCCTCAAACTCTCTGCAATCCTCTTGCCTCAGCTTCTCGAGCACTGGGATCACAGGCTGTGCCAACACACTTGGCAGGTGAAGTTAATTTTAATAATATATTTTATGCAGTCCAGTGCATCCAAAATATTTTAATGTGTAAACAAAAATTGAGACAGATTCTTACGAGCTGCTTGTGGCCATTGAACTGGGCAGTATATCTCTATATTCTTGTCTGTGTTTGCTGTTGACCTTGCCCCTCTCCCCCTTAGTGAACATAATTTCATTGTGACTTTCCTCTTAGGATATTTACATTTTCCTGTTACTGAATAGGGTCAGTGAACATTCTTACATGTTTATTGACCACTTGAATTTCTCCTTTTGTTTGCTATTATCATTTACCTTAGTTTCTATTTTCCTGATTTTTGTTTAAATGGCCAAATCTTACAGGCATAAATATGGAATTTCTTTGTCCTTAGAATGCAAGTGTTCTTTTTGTTAATTGTAGTTTTGAGATTTTAGAGGTTAGATTGTATATCTATAAAGTGATGATGCTAAAGATTTTAACTCACACAATTCTAAAGAATCCCAGAAGCATTTAGATAGAAGCAAATGCTTGGCAGGATGGTATGTGAATGGTAATGACTGTGGGGTGGGGAAGGGGGAGTGATCATATTATACTTACACATCCTTTCAAAAATTTGTTCTGCTTAATCTTGTTGGTCTTTTGTCACCCCCAAGCCTAAGGACCCATAGGAAGAGCTATGCTGAATGATTCTGGTTTAGAGCCAAAGATGTTCTCAACAAGTGCTATATTGCTAGACTAATGGGGAATAGGAGCTGCTTATCAGGAAAGAAACAAGTGATGTAAGTTCATTAGTATGGTCTCTGTCTGCAAATTAAGCTGATGTAATTGGCTGGATGTTTTGTGGTTTTTTTTTTTTTGTACCAGGGATCGAACTTGGGACCTTGCGCTTGCGAGGCAGGCTCTGGAACCACTGAGCTAAATCCCTGGCCCTTGGATGTTTTAAATGTGACTCACTGGAAGTAAAATTGCTAGAAATCAGGGTCTGCTTGTATCTAATAAATGTTACAGTAGATGATAGAGGTTAATAAGTGTTCCAATGGCTTTTTAGGTCTCTGCTCATTATTTCTGGGAATGTTGTCATAGGATATCCTTTCTTTTTTTGTTTTTTTGGTACTGGGTATCGAACTCAGGTTCTTGCACTTGCGCAGCCAGTGGTGAAACCACTGAGCTAAATCCCCAGCCCAGGATATCCTTTCTTGAAGAAATATCTTTTAAGTTGCCATGTATTTTATTCAGTACCTGCTAGGGACCAATTTCACAAGACAGGATAGGAAAGCAAAAATGTTAAAAAGAATGAATAATTGTGTAATAGTGGTGAAAGAATGGGATGAAGGGTTGGGGATGCGATCAAAGAGAAAGTATTATTTCATAGGCACCTTGAAGGATTTGGCTAGCTAAATAAAATATTTAGTAGAGCAAATGGACTGTGAGGTGGGAATGAGCATGGTCCCTAAGTATGGCAGGTTAGAGAAGATTTCTGATAAGTAAATCCAGAGTGGGGTCTTGTATTTAATGTCTTTTGAGGAATGGGAAGCCATTACAGCTCTTTTGGACAGTCAGGGTTTGTTTTAGGGAGACCAAGCTGTTGATAATATGTAGGGTGAATTGGAGGAGGGAGACCAGCTAGGAGGCAGGTAGAGTGGGAAGTGATGCTTGAGATTGGGATGATAGGATGAGAGACACTTAAATGGAAATGATGGAGCATAGAAATTTAATAAGTAATAGTTTGATTTATATCAGAATAATTTATAGTTTCTGCTCCAGATTACAAAGAAGAGTATCATTATTAATACAAATAAGTACACTGGGATATCAAAGTGGTTTGGATGCAGAGGGAGTTTTCAGTTATGCTGTGTTTGAAGAAATGTAGTATTTCCAAGCTTAATGCTTAAAATCTAGACTAAATGTACACCTCTCAGTATAGAGAAGTGCTAGCTGAAGCAGTGAGATTGTAGAAGGCAGTGTTTTGGGTTGAAGAGTAATTATCATATTCGGAGCCCATCTCCCTCTTTAGTTTAAGAGGCTGAAGGAAAAAGAATAAAAGTGAATGATTTCGGCTATTTTCAAAGTCAGCATAGGTGTAAATGCTTTCCCAAAGAGGAGAGTTATCAATAAAGTGAAATGCTGTGAAGTACCTTATTTGGACCATACTGGAATATGGTCTAATTCTGCCAGGGAGCCCATCAGTGTTTGAGTTGTTGTCCAAGCAATACTGATGGTTTGGGTACATTGTGTCATGAGAGTCTCTATATGAAATATTCTAGACATGTTGGATGTTCTACAACCATGTCCTCACGTAAATAAATAAATTCCCTTGTGGGTATACACTAAGTATACATTAGAGTCGTCTTCTGTCCCACTTCCCTAACTTCTCATAAACACAACATTAAAATGGTGGGACAATCAAATGATTAAAATTTCCTTTAAAAGTCTCATGAAACCTTTACCGTCTGATTTTTTTGTTTTCTTCCCTAATTTGCTTTTCTGTAATCTGGATCTGTTTATCTGGGAGGGAGAAAGGACAAAAAGTAGCTAACAGTCAAACCATGTACCCCCAAAACTGATTTCATTCTCTTTCCTAATTAAAAATCGTTGAGAGTAGGAAGAGCAGTTATTTATTTATTCCTGGGCTTCTTTCTTGAAGTTAAAAAGGTGATCCCTTGTCAGTATGTTTGAAATCAATTTTTTAAAAAAACCACTAAGCTTAACATCATGACAAAGTAGCTCTAGCCTTTGTTTTACCAGTCAGGTAGTCAGATAGAAATAGGAACATGTGCTAGGGATGCATCTCAGTGTCGCCCGCCTTCCTAGCAAGTGCAAGGTCCTGAGTTCGATACCTGGTACTGGGAAAGAAAAAAGAAATAGGAACATGAACTCCCTGTGGTTTCAACTTCAGCTGAAAAATTCAGTGTTCTGGGCAAGATAATTATTTTACCTTACAATATTAAGCTTTTAATGCACATGTGCAGATAGCAGGTATGTTCTGTAGGCCTAAACTGCTTTCTTGAGGCTTTGCCCTAGTCTTTTTTCAAATCTATTAGAACTTAAAATTTTTTAAAAATTGTAAAAACATCTAGGAAAGTAAGCTAATGGTAAACATAACAGGTGTGAATTTTGGAGATATGTTATGTCTGTAGTGTGATTTCATTTACATGAAATTTTAGGAGAGGCAAAAGTATTGATTACAGACCAGTGATTACCCTAAATCTGGGGAGAATGGGGAGATTGACTTTAAAGGGATACAAGGACTTTTTGGCAGTGATGAAGATATTCTATTTCTATGTCTTCATTTGATGGTAGTTACACAAGGTGTACATCTGTAAGAAATCATCAAACCTAATATATAAAAGTAGGTGTAATTAATTACATGTTAGGAATCAAAACCAAACCACAAGGCATCTTCAAAAACAGGAACAAGTTGGATAACAGAATGGAACTTTATGGACTGGGTTCACATCTAAGGTTTTTGTAGTGAAGTAACCTTTTTTGATAGTGCTAATGATAACCTCTTTAATCTCTTGACAGGGAGTTAAGAGACGGTAACTCAGATAAATGAACTGATTGTACTGAACTTTAAGTATATTCCAACTAAAATGTTCCAATAAAATCTAGTTCAGTTTTCCTGATTTGCTGGTTTCACATTTCAAAAGGATTTGAGAAATGAAATCATTATAAGCATCAGGTATTTTCTTGTCAATTTGTATGTAGATGGTTGATCTCAGACATGAAATTTCTTTTCCTGTTTAAATACATCTGATCTTATGTATTTGGCTGGTTATGATAGACTGAGGTGTGATTAATGGATTATAATGGTAATGCTAGCAACAATTTTAAAGCACTTTGCGCGGGCACTAATCTAAGCATTTAACCTGCACCATGTGTTTCAGTTACTATACTAGCTTTGTAAGAAAGGTCCTTTTTTGCTCCTGGGTTTAATATGAAACATAAAGGTTTTGAGCATTTAAATAATTAGGCCAGAGTAAAAGATTGAGCTGGCATTTGGATTCAATTCTATTTTGTGCTAAACCTCATACTGAAAAAAACAGTGTAAGAAAAGTATTGGGAGGGAAGGTGGTGATTTGAAAGAGAAGGACATAATTTGTGATTCTGCAAATTCTGTGACTCACAGTAAATGGAGTTTTTACACTTGATCTTGGCCAAAAGACTGAGAAGTGATGTAAATGGAATTTTGTTTTGGTACCGGGGATTGAACTCGGGTCGTTGTGCTTGCGCAGCAGGCGGCAAAACCACTGAGCTAAATCCCTGACCCTGTAAATGGAATTTTTTGATGCCAAAGAATCTAGCATTTCTAACTTTTGACAGCCCATAGTGGCAGGCACAGGTTTTTGACTGATGGCCCTATTGGCCATTGGAAAAAAGATTTGTGCTTCTCCCAAAACTATTCATCCCACACACTGGCCCTTTGCCCTCCGTCAACCCTTTCTTACCTCTGTTCCTATGTGAATAGAGGTATTCATGTCATCATCTCAGGTCAGGTTCATAGTATTCATAGTAGTTGTTTGTGTCCTTTTACACGTGAAAATCAGGTTTTCCTCAATGTAAAGTATGTGACAAATATTTTCTCTCATTGTGAATCTTAAATTATCTATTTTGGTTTTCTGGTTCTGGCATAGACCATTCATTGCCGTCAAGTTTAATGACAGATTTATATGTGTCTTAGTCTTTTTGTGTAAATGAGGAAAGGATTTTTTTCTTTTTATTTATTTATTTATTTTTTGCAGTGCTGGGAATTGGACCCAAGACCTCTGGCATGGTAGGCAAATGCTCTACCACTGAGCTACATTCCCAGCCCTCTTCTTTTACTTTTTTTGTACCAGGGATCTTGCGCTTGCTAGGCAGGCCGCGGAACACTGAGCTAGATTCCCAGCCCTTTCTTTTACTTTTTAAAGTCTCATAGTAGAACATGTCTTCGTGTTGTTCTTTCTGGGTCAGTTTTTCCTATGATATGCAGTTTCAAGTGGTTTGATTTCAGAAGTTATCTTAAATTGTAATTTTTATCCTTTGTGCTGTCATGTTTTGGCATACTTTTTTTTTTTCTTAGTACCAAGGTTGGTATACTTTTTTAGTGAATTTCCGTTAAATCTTTTTTTGTCCATCTTTGTTTTGTTTGAGTGCAGGTGATTGAACCTAGGGCCTTGCACGTGCTAGGCAAGTGCTGGAACATTGAGCTGCATGTCTAGCCCCTGTCCATCTTTTATATCAATTTTTTTCCTTTAAATTCTTTTCTTTTTTTTTTTTGGTACTGGGGATCGAACTCGAGACCTTGCGCTTGCGAGGCAGGCAGCAGAACCACTGAACCTAAATCCCCGACCCCTTTTCTTTTTTATTTTAAAAATTTGCTTGCTTTGTGTCTCCTTTCTCATTAGACATTATCAGTTGTGTTTGTTTCTTCTTCTGTGCTCTTGGTTTGTCTTTATTTCTGAAATAATGTTTAAATTTTTCTGAGTTTTTTCACTGTTTACCATTTTTTCTCTGTAACTGACTTTCTAAGTTTTCTAATTGTGCTTT
This sequence comes from Heterocephalus glaber, assembly GCF_000247695.1. The sequence continues at coordinate 25,677,945 of NW_004624738.1, forward strand.
GATTTTCTTTTGTAACTTTATTTTTTTGTTCATTTCTTTTAATGTGTCTTAACTTCTGTGTGAGTGCGTGCATGCGTGCATGCATGTGTATGATACTGGGGATTGAGCCCCAGGGCTTTGTGAATACTGGGCAAATGCTCCCTCTTTTTTCTTATAATTACTGTGTATAGAATTAGAGTATGATTATTTTGCTCATTTTTATGGAAAATTGGTTTTTCTGAACTTTTAGGAGTATTGAGTGGGTGCTGTCTTATATAATTTGAATTTTTTTTTCCCCCCTAGCAATTTCTCTTTGGTTTGGAGCTTTGTCTTGCAAGGGAACTTTTTTCTTTTTGTTTTCAGAGTTCATAGGTCCTAGATTGCTTCAGTGCCATGAGAACCTACTGTATTGTGGTTCCCTTGTACTACTTCACCAACTGGATTTTCTCCCAGTTTTGCTGTTACTAGATTGTTCTGACTTTCCACGGAGGGTTGATGTTAGATTTTCTCTCATCTTGAGATCTTTGGAAGCTTATTTGACTTCCTTCTGTTTCCTATTGCACAAATGCTTGTACCACTCAGGTTTTCACAAAAGTTGGTTTTGTCACTAGATGTGGTAAATATTGTTCATAGTCTTTGGGGGAGGATATCAAAAACTGTACTACTGTCATCGCTATTATCTTAGACTTCTTTCTGTGTATGTGTTCTTAATTACTCTCCTGTTATTTTTCCCGGTAATATAATGAAATCTCACCATTTCCTTGAATAAAATCCATATTCTGCTGTTGGATATTCTTGCTATGAGGTTTTGGACGTTAATAAGACAAAATAGTAAGTAATACTGGTTGGAGATTTGGCTTCCAGATTAGTTACAGTTGTGATACTTATTTACGTAAGTTAGGTAGGCCCTGAATGACTAGAACCAAAACACCACCACCTATTAAAACCCCTGAAGCTAACACTTTATCTCTTTAAGGACATTGAAGGGGATACCTTCCTACCCCAGAACAAAGGAAGGTAATTATTCAGAGCTTTTTATCCATTTATGAGAGTCAGATAGTGATTAAAAGATCTGGCTTTGGAATTAGGCTGCATAATTAGTATCTTAGTTTTACAGTTTAGAAAGCTCTTAACCTCTTTGTGTGTATTTCCTTATTTGTAATGTCACTATAATACTACCTTTCCTCATAGGATTGTTGTGAGGATTGAATGACTTGATGCTTGTAAATGTATTAGAACATTTCCTAGCACATAGTAAAAATACAATAAATATCTGTTGCTCCAAGTTATCCTTGGTTGTTCTGTTTAATAGGACTCCGACCTATTAGCAGCATTGACACAGTTGATCACTTCCTTTTCTGTGAATGTTTTTCTTTTGCCTTCAGGAGTACCAATCACTCTCTTAATTTTCCTCCCACAACTCTGATTGCTCATTCTCAGAAATCTTTACTCATCCTTTTCATCTCCTGACCTTTAAATTTTAAATGTTAGTAATGCTCTACAGTTTAGTTTTTCTTCTCTATTTGGATTACATTCTTCTTTTAAGATATAATTATTATCTAAATGCTCCCAAATTTACATCTTTAGCCTTGATCCCACTCCTGAACATTATATTCCTATATCCAGCTATCTATGGTATCTTCACTTGAATGTATAATAGGCATCTCTAACTGAACGTGTTCACAACTGACCACATGATATGTTAAAACATAGGCCTCCCTCCTTCTCCCTCAGGCTGCTCTCATCACAGACTAATTCAGGGGTTTTTAAACTGGGGTCTGCTAACCTTCAGGGTCTGTACAAAAAGGGGGATCATGTTTTCATTTTCGTTAATCTCTATCTGAAATTTGTATTTTCTTCAATTAGCGTAGGTCTGAATAACAGTAGTGTAGCAATACTTCTTGACTTTGTCTTCTTTAGAAAATGTAGTATTTCTGTCACATTGTAGCGGTTGCAGGAATCTCAAAAGAATTGTTAAACTTTTCACCGTTTTGGAGTTGTGGTACTGTGTTAGAGATGCCACTAGATGTTGTTATGGTGTTAAGAAGATATTTGTCTGGGTTTCATGGTAATTCTGATTATTATATCCATTGTACGCTTTTCTAAATTCCCACATAATTAGTTTTGTTCCTTTGCACATTTCATTTACATTTACATTTTCTGAAATCACATAGTATGTACTTATTTGCAGTGATTGAATTCAGGATGTGCTGAGCTACACGCCCAGCCCTTTTTAGTTGTATATATGTGTATACAAAGGATTGAACCCACAGCTGTATCCACAGCCCTTTTTTTAAAAACAGTGATGGATTTCTTTTTTCCCAGATAAAGTTTACAGAGTAAGCAAAATACCAGTCAGCAATATTATATTTTTGTACTTTCTAACTGATCTTTTTCTTATGGGAGGCTTGGGAAGGGATTAAAAAGTGGTATTACTGCCTTGAATTTGAAATTTCAGGGCTCTTGGTATAGTTCAGTGGTACAGCACTTGCCTAGTTCTTTCTTTCCCAGTACTGGGAATTGAACTCAAGACCATACGCTTGCCAGGAGCTACATCCCCGGCCCAGCCTAGTATTTGCTAAGCTCTAGGTCTGATCCCCTAGCACTACCAAAAGTAAGAAAAGGAAATTTCTAGTTATGCTTTTGAGTTCGGAAAAATCTATCGCCATATCTAATGTCTTTCATATTAATTTCATAAAATCTGTGACTTACTAAATTGATTTTTCATAATCTCAATTTTGAGGGATTCTTAAAACTTCTGGCCTTTTCCTATGAGTGACATCTTTGCTATCTGAGCTGGGCATGGTTAGTGCCTAGTTAGCTAGCTATTGCAATAAAACTCAAATATCAGTTATTTAATTCAAATGCTTTTGATCTTTCATCTCAATTATTATTTCAAAAACCTGCAAATGCCACAGATGTTCGGGAGAAGGGAAGATTTCTGGTTTTATTCTGAAAGTATTAAGAATTGGAAAAAAGGATGAGTGCCAAATGTTATGTTTACTGATACAGGTGGGTTCTTTTTTCCTTTGGTCATTGAAACAGTTCAAACTATTATTTAAAATTTGATGCACATATTTATGAATGAGTATTGAAGCCTGGGATTGGTGTTAATAGTATGTTACCATTTTTTCCCTATTTTTCTTGTATTTATTTATTTTATTTTATTTATCTTTGCATTACATAATAATTACATTCCTTATGAGGAGTTGGTACATGTACAAAACATGTCTCAATTATTTTTATCACCTTCCTTCTCTTCTCTTCCCCCTCCACATCTCTCTCTCTCTCTCTTTTTTTTTTGTATTGGGGATCAAACTTAGGTCCTTGAGCTTGCAAGGCAGGCAGCGGAACCATTGAGCTAAATCCCCGGCCCCCTCCCTCATCTCTTGATCCCATTTGAGAAAGGTATGTCTTCCCACTCCCCATTATCTTTAATTTTGCTCTTTATAATTTGGGTTTCTCATATCAGAGAAACTGTACAATATTTAAGCTTGTGTGTCTGATTTATTTCACTTAACATTCTGGTCTCAAGGTGCATCCATTTTCTTACAGATGAATTAAGTTGATCCTTCCTTATGGCACAGTAGTAATCCATTGTGTATAAATACCACATTTGCTTTATCCATTCATCTGTCAATAGACATTTAGGCCAATTCCAAGATTTAGTTGTTGTGAATTGTGCTGGTATAGACGTGGATATACATGTATCACTGTAGTATGATGTTTTTAACTCTTTCGGGAAGATACCTAGAAGGGAAATAGCTAGGTCAAATGGAATTTCTATTTTTAAATACTTAGAAGGGGAATAGTAGCTAGGTCAAACGAATTTCTAGTTTTAGTTTTTTGAGACATCTCAATACTGATTTCCAAAGTGGTTGTACTAGTTTACATTTCCACTTCTTTGAACGTGAGCTGATTATAAATTTTATTACTACTATCATTTATTTTGGCAACATCTTAATAAAAGCTGTTAGTCTAGGTACTATATCTAACGATAGGCTGGGACTGAAGAATACTTGATTACATCACAGAAATGTTTGAAACCTTAGGAGAATATGTGGGCTCAGTTAAATTTTGCAAATAGAAGACACTGTCCTATGCATTTCTTATGTCTGAGCTTTTTAAATTCTCATAACTACTCTCTGAAGGTATTATTTCCCCCCCATTTTATAGCAACAAGCATTGGAAAGAATAACTTGACCAATATCACCTAGCATATAGAAGATGTATCCAAAGCTCGGTTTCAAACCCAGACAGTCTGGCACTAGAGCCCTTGCTTCCAACTGCAAGTAAGTGGACTGAGGGGATAGCTTATTTAAAAGAGATAATGGCTGAGAACTTTCCAGTCTCAATGAATCCTGGATGATCTGACTCAGGAGGGTCATCCAGTCTGAACCTTAAAGAAGAGTGTTTAAAAATTAGGGTACTTGGGCCTGGGATTTAGCATAGCGGCACCATGCCTGCCTCACAAGTACAAGGTCCTGAGTTCAATCTCTGGTACCAAAAAAAAAAAAAAAAAGAAAAGAAAATTAGGGTACTTATTCAGGGATCTAGGGCTAGATGCTGCCATATAAAATTAGTAACATTTTATATTTCTCCTATTGAATTATAAACTTTTAATATTCTGGCTCGTTTGAACATAGCATGTTAGTATTGCCACTTTGAATTCTATAATTACTGTTTGTTATCAGGAGGTAGCCTTCAAGTTTATCTTTAAACATCATTTTTCATTACTGTCAGAACTGATTTTGGCAGGGGGTGGGGGGGCGGGCGACCCTGGAGCTTGAACCTAAGGCCAGGTGCATGCTCAGCATAAGCTCTGGCACTGAGCTACATCACCTCTACCCCAGCCCAAATCTCCATTATTTTTTAACTCCATATTTACACAACTATTTAATAATTTTTCAGTTAAACATTATCATCTGATTTTGTGCTGTGGAAGCTCAGGGGAATTTTCTTTTTCTTTTTTTTTTAATCCTTTTATTGGTACATTTTAGGTGTACGATATAATGACATTCATCATTGGAGCTATGGACCTTTACATAATCTCTCTTGGTTCTTATTTTTTCCCCCTTCCCCTGCCCTCCCTATTTACAAAGACTTTGTTTCTATTTTATCATTTTCTCATATTAATTCCATTCCTTTCTTTACTTTCTCAGGGGAATTTTCTGTCCTTTGGTTTTGTTGATGTTCTAAAAGTCTCCCCGTGCAATTTGGATGTGTGTGTGTGTGTGTGTGTGTGTGTAAGATGACTTTCTAATCCCTCAAACATTTTATTTTTTAAATTTTAATTGTGGTAAAGAAATAAAACTTACTGTCTTAACTTTTTTATTTTTTTGATGGCGCTGGGGATGGAACCAAGGCGCTCACACCAGCTAAGCACTCAATCTACCATGGAGGTACTCTTCCAGCCCTGTTAACAACTTATTAAAGTGTGTATTTTTTTCAGTAGAGTTAAGTATATTCGCTTTATATGTCCATTTTCATAGCATCCTGTTCTGTTATAGAAGCAAAGTGAAATATCTTTTTCATTCTTCAAAACTTCTGATATGTTTTTGTTTTCTTTTAAACATTTTGATTTTTTACAGTAGTGACTTTCCCTTCAGGCTACTGTTTGTCATTGCTTTCAGCAAGAAGAGGGAGGTACTTTACATGTCTGATTATCCTTGGCTGTCTGTTCACACTTTTTCTTAAATATGAATACAACATTTATCTTCAATATCTTGAGAAAACACTGTGTTTTGTCTGTATGAGGGGAGACTAAGTTTGATGATTTTCTATAATGTTCCCCTCCCGTCTGTCTGGTGCATGATCCCATTTACTATGACCATGCACATGTTGTGTCTGACTTCTCATTTTGTCTTGAAATTTGTTGAATTGCTGATCTTCCATTCTATTTCATTCATCACCATGCTTCCATCCACTTCATATATGTGTACCATCTTTCCACAACAGACTTTTTTTTTTAATTGAGATAGAGTCTCGAGATATGTGGTAATGTAGTTCAGGTTGGCCTTCAACTCAGTAGTCTGTAGCCTAGGCTGGCCTCGAACTCGCAGTACAAGAGATTTTTAGTATTTCTTGCCATTCAGTGGCTTTCTTCATGCCTCCCTCTTCTTTCTTGTAACTTTTTGTTGTTTTGTTTTATACCTTTAAAAATTCCTTCACTAACATTTTGAGGAGGAATGACTGTTTCTTCTCTCTTAAACTAGAAACCCTTTTATCAGAGGAATTGTATCAATGTGAACGATTATTTTCATAACAAAAAATATTTCACAAAAGTTTAAGCTTCAGGAGAATATTTGTGTACAGACTGTTATTTGGTAAGAGCATGAATTTAATGCCTTTTTTTTTGTACCAAGGATCAGCCTCAGGACCTTGCGCTTGCGAGACAGTTGTGGCGCCACTGAGCTAAATCCCTAGCTCAGCCTTTCATTTTGAGATAATATCAAAACTTAAAAGTTTCATGTATCACTTTTTTTGTTGTTGTTTTGGTACCGGGGATCAAACTCGGTCCTTACTCTTTTGAGGCAGGTGGTGGAACCACTGAGCTAAATCCCTGGCCCTCAAGTATCACTTTTGACCCACTTTGCATTTTTCTACTTCTAAAGCAGATTTTCCCATTTATTTTGAAAAAAAATGTTGAAGAATTTCCAGAAAATTTAGTAAGCAGATAAATGTAAATTAGTTGATTTTTTAAATTTTTTTTGTAAGTGTTAGACCAGGCATCTGTTGAAACAGAAGTGACATTTATTTTGACTAAACAGTTTCTGTTCTACATATGTGTTTACATGGCATTTTCACACTCTGTAACTTTGAACAGAGCAAGTACCTTTTATGGGACAAGATGTTGACTCAGTATTGCTTTAATGTTTGTCAAGGAAATAGGTATTAAGAAGCATGTAACAGTGAGAAAGTTGGTATAGAATTAATTGTATTGAAATGAGATTTTACTGACATGAATTTTAAAATCGGTGTATGTGGCTTATTTGAATAGTTTTACAGGGTGAAAATTTAAATGGATTCTTCAGGATCTATGTTTCCATCACCAAGATTTAACAGATAGTAACATTTTGCTATTTGCTTCAAACTTCTCTCAAAAGGAAAGAAAATGTTAACAACTTTATCTAAACATTACCACCCTATCACTTTTCTTCCCCAGGAGTAACTGGTATCCCTTGCTTCAAATACTTATCCCATCCCATCATTTTTGGCACTTTCTGAACAGTTCTGGAAATTATCTCATGAGCTCTACTGTCGTGGGTGCCCAGATGTCTGAATGCGTTCAAAATGTTTACCTTTCTCTCATGATTATTTTGACTTTGGGGAAGAGCCAGAAACCTCATGGTGCCAGATATGGTGAATAATGTAGATGAGGGGACACTTAACATTTTTACGAGCCTGCCTTTCCATTGGATGGCACTCAGTACTGGTTTTGTTTCTCAGATTGTCCATTGAAAGAAAATCTGTTTGATCTACCATAGGCCAAGAATGGTGATAATTTCTCAGAAATGGAATCACTGGGTCAGAGTTTACAATTATTATACAATCACAATATTTTTAGGATCTGTTTTTCAGCCTCCCTAGCATGATTGGCAAAATCATAAGTGGAGGGATTTCCCATAGCCACTCTACTCTTGTTTTACTCAACACTTTGGTTGAAATGACTTGACTAAGGCTTGGTTTTTGCTTCTCATTTTTAAAATAAATGGTCAATTTTGAAATAATTTTAGATTTATATAAAAGTTGTAAAATTAGTGTAGAGAATTGCCTCATACTCCTCCCCCAGTTTGCTCTAAAGTTAACTTCTCATGTTACTGTGGTACATTTGTCAAAACTTAAAAAACCTACATCATTACTATTCTTTTACTAAAGCCCAGGCTTTCATTTGGATTTTATCAGGTTTTCTAGTAAACTCTTTGTATCTTAATTTTTCTCAATTGTAAAATAAAGACTGTCAAAGTGCTAGTCTTATTAGGTTGTTATTAGAATTAAGTGATATAGCATAAATCAATATCTGAATATAGTGCCTGATACATAGATTTTTTTTTAAAAGCATCATTATTGCAATTTATATTGCTTATTTAGTGAAAAGAACAACACAGTAGTCTTGTTGATGAGCCCGAGGCATCCCTGACTTACCACCTTATCCTTTTTATTAGAAGCAGGTGGAATCGACAGATTGTGCAGTTCTTAAGCAAGGCACAGCAATAACGATGTGACCCTCTACCAGAAAATGTGCCAACTGCAGAAAAGAGGGGAATTGTGCAGTATCTGAATGTCCTTTGTTGAGGTTTTACTGGTTTACTTTGTCTAAAGATTTATTTATTTACATACACAGTACTGGGGATTGAACCTAGGACCTTTGAACTGCATTCCCCAGCTCTTTTTTGCGGGGAGGGGAGGATAGGATCTACTAAGTTGCCCAGACTGACCTTGAATTTGAAATTCCCTTGACCCAGCCTCCTGAGTACTTTGGAGTACAGGCATGCACCCTATAAGCAATTTGTATAAAGATTGTTGGTTAAAGATCTTGCTTGCTTTTTTGATAATTTCTTTTTTCAAGGGTAGAATTTAAATGAATTCATGCCTGTGAAGCATTTACAATAGTGCCTGCCATAGAATAAGTACTGTAGTAGCTGGGAGTGGTGGCACACACCTGTAATCCCAGCACTTGGAGGCTGAGGCAAGAGATTTTGGCAAGTTTGAGGCCAGCCTGGGCTACATAGTGAGTTCAAGGCCGGCATGGAATAATATAAGAAAACTGTCAAAAAAAAGAACAAGCACTGTAGAAGTATTTGCTTATTCCTTAGCACCTGGAATAAGATAAAAGCATATTGTGACTACACATTATAATGAACCTCTGGTGCAAAATTAAAGGAAATATTAAGAGGTAGGAGGACAGTTAACCCTGTCAGGTGAGTCTCCTAGTTGTCCCTGAAGAAGCCCAAACCTCTCTACAAGACCAAACCTCTCTACGGTCTCTGCCCCATCATGCTGTTGAGATTTTAAGATTCTTGCTGGGATTTAGCTCAGTGGTTTTGCCGCCTGCTGAGGAAGCGCAAGGACCCGAGTTCGATCCCTGGTACCAAAAAAAAAAAGATTTTAAGATTCTTCCCTTTGGGCATAAGACCAATAAAAGTGGATGTATTGTATGACATTTGTAATTACTAAGGTATCAAGAGGGAATGAAATTGTTAGGGCAGTTTTTTCTTTACCTGTCCTACAATTTGCATTTCTTTGTGACCTGAAGTATTCAAGAGTGGTTACTCAGGAAGGCGGTCCTAATTTTGGTAGAACCTATAAAGGGAGAATTAGTTAAAAAAATAATTTCTCGTTATGGAAAATTTCAGACATGAATAAAGGTAGAAATAATAGTATATATTGAATTCTCATTTCCTATCACCCTGCTCCAACAGTTATTGAAATACAAACAATTAAAGATGATATTTTTGAGTCTGTGTAAACTCCCATAACCTTATTGTCTCACAGCAGCTATTTTGGGTTTTTTATTTTTTTTGTACCAGGGATTGAACTCAGGACCTTGCATTTGTAAGGGACCTTGTGGTTTCGAGGCAGGCAGCAGAACCACTGGACTAAAACCCGGCCCTGATGTATTTTTTATATGTACAGATTTTGCATTTTAAATGGGAGTACAAGTATTCTTACTCATTGTTTAGCATTTATGGGTTTAAAAAAATGTTATTAGCAATAATACATCATTTTTAGTGCAGGATCATAATTTCTGTCTTCTTATATTCTATTCTAACTTTAACTTGGAAAAGAGTACCTTTTTTTGTTTTTTGTTTGCAGTGCTAGCGATTGAACCAGGGCCTCAGGTTTGCTAGGCAAATCCTCTATCATGGGATACATCCCCTAGCCCTGGTACTGATATTTTTATATTGTAGTAGATAATTACTTAATGCATATGGGTTTTCATGTATTTATAAACAATACATTTTTTTCTACTATAGAGATGTCTTACTGTACCTAAGCCAAGGACAAGAGCTATCCCCAGCCCTTTTTTTCTTTTTGGTACCAGGGATCCAACTCGGGTCCTTGGGCTAGCACAGCAGGCGGCGAAACCGCTGAGCTAAATCCCTGGCCCTCCCCAGCCCTTTTTAAAAATTTTAAATTATAAATGGAAGTGGGTGGAGAGTCAGCTTGTAAGTTTTTAAAGGTTAATTGAGGTATTGAAAGACTGTACTTCAGTTTTGAACTTGATTGCTTCCCTTCCCTCCCCTCGGCCTCTTTAGTAAATAACATAATCTTTTAAGAAATGTCGTAGGGGTGGGGTTTCTTATGTGCTTTCTGCAATAAATGAATAAGCCTTTTCTTGTACAAGAATTTGGTGTTCACCATCAATTCTGTTAAGACTTAATACAATTACTCTTCTAATTTCTAAATAGTCCCAACTTTTTCAGAAAAGAAGGGTGTCTTAGGATCTTCATACTATTCTCATTTGTCTGCTTATATATTAGTTACATCAATTTCCCTGTTAAATTGTGATTCTCAAAACTAAATGCAGTACTTTATAGGCTTGGTAGGTAAGGTATCTGAATTTATATTAATTTACACTGTGGATTTATGTTTTCCAGTTTTAATGAGCTTGAGTCGAGAGCCTTGGTTCACCCATTTTTAGTTCCAGTAAGCCTTCTATAATGTGAGCGTTATAAAACGCGTATTTTATATAGTAAGCCAGCTACTTCATTTGGTGTTCACTTATTCATTCCATAAATATTTATGGAGTGCCTGTTATGTGTCATGATAGTTTTACTAATGTCAGTAGTGAACAAGACAGATGAAATTCCTCTTTTCATGGAAGATTGCATTCTCATTAGGATAAAAAGAGCAAAGAATTTATTGAAAGACATTTTAAGCTCTGAGCAAAATAAATAGGAAAATGAGATATGATGATGTTAGAATACTTAACGATTGAAGGGTTTCTCTGAATTGACATTTGGGATAAGATCTAAATATCAATAAGAAGCCAGCCATGCAGCTCTCCAGGTGAATGATGAGGATAATTCTAGAAGAGAAAACAATAAAAAACAAAGTTCAAAGAGGAGGAACAAGCTTGGCTTACTGAAATAGAAGGAAGGCCAGTGTGGCCAGAAAACAGTAAATGATGGAAGAGTTACAGGAAGTAAGGTTGACAAAGTAAGCAGAGGTCAGAGTATGGTTTGGGTTTTCTAAATTCAGTGGAAAGTCAAAAGATAAAACTCCATTATATTCAAGAAAGTCACTCTGGAGAATAAAGGGAGGCAAGGCAGAAGCATGGGTACTAGTTCAGAGGTTATTGTAGTAGATGATAACTTCAGCTGATCCATTGGAATGGTGGAGCTTCTAATGGAAAGAATTGGACTGATATGGGCTATATTTGAGGTAGAGTTGATAGAATTTTCAAGAGAAATAAATAGTATGTGTGAAAGAAAGAATAGAGACTGTGACAGAAAGCTTTGTATTCAGAAGAAGACACAGATTTGTCTCAACTCTAGAGAAGAAAGCTGACATACTTTTAACATTTACTACAGTGGTTGTTAGTGGTTAAGAGCATGAACTCTAAGCCAGGTAGCTGGCTTAGGATAGCTTTTCTGCCTATTTCAATAAGTTACTCAGCCTTTCTGGGACTCAGTGCCTTGACAATAAAATGAAGGTAATACTATATATCTTGTAGGAATGTTGTAAAATTAAATGAGTTGCCAGAAGAAAAGTTAATGTAGGCTCCAGTGCCTGGTTATATTAGAGACTATATAAATGTCAGCCTTTGTTGCTTCTAGGGTTTTGGAAGGGTAATTTTGAGTCTATAAAATGTTAACCATATGAGAAAACTGTTTTGTATTTTCCTGAGGCTATTTGTTGCTAACTGAAGTCTACACTAATAGTGAAGTTGTATCACGTTTCTTTGAGAATGTGCTTATACTGAATTGTCTTAGACTAAAGAACTGTCTTAGAAGACATCAACATGCTTCATCATATAGCATTTATACTGATGCCTGGGGAAGTATCTGTTAATTCTATTTCTACAAAATCATAAAATGTTTACTACAAGAGTTTCACTCACTTAGTCTCACAGAATTGCAATTCAATTAGGTAGAATTTGATACTTGTACTTACAATGTAGCAGCACTAAATATTTAGTCTAAATTCTTTTTAGAAAGGACTTTTTCTCTTGGTTATTGTGATATACATTTATCTCTTCATGAATCGATGATATGCTCCATGGTAGTTTGATGTTGACTTTTTTTTTGTATCGGGGATCAAACTCAGGACCTTGTATTTGTGAGGCAGGTGGCAGAAAAATCCCCAGCTCGATGCTGACTTTTAATAGAATTCATGCTTTTCATTAGTACTATAATGGTGAAATTCACTAGTGGACTTGCTTCTTCAAGGAAAGGAGAATATATTTTCAAAACTAGGATGTGTTTGCTGGTTCTCAGTGGCGCATTCACTGTGTCAGTCTGGGTAATTGTTTCTTTAACTTGTTTGCAGAGAAAACCTTAAGTATCACTGTATAGATATGTACAGTCCTTTTGGGACTTTTTATAGACTATAGGTTCTGATTACTAAAAAGGGATTTAATAAAAAATTTTTCTAATTGAATAATAGTTATTAAATGGTATTAAATTTTGAGTAATTTATTATTATATTCACATGGTTAAAATGGAAAAGGCACAAAATGGTATATAATGGGAATTATGTCTTTCAGCCTCTTGATTTTTCTTTTCTAAAATTTCCAGTTCTAATATACTTTCAAACAATGAAAATACCTATACACACAAATATGTCTTTATCTGTTTTACAAAATGAAGTATATTTTATTAAATATTTATAATGACCACCTATTAAATAAAATCAGTTCCCAAATGAATGATATAAATATTGTTTATTTTAAATTTTTTATTAATATATGTTTGCAGTACATAATGCTTACATTCATTGTGGAGAGTTAGTACATGTACATCACACATCTTAATTCTTTTTGCATCCCTTATCCCTCTCCTACCTCCCTCACAAATATTGTTTCATATGTTTTACTTTTGCTAGTAGTGATATCATAGTCATTTTGTACATGTGAGATTAATCTGTACATGAATTCTTAGAATTTAAAGGGTATGTGCAAATGTAATTTTAATAGATTTTATTAAATTACCTTCCACTGCTATCGTTCCAGTCTGGTGAAGACTGTCTGATACAGTACATGACAAAAATGCTATACTAGTGTAGTATGAATTTTCACTTCTCTTACAAAAAATGTAAAGTTCAGCATAATTTAAGATTTGTTTTGTTTTTTGTTGTTTTTGTGTTTTTTTGGTACTAGGGATCGAACTCGGGTCCTTGTGCTTTCAAGGCAGGCAGCGGAACCACTGAGCTTAATCCCCGGCCCGAGATTTGTTTTAAATTGGTATATTTTGATCCATTTTTCTGTCATGTTGGTCATTTTCTTATTGATATAAGAATCTTTTTATATTGGACAAATTAGCCTGGGATGTGAATTGCAGTTCCTTATTATGATGTAGTGTGCTATTGTACTTCACGCTTGTTAAAAATAGTGGTAGTGTTTTAAAATTAAAGTACATATAATTTTTTTTTTCCAGTACCAGGGATCGAACTCAGGACCTTGCACTTGCCAGGCAGGCGAGGTACCACTGAGCTAAATCCCCGGCCCCTGCATACATATAATTTAAAGAACCAAATGAGTCTACAGGCCTTGGTAGTTCTTGATTTATTCCTAGAGATGTTTGCTCATTTGGGGTTGTGCTTGTTTGTTTTTGAGACAGGGTCTCAATAGCTGGCCTTGAACTCTGTATTGTAGCCCAGGCTGGCTTCAGACTTTGAGCATCCTCCTGCCTCAGCCTCCTCTTAAGTGCTGGGATTATGGTGTGTGCTACCATGCTCAACATAAAAGCAACCATTTGGAAATCCTAACAGTTGATTCCAAGTTTATCTTCACGTCTCTGAATAACATACTTCTATTGCTGCTTCCATTCTAGGAGTTATTGATAATGGAAATTATGGAAGATGAGCTTTAACCCAGTTCACTACCCTTCTCTTTTCCTCTCTCCTGACTTCCTCCTTCATCTTTTCATGAGAGGGCTTTTTATTACCTGCTGAGACAAGTGCTATTCTGATTCTCGAGATTTTGTATGAAACTTTTTTCTCCTTCTCTGAAAGTTTAAAGGCTCTTCTCCCTATCTCCAGTGTTCTGAAATTTATGATAATGTGTCTTACATATTTATTTTCATCCATTATGTTTGGCATGGTGTGTGCCCTTTCAGTATTGAAATTCATGCCCATCAGTTTAGAAAATTTCTTAGATTATTAAAAAACGTTTCTTCCCTTCAATTTTCTTGAGGGTTTTTTTGTTTGTTTTTTGTTTTTTATTCCCAGTTTTTTGGTTCTGGAACCTGTTGGACTGATCATCTTGTATTTTACCAGCTCTTTTGCTCTAATTTCTGGGAGCTTTCTTCAACTTTCATTTTCTCAGCTTTCTCTTTGATGATTATATTTTTACTTTATAGGGGCTCTTTTGTTTCTCTGAATGTTCTTTTTTCCTCTTCATAACATCCTGTTATTTCATGAATTCAAAATACTTTTATCTTTCAGATAGAAGCTTGCATGCTTGCTTGTCTTTTTACCACCTTTCAGTACATTTTCATTTTCTAATGTAGACTTTCTCTTCCAATATGTCCTTTCCTCCTTAGTTTGGTCCTTGGCTCTTTGGAAAATTCTTTTGTGTTTGGCCATTTGCTGTCCGTGTGTGTGTGTGTGTGTGTGTGTGTGTGTGTGTGTGTGTGTTTGTACCCATGCACATGTGGGGCGTTTGATATTCTACTGCTGAGCTATATCCCCAGTCCTGTCTGCTTTTATTTTAAAACGGGCATTGATTAGAGGATCTTTGCCTGTTTGTGGGATTTGTTGGCTGTGAGGTTCACTCCAGTGTTTATATCTTCCTCTAAGGCTATGTAGATCTTTTGAAGACTCTTCTCATCTTTTGTTTAGAAATTGCAAGTCTGATGGCCAGCATTTTGGGAGCCAAGTGTCTAAAAAAAGCTGATAGAACAAACAAGTGTGTAAACTTTCACATAATTTAGTTTTTAAAATCTGGTTTCCTACCTGTATCTGTCTGATACTCCTCATCTCAGAAAGTCTCCTGTTAGTTACCTTTTTCGGAAATAAGCTTTCTTTCAGTTAAGCTATACTGACTGGAGCAGAGGGTCCAGCTACTTCTTAAAAAGGAATTCTGTGATTCTCCTCTTTTAAATCCAGGCTTTCCCTCCACTGCCAGAGATGCCATCCAAACCAGAGCCTTTTGATGTGATCTGCAGTTTAAACTAGGCTGCTTCTCCATTTCCATGTAACTCAGGATAGTAATTGTTTCTGCCAAGTCAGTCTTTGGTGTTCTGATTTCTAGCCTTCAAATTTTATGTCTCCTCTGCCAGTAACTTTTATCTTATGGATTAAAAAAGTCTATTATAGTTTTGGGAATTTCAAAACAAACAAATGCTTATATTCAGTCCTTCTATCTCCAGAAAGTCCTTTATAAAAGTCTGTGTTTTAGATCATTCAGAGGTAAGCTTCAATCACATAAAACTTAAATAATCCTTGATCTCTAGGGCTGTTGATTTTTATCAGTTTTTGCAATCAGAAATTTCTTTAAGAATCTGATGACTATTTCAAGCTTATTCTTAAAAAAGTAATAAATATATGCACTGTCTTGTATACATTTTATATTTTTAGAAATTGGATTCTATCAGTTAAAGGTGTACTCCACTCAAACGTTACCTTCTTTTGTCAGTAGTCATTCTACAGGATGTACATGGGTGCCCAGCAACAGGGAGAAGGTTGAAATTGAAACTTGATTCCATGTGATATAAGCACAAATATTTAGGATATATAACATTAATGATTAATATGATCCTGAGCATAAAGCAGTTTGTAGTTAATTGCCACTTGTGTGAGAGACACTACTTCTAGGGATGCAGATGCATGATAGCTTTGATTGGAGTGGTTTGTGAGATTTCATACAGGAAGATATCCTTGACTTGAAAAAAAAATTGAGTCGAAAAGATTATGGTTTCAATTTTTAGCGAGCCTGGAGCAAAAAGCCGACATACTTCTCTAACTTGCATCCAGAAATTGACATATGTGGTTAAAAATTCTTAAAGGCCTTTTTTTTGTTGTTGTTACGGGGGATCGAACTCAGGACCTTGCACTTTCGAGGCAGACGGCAGCACCACTGAGCTAAATCCTCGGCCCGAAAGGCTTATTTTTTAAAATCAGGTAGTCTTTATGAAATACTAATGTGTCCAGTTGAACTGTGTGTATCATAGCTGTACAGTGCATTTGGTACAGAATTTCACAAGACAAGATGTTCTTTCTCTTTGATGCAGATAATTGATTGAGCGAGAACTCTGACCCAGTGGGCAGATACTGTTTCCCCAGTTCATTGCCTTAAAATGGTTATGTTCGTCACACGTGTTTACATTTTGGATGCAAGTTAGTAAGCTTTCATTTATTATTTTGGGGGGGGATTTTAGTTTTATTTATTAATCTGTTGAGACAGAGTCTCACTATGTTGTCTTTGCTGGTGTTGAACTCCTGGGCTCAGTTGATCCTTGCCTCAGCTTTCCAAGTAGCCAGAACTATAGCCACATGCCACCTTACTGGCTTATGTGCTTTTATTGTCAGAAAGCTATTTTTCTAGTAGACATAGATTTCTTGGTTCTTTGAGACCATTTTGTTCATTTTTTTTTAAATGTAGATCTGTGTGTATACTCAAACATATAGTTTGTTGGGCTTCCCGTTGTATGAATCTTTACTAACTCATTTCTGTAATGAGTATGTATGGCACCTAGTCCTAAAAAGCTTTCCTTATAGGTGTTTTTGTAATTCATATAAGTAAATTTTCATGGCCAATTCTTGTCAGTGATCCTATGAAATTGAACTATTAGCAGTTAAAATGACTTTATGGCTATAAAATGTGAATAAACCATTACTTAAAAAAAAATCCAGAGCCAGGCATGGTGGCATGCTCTTGTAATCCCAGCCCTTTTAATTGTTTTTTAAAAATTTAACACAGAGTCTCAATAAATGGCCAGGGCAGACATGAACTTGTGATCCTCCTGCTTCAGTCTCCTGAGTAGCTGGGATTACAAAAGCATGCGACCATCTAGCTCAGTAGTAGAGCTCTTATCTAGCATACACAAGGCTCTGGGTTGGACCTCTAGTACCTCCAGAAGGGCCATACAGAATGGTTAAATAATTTGTAGATCAAAGGAGCAACTGGGACTTGGTGTGTGCCAAGCTACTCCAGATCCTGAGGCAGTTGGATCACGAGTTTGAGGCCAGTTTGGGCAATTTTGTGTGATCCTGTCACCCAAAAATGAAATAAACAGCAAATCCAGGTCCAAGCAGGTAGAAGCCAAGATTTTTCTTCTGTAAACCAAGAATTCTCTCCCCTGTGGAGGACCTATCCCTCCTTACTTCTGCCCCCATACTTGAAAGTAAGGGAGACAGATTATTTTACCTTTAATATTCTACCAAACACGGGCATGAAAGTTACTCCCCTTAATTTAACTCAAGATAATTAAGAATTTTCATCTTTATTAAAGGTGGGGGATATCCAAAGGGAAATGTGAGCATAATGATCAAATGTGTAGTCTGTTCTTGTCTTCTGGGATGCATAACTTCAGCTATATAATTTGACTTGGATTCCCTCCATGTGCTGAACACTTTTTTAGGATCCTGACACCTCCACCTCCAGAAGTTTTTGTCTGAGAGAACAGGGTTCCTCTGCTATTCAGGTTTTTTATATTTGTTTGTGTGTTGTGGTTTTTTTTGTTTTGTTTTGTTTTTTGCCTGAGTCCTTTCTCTTTCTAGTATCAGGCAGTATTTCCTTCAGGGGGTCTACCCAACTCTAGGGAGAATTGTGAACATAACAAAACTTATCACATTTATTGGGGATAAGGGTGTTGCTTGGTTAAACCACTTTTTTCAGACTGATTTTTAAAAATCATCTGACATTTATTTTGAACTTGTTTTCGCAGGGGGAAAAAGGAAATTACTGCTTAGGGTGATAAGAGGTATACACAGAAGGGCCATTAATTATGCAAAATAGCAAGTGCTAAATGTTGATGGTTAACAGGTGTTAATGAAGTTTAGCAGAGGAAAGTATTTCCAGAAGACCTGAATCTGGCCTTTCAGAATGATATGATTTTGCAAAACTGGAAGGTGAAGGAGGACATGATTTAAAAAAATTATTAGATGTCCTAATTATGGTAAACAAAAGAAGTTCTGTTCTTGATTTTGGGTTACAGTAGAATTAGAATCAATTGCTACGAAAGTTTAGTACAATAAATGTTTTTTGTTTACTTTTGTAAGTCACTGGCTATTTGAAAAAATTAAACTGTATTCTGTCAGATTATTTCCTACTGTGCTGCCTACTGTGCTGTGGATTTTGTTTATAAATGTGAATATATAATTAGTTTGATGAGTGTAAACTGAGGGCAACCTTGAGGTATGCGTGTGATTGACAAGAACAAATCAGCCAGTCTTGAAGTTGGATTTTTTAAAAAATAAAACCGTTCTTAAGATTAATGTTCTTGTTCTTTGTCAGAGTTTATCAACACAATAAATTGTTAAGCATGTGTGCTATATTTAATGTTTTTAGAAATAGTAGAAAATTTTATTCTTTAAATCTTATTGGATGTTTATGTTGTTTGGCTTATATATAGTTGAGGATTTGGGGGTGGTATATGAGGCTTGCTGTACAGTCCAACTCAAGAACTTCCTGCCACAGCCTTTCAAGTGCTGGGTTTCTGGAATCACAGGTGTGCATTACCACATCTGGTGAGATTAGCTTTTTTTCTTCTCCAGCAGCATGAATCCCGTTCTTCCTTGAGTAGTAGAAGACAGATTGCTGTACCACTGGAGAAGCACTTGTTTTCCTGCATTAGTCAAAGTTAATACTTGGATGTATGATAAAAAATCAAGATATTTTTGAAATGTAAATAAGATTGTGGAAGATTTGCTGTAAGATTGATGAAAGTTAGGTGTTTATAACATGGCTGCCATTATTTGCTAAGTTGTGCTTCAGTAGGAGTCTTTTTTTTTTTTTTTTTTGGGTACCAGGGATCGAACTCAGGTCCTTGGCAGTTGCAAGGCAGGTGGTGGAACCACTGAGCTAAATCCCAGGCCCTAAGGAGTCTATTTTTTATGTGTATAAAAAGCAGAGATACTCTAGACAGATAGATACGTACTCCTAGGAGCCAGAGACTTCAGTTAAAAACAAAGGGAAAAAAAAAAATCATAGTCTTGTAGGTGAAAATCATCCACTGCATCTACTGCAGCAAAGAAATTTAAACTGGGATCTTTTAAACTGGCTGTTAGGGTATCATCAGTGTGCTTAATTTCACAAAAACAAGAAAAGGCAGTGAGTTATTTGCAGTGCTTATAAAATAAGATGGACCGTGACTGAGAAAGTACATTTTACCACACAGAGATGTGCTCATTATCGCATAATAAAGTTCTTTGCTTTTGAAGAGCTGTGGAACTTAAAATAGAGTTACTAATTCTTCAGCAGTAGGCAGGCATTTCTGGATATCAGAAAACAGACAACACAATATTTTCTCTATACCTTTACATTTAAAGATAACAGTTACTTGTTAAAAAAATTGTTTTAAATGAAATAATGTTAGAGAACATTTGGGAAATACATGTTTGGTAATAGCTTAATTTTTTGGTGATTTTTGTTGGTAGAGGAGACCATCTATCAAATTTTTGTATATTTTAAGTATGCGGCAGTTTAAGTATATAAGAAAGCTCACACATGTCCAACAAAATTGCTCAAAACATTTACAGTAAGAAGAAAAAAACAGGAAATAACTCAAATGTTAACTGATAGTGGGGTGGATAAACAAATTGTGGTGCAGGCATATAATGCAATACAGTGAGAAATCTCAGAAGTGTAACACTGAGCAAGAAAAGAAAGTAGTAGAGTAACATACACTCTACATCAGTGTAAAGTGCTAACCATATAAAACTAAACAACTACATATGAATATGGCTAAACTGCAAGGGATAATAATCATAAGACTCAAGAGAGTGCCTACCTTAGATGTGAGGAGACCAAGAGGCTAAAATAAGTTTTAGTGGTCTTGATAAACTGCCGTCAGTGCATAGTTGTTCATTTTATTACTCTATAGCTAAATGACACATCATATAAATTGGTTATACAGTGAATTTTACAAAATTTTAAAAATTAAATTATTATGAGATAATCTCCACTTTAAAATGAGATCGTTTTGGAACTTACTGAAGAGTTACCAGTTTGTAAAAGACTGCAGTCCCTGATTACAACCAAAAGGTGTGCTTAGTGACCTAACCTCAGTCAGTTAGATGCTCATTCCCTGGACCCAGGACATTGTATCTTTCTTTTCTTTTTTTGAGACAGAGTCTTGCTGAGTAAGTTTAGGCTGGCCTTAACCTCAACATGTAACCCAGGTTGGCCTCAAACTTGCAGTGATCCTCCTGCCTCAGCCTCTGAATGCTGGGATTACAAGTGTGCCCTCACCACACCCAACTTATTCCTAGGACATTGTATCTTAGGCAGGCAACTTTCAGAGAAAATACAGGGTGTAGGAGTCACTGTCACAAAGAGTAGTAGCATACAAGCAAGGTTGTTTTGGTGTTACTTTTACAGTATTTGGCAGCTTAATCTTGGGGCTGTTTTGGTTTTTGATGGCTTTCCCAGCTGGTCATCCAGACTCCCTTTGGGTTAAGATCCATGTTGAAGACCTTTCTCTTTTCCTTTCTTTCCTTATTCCCCAATTAAAAACAAATTTGACAACAGGCATTTCTAAACTGTTCTTCAAAACTTGTAAATGAGTTTTTGTAGATTTGAACCTATTTGTTAAAATATGAAACAGTACCTTAATTGCAAGAACATCAAAAAAGGGTGCATGCTACAATATGGTATGTGGGATTAAAAAGTGGTTTAATAACAGCAGTTCAGTTTCATTTGTTTTTAGGTATGTTTATAAGTTGTCTTTTTTTCAGGTGAAATACCCACTAAAACACTTGAGTCTGGGCCGGGGATTTAGCTCAGTGGTTCTGTCTCCTGCCTCACAAGTGCGAGGTCCCGAGTTTGATCCCTGGTATCAAAAAAACAAAACCACACGAGTCTAAATTAGCAGAAAATTAAGCCAGTGTGTTCAAAAATAAGCATTGGGCTGGGGCTCTACCACTGAGCATTGTAGCTCAGTGGTAAAGCACTTGCCTAGCATGTGCAAGGGCCTGGATTTGATTCCCAACACCTCCAAAAAAAAAAAAAGAAAAATCGAACATGTTCTATAACATTAGTCTCAATACAAAATATAGTATTGTTTGAATGAAAATTTTTTGTTATTTTTGATCTTATATTTTTAAATTTCCAGTTTTACAAACATATATTTTAGTAATACAATGATGTATAACTCGGAAATTATGAATATAAAATTGATGAATAATTTATATATATTGAGTGGTTCATCAGCTTTTTATAAATGGGACTATATAAGTTTATTGTAAAGTTGGTTAATAGGTGTAGCTGGACAAGCTACCTCACAAAGAAGCCCAGGCCCAAATGGAAGTGATTTGATCTGGACCAATGTTGCTTAAAATGGGATTAAGCCGCCAGCAAGGCTTTATGAAGGGTCCCATCCAAGGTCTATTTTAAAAAATCTTTGGGTATGAGGATAGGACTTTGGAATCTGTAGTTTGAGCAGATAACAACAATAATTTTATGGTGTTACAGTGTTTCAAGTACTATTCTAAGCACTTTACATTAACTCATTCTTCTTTTAACCTTATTGTGACCTGTAGGTACGGCGACTAAGAAATTTGCCCAAGGTCCCACAGCTCTAGAGTGTAAGGCTAGAAATGTATGTAGACAGCATAAACCCCTCCCCCCCGGGGGGGGGCTTTCTTATACTCAGTTTTGAGAACCATTCTTCTAGTGTAAGTCATTCGAAATTGGCAAAGCTTTATTCTGTATTAATAATAAATCAGAATGGGGGACCTGTGGGGAAGGTACAGTGGGAGAAGTAACCCTGACAAATCTAAAGATTTTAAATCTGTCCACCAACACTGGGTAGCTACTCCAATGGATTATAAAACTTAGTGTAGAGTATGTTCTTTAGTACTAAATCCAAGCAATGTTTCTTCTTAACAGAATCTAAATATTGTGGGTATATTGTTTTCAAATTGGTATAGAGTATGAAACCTTGATAAAACCAGATGTTTGAGAATGACGTTGAAAGAATAGTTTATGTAGAGAAACATTAGTGGATGTTAATTGTCTCCCTGCCTATATTTATGGGTGTTAATTCAACTGCTTTGCTAGTTGCAAAGCCATATCATCAGATTAAAAGTGTATTTGTAAACTGTATGGGACTAAAAATTAGGAATAAAACCATTTTCTTACCAAAAAAACCCCCAAATGTTTGAGGCCAGACAGGGCAGCATGCACTTGTTGTTCCAGATATTCTGGAGACTGATTCAGGAGGATCATTTGAGCCCAGGAGTTCAAGGCCAGCCTAGGCAACGTAATGAGACCCTTTCTTCTTGGAAAAAAACAACAGAAACAGATGTTCGTAAAATAAACATTTTTGTTTCAATGGAATTTTAGAGTTATCTTTAGGGTCACTAGGGGGCAAGTCTTGATTTCGATACTGTTTTTGAAGGTCTTTCTAAAATATATTAGCAGCTTTTCTACCTTAGTTTATTGAACAGACTGCTTCATCATTCCAAATATTACAAAGTCCAGCCTTACACTATGTAGATATATATTCAACCCTAGAATTTAAATTAAAATAAAAAAAATTGTTAGACAAATTTCTTGGTTGTCCTTTCTCCCAGAACAGTGGTTCTCAATCTGACTGCATATTCAAATCATCACAGTGACTTTTAGAAAATACTGATATCCCTAGAAGTAGCAATTCTGTTGGTCTGATTTTAACATGATAAATTTGAAAAACCACTATTGTAGAAGCATGTGAGGCAGGAAGGGGGGTATCCAGTAAATTGGGATAATATTGAAAAATAAACTTGAGATAGGAGTTCTCTGAGATTAGATGAATCTAAACATTTAACACCTACAATTTTTTTCTTTCAGATTCATTACTAAACATGGGTGCATTTTTGGATAAACCCAAAACTGAAAAACATAATGCTCATGGTGCTGGGAATGGTTTACGATACGGTCTGAGCAGCATGCAAGGATGGAGAGTGGAAATGGAAGATGCACACACAGCAGTTGTGGGTATTCCTCACGGCTTGGAAGACTGGTCATTTTTTGCAGTTTATGATGGTCATGCTGGATCCCGAGTGGCAAATTACTGCTCAACACATTTGTTGGAACACATCACTACTAATGAAGACTTTAGGGCAGCTGGCAAATCAGGATCTGCTCTTGAGCCTTCAGTGGAAAATGTTAAGAATGGTATCAGAACTGGCTTTTTGAAAATTGATGAATATATGCGTAACTTTTCCGACCTCAGAAATGGGATGGACAGGAGCGGATCAACTGCAGTAGGAGTTATGATTTCACCTACACATATCTACTTTATCAACTGTGGTGATTCACGGGCTGTTCTGTATAGGAACGGGCAAGTCTGCTTTTCTACCCAGGATCACAAACCTTGTAATCCACGGGAAAAGGAGCGAATCCAAAATGCAGGAGGCAGTGTAATGATACAGCGTGTTAATGGTTCATTAGCAGTGTCTCGTGCTCTGGGGGACTATGATTACAAGTGCGTTGATGGCAAG
Source organism: Heterocephalus glaber (assembly GCF_000247695.1). Next base: position 25,701,735 of record NW_004624738.1, read on the forward strand.
GGCCCAACAGAACAACTTGTTTCTCCAGAGCCTGAGGTTTATGAAATTTTAAGAGCAGAAGAGGATGAATTTGTCATCTTGGCTTGTGATGGGATCTGGGATGTTATGAGTAATGAGGAGCTTTGTGAATTTGTTAAATCTAGGCTTGAGGTATCTGATGACCTGGAAAATGTGTGCAATTGGGTAGTGGACACTTGTTTACATAAGGTATGTGGTTTTTTTTAGTAATTAAAATACAGTATTACTTTTGAAAAGACAAAGTAAGTAAATTTAAGCAAACTTAAATTTTTAAAACTTTTAATATTTTTATTAGGGTAGACCTATATATTTGAAAATACTTCACCAAAAATGAATCTTACTATTTTTTTGTCACTGCCATATAATCCCAGTTTTCTAATTTGAAAATAAGTTTAATATATTTGGTGCATTAGTTGTCATTTAAGTACTTGGGCTTGTGGCAGTGGCAGAGATATTTGTATAGAATGTGACTTTTGAGTCACATTCTTAACATTGGTAATAGCCATTTTACACCTTATTTTGAAGCCAGCTGATAATATATGTATATAGTAAAATTCTGTACTACATATACTAAAAGGTCAAGAGCCACATAAAATATAAGATGATATACTAGAAGCCACACCTAAGTAAAATTTAGTTCCAGTCTTCGTAGCAGCTAAGACAATGAAATGAGTTGTCTATTTTTCATTGTCTAGTAAAAGAAACCTTTCCTATCAATGAAATCTGAAAGGAATTTACATGTAACTCTATGTAAATAATGTCTGACTTAGGCATGGTGCCAAATGCCTGAATCCCAGCACTTGAGAGGCTGAGGCAGGAGGATTGCTGTGAATTTGAGGCCAACCTCGACTATATAGCGAGAACCTGTCTCAAACAAAAAATAATGTCTGATTTGATGGATGGTGTCTTTTGTAGAATATATCAAAATTCTTTTCATATACATGTTTTTATTATCATATTAAAAACTGAAGGCTTATATAAAACGTAATGTGGAGAATTCCTATGGAACATGAGTTTACCTAGACTTGTAATTTTCTGTCAATCTTGATACAGTAATATCAAAGAAGCTAGAGTAATGTAATTAGGAGTTTCTTTGAATGTCTTTAAAATACTCAGTTGTTTCAGGCAGATTTTTGACAGCATCTTTGTAGGAGTCAATTAAAACTTGAGTTATCCGGCAAGTCCCGGGAGTGTGCAAGTGTCCTGAAACTGACTGAAAAGAGATCAGGGCAAAACTGACACACGAAACAGTTTTGACTTACTTATTCTGTCTAGATTGAAACCATTCTCTCACTCCCCTAAATAAGTTGTTACAGAAAGTGCAGGCATAGCTGGAAAATTTCTCAAGAATCTGAGGGTCTGGAAATACCCAGGTTTTGGAAATATCTATTTGTTTTCCATAGAAAGGAAAGAGAAATTTCAAAAAGAGAATTTAAGGTTCAGTATTACCAGAAAGGATTTTAATGACAGTCATTCTAACTCCTCTGATTTTTATTTTTAGCATACTGTGTCATTTTTATTTCTCTGGATGAGCTTGGTTCAGAAGTATTGATAGTAAGTGGCTCTCAAAATGTCTTTCTCCTTGGACTCGAAATTGAGTGAATCTGACCTGCACCTTTTTAAGATGAAAGGGGTATAAGTTTTTTGCCTGGCAAGTAAATAAAAACAGAATTTCCCCCAATTATAAATGAATGAATGAATGAATGAATGAATGAATGAAAAAAAGATCAGATAATGCAGAAAACTCACAACCTCACAATTTTGCTACCCACTTAAGTCACCTACTTTGATTGTTGTGGTGTATCTTTCCAGGGTTTTTTGCTTTTTGTCTTCCTGTATGTATATTTTTATAATGATGAGGCTTATTATATTTGCTGTTCTACAGCCTCTTTTATCCAACAACATATTGCAGAGATCTCCATGTCAATAAGTATTGAACTGCAAAGTTTTTCATGGCTGCATAGCATATTATTGAATGAATATCATGTGGCTCTGAAGGAATAGCCAGAAATCTATTGGGTCCCAAATGTGAACGAAGGATTTGAGTCTTCATGCTTATTTTCTCTACCCTTCTACCTGAAATTTAAATGATGCTGGTGGTATATCTTCAGTTGATAGCTTTTATCATTCTTAAGTAATTGAATATTCATGTTGATGGTGTAAAAAGATTGTAGACAGAGTCCTGGAATCTCAGAAAAACAGAAGTAATAGTAACAGAGTCAGAGTTCAGGCTGGTGAGCCATTCAGTTCTAATGGAAGCTGGCCATTCTAGTTCCTTTGAATGAAGTTGTATCAAGTTGATGTCAGTTTTGATACACTTAGCTTGTTTGGGTTGAAACATAACAGGCTTATGAATTTTTGTAACCACTGAAAGTTACTTATGAAATTAAACCTCTTGTCCATTTCTGTTGTTAATTTTGTCATTCAATTTTTTTGTATTGTAAATTAACTATTAGAGTATGATCACTTGAAATTTAGGGTGAAAGATTGGATGTGAATTTTAAAGTCCATGGAAAATACTTAGCAGTTGCTCAGTAGGTGTTAATCTGCTTTAGGAGGATGAGAGACAAGATCCAGTTAAGTAGATGTTTCCCTAAGAGATTCAGATAAAATCAGTATTTTCTAACGCTTCTGACACCTGTTGTGCCTTAATAGTTTATAAGCACTTTTGTATGTTAACTCATGACATCTTAGGTTATGGTAATAATGATAATAGTGTCAGTAAGTTTGTTTTCTATGAGCCATATAAATTGCTGTTCAAAGCAATGTATACATGTTTTAACTCATTTAATTTTCACAACCAGGAGGTAGTTAGTATTATTTTCTTAATGAGAATAATTTTTTAGGACTTCTGATAAGTGTTGGATAACTCTAGTCTGGTATTAATCCTATTTAAATTAGATACTTAACTCTAGAGAAGCGTATCTAAGAAAGCAACCTTCCCATTTTATGACAGTGGTGGCATTCATGGTGTTCACTGCCAACTAATTTCAGGTTGCATAAAATATGTAAATACTAATTGCATAACCTTTCATAACTTACAAATCATTCATATTTTGCTAATCTTTAAAGTAATCTGAGGTGAAGAGATAAAATTTTTCATTTGTAAGGAAGTAGAGATTGCTTAACATTGAAAGAGTTGTAAGTCATGCATTTGGTAAATGTTGAAGTTGCAATCAGAGTTTTCTGAAACAAGTTTAGTATTAGTATTGTTTCCTAGACTGGTCTAATAAAGAAGTGAATGTGTGTGCGTGTGTGTGTGTGCGTGTGTGCGTGTGCGTGTGTGCATGCTTTCATGCTTGTTTTTGTTTTTCTGTCTGAGATATTGTTCCCCAAGGGAAACATTAAAAATGTTCCTTTTCAGGTTAACTCACTTTCTGATCCCCCTTCTGTCTGTCTTAGAAGCTTTCTTTCTCTCAATAAATTTTCCTACTCTTAAAAAAAAAATTTTTTTTTCCTAGCTAAGTGTGGTGATGTGTGTCTATCCTAGCTATTTGGGAGATGAAGGCAGGAGAATTACAAATTTGAGGCCAGCCTGGGCAACCTAGGAAGACCCTGTCTCCAAAAAACAACAAAAAAACCTTCCCCTTTCTTTTTCAATCATTACATTAGTATATAATTTCATAATAAATACAAAGATTTTTGAAATAAAGTTGTTTATGTTCCTCCAGATCCTACTTTCCAGTCTCATTCCCCTTGGGTAACTACTGTTCACAATTTGTGTATGTTCTAAATGGTTCTGTGGTTATTGATGAAATATATAAGCATTAAAGAAGGGTTTTCTTTGTTTTGCCATTTTATAGAAGTGGCTCATGTTATGCATGTTACTTTGCAACTTGCTTTGTTTTTCTTATGACTCAAGGAAGTATATTATCCTTTAAAAAGAATATTTGATTTTCCTAATTCAGTTTATACACCACCTAGCAGAATCTTAGTAAAACTTGAGACAGGACCTAATCATTAGGTAAAGTTGAGGGAGATATTTTCCAAAGGCAGTATCATTCTAGATTATTCATATCATATTTAAAATGTGAATTCTGCAAAATAATTTAATTCCTTTTTTTTGAGACAAGGTCTCTGTAGTTTAGGCTGTCCTTGAACTCACTGTGTAGTCCAGACTGGCCTCAAACTCATGATAATCCTGCCTAAACCTCCCAAGCACTGGGATTATAGGCATGTGCCACCATGCCCAGGAATAATTTAGTTCTGAATTTAGTATTTTTTCCATTGAAGTTTGCAGAAAATACAATCATAAATAATGCAGAAGTAGACATAGATAGTATCAGAGTGGCATGTGGTTGGGTGTTTTGAAAAGAAGAGGAGGTGAAGATTGTGAAAGAATAGTGTATATAAAGGCAGTGAAGTTTAGTGTAGAGATTTCTGTACTTTCTTGGTCCTTATTGCCCTAATATCCGAGTAATTTTTTCATAGCACTGCTTTGTCCAAATCAGTACTTAACAGTTCCAAGGATTAAGTAGTTAGATCCAAATTCAATGAGTCCTTATGTCCTAGGCAAAAAAAAACCCCAAATTGTTATTTTGACAGTACAGGGGCTTGAACCCAGGGCCTTCACACTGAGCTATATCCCCAACCTTTTTTTTTTTTTTATGGGTCCTGTTTAGCTGCCCAGCCTGGGCTTGAATTTGGCATCTCCTTGCCTTAGCCTCCCAAAGTGTTGGGATTACAGGCCTGCACTGCCATGCCTGGCTAATAATGGACATATTTTAAAGAGACTTTAAAATTTCGTTCTTTGAAAACCCATACTGATTACTAATGAAATGTGTATTCCCGTTGGACACTGAACACCTTCTCAAACTCTGGAATCACTGAACACTGCCACCTTCATTTCATGTACTTCATTGATTTTTATGAAGACTTGTTTTTTAATCACAGCATTCTGTAAAACCACAGCAGTGTAAAACTAGGATATCACTGAGAAGAATATAGCATTATTTGCATGTTAAAACTGAACTTCAAAGTGGTTTATTCAGTGTCCAGATGTTGAGTATCTGAGTATTCCTCTCGTTGGAATACTGCTAATGAGCACACAGTGGCACCTTAGGCTCTTTGGTGCACTCTTACAGAACCGTGGGGTTAGTGTTAGAACATAGGATTTGGGGACAGCAGAGTGGGTTTAAGTTATACCACTGAGGATGAATTTGGACACTCTTCTTTTTTACGTATTTAAGGAAGAAAGGTAATTGTATCTTGCTCATATCTTGTTGAGAATAAAGCTGTTTGCAAGTGACTGAGCAGTATCTAGTTTACAAACCAGTAAATTGTAGGTCATGGTTATGAGACGGATACATTTATGTAAAGGAAAAGTAAGTCATAAGGTAATGATGGAAGCAGTAAATATCCTTGAAAGGAAATAGTCATAGGCTTCATCTTTTCATGGACAGGTGAAAATTTGGTTTGTTCTTTCAGCTTGCCTGTCATTTGAACTATAGTAAATAAGATCACTACAGTGAGGTTTAAAAATTGATTTAAAAAATGAATGTTGACAGTTAACTTCTCAGATATTTACAAACTTTGGCAGTGATAGAGAATTCTATTCTATTCACAATCTATTTCATACACTGTGTTAAGACTTGTTCCTGGACATTTCTTTATAACTATACAACATTTGCTTTAAGAATAATAGTATCAGGGGCCAGGGATTTAGCTCAGTAGTTCCAGCGCCTGCCATGCAAGCGCAAGGTCCTGAGTTCAATTCCCGATACCAAAAAAAAAAAAAAAAAAAGCATCAGATTTTTTTTTTCTGATTAAATTTAGATATCCTTATCTCTGACAGGAGCACTGTCTTGTGTGACTGCTATTAATAGTGCTTAATTTTTTTAGTGTTAACTGCTATGCTCTTGAATAAGTGAAAAGGTACTGAAATAATTGAGGGTGTTTTTTTGGGTACCAGGGATCGAACTTAGCTTGCCAGGCAGGGGCTGGAACCACTGAGCTAAATCCCCGGCCCTCGAGTTTTAAAATTATATAGCTAATTGCTTTAGTTGTCCAGTTGTGCAAGCTGGAGGTTTTTTCCTTCTTCTTTTTCGTTTTTTTTTACAGTTCTTGGGATCAAACCCAAACCCATGGAGAACCTTTTGCATGCTAAGCAAGTGTTCTGTCAGAGATACACTGGACTGGATTTTTTTTTTAAATGGGCATATTTCATTTCTGGACTTAATGAAAAATTTATGCTGATTATTCAAGGACGATTTGTCTCTAGAAACTGAAGAGGCATAAAGAGAAAGACCTGTTTTTATTTTTAAAAAATTTTTTTGGTACCGGGGATCGAATTCAGGTCCTTGCACTTGCCAGGCAGGTGGCAGAACCACTGAGCTAAATCCCCAGCCCCTGTTTTTATTTTTTAGTAAATGCTGTTTATGTAAAAACTACTGAAACTTGTACTTCAATGTAGAGGAAAAGGATCTTTACACAGAAATAGAAGCAGCATTGTTGAAATCACATTTACCTGAAGTGTAAATATAAATTATGTCTTTTATTATCTTTGGAGGGCCATAAACTTTTATTTTTTTTGTGGACTTTTTTTCCTGGGCTTGAACTCACTATAGCCCAGGCTGACCTTGAACTTGCAGTGATCCTCCTGCCTCAGCCTCCCAAGTGGTGGCATTACAGGCATGCCCCACCATGCTTGGCATTCTTGAAACAATCTTTCAGTTGATCTTCCAAAAGATAGGATTTATAATTTATAAAAATCAAATGGAACTTTGATGTGTAGCATATTAATTAGGAATTTAAGTTAAACAGTGCTCTTGCCATTATTACCACAATAGAAAATAGTTAGAAGAAACTTGATTTATAAAGATATTAGATGTTCACTCTATTCATGTGATTGCTTTAAAAAACATTATTAATGTTGTAATGATGTATTTTAAAATTTTTAGATGTAAAAATTTTTGCTTGATCTGAACTTACATATATATGTTTATTGATACAACCAAATAGTGTTTCTGATGTTCAGTCTTGAAAGTTTTGGTTGGTTTCATTAAGAAAAGAAATTACTTTGATCAATGTAGAAATCCTGATTTTCTAGATATTGAGAATGTGGTTATGAATCCTTGATGGGTCTTCATACCAAAGCAGAAGAGTCTGTGGGGGGAGGGGGGGAGGAGAGAGAGAGAGAGAGAGAGAGAGAACAGAAACTTTTTTTTAAGTCTTCTGAAGACCTGACATTCACTGCTTTCAAATTTTCCTTCCATTAAGTTAGAAGGTGGAGGCAGAGATTCTTAAAGGCTCACCTCGATTCTGGCCACAATAAGTGTAAAGGGTGAAGGGTATAGTCTTGACTTTCACTTGAGTTGGCAAACCCCAGCTATCAGCCAAAATACCTTACCACCTCCATTGGTTGAGCTTTTTAGAGTGGTGAACAGCAAAAATAGAAAAAAATCAATATTTCAACAACAGCTTTGTGTTCTAAGAAACTCAGTTAAAGTAATATACCTCTAGAAAAAGTAATGAAAGAAAATTTTAATTTATTACTCATATTCATGATACTGTCCTCTTTTTAAGATAATTTGTCTGTAAGGTTGTGATTGAAGACTACAGTAAAATTTATCCTTAAATTAGCTGTTTCTGCCTGCTCTCTAAAGACTCTGAAATTATTTGTGATTTTATACAACAATGTGGTATATTTTCTTGAAGTTCTTCATTTGCTGGGTGTGGTGGTGCACAAGTTTGAGGCCAGCCTGGGCAACTTATTTAGACTCTGTCTCAAGAACACCTATTGGTTCCATCTCCTATACCAAAAACAAAACAAAATGGTTGCCTGTGTAGTTGTGTCTGAGCCATCCAGTCACATCCCACTGTTTGATGCTGTACCCTCAGAACAGTTTTAGACTTAATTGATTTCTTCTTTTGCTTGCAGTTGTTCATTGAGCTTCTCAGATATCCTGCTCATCAATAATTTTCAGCTACATTAAGTTCAGTAGAGTTGTAGCAGCAGTGTTCTGAGGCCGATTAATTAGCTGGAAAATTCTGTAGTGCTTAATAGGTTGCATTTTGGGCTTACGCTTCTCTTGGGAATATATAATATTGAGTAAGAAACAGTTTTGAAGATTGAAGATATCTTTATTTTGTAGCCTGCGAAATAGGTAATAGGTGAGAACATGCAATTAAAATTCAAAAACAACTACAGTACTACCTATACATAGGCACAGTATTTCTTCAGGTTGAATTTTAAATAGTTCTTTGGGATAAAAATGAATATATTGAATGTATAAATTCTGTATGATTAAAGAAACTTAATTGCTGAATGTAACTGTTTAGAAGTTATATAGAAAGTTGGTAGACTATAGAAATGTATTTTTTCTTTTTCTTTCTTTAATATACAGGGAAGTCGAGATAACATGAGTATTGTATTAGTTTGCTTTTCAAATGCCCCCAAGGTCTCAGAAGAAGCAGTGAAAAAAGATTCAGAGTTGGATAAGCACTTGGAATCACGAGTTGAAGGTAAGAAAGATAATTTGCTTTGTTTTGTTTTAATTTAGAAAGGAAAAGTGTTCCTTATTTATCAGATGATTCTTTTACAATTTCCTTAGGAAAAACTGTTATTTCAGAAGAAAGCCTTAAAAACAAACATTTATCCACCTAGGTTTACTATCTTGGACTAATGTATACAGGTTTGAGGAGAGGAGATTGATCTTCTCTAGCTTTATAACTATCTGGCTGTATATCCTAAAGGGTATGTTTTAAACATTTTTCATCTAGTTTCTTCAGCTCTAAATGAGCTCTGCATATAGGCCTCAGTGAGTCCTGCTTTTTAGGGTGATGAGAAGATGGAAACGTGGGAATACTTTGAGGACCGTGTTAGAGGCACTCATTCCTTATGTTTTGTTTTTGTTTTTGGTACCGGGGCTCTGGGATCGAACTCAGGACCTTGAGCTTTCGAGGCAGGTGAGGCAGGCAGTGGAACCACTGAGCTAAATCCCCACCCCTACTCATTCCTTTTGATAAAATAATTAAGAGGAATTGCTTATCAGTATTGTTACTAATTTACATTTCCTGATAAACTTTAGTATATTAGGGTGGTGGGTTCTAGCTGTAGTTTATCACTAGGCAGGAGGAATGTTTTTGGTGTTAGTTCCTTATTCATAGAGAAGCTGAGCAGTATTTATTTTATAAAGAGCAGTGCTCGCTCTGACAGCACATAACTTTTTGGGAAGAGCTCTCCAGTTTGGTCAGCTATTTGTTAATTGACCTTACCTGACTTCTTTAATCTCTCATGACTCCACAGTTGTTTTTTTTTTGGTACTGGGGATCGAACTCGGGTCCTTGCACTTGCGCAGCAGGCGGTGAAACCACTGAGCTAAATCCCCGGCCCTCCAGTTTCTTTATTGGGCACTAGAAATAAGAAACACCATAGAGCTGGAGATGTAGCTTAGTAGTAGAGCACTTGCCTGGCATGTGTAAGGCCCTAGGTTCAATCCCCAGCACCACTAAACAAAGCACACTACAGAGGGTTGTTTTAATAAATTATTAAAAGAACTTGTGCTTGACACTTGGTAAGATAATGAGCCAGGTGTTATTCAAGGGGGCCATAATGAAAGATATAGGGACCAATGCATGGGAGTCTTGCAGTGGCAGAGAGAGATGGAACTCAATAAGGACACATGGCGATCCCCACATGGGAATTTGTAACCAAGAAGTGGGATAATAGTCAGTGGATGGAACATTTACTGGGTGGAAACATCAAGAATAGGGGGTTTGTGGCTAAACTGACTCAATAGGATTATTGCTCAAAGTGGGCTGGAGAGATAAAATAATGATGCTGTTGAGATACCAAAGGAGGATGCTTGTCTCCAAACTGACTTATGCTCGCTCGAACTGTATTCTTCAAGGAGAAAGAGAGAAGAAGCCCAAGGTTGGCCTCTCAGGACTCAAGAGCCTGACTAAAGTGTTGATCAAAGAGAGTTTTGTCAAAAGAAATAGGATATTTAAGAACCCAGCACACATATCCCAGGCAAACTGTAGCTTTTTTTGAGTCTTGACTTCTATAACAGCTAAATTTTAATTTCTCAAAGCTCTTTTCAATTCAGTTCAATGTGGATTATTATCACTTAATGTTACTTTTTTCTTATGTAGCTTATAACTTTACAAAGTATATGTTATATGGCAGAAATGACAGATACGCAACACATTGATTGTAATCACGCAATCCAAAGACTTTAAAATCCTTGGCAAGGCAGCCATTATAAATCAATTTGAGTTGGTACTTAAGAGTAACTTAATTATTTATTTTTTTTTTGTTACTGGGAATCGAACTTGGGTCCTTGGATGAGTAACTTATTTTTTATAAAAGGCATTGTTGGGCCAGGGATTTAGCTCAGTGGTTTCGTTGCCTGCTGCGTAAGCACAAGGACCTGAGTTCGATCCGTGGTACCAAAAAAAAAAAAAAAAGACATTGTTGTTCAAGAGCAATTTGTGCTAGAATTTTAAATCATTAAATTTTTGAGCTAAAAGCTAGTGTATTGGGTAAGGCTGTTAGATGTATTTTGGTGTACTGGGGATCAAACCCAGGACCTTGCACATGCTAGGCAAATGCTTTACCCCTGAGTTACATCCCCAGCCCTTTGTTTTTGATGGGTGCAAATGGCTCGGAGAAAATATAGCATTATAATAAACAAGGAATAGTATTTAAGGTAATTAATTAGATGTGTAGTGAGTGCTTTCTACTTAAATTCATTCATTCATTCATTCATTCATTCTTTCTTTCTTTCTTGAGCACATGTATCATCAAGGTTATAACAAAAAGCAAGACAGGTCTCCTGGAGTTTATATTTTAGAAGAAACCAATACTTAAAAAATTTAAAAAGGGAAAACCCAATTAAACAACACGTTGGTTAGGAAAGTTTCTGTCAGAAAAGACATTTGAACAAAGATCTATTTATGGAGAGCAGGTATCTGGGAAAGAGCATTCTAGGCAAAAAGCAGCAAAGGCTGAGGAGGGAATATGGTGCGCCAGTGGGAAAGTAGAAGAGGATTAAGAGAGGTGGCTGGGAAGCATATCATGTAGGGTTCTGCAGACCAAACCTGAGGACTTTGGACTTTGTTCAAGTCATGATGGGAATTCATTGGAAGATTTTGAGCATAAGACTAACTTGATCTGACTGGTTTTTAAAGGATCAGTCTTGCTGTTTGGAGAGGGCTCAGGAAAGCCATGATACATACCACTTGGAATCCAGGCATTAATGGAGTTGGCAGATGATGACAGATTGGACTGGAGTGGCACTAGTGAAGTGGCACTACTGGTTGGTTATGTACTAGATGGCAGTGGTACTCAGGGAGATTCTGTCTCCACGTGATACGTGACACTATAGACCTTTTTGGTGTCCCAACTCGAGTGCCACTGGTACCTAGTGAGTAGAGACCATGGATCCTGGGTCTTATCCTACAGTACACAGGCCAGCCTCCACAACAACAAAATTGTCTAATTCAAAATGTCAGTAATGCTAAGATTTAGAAACCCTGTACAATTGATACAAGTCTAAGGTAGAATAATTACAGTTCTGCTTTCCTGAAGCTTACAGTCTGTGATACCATAAATATCATACGTATGGGAATAAAGAACAGGGTACCTATGCTAGGCTTGGGCAGAAAAGAATTTGAGAAAGTAACACATGCAGTGGAAACTGAAGGGTGAGCAGGATTTAACCATCCAAAGGGATTCATTGGGTTGCATGAGAAGAATTTCAGGCCCAGGAAAGAGAAGCCTGCTTTGATGAGAGCCTTTGAAGATGAGGCAGGGCAGCGTTGAAGGGGCCAGTGAAGATCCTTGTGAGGCATAGAGAGTAAAAGGTTTGGGGTTATCATCTTGAAGGCTGCTTAGGACACTGCTTTTTGTGGTCTTAAAAAAGTTGCCATCGCGTAACTTTTGAGAAGTTTTTTTCATTGTCCAAATGATCATTCTTTAAAAATTTTGTTTTCCATAAATTATGAAGTAGAAATGTATACATTTTTTAGTTTGTATCTACATATTACCAAAAGCTGTGATTTTTTTGTTGTTGTTGTTGTAGAATATAATTAGGCCTCAAAATCTATAAAAATACATCTCTTTTTCCTTATAGACTTTATCCAGCTATTGCTTTTGTTTTTCTGTATAGTATTAATAACTTTTTTATTTTTACTTACAAGTAGGTCAAAAGTATTTTTCTATGTAGCTGTTACTGTGTTCGTAGGGATAACTTTTACTGATTTTAAACTATTTCACTTAGTGGCAATATCAGAGTTTCCTTAACTGTCCCCTTATTCTGAGACATATAATTCTAGTTTTTACTTTTATGAATAACACTTGTTTATATGAATAAAACTTCTTATATTGCTTTTTGTTCCCAGTTAGTGGTAGTTTGTTTTTGTATTTTAAAATAGGTACTACCATACAGTACCTATTTCATGTCTTTGGGATGACTGACTGAGTTATCTATCAGCATTAATTAAGGAAGTTTTTTTTAAACCTACAGAAATTATGGAGAAGTCTGGTGAGGAAGGAATGCCTGATCTTGCTCATGTCATGCGCATTTTGTCTGCAGAAAATATCCCAAATTTACCTCCTGGGGGAGGTCTTGCTGCAAAGTAAGTAGAGCAAAAGGCATTTTTGTGATTTGGAAGATCAAATTTGGGGTGCTCTGCCACTGAACTATTAGTAATTAATTTGGGACAAGAATATAAATCAGAAGTATATATCATCTAGAGATTGAATGAGTTGATGTTTCTTGTATTGAAGAACTTTAAAACTTTACCCAGAGATTTTTTTTAAAAGATTTAAAAAAATGAAATGATCATATTCTTTGAAGATGAAGGTCTTTTCTTGCTAAATGAGAACAAATGGATTGTGCAAGATCAAATTGTGAGTGAAATGTAGAAACTATGTTCTTGGCAATATTTGGTCTGACAATTTTGTAGTATAGTTGAAAATGAAGTATTTGAAAAAGAGCTTAAAATTGTTTGTAAAGCAATAAACTAAAGCTCTTTTTGTTTTTCTTTAGGCGCAATGTTATTGAAGCTGTTTATAGTAGACTAAATCCACATAGAGAAAGTGATGGGGTAAGTTTTATTTTATTTCCTAAGCATTTGAAGTAGTTTTACAGTATAAATACTATGTATGAACCTGTTCACATAATGAGGTCTATAATAAATTATTACTGTTTTACCTTTTAAGGAATCAGTTAACATTTTGAAAAATGTATTAAAATAGAAGTAGAGATAAAATTATGTTTTGTATATAGCTTTGTTGTTGCTTTGTTGGCATCAGGTCCTTTTGTTTGGGCTATCCCCATTTCCTCCCTGTATGTCTTCCTTTCCTTCTTTATACCTTAATTTTGAGGCAAGAATGTGCTTTTAAATATCTCCGTTTCTCCAGCAGTCTGCTATCAGCACCAGAAGTTAGTGAATTATTATTTTAACAACCAGCCCTTGCATGCTCAGTTCAAAATCCGAGTATAATTTCATTCTAATATTCATGTATTATCACTATCTGAATGTTGACCCTGAGATAAACCATTTTTGTTGTACTCTTTTGTCCCTCATCAGAGCAAAACTCATTATCCCTTTACCTTTTATTATGCTGTCCCTATGAATATTGATGAGCTACAGCCTACACTTCTGTGTAGTTTGTTTTAATACTTACACCAGAATTCCTTTATTAATGAATTTTTAATGCAAATGTAAGTTTTCTCATAGTTTTTTCAAGTTTCAGCCCAACTAGGAATAAATGACTTAAAGCTTTGAAGCATACATATTAAAAATTAAGGGAGTGGTAAAACTCCTTGAGAAGAAATAGACTTTGTCCAGATCTGCAGCTCCTCTTGGCAGGTCTTCAGAGACAGTGGGCCTTGAGTAAAAATTATTTGTCATCTCACTTACATTGTTTTCCAGGACTTTTTGCATAGCAATAAGTATAATTTATTTTTCTTAACAATAAAAGTATCCTGGTGAAAAGGAAGATTTCATAAGTATTGTACTACAGTTTTAGTGGGTCGAATAGGTGATGCCAAATACTGGTAATAACAGTATCTTTAGTCTAGAGCGGTGGTGGTGAACCCATGGCACGTATGCCATAGGGGGCTGTTTGTTATAATTGAAAGCTCTAAAATACTGGTCTAGAGCATTAATTCTTAGTCTTTCTTTTGTAGTTGATACCTCAACATATTAAGCATTTTATCTAAAACTGTGACTATTAATTTAAAAATAAAGATATGTGGTACATTATGAGAAACCTTGAGCAAATGAATGTAGGATGTTTTCTTTATTCTTTTTGTTTTGTTTTGTGGTACCAGGGATCGAACTCGGGTCCTTGCGCTTGTGCAGCAGGCAGCAAAACCACTGAGCTAAATCCCCGGCCTGTAGGATGTTGATACAACTAAAAAGTGGTGGCAATCTGAGAGTCGAGGAAGTGAGAATCTTACCTGTTCAACTAGCTTATAGATTCTGCATTGCATCTACTAGCCTGTCAGAGAGCATAAACCTTCAGAAGATAGTTACTGACTCCTTAATGAGCCATAGATGCATTCCCATTTCCTCAAGTGTTGAGAATGCAATCCTAGTGTGTAATCTTAAAAAAACAAAATTAGGGCTGGGGATTTAGCTCAGTGGTTCCGCCGTCTGCCTTGCAAGCGCAAGGACCTGAGTTCGATCTCCAGTGCCAGAAACAAACAAAAACCCAAAATTATACCTTGCTGAATTTCTTGGTCCCTCAAGAAAGCTCTTACTTCAAGCAGGATTTTAAAAAATGCATAAAAACCCTACATTTCTTTTTAACATAGTCCAAGGATGACTTTGGTAAATGAGAAACTTAATTTTTAAACTTTTAAAATGAGAAAATAATTATACCTATTAGTTACATAATGTGAATAAATAGGAAACAGGACCATGAAACAGAGGACAAATGCTTAAGATATTTAAGTTATTTTAAATAAGATTATTATATGGCTATATAAATTTAAGATTATATACTTAACTCCCTTTTATATATAAGCTTTCTGTTAACCTCGGCAGATTAAACACTGACAATCTGCCATGCAGAAAATTGATGAAGGGAAGAGACTACAAAAGATGAGGTGTGGTCCCATATATGCTCATACTACTTATAGTGTGTACTTATAAACACACAAATTAAGTAAGAAAAGTGTTTCTTGTAGTTTAGGAAAGAGTTAAAGGATGACATAATATAGAATGTACAAGTTGGAGCAGAAGCTTAGTGGTAGAGTGTTTGTCTAGCATGCATGAGGCCATGGGTTCAATCTCCAGCACAAGGGGGTGGGGGTTAGCTATATATAGGGGGATGAACATGATAATTGCCATGTGAATCATACAGGGATTGATTGCTGTGAAAGTTCAACTAAGAAAAAGTCAGATTCTTAGAGAATAGATGAGATTTGAGGAGTGACTTAAATGGCAGAAATATAAGGAAGATGCCATTTCAAGCGGAAGAGAAGAGAAAGAACAGTATAAACTGTCTTTGAAAAAAGGAACATCTTTTTTGGCTAGCGCAGAGAATTGCTGTGGTAAAAAATTAGGCTGCAGAGCTATTTGCTAAAAGGCTGACCTTTGTTTAGGGTGAGGAACTGCCATATGTTTGGAATTTAAGAAAGGTAGATTCACTGTTTGGATATGATCAAAATACATTATATGCATGTATGAAAATGCCAAAATGAAACAATATTTTGTAAAATTAATAAGTACTAATATATATTTCTATATATATAGGGATAAAATAATGACAGACTCAAGGGAGCATCCATAGTCAGTTTTGATGGAAACTATCAGTATTAGACTGAAGATGTTAGAAGTCAAGTAGTTATGAATAATTGCAGAGATGAAATAATTAATGCAAACTCATTATTAGTAAGTAAAATGTATGGTTTAGAGAAACTTCCCCACTTAGTATTAAAAACTGACTTTGCAGCCCAGAATCCTACTTTGGGAAACATTATTATACCCCTTTCAGAATAATTATCATCTTAAAAAAATGTCAAGTGAGTAGCAGAAGTGTACCAAATATATCAAAGAAGTAGAAACAATGAAGAAAATACAAACGTTTCATTAAATCCTTAGCTCTTAATCCATTATAGTAACCATTTAGGCACAGTCTGCCTAATATATGCAATATGGAAAGTGTTGTCAGGTATCCCAATGGCAGGAACTGGTAGTCAGCTTGCCAGAGTGTGGTAGAAATACAGGAGGAGGAACAAGTTGAAAAGTATTACAAAAATTAAACTTTTTAAAAATAAGCATAATTTTGTTTAGATATTAAGAATGATATTCAGAGATTGTTTTAGACTCATAAAGTGTCTTCTTTATGTCAGAGCTAGAATTGTCTTGAAATAAATAGAAGTATTACCATTAGATAAAAGATTTCTTTTTTTATATTTAAAAACTTTTGGATAATAAATACATTTTAAAAACCTGAATTAATATAAACCAGTTATCAAGTAATTTTAAATATATTCAGAAAGTTTAGCAAAGATTTAGGGGAATCTTAAGTTGTGTACTAACCTTGTTATTTTAGTTCAGTTTTTTGGTATATGTTCATTCAAACAATATGAATATGTTCCTAGTTTTTAAAATGAAATGTGGAAGAGTTTAGTAGTGATTCTTAATCAGAGGGTTATCTGTGTTATTCATCAGTTTCTCCAAGAAATGTATGACCCCTATAGAATAATTGCCTAAAAGATGTCCCCATGTACTGTAAAATCTCCAGAAATGGTAAAACTACATTTTCCCATTAAGTTGCTCTTACATTAGGCGGGGCTCTGAGATCATAGCACTTTCCTTTTTTGAAAATGCTAGTTGTGTTTTTACCTAAAATACAAAGTCTGTGAGATCTGGGATTTCATCTGATCTTTTAAGCCTATAGTCCCAGTAACTGCAATAACCCTGCTTATAGTAAGACCTCAGTAAATACTTGGTGGGCTGGGGATATAGTTCAGTGGTAGATTAGTGCATGCAAGGTACATGCCCAACCCAGCACTGCAAAGAGGAACAAATTCCTGTTTGACCAGGAAAGATTTGTATTTATTCAAGTAGTTTGCTTAATATTTTAAAAATAAATTGAGGTCGGGCCAGGGATTTAGTTCAGTGGTTTTGCTGCCTGCTGCACAAGCGCAAGGACCCAAGTTTGATCCCCGGTACCAAATAGATAGATAGCTAGATAGCTAGATAGATAGATAGTTGCTAATTGGCATGAAAGTATATTTTTTGAATTTTA
The DNA here is from genome assembly GCF_000247695.1 of Heterocephalus glaber. The sequence goes on from NW_004624738.1 coordinate 25,718,968, forward strand.
TAGTTTTAAGTTCTTCCCTCCAAGGTTCCTTTACTGTACCAAAAAAAAAAAAAGTAGCATTGTAAGTTGATTTTCACTAATATTTACTCAACTCTACTTATGCTAAGTTGTGTACCTGTGTTGTATAGGTTATCTCAGCGTCTTTCTTTTACACATGTAACTGAGAATCACAGAGAAGAATGAAACTTACTCTTTACTTATTTCATGCTGCCTAAGATATTTAGAGATGGTGGCTCTCTGTACCCCACTTCTCTGCCATCACAGAAAAATCATTTTCCATTCTTTTGTAAAACTCATGTTTCATTGTCTTAATGTATTTCCTTTTTTTTTTTTGGTACCAGGCATTGAACTCGGGACCTTGCGCTTGCAAGGCAGGCAGCAGAACCACTGAACTAAATCCCCGGCCCAATATATTTCTTTTTAATGAGGAACATTTTATAAAGTTGTTGAAACCATTCAAGCCTGGTTCCTTATCAGTTACATTTTATTTAAATACACATTTTTATTTATACTAATCCAAAAACTTAAGACATTTAATTTTTTGGTTTTTTTTTTTTTTTTGGTACTGGGGATTGAACTCAGGACCTTGTGCTTGCAA
>NW_004624738.1:25719755-25747563 GCF_000247695.1 Heterocephalus glaber
AAGAATTTTTCTTATGGGAGCTGTGTTTTAAAAATATACTGCTGAAAATAAGTATCAGCTAGCTTAATTTTATTTATTTTATTTTATTTTTAAAATGTGCTTATATCCCCCTCACCCAATTTGCTCTCTGCTTGATTTATCTATATTCTTTATCTTCATGAGATTTAAACATCTCATCTGATTTTTAAATATCGGAAAAAGTTTCCAACAATTTTATTTATCTTTACTATATGTTTACATTATAGATTTCAAGATGAAATAATTTTCTACTATTTTCACCACTATTTCCTCAATAAGTATGTTAGGTGTATGAGGCACTTATATGCAAAAACTGTTAGCATAATACATTCAGTGGAACATTCAAATGGATATTGAAGTTAATTATACCTGCACACAAATCTGAGCTCTGCCACTTCTTAACAGTAACTGACAAATCTCTCTGAGCCTTAGTTTCCTGTCTGGTAAAAAGGATACTTTTAGTGCTTATTTCATAGAGAACCTCTGAGGATTAAATGAGAATATATACAAATGTTGGGGGGTTTTTTTACCCATGTGGTGGGAGGATATAGAAAAGAATGTGAAATTACCTTTACTCTAAAAGAGTTTACAGAGACTTTTGAATAGGTGGGAGGTGGAGTTGATTGCTAAAATAGATGAACTGTGTGAACTTTATAAGTTTAGGTAAAGAAAGTGCAAGAACCTAGGTAATAGGTTTATCTTCTGATATTATCAAAAGCCCATGAAAGAATTATGTAATGGTACTTTGAAAAATCTAATGTAATGTCTGGGGAAGATGTTTCAGCGCCCCCCATCATATGTCTAGCACAGTGGGAAAGTGTAATGCAATAAAGGTTAAAATTACTTTTAAATGTGATCATTAGCTAAAGTTCTTTTCAATGCAGTGACTTTGTGATACCAGCCATTGTAAATTATTCTATTCTTGAGTGACTAGTTTTGTTTTTAGTGTATTTTTAAAAATACGCTATTAAAATGTTCCTAACTACTACTACTGTAGCCATTGTACAACGAAGGAGTCAGTTGGAGAATGGCAAATACTTTATTTGTTGAATCCAACAAAATGGACTGAATACAAATACAACTTTTGATCCAAACTTATCAATAAGTATAACTCTAAGAAAGAGTGTGGTCTGTATGAGATTCTCAACCCTAGCTATATCAGAATTACCTGGCAGGCTTTGGAAAAACAACCCAGATGCACTGCACCTCTATGTCTTGAAATGGAACTTTGGCATCTGTATAATTTTAAAAGCTTTATAAGTGATTGTGATGTGAAACCAGGATTTAAACTCACTTCTATATGTAAGTCAACTGTTCATATGAAGTAGATAGTGTTTTAATATCCTACAATTTTTTAAAAGGGTTTTTTTTGGTTTATTTTAGGGTAAAAGTAGGTATCTTAGGCTCCCATATAGTAGAACATTTCCTTTTAGAAGACCTCACTAAAGACTGAATACATTCGAATTCCTGAATACAGTCAAATGAGAAACTTTATTTAAGGATCCTCCTTCTTTTTCCTACTATAGGGGAAAAGTATGGGGAAAAGTTTTAACAGAGGATATATTTTACTCTACATAATAAATTTTTTGTTCACTCTAATAATAAATTAGTAATAAAATTTGTCTTCACTCTACATAATAAATTTTGCAAAAACAATAGGAACACCTGTGTACTTCCTACTTAGATTCAATAAGTAACATTTTGCCATGGTTGCTTTGTCTCTTTTTATACATGTGTACGTATAAACACCGTTTTTATCTTTTGGCTAAACTCTGAAATATACACACCATAATAGCTTACCTGTAGACATTGCAGCTTGCAGCTTTTAAAAATGACATTTTTGTATGTAGCCATAATGCTATTATTGTACCTAGGAAATTTAATAATTAATTTTGTAATATCATGTGATACTGAGTCCAAATTTCCCTAGTTGTGCCTAGATCATAAGGGTTATTGTTTTGAAGCGTGGTCTAGTCAGGTTAACTGAGTAGTGGAGCACATAAAACACATTAGTCACCCTCCCCCCACCGCACCACCACCACTTTTTGTCCTTACCCTTACTTTGAGGAATCTGAGCCTGTTTTTATAGAAGAGCCTGCTTTCTAGATTTGTATAATTGTTTTTTTTTATGGGGTCCTTTAACTTGATCTTCTGTTTGCTGTTTTCCTGTAAATGAGAAGTTAGCTTTATTAGATTCCTATTTCAAACGTTTTTGGCACAAATGTGGGATTAGCATACTTCATAATGCCTCACTTAGGAGGCATATAATGTAGAGTTGTCTTGATTTTTGTTTATCAGTTTAATTATGATCTGCTTGGATGATTAGAGCTTGTTCTACTGGCACAATGAAGTAGCTATTATTGTAGAAACCTGTAAGTTTTCCAAAATTTAATAAAACAAAGGATTCAGTAGTTTTCTATTCATATTCATATCTTATATGTGTATTTTATCTAGAGATTTTTATTAAAATACTGCATTTAGAGACAAAAGTGGATAAAATTGTTACCCTCAAAGAGGTTTAAATCTTCCAGAAATCCAGTTTAATTCATATAGGTTTACAGTTTGTATCTTCTTTCCTACTTAGCCTTTAGCAGAAATGAAGAAACTAATGTTCTGATCACCTGATTTTCTTAATCTTTTTCCTTGCTTTAAAGACTAATTTCCTTTTCATTATAGCCAATGATTTTTTTTTAAAGTAAGTCACTTTTAGGAAATGCTTGTGTTGCTATTGAATTCTAAAAGCAGAGTAAACTTCAGATTACACTTCAAGTAGTAATTGAAATAAAACAAAATAGTTAATGGTAATTTGTTAATAACTTTCAAAGTATTGTAATTAGAAATTTTTATTAATTTACCCAGGTAAGAATTGATACGTATTTGATAAAATGTTCTCATGCTTAGGCTATATTACTCATGGTAGAAAAATGAGAATTTTGTGTAATATGTTATGAAATACATGTGATATCCTAGTTTGTCTACTGACACTGGGGTCTTGAATCTTAAAAAAAGGCCTCCGATGAAGCAGAGGAAAGTGGATCACAGGGGAAATTGGTGGAAGCTCTCAGGCAAATGAGAATTAATCATAGGGGAAACTACCGACAACTTCTGGAGGAGATGCTGACTAGTTACAGGCTAGCTAAAGTAGAGGGAGAAGAAAGCCCTGCTGACCCAGCTGCTGCAGCTACTTCTTCGAACAGTGATACTGGAAACCTAGCAACAATGCAGGAAAGCCATACTGAATCAGAAAGTGGTCTTGCTGAATTAGACAGCTCTAATGAAGATGCAGGGACAAAGATGAGTGGTGAAAAAATATGACTTCTTTTGGGTAATATTTTTGTGATCTTTGATTTGATTTACTTAGGAAGTGTCATGTGTGTATTTATATAACCATTTTGTTATTCAGATCTTGGAAAACTAGTTTTATTATATTCATATAGCCTTGTTTTTTAAAAAGGCCTTTGCATACACCTTTATGAGATAGTTTTAAAAATTAACTATTTATAGTACTATGGATTTAATGAAATTATATGTCAGTTCACACTGTATGCCAGATAATAGGTTGCCAATTATTAAAGTCAGTAAATTTATACTAGATAGGATTAAAGATTACTGATAAAAGACATTACATTGTGGAAAACTTGTTAATGTAGAATTATACTGCTTATTTTATATATTAGTATACTCATAGTTAGCTTTGTAATAAATTTGTGTTCTCTTTAACAACTTAGGCCCTCAAAGAATGGCTGGTGCTGGTGTGTAATTTTTCTTTCAAGGTTGATAATTTCTGTGTTGTTTAATTTGTTCATATTTTATATCTCTGTAGTTTTATTTTTAGAAGTTGTGAGATCCTGGATGTGTGGTTATTTTTCCTTTCTCTGTATTCTTTATGAAACATAATTTTTGAAAAACCTATGTATTATTCGTACATCTTTGGTTTGTATATTCTGTATAGCCTAACTATACATATCAAAATGTATGTCAAACAAGTGTTTAGAATGAAATTATAAGTCCAAATAAAGCATGTGATATGGAATAATCTATGCATGTTGTACTTATTCTTTAATTTTTTTTAACAACCAGGTTTGGGATATTGGAAAACTACTCATAAGAAATTCATTTACATTTATATTAAATTTAGCAAACTTTTGACTTAGCTTTTTTCATTAACAAAAAGAAAAAAATTTTAATATAAAAATATGTAAGTCTTACTCAAAGTGAATTGTTTTTTATCCCCTCTTTGATACAAAATATTCACCTCCAGACAGTGTGGGCCTATGTAAACATGTGAGAAAATTGTCACATGAGGATTTTGAAGCTTGCAACATTATCAGTTTTTGTTAGAAGTATTAATCAAATATTAATAAATGCAAGAATTATGGGCTATTTTAAAAAATAGATGTGAGTTTTCTTTTTGTGAAAACATTCTCAAGTTATAGGTGAATATTAGTTGTGGGGGAATTTTAAAAAAATAAATTTTTTAACTGTAAAACATTAACTTTTCCTCTTGCTGTTGTTTGCATATTATATATTTAAAGTTGCTTAACTTACCATAATTTGAGACTTTGGAATCTTCAAATGTTGTAGCTGATGTCTTGATCTGTTTTTCAAATGCCATAGTATTTTTAAGTGTTTTGAAAAAGAGGAAGGCATTTGGTGGAGAAGGGAGAAAAACCCCAGCCATTTATCTATCTATATTAGATAGATACCTGAGTGTACACACAATATACAATACACACACCTCTCTCTATAAAAGTACCTTTTCAGACAAAGAAAGGCAGGTAATTTGTTCACCTAATTTTGTTTTCTTTTGAAATTCAGTCCAACCTGGAAGTAGTATAGGTAAATAATAATAATATTCTTCCTTTTCTCTTTCTGTAGGGTGCTGGAGATCTAGAAGACTCATGGTAGCCTTATAAACCTTCTAAAATGCTTTTGATTCTGAAAATTGGGGGAAAAAACTTTTAATCACAATTTTCTTCAGTACAAGGGAAAATATTCTTGTGGATTCCCAACGTTTTGTGATATGAGCAAAAAATCATTAGTATTTCCCATCATTTGTTCATATTTGTGTTTCCTGATAATTGCCACTCGTAGTGTTGCCTGTACTACAGTATTTTTTGCCAACCTCAGGCATACTGGTCACATCTGTATTTGAACTTTTGGCCCTAGAAACCAATGGAATTATTTTACCACAAATCAACAAATGTGCCTGAGGTGCATGGGAATATAGTTAGCTATACTCTGAAGATACATTATGGTTTTTTAAAAACAGCACACAACATATAAGCATGTAAGAGTAAAGAATTGTATGAGATGTTCCTTTTTTTGATTCACAGAGTTGGAAGCCTATTGCAGTTCTGTAGCTTGGAATTTCATTTGAGCAATTTACTATAGGATATGTATTTATTGTTATTTAATTTTTTCCAATTTTACCTGTATTACCAAACTGGGTTCTCCAATAATGTCCAAATTGTATTGTTGCCTTGCTTCAAGATAAAGTGTATTTGGCAATAATATTATAAATCCTAATAAATTTTATGCATGTATCTACTACATCCTTCAACTTTTACTAGAAAATCTTTTGAAACCAAATGGATTAATTTATGCCTATTTAATTTGCTTTGACATCTCACTGCTGCAGTCTTTTAAATAAGATTTGCCTTTATAATGTAAATTGCAATTTTTTTGTTTTACATGTGGCTTTCTATAATTTTAATTTTTTCAGCTTTTAAGATAATTACAACAAGTTTTGTGTAATTTGGTATAATTTTTAACTATGTCATTTTAAAAGCTCAGAATATCACATTGAAATTACTATAAATACATTTAAAATTATCTATTTTAGATCTAAGGAAATATTACAGAGATATTTTCATGGGTTCAGTAACCTTTCGTTTTATAACATTGGGCACGGTACAGAGTGGTTGTCACAAAAGGTACTTGAAGATTATTTAGTTTAATTCTATTTTTACAATAACCTTGAATTTCTTAAATTCTTCTAAGTTTTGCATGTATTAAGTCCAACTAATGCTGAACATGAAGAGTAAAGTATTTATCTAAAAGAAGTTACTGGGGTAGGAGAAGTCATGAATGTATCCATTTATACATGGGTTTACATGTTGTGGATGCTTTTGTAAACATTTTCCTATATGTTTAAATTGTGTTTCAGCAAGTTGTAATTGCCTTTGTGTGTAGTTCAAATGAGTCATCATTTGGTCCTGTGTGAAATGGAATTCATGGTATTTTCTGTAACATTTTCCTGAAACTGTTTCTGGAGAGCCACACATTTGAATACAGACAGCTGTCCTGATCACTTGATTTATTGTGTATCTGATTTTTTTGGTCTCAAAGGAATTACTGCCACAATATATTTTATTTATTCTTTAGATTTTAGCTTTGTAAGTTAAAGTGCTTTACATGATGGTGTTACAAGCTATTTGTCCCTGTACTGGGTTTGGGGGGTTGTTAAAAGATAGGGAATGAAGAATGCAGAAATGGTTTATTGTTCCTACTGTCCACTCTGATCCAACCCTGTACTGATAGTACCTTTCCAGTATGATATTGTGATGTTTCATACAATGCAGTGAACATAACCAACTTGTTACCTAAATAAAGAATTGATTTTAAAAAAAGTGTGACATTACTATTTGGTGTGCATGTCCAAGTTAAAAATGCAGTTTTTAATGTTATTTCAAACATTTTATGTATTTAGCATACTTGTGAACATTTCCATACAAAACCATCTAGATGAATTCTAACTCCAAAGAGGAATTATCCAAACCATATAGGACAGTACTAATTAGCTCCTTCTCCACTCCAAAAACTCTTTACCAGGGATCAAACTCAGGACCTTGTGCTTGCCAGGCAGATATGGCACCACTGAGCTACATCCCTGGCCCCCAAAACCCTTTTTTAAACCCCAGCTTGGTGGCTCCCAGCGCTTGGGAGTCAGAGGCAGGAGGATCAGCCTGCCTCTTTCCCAGGCCACCTGGGCTACATAGTGAGTTTGAGGGCAGCCTGAACCCCAAAGCAAGACCTTGTCTCAAAAAACAACCCAAAAAACCTCTTTGTTAATACTTGAGGAAAAGTAAAGCTATTTTAGGGGAGTTAGTGGCCCTCAAAATAGAAATAATGTATGACTTAATAAAAGAAAAACCCGTTTTTTTGTGTGTTTACTTATCTGAATTCCCTAGTCCAGCTATTCTCAAACATTCTGCTCTCAGGACCCACTTATACTCTTAAAAATTGAGTGTCCCAAAACTTCTGCTTTTGTGGATTATATCTATTGATATTTAATATGTTAGAAGTTAAAACTGGGAAATTTTATATACTATTATGAAACTTACATGTTAGTATAAATAGCATTGCTTTATGAAAAATAATTTTCCACTTCTAAAAAATTGAGTGTAAAAAGTGACACTGGTTTTCATTTTTGTAAAGCATTTATTGTTGGTCTGGAGTCTCATATCTGCTTTTGTATTCTATCTGTTGCAGTGTGGTACATTGGTTGAAATATATGAGGAAGTCACACAGATACATAGCTGAAGAGTATTTTAATAGCTTCAGATAATTGTGAATATTAAAATTTGACAGCAGTTTCTTAAAGGTTAGATGGGTTGTGATGTCTGAAACCTTATCAAAGGACTCCTTGTACCCTGTTAACATTAAAATCCACTGAGACTATCTGCATTTTGATTGACTCTTCTGATGCATGGTTTTGTAATATCATGCATTGGTCATTTGAAAGATACTGGTTCTCTGAAGTGTGCAATTCTTCTGAAGGTTGACACATTTATTATGCAGTGATTAAAATGTTTCTGTTAATATAACTGATCTCGTCAAAAAACTTGAGTATTGGGAAGCTTGTCAAGATGGGAAGAGATTTTTTCAGAATTCTAATTTTCTTTTGAAAGGTAAAATTTTATCATTGGCAACAAATATTGTCTGTTGTTTTCCTTAAGTGGCAGGCTTGCTTCATTTATTTTAGAGGAAATTTTCCTTAATAACCATAATCTGTCAGTCATTCTTTAAAGTTTAACAGTAGTGTTCTGTGAAGAGTGGCTAGTTCAGGGCACAGCTCAAATAATAGCCTAAGAGACAACATTACACATGGATATGGATATGCTTTAGAACCAGGACTATTTTATTCCGTACGATATGCAAAATATATTTACTCAAGGATAGAGTTTAATTAAATTAATCTTCTAATGTTTCATCAAAAGCATTGTTAACTAAAACTGGCTTTTCTCCCCCATTAATATGTGGCAGTGAAGATATTATTATGATGCCATTGTCTTGATTTGTGCTAAGGTACTTGTAATTTTACCTACTGTGTTTTTTTTTTTTTTTATGGCAAATGTCATTATGTTAAAAAATAAAAAACTTAGGAGTTTGAAAAATGTTTTGATTTTGTGGACCTCCTTGGGAGATTCATTGGGATCTCCAGCATTTTACATTTGCCCCCTAGTCTTTTTGGAAAGCTTCATTGTGTCTTCTTTTTCGTAAAATATCACAGTATAATAGTAAATGCATCTTAAGACATGTAAGTGTGATTAAATTTTTTTTGAGAATTTTTGAACTTTTATTTATAAATTAATTTCATAAACTACTAAACTTAACAACAAAGAGTTCCTAGCTTCCGTCCTATATGGCTAGAAAAATAAAGTATTTTAATAGCTATCTAAATCTGCCTCTTGCTTCCAGAGAAATGAATCTATGGCATATACATATTTTCAAACTGTCTCTAACATTTACAGACTTACAAGTAAATACTGCTGTATTTTTATACAGAATTGGAAACAGTCTGTTGAGAAGTTAATTTCTAGAAACTCTTTTTGTAAGAACTGAACTTCATAAAATATACACATTTTATAAATCTTGTAATTCAGGTAATTTAATTATGATAGATCTGTGGAAATATACAGTACAACTCTTATCAATGAGCCTAAGTATGATAAATTTACCAGAGCTGCCTGGATGTTCACTGTAACACTGGAAATTTAAAAGCAAGGTAAACAAGGTGGGAAATTTAATGTCTTATGAAAGATTAAATTTTTCTAGATGATTTCTGATACATTTAAATTTAAGAAATGTGTGATTTATGTTAAACTTAATAGAATTTAATTTTATATGGCATATAAAGATAATTTTTAATCTTTTGTTTTCAGTTCATGTTCTGTAGATGTGTGTTATTTCCTTGGAAATTTGTCAACTCTGTATTGAATCTCTAAATTCATTTACCATGACTGAGATGTTACAGCAGGTTGGTCAGTTAAAGGTTAGCACTTGGACTTTTTAAAAAACTCAGTGAAGTACATTGTACTTCATACTGAATATTTTTTGTTAGGTGTTTCAATTTCTCTGAATGTAAACAGTTAAGGAAAGTTTCCATGAAGGTATAAAAGTTTTTAAAAATTTACTCAATTTCTGTCATATGTCGATATTTCTTGCCCAATGCTGAATCTCTGAGATTACACTATTTAGTTCTTTCTTGAGTTTTTGGTTTTAAATGATTTGGAAAGCCAAAAGTGCCTGCAACTCTGATTTTTTCTTAAGTCAGTTTTATTTTCAGATCTGTGAGATTTGTTTGGGTTTTGTTGTCTTTTTAACATGGTCAGTCTCTCTGGGACCTACCTACCTAGACCATTAGGTCTCTTAATAAATGAAGAAAATTTAAAACCAGAATGAAGATGGCCAATATATAAATAAAGCAACATACCAGTTTTAACAGCTTAGTTTATTTGGGCTCCTTTTACTGTTTGGTGCTGTAGCAGATATTCATACATCAAGTTGTTTCTAAGATTTGTTTTTAAAAGAACATCTCATTGTGATGGAGAAACAGAATCTAAGCAACAAATGCTCCAGTGCCATTAGTTTATGAACCTGAATGTGATTTATGACCCAGAGCCAGTCTTTCTTACTCTTCCCCTCCCTCTCTCTCCCAATCTCTCCCCCCTCCTCTCCCCCCTCTTCTTCCCCCCTTCCTCTGCCTCTTCTTTCTCTCCCTCCCTCCCTCCCTCTGGGCTGTATTGGGGATTGAAGCTGGAGCCTTGCCTATGTTAAAGTGTCCTACCATTGAACTACATTCCCTCTTTGTTTGACACAGAGTCTTGCTAAATTGCCTGGGCTGTCCTTGGACTTAGGATCCTCTTCCCTCAGTTTCCCAAGTAGCTAGGATTATAGGATGCCCAGCCAGAGTCATAATTTCTTAATTCCCAAAGTAGAAATTCCGTGGGAGTTTATTCACTGAAAAAAACCTATAATTTTTCTTCCTGTCTGAAAATGTTTGTGCTGTCATGCCCCTGAAGATCCTTTTTCCTATCTAGACTTCAGAATTACTTATTTTAATCACAAGGGAAATAATAACAGTTTGGGGAAGTTGTTTGTGTAATATTACCCCAACATAAGTATTCTGACATATGAATTGAGTTTTTGTTTCTAAACTATGAATTAGTCTTACAGAAAACAAATGTATTTCTACAGCCTTGAAAAATGCGCGAACCCGAGCAGATGTATGTTACCTGAGTTAACCTGAATCTTTATTCAGCTTCTATCATTGAAATTTACCTTAGACTTTCCGTCATACTTCTTTTGCTAGCCAAATTGTACTTTCTTGTCTTGACTTTATATTTTCATAAAGGATTTATTCGTTTTCTGAGACAGGGTCTTGCTGTGTAGTTCAGGCTGGCCTTGAGTTCACTACATAGCCCAGGCACACCTCGAACTTTTGGTGATCCTCCATCACTTTGCCAAGTACTGGGATTATAGGCATGTTCCACCATACCTGGCTTTCATGAAGCATTTAACTCATGGGCCAGGGATTTAGCTCAGTGGTGCCACACCTGACTCACAAGTGCAAGGTCCTGAGTCCAATACCTGGTACTGGGGGAGGGAGGGATTTAAACTCATATTTCCTTTGTCCAATTGCTTTCACTGATATTTTGAAATAATCTGGTTTAAGTATTGGAGGAAACATTTGATAAACATTTTTTGGAACACATTTTGTTTGGGAAGCTGAATATTGTCTGGTGAGAAATAATATATTTTATGATATAGTAGGTGATCCCTAGGTGTGCAGAAATACATTTGAAAGATAGTAAGTATTATGACTCTTAATTTCAGGATTTAATTTCAATCCAATTCTGAAATTACTTGCTTACAAGTTGGTTTTTTTAGTGGACCTTATAACAACTTGAGTTGTCACTTTAAAGCTCAATTGCCTTTTTTTCCCTGTTCTTCAAGAGTTACTCTAAACCCTAAAGAAAAATGCTAAGCAGGTGTTTGTTCTTTCTAATGCTGTGGATTGAACTGAAGATCTTGACTATATTAGGTACTCTAGCACTGAGCTATACCCAGTCACAAATTTTTTTTTTCTCATTATTAGAGTACTTTGTGTATATTACACTGTGATTTGGAGAAGTACATATAATGATGAAGCTACTAACAATAAATTGCTTTGTTGGGCAGGATCATCACTTTCTACTGCCTGGGCTATGGTATTTTCTGTTTCAGTTTTAGTCTACCTGCAGACACTTCTATTAGCTAATATTTCGTTACATGCTCATATGTAACTGGTATGTTTTTCTAAGTTACGACTGAAGGTGCTTAATTTTAGAGCTAGGAGACCAGTTATTTCTGCTGTCCATTGAGTATCCACAATTCTGGTAGGACACGAATCTTTTATATAGGGAGAATCAGAGGTTTAGAATTACCCCCCATGCCTGGGCTAATATAACCCTTGTCTATAATGTTGGAGACAGTGATTTCTTTAGTGATTAAATATATACATGTTATTTTAATTATGTCTGTATAACATTCATCTATATTGAGAATACTTAGATATGCATTTGAGGTGAAGAGGACCAATAGAATCCAAGAGGTATACTAATATATGGGTCTGATACCTTGCCATTCCAAAGTTTACACTTATTTTTTGTTGTGTAATCATTATGAAGAGGTGGTTTTGCTTCAGTCTTAACTCTTGAAGGCATAAATTATGATTTATTTTGACAAAATTTCATAGTAGCATGATTTAGAGGACAATGGATTTTATTTTCATGGGATATTACTAATAAATCCAGTAAATGGATGCAATATAAAGATTATTTTAAATATTCTTTTTTTTTTTTTGTATCAGGGATTGAACTCTGGACCTTGCGCTTGCAAGGCAGGCAACAGAACCACTGAGCTAAATCCCCGGCCCTTAAATATTCTTATTTAATGTTTGGTATTGGAAATGACCTCAGATAAGACAGTAATAGCACTTTGGCTCTATTGAAGTACATTCTAGAATTGAAAGTTGCTAGATTTAATTAATTCCTGGAGTCCAGTTCCTTAGGAACATATAAAACTTTTATGAAGATTGCATATTTTAAAATTATTTGTACCCAGAAAATAAACTAATAGTCAAGAATTTTCATGTAGGCCAAGCTCTCTAAAGTGTTCATTATTTCCAGAGGAAATTACTGGGATAGCAAATTTCAACCTCTAGAGCCTTTCTGCTTTTTTCAATTTTATGTGTTTGGATTGCATCTAAGGTTTCTTTTGAATAAGATTTTTTGACTTTGAAAAGTTTGGAAATCTCTAGGCTTTGAGAGTATATATGACTAGACAAATGAAATGAGACAGTTACCAAAAAAGGAAAATTGGTAGGACCATGTGGCTAAGCTATGAGCAGTATTTACAGTTTGGGATTTGGTGCTGCACCCAGAATTGTGGTTTAGGTAAGTTCAGGGGGCCAGCGAAGGAGAATGGGGTTGGAAAGACTCGAACATCACCATAAGAAGTCAATCACTATCTCAAACTTACACACCCACCACCCATGGTTACTTAGGGGATATTATGGGGAAGGAAGTTGTTTTTTCTAACCCTATCTTTAAACTGTTTGTTTTTTGAGGCAGGGTTTTGCTGTGTAGCCCAGGCTGGCCTTGAACTCACAGCAATTCCTCTTGCCTCAGCTGAGTGCTGGGATTACAGGCATGTGCCACCACACTAAGCTTCCTCAGCTTTAAACTTACCTGCTCACATTCTTGCCTTCCTATTCCCCTCTTGTGTAAAACAAGCTAGTTATTATGATAAAAACTATAGTAGTCCATTGTGTGACTATTCCACCATGTAGTTATCCATCTCCCCACTGAGGTATATAAAGGCTGATCAAAAAACTGATACAAATTTTCTTACAGGAAAAGTTACTGCCATGAATCCTCAAAATAGTCACCCTGGCATCAAACACACACTATCATTCTTGCTACTTTTGGAAGCATTTCTCTTCCCTGTCTTTACAGGGTTTGATCAAAACTATGGTAAATGCTGCTGCCTAATGCCATCCTGTGGGAAGGCAGGCTTGTGAAAACATCATGGTGTCTTTATCCACCTACTGCAACTTCTGCCTCTTCCCCAACGTCAAAGGGACTGCAAAATGTAATCCTTTTGAATCAATTCAGGACATTGAGGCAGCTATGACAGTGCGACTAAAGACACTTTAAACCACTGTACAGGGTATCCTGGCATGGACCCTTTGAGCAGCTACTAATGTTTCCTCTTGTTTTTTCTAGAAATAAAATCAGTCATTGGTTATGTGCCTGTAATTCAAGTTAATATTGCAAAAGCATTGTACTAAAATTACAATTCTACATGTCTACTAGAAGCACTAATATTCCTATCCTTCCATCTTTTTTTTTTTTGTACTGGGCATTGAACTCAGGACCCTGTGCTTACGAGGCAGGTGGCAGTGCCACTGAGCTAAATCCCTGGCCCTTCCTATCCTTGCATCTTGTCCCAAACTCAATAATAATTGATATTGTCAAACTTTAAATTTGCCAGTCAGATGTGTATATAATAGTGTCTCAGATGCTCACTCCTGTAATCCCAGAACTCTTGGGAGGCTGAGGCAGGACTGAAAGTTTGAGTTCAAGCTGAGCAATTTAGGGAGACCCTGTCTCAAATTAAAAAGGGCTATGGATGTAGCTCAGTGCAGAGGCCCTGGGTTCAACTTCCATTTTCATAAAACTAATTTTTTAAAAAGCTGTCATACAATTTGCCTTTCTGATTAGCTCTGAGAACATGTTTTTCTGCTTGTGTTGGTCTTTGAGCTTTCTCTAAACTGAATTTTCCCATCCTTTGCCTATTTTTCTTTTGAATTTGTGTCTTTCCCCTTTATTTGTAGTAGTTTTGTTGTTTTGGTCTTTGGTGCTAGAGCCGTAATGCAAGGCTTCAGATGTGCTAGGCAACCACTATTGCTGGGTCCCTGTACTGTAGTAGTTTTGTTTTGTTTTGTAATACGTTATGGATACTGACCCTTCCTATATGAGTTGCAGTGCTCTGTTGTTATTTTCATGAGTTTGTTTTCTCTTAGCATATGGACTCTTGTTTATCAATTAATCCTGATGGTTTTGTTATTTTTCTTTTTAAGAAATCATCATCTCACTTCCATATAGTCTCTGATGTTTTCTTGTGGGGTTTTTTTTTTTTTTTGGCATAAGGGATCGAACTCGGGACCTTGTGCTTGGGAGGCAGGCACCGGAACCACTGAGCTAAATCCCTGGCCCTCTCTGATGTTTTCTTAACCTTTACACTTTTAAAGGTATAATCAGATGAGCATGGTAGGGGCCATTTTTAATGTAAATTCAAATTCTAAATTCTTTGGAGTAAAATAGGCTTTTTACTGTTTATGAGATTATTCCTAGGTTGTAAAAATTCTGTTACTTGGTTTTTTCCTTTTTTGTGTTTTATGTTTTGTGGTGTGGGGTGTGTGTGTGTGTGTGTGTGTGTGTGTTTTCTTTGTTTCTGTGCAGTACTGAGGATTGAACCTTTGTACTGAGCTACATCTCTGGCCCTATTTTTTATTTTGCACCATGATCTCACTAAGTTGCTAAATTGCCCAGGCTGGGCTCCAATTTGCAATCCATCCTACCTCAGCCTCCAGCGGTTGTGGGTTAGACATGTGCCACCATGCCCAGCTTTCTCCTCGTTTTCTCCACTATTCTTCTAATCTTGGCTGCTACAGTCAAAGTATGAGGATACTCCTGCATCTGTAGCAGAATCCTTGGCAGCGGACAATTGTCCCTGTTCTGTCATACAGATTCATTCTTGCAGCATTTGAAAAAGTCTTTGTTCACCTCTCAAGCATATATATTTAGTTTTAAATCAATCTTGAATTTGCGGTGTGTACTGTATGAACTAAGGAATTTTTTCATACATCTGGCATATTGTGCCAACACAGTGCCACCACTTAATTTCCCAACCACGTGTCTTCCATTTCTAGTGTCCATATTCTGTTGTCTTTTTGTCTAACCTTGTGCAGATACCATACTATAATTACTATAGTCTTGTAAGTGCTAATTCTGGGCTGCAGGTATTCTATTTTATTTACATCTAGTTCCTTTGAATAAAAAATAATCTGTATTCTAATTCTTAACAGCTTGAATCCATTTGGAGATCTAATAATGAAAATTGCTTACTTCCCTTTGATAAAGTACTTTGTGTGTTGCACTTGTATATTTACATTTTAAACTGTAGTGTGATCGATGTCATGATGCCCCCTCACTTTACCAGAACGCTGTTCCTTCCCCTATGAAGCTGAGTCTCTAACAGTGCTGTACCAAGATACATGGGAGCTTGAGGATAAAAGGGAAATTCAGTAGTGATAAGTCGTTATTTGAAATGCTGATATTCACTGTAATGTTGCATTTGCTTTGGTTTCTTTAGATGTTGGATTAAAATATTTTGATTGTCACCCCTTAAATTTTGTCCTCAAGGCAAGTGCCTCCCTCTAGTTCCAGCTGATTAGCTTGTGAATTCCTGGGCCTTTGAAGTGACTGTTTCCCTGGCTTGAGGCGGATTTAGGGTAGTTTTTTCTGGTCAGTGTAATGAAATGTAATGAAATGGGAGCTGCTTGTTGCTCTTAGCTTCTCTTCCTTAGGTGGTGGCATCTTTTAATACTTTGAAGACATGAGGCTGAGAGAAATAAAGCAAGTTATAAAAGGATGTCTTTTATGTAAAAGTTTGTCTCTAAAATGTACTCATTTTAAAATCTTTGATATTGGCAAGCATCTTAGTCAGTGGCATCTTAACAACTAATTGGCCAGGCACCCATCACAGTCACACGTACTTGCACCAGCCTGGCCATACCGATCTACATTTGAGTTCATAGTTGAAGTTGTACACTATTGTGAGAATGTGTTATGACTACACTGCTTTAGCATATGACAGGCAGAGCAGCATTAAGATCTTTGAAAGGTCTAAGCCTTAAAAACCTGTTACAATCACTAGACTGGGAATTTAGCTCAGTGGCGCTGCACCTGACTTGGAAGCTCGTGGTCCTGAGTTCGATTCCTGGTACCAGAAAAATAAAACAATGTAACAACAAAAAAAACCAACTTGTTATAGCTTAGCCAGTGAGGTGGCGCACATCTAAAATCCCAGCACTCAGGAGGCTGAAGCCGAAGGATCACCATTTTAAGGCCAGCCTAGGCTACATAGTGAGTTTGAGGCCAGCTTGAATTACATAGCAAGACCCTGTCTCCAAAAACGAAACAAAACTGTTAAGCATAAAGTGAATGTGTTGGTAAAGTACTGTTTCATAGTTTTTATTTGGCAGCATTTTTATGATATATAAAAAGTGTGGTACATAAAATAATGGAATCTTAGAGTTGATGAAATACAGTATGCAATTTTTTTATGAGTGCATAGTGTGGAAATATTAAGATATGCACAGGAATAGTGCATATCAACTTTAGAACAGTGATTACTTGGGAGTCATTGGAAAAAGTGAGGTTTTAATTTTCTCTTACAAAATGATAAAGATAGCCTGGAATGGTGGAGCACACCTGTAATCCCAGCACCCTGGGGTACTGAGGCAGGGAGATTGCAAATTCAAACCCAGCCCAGGCAATTTAGCTACTTAGCAAGACCCTGTCTTAAAAAATAATAATAAAAAAAAGCATCGAAATGTTAACATCTGTAAAATTCATGTAATAGGTAAAGAATGTCATTTTAAAATTTTCTGTATGCTTGGATTTCTAGTAAAGTTTTGAATTAAAAAAAATTTTAAATCAGTTCATGTTTCTAAATTGTCTTCCACAATTGTCTTCCACCCATCACAAAGAGGGTATTAGTTTATAACCTCTGCAGTATAGAAGAGTCCCCATCCTTCCCACTTTCTCACCAGTGTTGCACATTGCCAGTCTGGCAGTATTTTAACAGTATTTTCCTGGTCTAATTTCCAGTTATTTGACTACTAGTGAGTGAACTTGGTGTCTCATATTGAGCTAGTTATATGTCATCTTTTATTAAAGAATGTTCATATATATTTTCTGTTTATACATTTATTATTATTATATTATTATTATTGTTTTGTGTGTGTGGAACTGGGGATCGAACTCCGGACCTTGTACTTGCAACGCAGGCACGGTGCCACTGAGCTAAATCCCTGGCCCCTGTTATTTTTCCTTTTGATTTGTGAGAGCACTTTGTATTTCATTCCATATGTCATGAGCACTTTGTATTTCATTCCATATGTCATGAGTTATTTTCTCCAGCTCACCATCTGCCTTTCAGTAGTGTGATACTGCTTATAGTTTGTTGTTTTAAATGAAGGATATTGAGGGGTGGGATTAGAAGAACCTCTATCCATACGGAAGTGACCAAATTCCTGAAAAACCACAAGCTCAACATCATAGGTTCCCCACACACCCCACCCTACCTCTCTGCCACCCAAATCTTACATTGTGATACTCTGTTTCTGTACTTTTTCTTACACAACAACTTGTTGTATCTGTTCTTGCTTTTCCTATAAGGGCTTTCAATTCACTGTGATTGGAGAGATACTAGAGGGGATAACATGCTCTGATGTGAAGATTATTGGAAAGTTCTCTTTGATCAAAAAACATACTGTCTTCTAAATCAAATATAGTGGGCTCTGTTTTGCTTTTAAAAAATTGAAGTAGGGCCGGGATTTAGCTCAGTGGTTCCGGCGTCTGCCTTGACAGCACGAAGACCAGAGTTCGATCCCCGGTACCAAAAAAAAAAAAATTGAAGTAAAGTTTACATATAGTAAACCACAAAGATCTTAGGTGTTATTTGATAAATTTTGAGAAGTAACATTCAAAGAATTTAGAACTTTGTAATTTTCTTTAACGGTGTTGTCAACCTTCAGTTGTATACAGTAACTATTTTTTCACATTGTGAGTAAGTAAATATATTATTTTTCTCTTATGACTTTGAACTTTTATATAAATATTTCTATATAATACAACTGGAATTTATGGGTCAGAAATCTAGTGTAACTTCCCCTGAACTTTTTCATTATCCCCTTATGCCAGCTGTCATATAAATCATTGTCTTCCTATTCTTTGGAAATGCTCTTTATTCTATTCCTGTATATACATGTATTTTATGGGCATTTTGTTATCAATCCCATGCCATCTTCATTATCATAGTTTTGTTATACATTTTATTATCTGGTAGGGAAAATGCCCCTTATTATTCATACTCTTAGAAAACATGAGTATGTTTACTCCCTAAGAATGAACTTTTGAATAATATGGGCAATATTCCCCCACCAAATAAAAATCTTCTTAATATGTTGATTGTGCCGTATAGATAGATTAATTTGGAGTCCGGATAAATAGAGATGAGTTCCATTTTAGGAACATGCTACAACTTTTCTTTTGCAGAAGTGTTTATAATGCTTCCAGTACACTTTTACAGTTTTCTCAATACAGTCTACACCTTTATTAAATTCATTGCTTATTTTATATTCTTATGGCTATTATGGATGAACTCTCTCCACTGTCAAAGTTCATACTTTCTTAGTAGACAGTTGGCTTTATTCACTTACCAAAAAAAAAAAATTCATTTCAATTTCTGTCATTCCCACCAGATGGCAGTCTTGGGCACATCTCAGTGCAAACCTGCTGAGAACTCTTGGTGACAAGGCAGTGGCTGGCGGTTTCTACCAAAGAAATACAAGGACAAAAAGGTGCTTTTGTATTGGTTTGGTGGTTATTTTTCCATTAACCTGAAACAGAAATGAGCCCAACGTTACATAGTGTCAAGTTTATCCTGCTATTATTGCCCTTAAATTTGTGGCAACAGAGAAGAGCTGTCACCATGCCCTTCAAAATCACCTTTTCCTTCATGCAATAAACACCTGTGACTTCTTGGTAGCCCTGTGATTTTATTCTAGGGACTCTTCATGATAAAAGTCTGGCTTTAATGTCATTGTTTTCCTTTCCCTGAAAGTATCGTTTAAATTAGAAATTAGTGGTTTTCTAAATGTTTGTAGAAAAACGCCTTGGATTCTGGTTTGTATCATTCCTAGATCTTTTCCTAGATCTCTTCTGAAATGAAGTAGTTTTAAATTTAATATGAAAGGAAGTAGCTTGTTCTATATCAGTGCAAAACTTAATGACCATCTTAAATTAGACCCTTTTTGGCATGCTTTAGGTGACTCCTAAGACCTAGATTGAGGAATACAGGAAATAATAATTACTTGGTCAGGCAAGGAATTGGCTCAAATATTTTCTCATAAGTACTCTTCCAGATGGCTAAAGGATTATGCTTTGAGGCAAGCCCCCCTTTTGTACTTTTATTATAATTCTGTATGTTAATATGCTTTAATAATCAGAGAGTAGTGAACAATTACCCCATCCAGGAACTGTGTGCATTCCCTTTCTGAGAGGTGGTATTCTCACTTTGAGATTGCACACTGCAAGAAGTATGATAAGAAAAAAGGACTTTATGTTTGGTCCTGAGCACACAAGGTATACCATAGTTAATACTTGCTATTTCAAAGAAAATTGATATAAATATTCCAGAAAATTATATAACAACCATTTTGAAGTTTAGTACATAATTTCTTTTATGGGAAACTTTGATTTTTGGATCCCTGGATAATTGTGGTGTAGTTATGTAGAATAACAAACTTCTTTAGTGTGTTAGATGGATTTATTCATGTCTTGTTTAATCTGAGAGTGGATGTTGAAATAGACATTGAAATCTCAGCCGGCTTATCAAGTACTAAGACTTGTCTTTAAGTATGACAAAATTGGAATTCATTAGGATTAGGTGCTTTCCTAATCCTAAGGACCTAAGGATTAGGTCCTTTCCTAGGTAGTTAAGGGTAACCAATCATAAATAAAATTATCAATTAAACTATCAGTTAGCTATCAGTTAAATGCTGGAAGGTTGACTATGTAAAATTATCTTTGAAAAAGAATTTCTAATTCATGATTGATCTTGTTGTATACACACCAACGTATTATATACATATGTATGCACATATATATACACATGTAATATGTACATACAGATTTTTTTAGGGCTTTTGGCTTTTTCAGAGTGGCATACACATTAATCTGGCAGTTAATACAGACTGTTTCCTATCAGAGTACAATAGTATGTTTCTTTCCCTATCAGAAACATACATGTCAATGCTCTTTGCTTTAATGTAAGAAAAAAATGCCAAAATAAACCATACTTTCTAGGCTGATTTTGTATCCCCAAACTGCTCACACCTGCTTGCCTGTTCATTTGAGAAATAAGATGGCCAGTAAAAAGCAAACTGCATGTTTTGTAGTTTTACATAGTTTTGAAGATTTATTACTTGTGTGTTTTTCAGAGATAAGAGTAATAAATGTTACAGTTGGACAGGTCGTTGAATGTGTATTTGTGGAATCTCAACACTGGAAAATAACCTGAGTACAAGTGGTCCCTCCCAAGTCTGGTCCTTCTCAAGGCTGGAGTCTGCTTCCATCTTTGGGCAGCTCAGCCTGTCCTAGTTACTTCTGTTTCTTCCCCTCATTTGCTTTGTTAAGTCTTGGGGCAGACATTTGATCTCAGCTATTATGATGGTTCCCAGCCTTCAACTGTATTTACCATCTAGAACACTTCTCCAAATGCGCTGTCATTTTCTTTTCTTTTTTGTTACACATATAATGATGAATGAATACATAATACATAATGAGTACATTCGTTGTGGGGTGTTGGTACATGTACATGTTGCATCTTAGTCCTTTTTATTTCCTTTAATCCTCTACTCCCACCCCTCTCCCCTTATCCCTTCCCATCTGCAGAAAGTCTGTACTCTGATTTTCTCCCTCTTAAAGTATGCAACACAAAACAACATTTATAGGTAGCAGAATGCTCGTTCTTTTTTTTCCAGTTAATACTCTTATTTAAAACGCCAGTGTGTTAGTACTTTTAAGAGCTTGCAGGACTGGGGCAAGACTCCTCAAAAGACTGCATGTGCTCTGAATCAGATTTAATGCAGCACACAGACATTTACAAGATTAGCTGATAACATCCGCCTACAGAGTAAAATGTAGATCGGTGCAAAAGATCTGTCCACTCGCTAGAGAGCGGAAGAATCTAGTGGAAGGCCTGGAGCCCACGGGAGGCTGAGGAATCTGTGATGGAGGACTTAATGGGCTTGCGCTGGAAAGCCCAAGGGCCAGCACTGGAAAGCCCAAGGGCCAGCACTGGGTCCGGCAGGCCGAAAAGCCTGTGCTGGAAACTGAAGAATCAGTGTGGACCGCCGGGAGCCAACACTCAAGGCAAAGACCGGAGCTCTTCCAAGGAAAAGAACAGCCGTCCTGGACTATGGCGAGGACCAGAGCTCCTTCACGGAAGATCAGCTGAAATCTTTCCCTCCCGTTTTCCTGTTATACTGTTGGAACAGCAGTCCTCCTTAAAGTGGGGCTTCCGTGCCCAGGACCATGCTGACTCAGTTCAGCTGGGTGTTCCTCACTCAGGTTGACCATCAATTAACCACTACATCCAGTATCTTACTAGCTTTTCTGACAACCACATGGTACTATTTTGAGTCCTTCAAGCGTTATTTTTTTTTGCTGCTTTTTTTTGGTACTAGGAATTCAAAGCCCAGGGTCACCCGCATGCTAAGCACATGCTCTACCACTGAGCTCCACCTCCAGTCCTGATTTATTTTTTGTTTTAGTTATTTTTTGGTACATCTTATTGTTTTTAGGTACATCTCCTTATCCTGTGAGTATGTTATGCTTCAGGAAAGGTATTTTTAAAAACAATCTTAGCCAGGTGTGGTGGGACATGCCTGTAATTGCAGTACCCTTGGAGGCTGAGGCAGGAGAGTTGCAAGTTCGAGTCAATCCTGGGCAACAATTTAGCAAGACCCTGTCTCAAAATTAAAAAAATAAAAAGGGCCGAGGACATAGCTCAGCATGAAGGCCCTGGGTCCAATCTTAGTACCACCCCATCCCCCAAATCAGAACAACCAGTTGGTCTGCAACATGAGAGGCAAACGCAGCAATGTAGGTTAACAGGGCAGAACAGGCCTCACCCAAGACGCGGACTGAGATGGTGCAGCAGCTCTCCAGAAAGCAGCAGAAAAGTGCCTTCTACTAAAACCAGGATAGTCCACATTGCACCATATATCTGACAGGAAGTCAAGTGACTTAAGGAATGCTTTTGGGGGAATGTGTTTTCTAATTTACCAGAGATTATCCTGGGGTAGGAAACAGTATAGCCTCAGTCTTTATATCCTCTTTTCCTTAAAAATAAAAAGTGTATTGGGTGGAAGAGAGATGGTACCGTATGAGTATGGCAGAGGAATTGAACTGCACATAGGCGATCTTAAAGGACCAGCTTTGGCTTTCTAGCTTTGAACTCAAAGTTCTTCCAAAGGCCAGTGACATGCTCAGGATGTCCTTTCCCTCATTCTCTTGATTTCTTCAGTCATTAGGACTCAAAAAATAGCAAGCGTGAAAGACATAGTTGGATGGAGAGTACTGCCCAGGATGCAGATAGCTTTGTAAATATATGTCATATATAATGCAGATATATGTCATATATAATGCATATGTAGATGGTGTATTTCTTCGTGCACATTTTTGTATGTAGGCTATGCTCTAAAAAGTTCTTTTTAACCAAAGACCTTGGCTGGGGCAATAACTTTCAGATTTGTTTACATAAGATTTCTGTGTGTTAGTAGAACATAAGAAAATAGTTGAGTAGATGTGGTGGGCATGCTTTGGTGAGTCTGAACTAAAATGTCGATTACATGTTGTAAGGGAAAAAAGTCACTTTGGGGGAGGAGGCACCTTTAAGAAATAGGCAGCCAGGACCAGAGATGTGGCTCAGTGGTGCCCCACCTGCCTGGCAAGTGCAAGGTCCTGAGTTCTATCCTTACGACCGGAAGAAAAAAAAAAAAGGCAGTCGTTAACTTGCAGTAAGCTGATATGCTGTAAGGAATAGAATCAAACCTGTGATGGTTCAAGCATAATAGAAATGTAATTCTTGCTCAGGTATGGTCCTGCCCGAGTAATCCAGGTCAGTGAACTCTGAAAAACTGTGTGATATCTTAGGTCTGAGCTTTGTCCATCTGTCATCTGTATCCAGTAAGCCAAAGAGGAAGAAGGTACTCCTGCCTGAAGGTGTGCACTTTGGTTCTGTTCACACATAATGGCTGAGATGGAGCCACATGGCCAATCTTACCGTAAGTGCAAGATGTGGGGCTGAGAAAGTGTTATGCCTGCATAGGTGCCTCGGCTACAACACAGTTACTATGGAAGATAAGACAACTGGCCATTTCTGCCACAGTCAGCTGTTCTTCAGAGCAGGAAAAACAGATTGCACTGTTTGGGAAAGATGCGTGCATATTAAGGCACTGGACAGAGAAAACCAATAGTGATTCAAACACAAGTTTCAAGAAAGATCCACACACCAGCCAAAATTACTAAAATTGAAAGAAATGGCAACACCATATGTTAGCAAAGATGTGTAACAACTGAAACTGTTGGCATCATTACCCGAGTTCGATCCCCAGTACCAAAAAAAAACTGTTGGCATCGTTGATAAAAATGTAGATGACACAACTACTTTGGAAGCATTTGGGGTTTTTATGAAATAAATATACACCTGTATTATAACCCATCAATTCCACTTCTAGGGCTTTACTTTGGGGAAATGAAATATATGTATAGAGAAAGGGTTCATACAAGAATGTATAAATAGAGTAGAGAGCAGTTCTATTCATAATAAAGTCAAGAGGGAAACAACCCAAGTGTTCATCAGTAGAGTAGGGTCAAAAGAAAAAAAAATTAATTTGGTTAGGAATCTTAACTGACTTACTTGTGATTCTAGAATCAGGCAACACTTCAGTCTATAAAATAGAATTACTCTTCTAATGAGCTCAGTAGAGGAGAGTTGGCTTTATAGATGGAGAAGAGTAGAAGAAAGCAGAAACAGAACAAAAAGCAAATTGGCTTTGTTCATCTTATTTTCCTTGTAATAAAGCAAAAGGGCTGGGGATTTAGCTCAGTGGTTCCGGCGCCTGCCTTGCAAGTACAAGGTCTTGAGTTCGATCCCCGGTAAACACACACAAAAATTAAAGCAAAGAACTTCATTACCACGCAACTGAACCTGTCCTGTTTGGGAATTTGGTATTATAACTCTCCTGGTGTCTCAAGATGTCAGATAAATAATTTTGGCTTAGTGATATGGAACTTACTGTGAGTGAGTCCATTTTGGTTTGGTCTGTTGAGACTAGTACAGGAGCTCAGTCCAAACCAAAAGTCTCTGATAAATTTTACTTAACAATAGGTAAACTGTTGTGTAATCATACAGGAAAATGATCCTCAACCAAAAAAAGAAAGAAAAGAAAAACTATCAATATGTGCAACAACATGGATGGATCTCAAAACATGCCGAATAGAAGAAGCTTTACAACAGAGTATAACCACATGATTGTGATTACATTTAACTATTTTGGGGGGAGTACCGGGGGTTGAACTTGGAACTTGTGAGGCAGGCGGCAGAACCAGTGAGCTAAATCCCTGGCCCCTACATTTAACATTTTTTAAAAAGCAATATAATCCATGGTGCAAAATGATTAGCACAACGTGGTATTTCAATAGAGGAGATTGACTAGGAAGGGGCAGGAGGAAACTTTCTGGGATGACAGGGATATTTGGTATCTTCATAAGAGAGCAGGTGAATGCATTTACTAAAATGTAGCACAGGGCCGGGGCTTTAGCTCAGTGGTTCCAGTGTCTGCCTCGCAAGCCCAAGGTCCCGAGTTCGATCCCCGGTACCAAAAAAAAATGTAGCACATAATTCACTTGAGATTTATGCATTCCATTGGATGTAAATTTTACCTCAACAGATAAAATTTATAAACAAATATGACTTTAATGATATGCCTGCTGAAGTGTTTAGGAGGAAAGTTGGATATTTGCAGTTTATTTTAAAACACATGAAGTAATTTGGGGCTATGGATGGTGGTTCAGTGGTAGAAAGTTGCATGTACAAGGCCCTTACTTTGATCCCTAGCACCACAAAAAAACAAAAACTAAAATGGATTGATAAACAGAACGATGCATAGGAGGACAGATACATAATAAAGTATACTAAATGTCAACAGACTTCACAAATATCCAAGATAGAGAAATAGAGACTTATTTACTCTCCTACATTGTACAACCAGAAAAACCAGGCAAATACATCATGAAACAAAGGTTTGTGTGAAAAGAAATCATCTGGGGCCTGAAACAATCACTTGAAAGAAGTAAGCAGAACAATTCCCAAGACACACATGGATTTGAGAGCACCTTGTGTTCTCATGAATCAGAGCAAAACAACTTCACAATACAAAGCACCAGGAAATGAATCCTTAAAAGAGTGGGAACTTAGCAATGAGGCTAAGTTATCTCCTGTTGAAATGTATCTCTGGATCCATCCTTACAAATTCTATCTGTAAATTAAGCTGATTTATAGATTAAGTTAAATCCTAATCAAAATCCTAGCAGCCATTTTTTGGTAGAATTTGATGAGCTGATTTTAAAATTTATAGGAAAATGCTTGAGTAACTGAAACAACTTTGATAAAGAAAGAATAAGTTGGAGAGTCTGTACCATTGGTGTAAGAGTAACTTACAAAGCTACAGTAATTAAGACAATGTGGCAAGGTGTGGTGATGCACACCTGTAATCTCTGGCTGAGGTAGGAGGATCACCTTGAGTTCAATGCCACCCTGGGCTCCATGATGAGTTTAAGGCCAGCCTGAACTACATAATGAGACCCTGTCTCTTAAACAGTAAAAAAAAAAAGACATGTGGTTTGCTGTCAGACTCTATATAGCAATAGAACATAATAAGAGTCCAGAAATAGACCCACCCATGTATGGTCACTTGGATTTAAACAAAGATGACAGAAGAACCCAAGAGAAGAAAAGAAAGTCTGTTTAACATACAGTTCTAGAAATCATGCTTAGTCATATGCAACCACACTGACCACAAAAATAAAATCAATCTTTACCTCCCTTATCTTATACTACACAAGAATGACCTAGAAATGAATCAGAGACTTAACAGAGCTAAAACTAAAATTTCTGAATAGTAGTATTGGAGGACCTTGGGTAGCACAACATATAGATAAGACATAGCATAATAATAACCACCATAAAAGAAAATGTTGATGAATATTGATGAATTTGACTTAATCAAAATTATAAACTTTTACTGAAAATAGGCAAGCTTTAGTCAAAATGTACCTAATTTTAAAAAATTCATAATAAATAATGCGTACAACTCAATACAAAAAGCATAAGTGGGTAAAATATTGAAGTAAATATCATTTCAGTAAGGAAGATAAATGCTAAATAAACACCAATTCATTGTTATTGTATCAGTCAGTGCTCACTAGAGATATATTTAATGCAATATATATATATATATATATATATATATATATATATATGAATTTGCAAGGTAGGCTTATAATGGCCACCCACAGAGTCAGGTGTGGAAGAGTGCAAAAGAACCATCTGCACACAGGATCCAAAGGATCCAGTCAAAAGTTGAAGACCCAGAGCTCTCTGTAGTGTCCCATGCAAGTCTGTATCAGGAGGCCAAAGGGTCTTCACTGGAAGGCCGAAGAGCCTTTGCTGGAACCCAGGAGATGGTATCCAAGGTGAAGGTGAGGAATGGAGCTCCTCTGAAGAAGCAAGCCTTCCTTCTTTGTTTCTCATTTATTCCATTCCATTGGTTGATGCCACTCACACCCAGGGTTAGCCTTCTGTCTTCAGTAAATCCCTTCAAGTACACCCAGAAATATGCTAATCCAGTTTAGTTGAGTGTTTCTTCCTCAAGTTGACACAATCAGTTAACTATCACATTAGTCATTAAGGAAGTGCAAGTTATAACAGTCCTCACTAGGATGAAGTTACAAAAAACTGGCATTGCCAATTCTCAGCAAGAATGTGGGGTAAATGGAACTCTCATACCTTGCTCATGGGAAGGTAAAAAGTTCTAGCCACTTTAGGCAGTTTCTGAAACTTCAACATTATACTAACCTTATTGTTACTGGGTTCTGAGATTCTATAGACTCTTTCCAGGTCCTTGGTATTCTGAACAAAGAATTGGACAAGACACTCAAAAAAGTTAGTGAGATAGATGTAAAAATCCTCAATAAGATATTGGCAAACAGAATACAGAGGGTCATGAAGAAGATCATGCACCCTGACCAAGTTGGATTTATCCCAGGGATGCAGGGATGGTTCAACATACTTAAATCAGTAAATGTAATACGCTATATTAACAGAGATGTGGAAAAAAACATACGATTATCTCAATAGATGCAGGAAAAGCATTTGACAAAATCCAACACCCATTCATGATAAAAACTTTACAGAAAATTGGAATAGATGGCCTTTATCTCAACCTGATAAAGGCTATCTATGAAAAACCAACAGCCAACATTGTACTAAATGGTCAAAAACTGAAAATGTTCACACTAAAATCAGGAACAAGACAAGGATG
>NW_004624738.1:25748735-25844482 GCF_000247695.1 Heterocephalus glaber
TAGGATTAGAGGTCCCATTTGACCCAGCTATTCCTCTACTGGGTATCTTCCCAAAAGAATTAAAAGAATCATACCACAGTGATATATGCTCACCCATGTTTATAACAGCACAGTTTGTAATAGCTAAAGCTTGGAAACAGCCCATTTTCCCATCAACTGGAGACTGGATAAAGAAGTTTTGTTTTTTTTATATAAAATGGAGTAGTACTCAGCCATAAAGAACAAGAAACTGGAGACATTTATAGCTAAATGGATGCACATTGAGGCCATACTCTTAAGTGAAATAAATAGTAGGACATGCATGTGTAAATACCAAATAGTTTTCCTGGTGTGAGAAACTAAAAGTGTAAATAAAGATCAAAATGTATAATTGATAATGTGAAATAGGAAGAAAAAGTCTAAAGGGGCAGGGGAAGTGGGAGGGGGAGGGGAAAGGAAAGCAGGGAAAGAAAAAAATATGAGAAAAGATAAAAATGGAAACAAAGTCTTTGTAAATAGGGAAGGGTGGTGGGGGTGAGGGGAGGGCAGGGGAAGGGGGAAAAAATAAGAACCAAGATACATCATGTACAGGTACAACTTCCCAATGATGAATGTAACTCTATTGTATACCTAAAATGTACCAATAAACTTAATGAAAAAAGTTAGATTTTACATTTATTAAAGGTAGGAAAACAAGTATGCTCTGCAGAGTGAGAGCAGGTCACTGTGAGAATTCACAGTGGCCATGAGATTAATGGCAGAGAACTTTTGTATCCTTTATTCTTTGGGCTGAGGTTAGATTTTGTCCCATCAAAAACCTGCTTGGGGCTGGGGATTTAGCTCAGTGGTTCCGCCGCCTGTCTTGCAAGCGCAAGGACCCGAGTTCGATCCCCAGTACCAAAAAAACCTGGTTGATTTCACATCAGAAGAATTGAATACAGCACTTTCTGATTGGTCCCAGGTCCAGGGCTTGGAAACTATTCCATCCATGTGACCTAGACCTCTATGATTGACAGGTCATGCCTTGTTGCTCAGCCAGTTGGCCAGGCCCTAATCTGCCTCAGTATAACTCAGCAATTCTACTCCTCAATATTTGCCTAAGAGAAATGAAAACATATTTACACAAAACTTGTATACATGAATATTGGCAAAAATTTGTGAGCTCTGTATTTGTTTACATGCATATGCACAAAAAACATGTTCATAGATGTTCATAAGGTCTTTATTTATAATAGCCCCAAATGAGAAATACCCCAAAAATCTATCAGCTGGTTAATGCATAAACCATATCCATACAGTGCTTATTTTGCAATAAGAATGAACAAACTACTAATTCATTCAGCAACATGAGTGAATCTCAAAACATCCTAGACAGACACAAAAGACTAAAGACTGTATAAATTGATTTATCTAAAAAGCTAGAAAAGACAAACTTGTAGTGATAAGAAGCAGATCAGATGTTACCAAGGGCTTTGTTGGAGGGAGGAGGCTGAGGAATCTTTGAAGGGTGAAAGAACTATTGTATTTCGTGGTGGTGGTGATTACATAACTGTACCCTTGTGTTATAACTCAGCAGCCAGGTGTGGGTGGATTACATGTCTATAATCCCAGCCATCTGGGTGCCTTAGGCAGGAAGATAGCTAGTTTGATCCTAGCCTGGGAAACTTAGTGACTTGGTGAGTGGGATTTAACTCAATGCAAAGGCCCTGGGTTCAATCTCTAGTATACTACGAAAAGCTAAATCATACATTTCAAAGTGGTAAGTGTGTATTTTATACCTCATTAAGGTTATAGCACTTTAAAAAAAGAGAATAATATAGATGTCAGGTTTTTTTGTATTCATTATAAATTCTTTCACATCTACCAAACAAAGTTTGATGATTTTATTTTAAAATATACCAAAAAATAAGAACTTGAGATGAAACTCAGAAGAGTAGTCTGTCTTTTATGCCTTGAGGTACTTATGACATGAACACTTCCACGTGACCTGTTTAAGGTAAGTAGCCACAGAGATTTGCTATTTATGTATTTATTTGGTAGTTATATAGATAATACTTGAATGTATTTATTAACCTGGATAATTTAATAACTTTCTTGATCAATCTTTGGGAGATGGTGGGGTTGGAGTAAGGAGCAAAGTGAGTATAAAGTGCTTTGCAAGTAACCCACTTAAATAGGCTGAATTCTGAGCTAGTGAAACTCATTGACGCTGTTTTGTTTTATAATACTATGTGCTATCCTCACTCAACAATCAGGAAGTCCTGCTGGTAGACTCTACTTCAAAATATTGTAAAAGTAATTAAAATTGTATTGAAGTCCTACTGCAGGAGATGTCCATAGTTGATTTTTCTTTCCTCTGAAAAGCAGCTGTCTTGTAATCTTTTCAGAGAACATGTGCATAGCATCCTCTCTAATGCAGCATTGCCAAGACCAAACAATTTCATGTGCTACTAAAATGCCTTCATTTTATTATAACATTTATTTCAATGTCTCTTCAAGCTTAGGAATGTAGGATCTTAAGCAAAGATTGTTACCCAAACAGCGAGGTCATGTTCCACAGTGACAAAGAATGAAACTGGATGGAGGAGTGTCTTAGTTACTTTTCTCATGCCTAAGACAAAATACGCAACACCCAGTGTTGAAGGAGGAAAGGTTTATTTTGGCTTACAATTTATAGAGGTTTCAGTCCATAGTCTGCTGGCTCCAAGGCTGGGCGGCATTGCAGAGGGGATCGCAGGGGAGAAAAAGTCCATGGCGAAGCAGGACAGGTAGAAGGCAGCCAACAGTGAAGTAGTAAGCAGCATGTCATAGCAGCTGTTCTCTTCCTGTCACTTATATTTTATCCAGGCTGCCTGGTAGCACTCACACCCAGGATGGGGCACCCTTAATCTTAGCATTGCACCATTAAACCCAACATCTTTTTTTTTTTTTTGAGACAGGGTCTTGCTTTGTAATTTAGTCAGACTTTAAACTAACTATGTAGCCCAGGCTGGCCTTGAACTCAAGGTAATCCTCCTGCCTCACCCTCCCAAGTGCTGGGATTACAGGTGTGTACCACCATGCCCAACTGACATCACATCCTTAATCTCAACATCACACACCCTAGATTCAGCCACCTCCAAAAAGCCCCAGTGTAGCCACATGAGGTTTTTTGGGGGACATCTAGGTACAAGCCTTAACAAGGAGTTAGGGTGCAAGTAAATTTATTTAAAAGATATAAAGGGAAGGACAGGCAAGGAAATGGAGCTCTTGGTTGCTGGAGAGGGTCCTGAGCAGGATACCCACAAAGGCTCTTTGTCTAGGGTTTTTAAGGAGTTTAGAAGGGACCTTGGGCCAATGTGTAAATGATATGATCTCTAATCTCTACCCTATAGGGGACTATATACTTTCCAGGGTCCAATCTTTGTAGTGTTCACACAGTGCCTGGGCAGGGATCATCAGACAGGCAATTGGCTCAAGAGTGCATGGGCCCTGGCAGATGTTTTTGTGAGATTTTTGAAGGGTGGTGACTCTGGCATCTCCATTTTGGTCTTCCTAACTCCATTTTGGGACTCCCTACTGCTAATAGAATCCTAACTCCTGTCTCACTAACTCCTATCTCATTCCCCTCTGTGAAGAGGTGACCCTAACTGCCATTCTAGCTGTTTCTTGCTCTACAAGGACAACAAGAAGAGGTCGAGAGTCAGGAGCATTCTCTAAAGGGCTTGTCTAATGGCCTGTGATAGAAAGCAGACAGGCTCTCCATGGCAGGTTCCAGACAGGATCTCCATGGCAGATTCCATCTGCATAACCAACTGAAGTTTAATAGACTCTAGATGGAAGGAAACAAAGCGAACAAGGAGAATGAGTAACAGGGTCTAAAAACACAGAGAAGCAGCAAGAACATCAACATTGGTATGAAGGGCCCATCCCCAAAGGGGATCCTAGCCAAGTCTCTTAGTTAAAGTTGGCAATACTTGCCATCCCTTCTAGGGCTGGTATTACTAGATGTTGATGGGAGCCTACTCCAATGAAACAAAGGATAAGAAGTGAAGGTAGGGTTCCAGCCATGTTACCTAGACAAAAAGCAATTGAATCATTGCCAGGATAGGGTCTACCCATCACTGGGATGTGGTGTAAGACTACTTATTCACCATGTTGGCATCTGAAGAGATTTCATCCCCCAGGAAGCAGGCATATCAAGCTGAACCATTTTGGAAACCTTTTGAAATACTTGGACCTCCTAGTTTTGCTGCTATCCTCTTTTCCATTTTGGTAGGGCAAAATCTTATCATATAATATCCTTTCTTAGCAAAGTATATCTTCATACTTATAACTTTGTATTTCCTTTTCTGTCCTACTTACTGGTTGCCTTCTGTAACAAGCCTAGTAGTTACTCGGATTTTTAAATGCTCCTGGAACATTTGTTTTTCTTTAGCTTCACAGTGAATTTATAGATGTCTATATTTTAATTAGGAAGAACTGACTAACCAACAGACCTACTGGTGGCCTTGAATACCATCCTTATCTTAGCCTGAACACAAAGCAGCAGAAGAGCAAGTTAACCCTGTAATTGCAGTTTAAGAACTATTCTAACACACAAGAGATGTTCTAAGCATGCCAATTAGACAAAAATACAAATTGAAATGAGGATCCAAAAGTAAATTTATCAGTCAGCAAAGATGTAATTTGGTAAGTGGGAGTGGTAGAAGAAGAGTTTGAGCAACAGAAAGAATGTGACTCAGGAAGGAGACAAAGAATTATGGGCAGGACCACCAGAACTCAAAAGCAACCAAGGCAAAACATTCAGGATGAAGGAAAAGATTATGGGACAGAAACATTTTATTCTTTTTTGTGCACAAACATAAAACCTAAACCTAGCAGATGCGTGGAAGTTTTGAGTCCAACAAAGCCTAAAATGCTCCATTCCATGACCAAGTTTTCCCTTCATGGAAATCTTTAAATTAGTGGATGCTGTAATGGATTATGACTATCTGACCCATGCCTTCGAAAGTGCAACCAGACAATTAAGAGGAGACAACAAGATGTGGGGTCTTTCTTACCTCCTGGTTTGGCTTGCCATGAAAGGGAATCATGACAGAGAAAGCAGATTCATTCCTTCTAATACCTTCAGTGAGTTAAGGCAGCGTTATGTTCACAGATCATTGGCTATGGAGAGCCAAGAGCACCTACGGTAGAGATTACCCTCTTGACAGTAGAAAGATCAAATTGGAAAGGAAAACTGAGACTGGGAAAAGTGAAAGCAAAGAGTGTAAGAAAGTGTAGACTTTACTCGCCTCCTCTTGGGATCCCAGACAAGTCCCCAGATATGTCACTGGAATGCTGGTGTCATGATCCATGGTGACAAAGAATGAAACCACAGATGGAGAAGGTAGGATGCAAGCAAATTGGTTTAAAAGATATAAAGGCAAGGAAATAGAGTTCCCCACTACTCAGGAAGGGGTCCTGAGCAGGATTCCCAAAAGAGCTCTCTGCCTAGAGGTTTTAAAGAGCTTTAGAAGGGAGCACAGGCTGTTGTGTAAGCAATATAATCTCTACCCTATAGGAGGCGACATGGTTTTCAGGGTCCAGTCTATATAGTGTCACACAGTGCCCATGCAGGCCCATGCATGCTTGAGCCAATGGCCTGTCTGATCATGTTCTAGGAGGGTCCCAGACAGCTACAACACACTTGCAAGATAGTTTGGTTTGGGTTTTTTTTTTGTTGTTGCTGTTTTTATTTTTTATTTTTTTTGAGACAAGGTCTCACCATGTAGTTCAGGCTGGATTTGAACTCACTGTGTACCCCAGGCTTCTCTCAAACTCAGCGTGATCCTCCTGAGTGCTGGGATTACAGGTGTGCACCACCACAGCTGACTACCTGGAAGATGTTTTTGTAAGATCTCTGGAAGGTGGCAACTTAGCTGACTCCATTTTGGGTACACTGTCCTTATTGCTTAACATAATCCTAACTCCTGTCTCAATAGGGCCTTAGGGTGATATTCTTTGAGTCTGTTGGTGTTGTGACTTTTTTTGTGATGATCTCTTAACATATGTGGTTATTTCTCTTTATTCTGTAGGTTAGGAGTCGACAAACTTTGTAGAGGGCCAGAGAGTAAATATTTTATGCTTTGAGGACCATATGGTCTCTAAACCTCAACTACATTGCTATGGGAAGCAGCCATAACAACCTAGAAATGAATGAAAATGGCTGTTTTCCATTAAAATTTTGTCTACAGAAACAGGTTTGGGGTGGATTTGGCCCGGGCTCAAGTGTACAGGATATAAACATCACCCAGAATAAATATGCAACTTGTTACAACCAAGTACTTACGTAGTCTAATAACATAGTATTTCAATGAAGAGAACTAATGCTGAATTATAAAGTGTTCAACAAGGCCCTGTATCGAAATTTAGAGTATGTACATGCTGGGACTCTGTGTGACTCACTGGTATACAAAAAAAATTTCTAATTTATAGAAAATGTGAATATGAAGATATTTACCCAAGATAGCTTTTAGAAATATTTCATGAATTAGATCACCACTTCAGTTGATACAGTATGGTTTAGTAAGAAATGTAAAATTGAGACAATAACAAGCACGCTCTCTCTTTCCATATATATATGTATATATATATATATATTCCATATTTTCCATGGGTTTATGGTGCTAGGGATCAAACCTAGGGCCTTACACATGCTAGAAAAGCACTCTACCACTAAGCTACACCTCAGCCCCAGATTGTACTTTTTATTTTTTAATTTTTGTATAAGTTGGTCCAACTTTATTGTAATCGGTTACAAAAGATAAATAAGAACTGATATCTTTGGTTTTAAGCCCTTTAGAAATCTGAGTTACGTCTTACTACAGAAGAATATAAATTAGTTAAAAGTACAGTATAAAAACAAATGTTTACAAATGAATAGTATCACTAAATGTTTGTAAATGGTTTCTTCTTACTTTACAACTATTAACAGTGCTTTAAAAAAAATTCCAATAACCAGTTTGGAACTGACTGAGAAAACCCACACTTGGTCTAACATGAAAGATGTTCACAGAGAGCTCAGGCCACAACCTTCACATACTACTGGATGTTGGAAGATGTTTGTTGCTAGATGAAAACATTTTGTATTTTTTTCTAATTAGGGAAAATTATACTCACACATAAGAAATCATCTCTCGCTTTACAAATGCAAAATAAATTCTTTTCGGGTCTCCATGTTAGAGAGACTTTCTTTTTTAGCTTTAGGCAAAACATTACATCTTTTGAAAAATGTATTTAGCAGAACTCAAGTCCTGCACTAAAGCACAGAAATAGAGGAGCGGGTCCTGAGACCTCAGGCTTTTGTGCCAAACACTTAGGAAGGTCAAAGTTTGCCTTTAGAGATTAGAATTCAACATAGAAAACAAATGCAGTTGTCAGACAACTCTTCCTAATTTACAGCAAAACTCTACAACATAGCAAAACTCCATTTTACCTTAAAGAACTTAACATTTCGCAAACTTCAAATTTAAAAAAGAATCATTCCAAGTCCCAGTGTAGATCATGAGCCTAGTTAGACCCTACCATCAGAAAATAAACTTTTACATTTTTCTAGTCTTCCTGTAAGTGTGGTACTTTTGGCTGACAGATAAACATCACAGACGGAATCTGCTGCTCAGGAACACTTTTCTTTTTGCTCTACCGCTGAAGTCCGTCCCCAGCCTCAAGGGACACCCTTTTGGTCTGGTAACGGAAAACGGTAACTTCTTCAGCAGTCTGTTGGAGGAAATTTTGCCCTGATAGGGCTCTCGCCACTCACTGTTTTTGTGCGACTTTTCCATAGCTCCCTCTTCCCGCGTCGTAGTCCTGCCGGTACCCAGCGAGAACCTGGCCTCCAGATCGCCCGCGCCCTTACTGCCTGCCCTCCTTGAAGCCCGCGTCCCAGTCTATGCTAATGATCCTGTGGTCCAGACGAGTTCGATTTATGAAACGGATGGCATTTTCTGCCTCCTAAAAAACAGAAGCCACATGCTGTTTTCTTCATTCTGTCCAAGCCAATAATGACCTTCTTTATGTCACCACTTTTGCTGAAGAGTTCATAAATTTGTTCTTCGGTTGTGTAAAAGAAAAATTTCTGACATACAATGTACAACTTTTCTTCAGTAATTTTTCTTGCTCTTCATTGTTACCCCGAAAGTGCTGGTTCCAGTACTGGCTCAGTTCCACGTAGGAGTCGCTGCGCAAGGCCTTCAAGAGGCCACCCCTAAGAGGTAGAACTGTACTTTTTAATATCTAACATGTAATCTAAGATTACCATTACTCTTGTTAAAACATCCCAATAAATCAAATTCACTCATATGAAACATGTTGCTCTACAATTTTTTGTAACTGGTTATAAGGAGTAGTTAGGGACTTAGCTAACATCTATGACTAGAATTGATAGAGCTTGCCATGTTCCTTGTATTTAGATCATTTCCTTCGACTTTAAAGCAGAATCAATGGAGGATGTCCAAAGGATCAATTATGATTTAAGCAAAGGTACTATCACTAGATAGAATTTACAAAAGCTAAGAGCCCTTTCCTTGTGGCTTTATCATTCATATTAATCTATTTTAAAAGGTAGAAATAGGATCAAAATGAATATTATAGGAGGCACTATCTTCTGCTCCCTCTAGTCCAGTGGTAATGAACCTATGGCACATGTGCTTCAGCAGGCTGTTTGTATCATTGAAAGCTCTAAAAGGTTTGCCATCACTGCTCTAGTCTCTTCCTACTCAGTGTTTGCTATCAAAGAGAACTAATATTTATGACTTACTGAGAACTTTCTAGCTGCTTCTTGGGATAAGTGCAAATAGAAAAATCACCTCTAAACAGACCATTCTTATTTTGTGAAGAATAATTTGAGAAGTTCCCTTTAGTCTTGTACAAGTAGCACTGAGTAGACCACATTGTCCTGAGACACGGACCTTAATGCTAACTGTAATTTTTATTATATTAACAAAACAACTTTTATCACAACATAGGCTGCACTATGCAAAGCTCTTTGCTGGAGAGGGAGCTGACCAGTTTTTACAAGAAGAGCCCCTAAATACTAGTTGGAAGTATGTATATGCTATTCTGTTCAATTCTTACAACAACTCCGTAAAGTAAGTATAAAAGCTGAGATCCAAAGAGACTAAATAATTTATCCAAGGCCACAAAGCTCCAAAGTTGCCTTTGGACTCAAGCCTATGGATTGGCCCAAGATCTATACTTTCCCATCTCACCAGGCTGAGTGAACATGAATTCCTAAACTGTATCTCTGTCAGCAAGAGCAGTAGGAGCACTGGGCTGTGCCCCTGACACGTAAGACAATGAGCAAGTCATATGGTCACTCAGTGGCTTAGTTTCCTCATTGACAAAAGAAGGCATTTATCAGTGGTTCTCAAAACTCAGAACTTGAATCAAAGTTTGTTCTTATCTATCACAAAATTGGAAGACAAGGACATATTGTTCTCATAAAGCTACATTTCATTCTATTTAAAGAACTAACCTTTGATCTAAGGTTATATTCTTCTTACATGTTTTGCTGTTCACAGTGTTCCTGTTATACAAGAAACAGATAGATTTTTTTTTAATATTCTATTGAGTGACTGATGTTTGTGTCCTGACGCAAGTTCTAACACAGTGTTCTCAGGTTATTTTGAAAGTAACATAGGACTATGTAATGCATGGTCCTTGAATTTACACCAAGACTATTCATGGCAATATATCAGCCAGTGCTATATTTAAAGTTTCCCAGAACAGCTGAGTGTATGAATTTGAAATGTTTGCCACATAATAAATATCTTAGTTCATTTTCTGTTGCTGTAACACAATGCCTGAGACTGGGAAACTTATTAAGACTAGAGATTTGTTTCTGGAAAGTCCAAGGTTGAGGGGTCCCTATCTAATTAGGGCCCTCTTGCTGCATTATTCCATGTTGGAAGGCAGAAGGCCAAGAAAAGAAAGGTCTGGACTCACTTGCATAAAAATCCACTCCCTGAATTACTAATGCACTCCTGCAAGAACTACGTTAATCCATCCATGAGGAGGGGCCCTCATGACTTCATAAGGGTCCTACCTCTCAACACTGTTGCCTTAGCGAATAGTTTCTAGCTCACAAACTTTGAGGGAACACAAAGATGATGTGGTATTGAGCCAACATAAGATAATACATTGAGGAAATCCATGAGAAAACCAAGGACTCCAGCTAGCTGCCAACATCACTTCACTCAGGAATATAAATGGATGACAAGCAAGCACATGAAAAGGTCATCAGGGCCATTAGTCACTAAGAAAGTACAAACTAAAGCCACAGTGAGATGCTACTACACAAGAATCACCAAAGTTAAACAGACTTAACAGCAAATGCTGGCAAGGATAGGAGAACTGGTCCTCTCCTGTCCCACTCAAGGCAATGCTAAGTGGCACAAACACTTTCTAAGACAGTTTCACGATTTCTTAAAAAGTTATACTTACCATATCATCTAGCAGTTCCATGGCTAGGTGTTTACTGAAGAGAAAAAGAAGCTATATCCTTATAAAGACATATATCATTATTCATAGCAATTTTATAGATAATACTCAAAAGCTGGGAGAAAACATTGACTGTCCACTTATAACCTGTGATATAGCCTTAAAATGGAATGCTACTCAGCAATAAAAAAGAGTGAACTAAACTAGATACCTCTACATTCCTGTTATAATGGCTAATATCCAAAATACTGACAACACGAAATACCAGACAGGCAGTTTCATAACAAAACTAAATTAATCTTACCACATGATTCAGCAGTTACACCCCTTGGTATTTACCCAAATGAGTTGAAAACTTAGATCCATATAAAAACCTGCACACAAATGTTTATGGCAGCTTTCTTCATAACTGGCAACACTTGGAAGAAACCGAGATGGACTTCAATCGATGAATAAACTGTAATTCATCCATATAATGGCATATTATTCAGCAATAAAAGCAAATGAGCTATCACACCACTAAAAGACATGAAGGAAACATAAGTACATGTTACTAAGTGACAGATGTCAGCTGGAAAGGGCCAATACCTTACTATTTCAACTATGTTACATTCTGCAAAAGGCAAAACTATAGACAGTAAAAAGATAAGTGTTTACCTGGAGGATGTGGGCAGGGAGGAGGAGGGATGAAAAGATGAAGCAGAAGATTTTTAGGGAAGTGAAACTATTCTGTATGATACTGTGTTGGTGTGATGATATCTGTCCTCACTGTACACTTGTCAAAACCCATAGAATATACGGCACAAAGAGTGAACTACATGTAATACAATATATGCATTTACTATGTCACATTGTTACTGTGTAAGTAGTTAAGGTACAGAATAGAGTAATGTAAAACATGGACTTTAGTGAATAGCAGTATATCCATATTGGTTCATCATTATACATCAAATGAATACAAAATACACAAATACAAAATACTAATAATAAACAGCAAGAGTTAGGAAAGACCAGGTATTCAGGAATTCTGTATTTTTTGCTCATTTTTTTTTATAAACCTGAAATGGCTCTTTCAAAAAAGTTTATTAGCTAATAAAAAAGGCTAAAACTATTTGTACACCCAATAGGATAAATTGCAAATAACTGTGCCGAGTAAAGGAAACCAGACCATAAAACAATATACACTGTATGTATGATTCCATTTCTATAAATTCTAGACAATGCACAGGAATCTATATCAATAGAAAGCAGATTAGTGCTTGAGGATGGGGAGGGAGAGATTACAGAGGGGAGGGAAGGTCCTCATTTTGGCTGTGGCAATGGCTTCATGGATGTATATACATGTGAAAATGTGTATTTTAAATGTATGCAATCTGTTATTTGTCAATTGTCCTTCAATAGAGGTGTTTCTGAGATGCTGAAACAGAAAGTAGCCCAGCCATTGGCTTCGCTCTCTGATAGCTGTTGGTCTGGCTGTTGCTTGTGTGAGCTGGGCTTGCTCAGGCCTCTGTGGTCATGGGGTAATTTGGCTGGGGCTAGGAGAACTCCCAACACTCTGCCCCACATCTCTAACCTCTGTCTCCCATCCTCCAGCAGGCCACATGCTAATGCCAGGGGTTCAAATTTAGGGACAGAAATGCACACCATTTGTTTGTTTTGTTTTGTTTTGTTTGAGACAGTCCTGCTATGTAGTTCAGGCTTGCCTTGAACTCACTATGTAGCAGAGAAATTACAGGTGTGTGCCACCACGCCTAACTGACTTTTAAAAATTATCTTTGTGCCCAGTGTGATGGCACACACCTGCAATCCCAGCACTTGGAGGCTGAGGCAGGAGAATTGCTGCAGAGAAGCCATTAATTGGTTTGTTAAAGCAACTAAAACATGGCATACCTTAATAATGTTTTAATTTGTATTTCTTAATTCTATTAGGGAAGTGCTTTTTGTGTAATGACCTATTTTATGTTACTTTCTTACATATAATTTGGCAATCTCTTTGTCTCATTGGACACTACTTGCTATATTGATTTTATATTTGTATTAATTCTTTAGGAAGGGATAGTAAGACTTTCATAGTGACATTTGTTACATTTTCATGTTCTGTTTATATTTCTTTGGCTATTAGTTTGTTATATTCGGTTACCAAAATGTTTTAAAATAGTTTAACTTCCAGCAAAACTATTTTAAAACATTCTCCTTCAACTTCAGAGGTTATATAAGTTTAACTTCTTTCTGTAGTTGTTATGAATCTGTTTTTTCTGTTTCCTTGTAAGAACTGTTTTTGCTTTATTTTGTGGTGCTGGGACTGAACCTAAGGCTGTAAACATTCTAGGCAAGTACTCTAGCACTGAGCCATATGGCCAGCCCCTTACAACTGTTCTTAAATTACTTTATTCTAGACTATATTTATAGTGTTACCCCTACTACCAAATTAAATTTGACAACTGAGGCAAGAGTGACAGAGAAGCTGGCAGATTTGTCTAAGATCACGTAGAGAGCAAATGTGGAGGCAGGGCTTGAATCTCACTTCCTCTCACTTAAAAGTTCCCATTAGGGCCAGGGGGTGAGGG
Source organism: Heterocephalus glaber (assembly GCF_000247695.1). The sequence goes on from NW_004624738.1 coordinate 25,761,743, forward strand.
GGTGAGGAGGTGGGGGGGTGGGGGGGTTAGCTCAGTGGTTCCACCCCCTGGCCAGCAAGCACAAGGACCTGAGTTCAATCCCCGGTACAAAAAAAACACACATAAAAGTTCCCATTAAACTGTACCATGTCAAGAACACAAGGCTAAGAGAAGTGATAAAAATCTACACTTTTGTGCAGAATGTACTTTCCACTTCCATTCTCCCTTCATTTATTACTTTTTTCTAAAGCATAGGGTTAGATCTATCGATTTTGAAATAACCATTCTTTTACACATTTAATAATGCAGCAGGCAATGGGGTAGATAACTGTGAACTTACAGATGACTATGTATACTTCCTACACTCTGCGTCCAGCCTCCGTGAGCCAGTTTGTACACAGGTAAATGCAATATGGGAGATCCTTCTTTTAATTGTAAATATTTACAAACCTGACATTGTACAACCCATGCATACTTTGGTGGGTTTGCTGTTGAGAGAAAGTCCTATGATGTGATGGTTTTGAAATTCATTATGTATTAACTTTCATTGATTATTGCTTTCTATACATGTTTTTAATTGCAGGATATCTCTGGCTCCTGTCCTGTTATCTGCTTTCTAGATAGTTCATTTTCTTTTATTTTTTAAAGCTTGATTGTATAATTCACATTATATCAGCTCTGATTCTTTGTTCTAATTATCCAAGTTTTTGTCCCATATTCATATTTATGTTTTTTCAGTACTGTGTTCCATACTTTATCAGTATTGCCTATGAATCTCTTTGGAAGTAAGTAATAGTGATACCTTTGCATTCAGAATTCTTAGCTTTGTGGCCATTTTCTCTAGATTACTGCTCACTTCCTGTTCTCTTCCAGTGTTCCAGTACTTGTTGATTAAATTTCAATCTATATCTTTCTATTTTCTTCCTTTTATTTAGACATTAACATGGGTTTTTGTGAATTTGTAGTGGCTATTTCTATGAAGAATTCGCTTACACTGAAATCTACTACCTGCCTAGGAATTTCTAGGCAGACTCCCAATTCAGGGCTAACTGATTTTTTTTTCAATGAAAGAGAAATATACATTTATTATATAAAAATTAGAAAAATTAAAAAATTAAAGAACAAAATAAGTATCACTCTTAATCCTAGAAGCCAGAGATAATCACTCCGAACTGTTTCCTAATAGGACTTTACAAATACATGTGAAATGTTTTTCACATAATCAGGACAATTTGTTTATGTCATGCATTTTTCCATTCAAACATATAATATGAACTTTTTCCATGTCATTAAAAATCTTTGAAAGTCTGATCAGTGGCTAATATTCTATCACATGAATATGTAATAATTTATTTAGCTAGTCTTTTGTTTTTAAAGGAGTTATAATCAAGATTTGTCACATACAGGTACAAATTCCATATGATGAATGTTATTATGTATATCTAAAATGTTTCCAATAAATTAATTTTTAAAAATGAAAGAAAAGAATTATAATTAATTGCCAGCAATACAGCCATTTGATTTAGCTAAGCTTGTATCAATGAAGGCTTGAGTGTTTCCACAGTTCACTAGTTTATAAATAACACTGTAATTAATGTATTTTTAGATACAAATTTTTGTCCCTGTCTCAGATTATTTCCTTAAACTAGATTTTTTAAAAAGTGGAATCATTGAATTTAATGATATGGACATTCCCTTCTCTCTTTCTCTTTATTACAATGTTATATATGCTGAAAGCAAATAAATTCAGTGAAGGTAAAGTCAAAAGTCAAAGTCCTGGGTTCCTCACCCTGCCCTCTTATTCTCAGCCTACAGTCAGCTACTAGTTGAAAATTTAACCTGCATGTCTCCCTGCTTGCCATTTTTTCCTCATAACTCTGATTATCTTATACTTACTGTTGTAAAACATGTTTCCATGTCACAATATAATTTGGACATTTTTCATTTTCAGCCCAGAAAAATGAACCCATTCTTTTAGGAGCTCTATGTTGTTCCATTGTATGGATTCCCTATAATTTACTTAACTGATTCCACATGTTGTTCCTAAATATATCTTGTCAATTACATCACCCTGGTAAATTTTTAGCAGTGTAATTTCGGGGTCAAAACTTACACAGTTCATAATATATTATAATAAATAAATATATATATAAATATATATATCACCCGAAATTGTTCTATGCGAAAGTTGCCCTAGTTTATACTCTTATCATGTGCATGGGGGAGTATTAGTTCCTTACATATTTTCTGGTTCTGGGTATTATCAAATCTTCTCATTTAAGTCAAATGACATTTTTTAAATGCCATAACCTTTAAATTTAAGTATTTATTTAATTTTGAGCAAAATTTGCATTTTATGTTTATTAACCACTTATATGTTTTCTTGTCAATGCTTTGTTTGTATCCTTTGTTCCTTCTTCTACTTTTCAGTGTTAATTTGTAAAGTAGGTTTCTATATTATGAAAATTACCTTGGCAGCTATGTTACAGATATTTTACTCTCATTTGTCATTTGCCTTTTTTCTCTGTGGATTTGTCTGTTCCTTTTTAATTTCTGGAATCAAATGTATTGACCTTTCCTTTTGTAGAATCTGGTTCTCATATTTTGTATTATTATACTTCGAAAAAATTTTCAGCTCCAAAGTTTTTCTTTAAATACATAGATTTCTGTCTAGCGCTTCAACAGGTTTTGTTGTTGTTGTTGTTTTGTGTTTTGTTTTGTTTTGTTTTGTGGTACTGGAGATTGAATCCAGAGCCTTCACACTGAGTTACATGCCCAGCCCTTTTTATTTTTTATTTTGAGACAGGATCTCCCTGAGTCACTGAAGTGCCCAGGCTGTGCTTGAACTTTGGACCCTCCTATCTCATTCTCCAGAGTCCTGGGGTTACAGGTGTGCACTACCATGCTCTCCTGACAGCTTTAATTTTTGGTTCTAAATCTCATTCACAACTTGGATGTGGTGACACAAGCCTGTAATCTCAGCACTCAGGAGCCTGAGGCAGGAAGATTGTTTTGATTTTTGAGGCCAGCCTGGGCTGCACAGTGAGTTCAAGGCCAGCCTAAACTACATACCTAGTGAGTTGCTGTCCAAAAAACCCCAAAGCCCCAAAGAAAGCAATCTGATTCACACAGAATTTATTTTTGATTTAAAGTATAAAGTAAGTTACATAGCTTTATTATTTTTTTCAAATAGCTAGCTGTCCAGTATCATTTACTAAATGATCTTTGTTCACTCAAATTTGAAATGTTGACTTTCCATATTTTAAATTCTGTTGTATACTTCCTTATATTGGAGGCTAATTTCTCGTGATTCCAATCTGTTTAATTTTTTGAACTTTTTTTTAATCTCAACTCTTTATTTTTCTGGAGTTTTTGCTTCAAAATCTAGTAGAGCTAGCCTTACTTTATTGCCCTGAAAGATGTTAAAGATCATTATATAAAATACAAGGATGATTATGTCGATATATTTTGGACCCTTACTAGCACTATTTTAGCTAAGGGTGGCCTTGAACTTGTGATTTCCCTGCCTCAGCCTTCCAAACACGGGGACTGTAGGTATGCACCACCACACTTAGCTAATTCTGAAAATTCTTTGCCAATATGATCGAAACTACTTTTTATTTCTCTGACATTAGTGAATTAGTCGGTGTGAAATGTTTGTTTATCTTTTTTCTGAATTTTCAGTTGACATTCATATTTTTTAATTGACATGAAATTCCATATAGGTATATATATTTAGCGATATAAGGTATATATAATGTTTAGTGTTAAAGACAGATTCTTTGGCCGTGTGTGTGTGTGTGTGTGTGTGTGTGTGTGTGTGTTATCCAGGGTCCTCCCACTGAGCTACAGGCCCAGCACTTTTTTATTTTTTAAGACAGAGTCTTGCTAAATCATTAAATTTCTCAGACTTGAAATCTTCTTGCTTCAGCCTCCCAGAATCCTGGGATTACAAGCATGTGCCACCATGCCTTGCTTTTCTGACATATTTATTTTTTAAATCTATTTTTATCATACAAATACATGCTACTGTTACAGACATAGCAATATAATAATTAAAAAGGCAAACAGTATTGAGTTCTTAGATTGATTTTCTGTTATCTCCTGAGACATACCTTGTAGATATTATATGCGCTGTTTGGACTTCTTATCACAACTGTGGAGGATTTTAGTTCTTTTCTATTCACTTTTATTCCTCATATAGTTATAGTACAATTTTTGTTCAAGTGAATGAGTTGATCTTTTCATTAAATTTTGCACTGCTGGTCATTGGTAAACCAAGTAAGGTCCTTTGATGATGGGTTCAATCACTTGACATGGTCAATATCCATCTACTCTGACCTGTGAACATGCCGATTTTTTTTAATCATTCAGCCTAACTGTATTAGTCAGCTTTCCTGTAGCTGAGACAGATACCTGACACCCTCAACTTAAAGGAGGGAGGTTTCTTTCGCTCATACTTGCAGAGGATTCAGTTCATGGTTGGCTAGTTCCACGGCAGAAACATGATGGAAGGGTGTGGCAGGAGAAAGCTGCTCAGCTCATGGCATCTGGGAAACAGAACAAGAGAACAAAGTGAGAGAAGAGAGAAAGGGGCCAGGAACCATTTAGGGTATCCAAAGTCACACTCCATGACCCACTCAGACACCCTCAGAAGGGTGCTTTACTAATCCTCTAAGCATTTCCTAATCCAGTGATGTTAACAAACCATGATTAACAGGCACATTAACCTTTGATGTAGGTTTTATTTCTCTTGGAGTTAATAGTTGATTCATTAAAAAATTTGCATGCGTTTCTTGAACTCTTTAGTTAAAACTTACTGTACCTTTCAGCAGGTTCACCAAATGCTCCTCAAAAATGGTGTTTATTCTTTGACATATTTATTGCAAATATATTTCCCAATGTTCTTCAATTAATATGCTTTGTGATATTTTAAATACAAAAAATCCTAGCAAAACAGAAAAGAACCAAAAAAAAAGAAATCTTATTTGTAATTTCCTTTATTATTAAATAAATATCCTTCTTCCAAAGACCAGATAATTATTCCAAACTATTTTCAAAAGCTTCCAGTTTGCATGTTCTGGAAATGGAAACTGTTATTGTTATTTTAAATAAAATGTAGAGAAGATGAAAAAGAATGATTCTGTCTTGAAGACATAGTGCTATAATGTGGAGTTTTTGTGCTATTTTTATCATCGTACATTTAGAATTTGAAGTTTTATTATTAAAATACTTCTATAATTTAAAATTATTTTAAACTGTAGGTATTTTTGCACATCTTTTTTTCCAAATAGTAGCTGAACTTCAAGAATTAACTTCATTTGTGAAAATTACCATTATGTGTTTGAAACACAAAGTTTTATCATGATATAAAAGTTAAATTCCTTTGAGTTTTAAAATAGTCAACATGCATAATTAATAATGGGGAGAGATACCACTTATTGGAGGCATTCAGTGAGCCAAGTATGAAGATTTACTTATTAAAAAAAATAAATTGGCTAAGATCAAGTAGCTCATTCCTCTGTACAGTGCAGTGTTTCTAAAATTCCACAAACAACAACAGCATTAGGGACCCAGGTAACTTTTCTCTTTTAAAAGGCTGGGTGAGGCAGGGGTGGGGTTGGGGCTGGGAGTGAGGGAGTTCTCTTATCTGATAGAATGGTCACAGGGCTGTATCAAGTGACACTGCTTAAAGGAAATCTTGAATCATCACACTCTTAAGGCTACAGTCTTCTAGGAAAGCACTTCCAACCTTAATGCAGTCTCCTCAGCCTTGTGAATGTATTTGGTGCTTGTCAATGATTAAATAACTATTTGGTGCTAGTATTGAGAACTACTTCCCTCTAGTAAAGCACATGAACTTGCTCCCCTTCTCCCCCGACCTTATGGAAGCGCTTCTAAGAATGGGAAGCCACATCCTTTTCTAAGTAAGACTGAGCACACCTGGAGTGAGGCTGAGCATACACATGGAAGAATCTAGGGTTGGCCTGAACTGAAATAAAATGAAATTGACTTCATTTAACAAAGTGTGGTTCTCAGCCTCCAGGCCCTCTTTGTGTGGGTTTATGGGAAGAGAGGAGACGGGGGACCTTCAAAACAAAAAACAAGCTGAGCATGGTGGCACATGCCTGTAATCCCAGAACGTGAGAGGCTGAGGCAGAGGATCACTCCAGTGTCAAGGCCAGCCTGGGCTCCATAGTGAATTCAAGGCCAGCCTGGGCTACATAGTGAGACCCTGCCTCAAAAAACAAAACAGAACAAAACAAACAAGCAAAAAACCAAAATATAAAACAAAGGAAAAGCCTTGCTTCCCCTTGCAAAAAATTTTGCACTCTCCGAAGTGCAGTATTTAAGATTTGTTTCTTTTTCTTATACTTAGCTAAAAAGAGAAGTTTAAAGTTTGAAACATGTTGGTAAAATAGACTTAATGTTTATCACTTTAACCATTGTTAAGCTTAGGATTCAATGGCAAAGTACATTTACATTGTGATGTCACCACCACTACTGTCCATCTCTAGAAAATTTTCTTCATCCCAAACTGAAATTCTGTACCCACTGAAACATAATGCCCCATGAACCCCTCCTTCAATCTCTGGCAGCCCCTATTTTCAGTCTCTGTAAATTTGACTACTATGGGTACCTCATTTAAGTGGACTCACGATACTTTTCTTTCAGTGTGGCTTACTTCACTTAGCATCATGTTCTCAAGTTTCATCCATGGTGTAGCACACATCAATATTTCCTTCCTTTTGAGTCTGAATCATATTCCATTGTATGCATATTCTACATTTTGTTTATCCATCTATGCAATGATGGACATTTAGATACTTTCCACCTTTTAACTTTTGCTACTAGAAACAATGGTATACTCAACCAAGTAACATCACTTGGAATGGAACTCTGCCTCTTCTTCCAGGTGGGCTCCTCTAACAGTGTTGTTACTGTAGCTACCACCACCTCCCACTATAAAAAGAAAGTTTTTAAAACCCCCTTCACCTTTACCCTGTCTTCCTTGGCTCTGGACTTTGTCCAGCCAGGTTTATTTATAAACCATGCAAAGCTCATTAAGGACAAAGCACTCAGCAAAACCACCTGTCCACCCTCCTCTCTACAGGAAGGCACTCAGAAGGGCTACAGCCTGGAGACATTGCTGAAGGCAAAGGCAAGGGAGACTCCATCAGGATGAGTATGAAAGGATGTCAGACAAACAATGGCTTTGTCCAAAATGAAGACACCCCAGAACTGGAACTGGATCCCATCAGCTCCGTGGACAGCCCACAGCACCAGGCTCTGAGCATCATGGGCCCAGAGGAGCTCAGCCTCCAGGGTGTGCGGCCCTATGCTGGGATGCCCAAGGATGTGCTGTTCCAATTCTCAGGCCAGGCCTGCTACCGAGTGCCCCGGGAGATCCTCTTCTGGCTCACCATTGTGACTGTGGTCCTGCTCATTGGGGCTACTGTGGCTATCATCGCCGTCTCTCCAAAGTGCCTGGACTGGTGGCAGGCAGGGCCCATGTACCAGATCTACCCAAGGTCTTTCAGGGACAGCGACAAGGATGGGAATGGAGATCTGAAAGGTGCGTGCTCCTGGCCAAGTCAGGGAGGGGCCCACGATGAGATTGGTTTATGGCCTTCTCTTCTTGGAAATGGAAATATGCCTGGGCTTCACAGAAAGCACATTCCTGTGTGACTGGTCACTCAGGTGTCTCTTCATTAATGACATTTAAAAAACCACTCAGCACAGCCCAGCAATTTTTTCACTTGATGAAAGACTATTTGCCGAAGGCCTCTGAGTAAAAAAGAATGGTTTAATTTACTACCCACTAAGTATAGATGCTTGTTTGGTCATCAATTCTCACTTCTTACCCAGGGTAGGTTTCCTCTGAAAATTTGTTTCCTGCTTTCTATGTACTTTACAGTGGGAATCCAAGTGACAGCTGGGAATTGCTTTACCAGTGTATAATGTGGTTTGTTTGGCAGTTTGGTAGATAGTTTTTTAGTAAAGCATAAATATTTGCAAAGAATTAAGCAGTGTCTTTGAAAGGTGGAGGAGGCCGAGTCTTGGACCATGCTGAGAAATGAGAGGAAGGGGGAAGAGGGCATAGCAGTGTGTTGGTTGTTATTTGGATGAAGGATTAAAACAATATGCATATAAGTAGAAACATAGAAGTGAAAATTTATTTTTTAAAGTTAAGCTAATAATATCTTGGAGAGTTATATATATTGAATGTCCTTATAATTCAGTGCTCTAACCAGACCACTTTCAGTTGTAAAATTGTGCTGGGTGTGGTGGTGCATTCCTGTAATCTCAGCACTCAGAGGCTGAGGCAAGAGGATCTCCTGGAGTTTGAGGCCAGGTTAGGCTACATAGTGAGTTCAAGGCCAGCCAGAACTGCACAGTGAGACCCTGTCTCAAAAAAGGGCATAAAATGGGATTGTCTTCAGCAAATTGGTTGGTATATTCACCTTAGTTAAGAGCAACAATAAAAAAACAAATAAATAAGCTAACGGGCAAATTTTCAATGATTATTTGAAGAAAAGAAAATAAGATAATATGATAGAGTGTAGAATGTGGGAGTGGGTTTAATCCATCTTTAAAATGTTGTGCATGAACTCTTGAAATCTCCAGATTTTTCTTAATAACTAATGAAAGGCTTTTCTTTTGCACATTCATATCATTTTCTGCTTTTCTCTATTTTGGAGTTGCACTGGGGATCAAACCCTGTGCCTCGCCTGTGCTAGGTACTCAACAACTAAGCTTCATCTCCAGCCCCATTTTCTCTTTAAAAAAATTGTATTGTGACTTTACTAGTTAAAGAATAGTATATTTGCTTTCCAAGGTGTGGCCCAAACTCAGTGCCTTTATTTAAGCTCCCTGCCTGGAGCACAGCCCCATCCCAGGTTCCTGGGGTATTTGGACTGCGGTTACAGCACCTTTGTTTCAGCCTGGGAATGGCTTCCCTTCTCTGTCACATGACCCCAGCACCTGCTGCCTCTTACACACTGCATGCTAAGCCAAAGTGGTGTTTCAACTGAATACAAACCAAAGCCCTAAATCTAGAGATAAACTGTTTCCTGGCCCTGCCTTCCTAATCTCCTTCTAGATAAAACCTAAACTCCCACAAACATGACTGTCTCTGGTCATCTCTTACATTTTTCATTTCTAATAAATAACTTGTCCTGGAGGGAGTGGTTGCTGGCTGTAATCAACAAGCATTGGTCCTCAAGGTTGAGGGGATTCTGTCATTATTCTTATTATAAAAAAACCATTCCAGGTATGCTTAGTTGTGGTGATTGCTTTCCATCCCTTGGAGGGTGGGGCTGAGAGCCCTTGTTCATTTTGTGACTGTCCAGCCCCTTTGTTTTCATCAACAGATTCCCATGTGCTGTGCTGTGTGTGTGTGTGTGTGTGTGTGTGTAGTGCTGGGGATGGAACTCAAGGCCTGGCACATGCTGAACACATATTCTTGTTTTTAACATATATCACATTGCTGTTCTGGCTTAACTGAAAACCTTCTGTCCCCTCTTGATACTTTGTGATTGAAGCACAGGAGAACAAAAAGAAGCAGCTTTTGTAGGGGAAGATTCCAGAGGGCAGAGACTTGCTTTGTGCTTTGAACCAGTGACTTCCAGCTGGTTGTGGGATCTGTGATTTGCCATGGGAAGCCACACAGATTACACAGAAAGTTGCTGGAGATTGAATCCTAGACCCAAGTCTCTGAATCTGAATTCTTGATGCTGAGCTAGAAGTCAAAACCACACTGTCTGCTAATTATCTTACAAGGCTCCAAGTACAGAATTTTACTTCCGTATCTCTTCCCAGCCAGGCCTAGAATTCTCTTCTGTATCAATTCTTGGCTTCTTGTATAAGTGAACAATGAAAAAGGTCCAATTCTGCTGCTCTAAAAACACTCTGAGAATGGTATAAAAGATTCTTTACCTTCCACCTCACTGTTGTGCTCTTTCCCCCATCCCGTACTCCATGTGACATGTTGTTTATTTATTGTGCTAAAACCCAGGATTCACCCTTTTTTAGATAAGCTGTGACTGTCTGGTTCCTGTTTCCTTTCTTTGCCTTCAAGCCCTTCACTGTGACCTCCCTTGCCCACGCCCTCCCTGATCAGCTGCTTCTGCAGCTTTAAGGTCCCTTTAAAACACCTCGCCCAGCTCTCTTCCTGGTCTGGTCATCATCCCAATTCCTGCTGTTTACACTTACAGTGATAGCACACTTGGGTTTGGACCAAGTCACACTGCGTGTGCTCAGTAGCCACGTGTGGCGGTGCAGTGGTCCTGGCCACGTGACCACCAGTGACTGTGTGTTATTCTTTGTTTCTTCTTGGCACCTAGCCCAGCATCTGACTTGTGTACCATGTGTAGAGTAAAGCAACGATACTGTAGTCTTGGTCTGAAATGTAAAATTGGAGTAGGTAACGGTTTTACTTATAAGCATCTATGTTGAAGGTTATTGCTGGAAGACTGACTTAGTGTTTTTCTTAGAGCTAGACTTTACTATTTATGTTTTACTCAAATTCAGCAAAATCCCAAATATGTTTGTCTTGAATATAAATACTTTTATCTCTGACATATTCATTTTAACTTAATTTTTTGAGGAAGAGTCTCACTGTGTAGTATAGGCTGACCTTGAACTTACTATGTAGCCTAAGCTGGCTTTGAACTCACGGGGGTCCTCTTGCCTCAACCTCTGGAATGCTGAGATTCCAAGCATGCCCCACCATGCCCAGCCATTTTATTTTTAATCCTTCAAATAAAAGCAAACAAACAAACTAGGCTTTATTTATGCCTTTGGTTTTTTTTTTTTTTTGCAGGTATTCAAGATAAACTGGACTACATCACTACTTTGAATATAAAAACTATTTGGATCACTTCATTTTATAAATCATCCCTGAAAGATTTCAGATACGGTGTTGAAGATTTCCAAGAAATTGATCCTACTTTTGGAACAATGAAAGATTTTGAGAATCTGCTTGCAGCCATACATGATAAAGGCAAGTTGCACAGGAGGCGGATGGAAGGGGGTGAGAGTTGAGAAAAGTACTTCATCAAATGTTCACTTAAAGCATTTTCCCCTTCACTGCCATGTACTATTCAACCATAATCTTTTACTGACATTTGAAATGTTTTCACTCATTAGGTTTAAAATTAATAATTGATTTCATACCAAACCACACCAGCGATAAACATCCTTGGTTTGAAATGAGTAGGACATGGACTGGGAAATACACTGATTATTACATCTGGCGTGACTGTACCCATGAAAACGGCATAACCATCCCACCCAACAACTGGGTGAGTTCCAGCTCACCTGACCTGCAACGGGCCAGATCTGTAGTGATAGAACTGGTTGTTTATGAAGCTCTTTTAACGAAAAACATGAAAAGCTACAGTTTCTGGGAAGAAAAAAAAACGAAGAAAAGATTATTGGGATTTATTGAGGTTTCTGATTTCACTGTGGAGCTGGTGTTGAAACCTTGCTCCTAGCCTCTCTTTCCCGCATTTCCCTCCCTGCCCAGCATGGATTCCACATCGCACTTGTTTAATAACTGCTTTGCTACTCTCCAGAGACCTTTGCCTTTCTGGCTTTTTGCCTCCCTTGTTGGGTAAAGGCCTAGATATAAATGAAGGCAACCACCTGCTTTCTCTTTGTCTGAAACTTGGTATCTGCACCTCGGGGTATATCCTATATTTGTTGTTCCCACCTGAACTAAACCATGAAGCTTCTTGGGACCTTCATTAAATCCAACTGATCAACATGGCCTCCCTTCTCTTCAAACTCTGTACCTGGCTCCTTCCCATCTCATCATGCTCAGCAGCAAACCACACTTCACAGAGAGGACAGAAGCCACCCACACTTCCTGTCCCATCCCCACCTTCTTCTCATAGCAGAGCCTCTGTCTGTCCTGCCTGGGGTGACCAGATTTAGCAAAATAAAAATTTAGCCTATCGAGTTAAATCTGATTTTATACAGAGTGGATACTTTTTCATTATAAAATATTGTGTAGGTCATGCTTATACAGCCAGCCCTCCATACCTGCAGGTTCTGTGTCTGCAGACTCAATTGCATATAGAACATTTGGGGGGAAAAATTGCATCTGTACTGAATTAGTACACACTTTTCTTTCTGGTCATAAATCCCTGAACAATCCAGTATTACACTATTTGCATGGCATTTACATTGTAGTAGGTAGTATAAGTAATCTAGAGGTTATTTAAAGTATACAGGAGGACATGGGTAGGTTCTGTGCAAATATTATGCTGTTTTGTAGAAAAGATTTGAGCATCTGCAGAGTGTGGTATCCAAGGAGGGGTAGTGGTCCAGGAACAAATTCCCATGGATACCAAGGCACAGCTGTCCTAAAATATTGTGTGTTGTTTTCTAACATTCGGATTTGTCTGAGCATCCTATATTCCATCTCACAACTCTACTGTCCCAGGCCAGATCCTCCTGCTCCAGTCTGCTTCCTCCCTTTCTTTCAAGCCTTTTTCTCAGGATCATCTTGCCTTGCTCCAGTACCCGCTTTTCTCTTCTTTTTAATTTTTTTTTAATTTTTTGGTAGTACTGGGGTTTGAACTCAGGGCCTCCTCTTCATTTCTTGACCTTTTAAAAACATTTAAACATGATGGCTCCTGGATATCATTATAAAGTTCAAAATTGAGAAGATATAAAAATTTTAAGTGACACTCAGAGTGGACATGTTTCATGGTGACTGTGTGACCTCCTACCCCCAATCCCCTGCCCCAAACTCAGTGAATGGCACCACTCTGTATCCTGGGGATCAGCAGGTCCTGGCACACTCATCTTTCTACATTTTTCCCTTGTAATCCACCCACTTGTTAAAATGAAAATGACATTAACAAATATTTACTAAATGCTTGCTATGTGCCAGGTTCTCTGCTAAATGTTTAATATGCGTTGGTTCATGTAGCCCACCCTTCAGGACTATGAATTAGGTTTGATTTCCTATTTTGCAGACATGCTGACTGAGGTCACATAGCTGGTAAATGAAAGGAGAGTCCTGACCTGGATCTCCAGACTTGAATTTTTCTAGAAAGAAGAAATCAGCTACGATGTTTGGGTTCCAATACTTGAAGGTGCTAGATTTTTATTCTTGAGGACTAGTAGATTTTTTTTTTTTTTTTGGTACCAGGGATCGAACTCAGGTCCTTGTGGTTGCAAGGCAGGTGGCAGAACCACTGAGCTAAATCCCTGGCTGACTAGTAGAATTTTTAAGTGAATGGTTCTAATAAAAAAAACTTTTTGGAAGTACACATTAAAGATTCAGTACATCTGGGTTCAAGCTCCAAGACCAATAGAATATAATTTTCTCCCACACTGACTATGATCTGTGTTTCGTCACCAATAGGAAGGAGTCCAGAGCCTTGTGGGGAAGAGTTTGTAAATATGTTAGTAATGTTTTTTAAGATGCCCTTGTTGAATTTGAGAACATCCATTTGCTATGGTGGTCTTTATGAGCAGCAACTACTAGACAAATCCATCACAACCACATCTGTGAGGCATTAGGCCAACACAGGTAGCATTTGGGGCATTAATTTAGTTTAGGGCTGCTGTCCTTAGAGGAAAACCCAGGATTTACACACTGCCTGCACAGGGCCAGGCATGGCAATGATTGTGTCTTTGTGAGGAATAATACCATGATAAGAATAATGCTAAGTAATTGATGTTCTGTTTGTTTGTTTGTTAGTTAAGTGTATATGGAAACTCCAGTTGGCACTTTGATGAAGTGCGACAGCAATGTTATTACCACCAGTTTTTGAAAGAGCAACCTGATTTAAATTTCCGAAATCCTGATGTTCAAGAAGAAATAAAAGTGAGTATAGACACCCACACAAACCTTTCCACTAATGGCAGGTTAAGTGGTTATTTGAAACATTTTATATCAAATAATAATTGTGCTAGCAAATCAGGTAGTATAATTTTCAGATTAAGGCAACTGATTCAAATACAGACACTAGGATATGCTGGTGGCTCCTTTTTTCATCTAACTCAGGATAATCTAAGCAGAAGAAGGCCAGATCCCTTGGTACCTTGGCTTGTGACAATGTGCTGGTTCAGGGAGGTGGTTAGGAACGTGGGCCATAGGGTCTAGCTCCCCCACCCACAGTGGGCTCTGGCTGAGTTATTTGGCTTTTCTGTGTTTCTGACCCCTCATCTGTGAAACCCTGTTGACAATTGTCTTCCAGGGCTGTTTGAAGATTAGATGAGATAATCCATACACAGCGCTTCTGTGTTCATTCAATAAATATTAACTCATGCCTCCTCTGTGCTGGGCCCTGTTCTAAGCACTAAGAAGGTGGCAGTGAATAGAAGCAGCTCTGCCTTCATGAGCCTTGAGCGTAGCAAGGGGAAAGCAGCTGAATACACAGCTGAGTAGCAAACATGTTGGGCTGCGGAAGCTAAGGCCATCAGAGTGCAGGTAGAAGCTGCTCTTCTGTAGAAGGTGGAGAGGAGACAGCCTGTGCTAAGGAGATGCTTGACAAAGATCTGGAGTAGGAAGGGAGCCATGTGCCTGTCTAGGGCAGTGGTGGCGAACCTATGGCACATGTGTTATTGTGTTTTTCTTTTAAGACAAAACATGTTCATGTGTGAGTTGTTTCCTCTAAACTAAAACCTCAGTATTCAGGTTTAATTGCGGTGTTGGCACTTTGCAATAAATAAGTGGTTTTTGGGTTGCAATTTGGGCGCTTGTCTCTAAAAGTTTCACCCTCACTGGTAGGGCAAGAGAACTTTGGGCAGAGGGAAGAGTGAGTGCAAAGATTTTGAGGGAAGAGTGTGGTTCATGTGTCTGTCTCAGAGATGATTGGGAGGCCAGTATGTACAGTTTCCAGATTTAGCAAATAAAAATACAGGTTACTCAAGTTAAGTGTTAAATTTCAGATAAATAATGAATAATACAATGTTTGGAACATACTTCCGCTAAAAATTATTCATTGTTTACCTGAAGTTGAAACTTAACTAGGTATTCTATGTTTATCTGGCTGTGCTTCCAGAGACACATGAGGACAAGAGGCCGAGAGCTGAGGCCCTAAAAGAAAGAGATGGGGTTGATCATACACGCCCTGAATACAGATGTAAGGGCACACAGTGCTCTGCGGACGGGAGAGAGCTCGTAGCACCTGCAGCTTCTCTGATGGGCCCCCACCTGAGTGGTGCTGGTTGTTCTAACAGTACCTGATACACAGTTCACAGTACGTGGTAGCCACGTGGTTCTCCCTTCTGCTTCTGCTGTGGCCTGCGTGGGTGGGAGGTGACGTGAGTTGGGCAGCACTCTGACATAGGCAGGTGGCAGAGGACCTGAGCAGAGCAGGGTGCCCTGGGTGCCTTTCTACAGCTTGCTGCGTCAGCTGAACAGAGACCACGCATGTTACCAGGGGCGCCTAGAACATTTAGTTTATTTTTCTTTCATTTTGTTCTTAAGTAAGAGTTGTACTGAAATATAATAATTCATCTACCAGAAAACTTATCCCTTTTGAGTGTGTGATTCAGTGGGTTTAGCATTTTGCAGAATTGTACAACCATCACTAGTAATTTCAGCACATTTTCATCACGCCAAAAAGAAACTCCATACCAATTAGCAATCACTCTCCAAGCCCCCCTTGTGTGCTCCCTGCAGGCCTTGGCAGCCACTAATTTGTTGGTTTGCCTAGTCAGGACATCTCATAGAAATGGAATCATATAATATCTGTCTGTATATATTTGGTATCTATCTATCTATCTATCTATCTATCTATCTATCTATCTATCTATCTATCTCTGTACCTATAGTTATAGCTATATGTTTATTTGAGAAGCTAAAGCATTTCCCACAGCAGCTGCACTACTCTACATTCTCACTGGCAGTTTCTAAGGGTTCCAGTTTCTCTCTGTTCTCAGCAATTCTTGTTATGTATAACGTGGCACCTCACCGTGCCTTATATTTGCATTTCCCTGAATGGCTAGTAATATGAGGATCTTTTCATGTGCTTAGAACTTATTTATCTTCATCATAGAAATTTCTATTCAAATATTCTCTCCATTTAAAAATGGGTGCCCCAAAAGAAAAAATGGAAACAAAGTCTTTGTAAAATAGGGAGGGGTGGAGGGGTTGAAGGGAGGGCAGGGGAATGGGGAAAAATAAGAACCAAGATATATCATGTAAAAGTACAAATTCCCAAAGATGAATGCCGTCATATTGTATACCTAAAATGTACCAATAAACTTAATGAGTTAAAAAGAAAATAATAGGTAAGGATAAGCTTTAAAAAAAATAGGCACTGGGTGTGGTGGTGCACATCAATAATCCTAGCACTTGGAAAGCTGAGGCAGGAGGATCACTAACAGATTAAGAGCAGCCTGGGCTACATAGTGAGTTCAAGGCCCTGTCTCAAAAAACCAAACATAAATAAATAGGCATTTTTATCTTTCTATTGTTAGGCTGTATATATCCTGAATATCTGATTTGCAGACTTTTCTTCCATTCTACAGTTGTCCTTTTACTTTCCTGACAGTGTTCTTTGAAGCACAGTTGTCTTAAATTTTGACGGTATCTCATTTATCTGGCTTTGTCCTGTTACATGTGTTTTTATTGTCATATTTAAGAACTTCTGCCTAATACAAAGTCGTGAAGATTTATCCCTGTGTTTTCTTCTAAGTTTTTATGGTTTAAGCACTTTTACGTTAGGTAGCCTCTGACATGTTTTGGGTTAACTTTTACATATAGAGTGAAGGTAATGGTCCAGGTTTATTCTTTTGCGTGTCGCTACCCAGTTATCCTAGAACTTCTTTTTTAAAAGCACGCTGTTTTTTCTGCACTGAATTGTCTTTCAACTCTTGTCAACTGACCGTAAACGTGTGTTTATCTCTAGACTCTCAATTCTGTCCCATTCACCTGCATTTCTAGACTGCGTGTATATCAGTACCACACTATCTGGATTACTATAGCTTTGTAGTTAAGTTCTAAAATCTAGAAGTGTGAATCATGCAACTTTGTTATTTTTTAGTATTGTTTGAGTTCTTCGCATTTTCATATACATTTTTGCATTAGCTTGTCTATTTTTACAAAGAAGTCTGATGAAATTTTGATAGGGATTACATTGAGTCAGTTTGCGAAGTATTTGCTAACTTAATATTAAGTCTTCTAATCCATTCATTTAGATATTCTCTAATTCCAATAATGTTTGTAGTTTTCACAGTATGTCTTATAATTTTTTTTTTATGTGCATACTGCAGATCAAACCCACTGAACCCAGGCCTTATACATGCTAGGCAAGTGCTACATTCTCAGCCCTTCCTGTGGACTCTTTAGTCTTATGACCATTTTTATTGTATATGTTAGGTATTTCCAAAGTTTAGGTGAAATACTTTGGGATGTGTTCTAGAAGGAGGCATCATGACTGTGGCCTTGTCTCAGTGAGCTAGGGTGGAAGGGTAGATTTGGTCCGCACACTAACCAGGGGTCAGTATACAGTGGACTCTTCTGCACCGAAGCTCACTGACACACTCATCCCCCCCCCGCCGCCCATGCCTCATTACAGTGTACCATGTGATTTATTTGGAGTATATAATGCTCAGAACAAGCCTAACAGGGTATTTTTATAGCCATTTTATGGAGAAGGAAACTGAGGCTTAGATAGGTAAAGTCACCCTACTTGGGAGTATTTTAGGATTCAAACAAGGCTTTGGGGTTGAATTTGTGATCCTTACTGCTCTAGCTCCTGCTCCTGCTTTGAAGCAAACTTTCTCTCTCCACTTCATTTTTCCTGCATAGTTTTTTCAAGGTTTTCTGGTGGAAATTCATAAATGTGAATGTCAGCCAGTTGATTTATCAGGCAGTGGATTTCTCCTGGCTCCTTGTGGCAATGGTGTTAGATTGTCTGGAGATGTTTAAACAAGTGTTAAACAGTTTGCAAAAATGTGCTGGTCAGTGCATTAATGATTCTTTGACTAATGTGGCTATTCTCTTGCAGGCATCCAGGTAGTGGAATGTGAGTAGGAATCTTACTTACTAGTGCCCAGGAGTGAAAAGCTCTCTCATAATGTTTCATTACTGCCTCTGGTTGAGAGGTTGGACATTACTTGCAAGGCTGGTTTGAAAGATTTACTATTAAAAGTAAATAAATGCTAAGAAACCCTGAGTAAAGGCACTTTGTTCCTACAAGTGGACCTTCCACATGAAAGGGACTCCCAACACCTTCTGCCCCCAGCAATGCTTATCACAATGATAAGAGTTAAGCAGGTTAATAATTTACATCCCAGATAGTTTGTGGCAAAGAGGCCTTTGAATACTCCTGCTCACATACCAACTTGGACCGGAGGAACTGAGCCCTTACCCTCTGTGTACCCATCAGATTTCACTTTGTCTGTGCAGTGGGAGGCTGGTGAACAGGGGGCATTCAAGGCAGAACACCCCCTCTCTTCTCGGGCTTCTCCCTTTCCCACTGGCCATCAAGGGATATGGCTGTGACCCACAACTCTCAGGTCTTGAGTGCTTTCCACAGAAGAGGTTAGGAAGCCTGCTCAGAGGAGTTGAGGGCTTATATTTGTGAAATCATATTTTAGACTTTCCCAGTTGCTTTGGTTATTACTTGCCCTCCATATCCCTTTTTTGGTAGATGAGGAGGAAACAGCCCAATGAAGTGACCCAGTGGGATAGTGATATAGTAAGGAAGAGACTCCAGGTGGCCTGGCCCCATGTCTGGGCTCCACATGATCATGGATGTGCTGGGTGGCAATGCTGATCCCTGCAGTAGAGACTCCTGAGGAGTCACTGTGCTCATAGCGACTGGGGATGAGAAGGCAAGAGGCACTTCCAGCTGAAGATGGAACTCTGAGTGTGAATGTAGGCTCTGCTATGCCTCAGCTGAGTAGGTACTGCTGGAAACAAGCAGCTCAATTCAAAATACAGGTCACCACGACCTGATTAAAATGCAAACTCTGTGTTTGGTGATAAAAACTGCACCATTTATCATACCTCCTATATGCTAGGCACTTTATTATAATCATACCCTCTTAACTCTATGCTGGACATGTGCTACGGGTATGGCGGGTGGTTGTGCCTGTCATGAGGCTTATATTCTGGAAGCAGGGGTACAACTATTTCAAATATGTGCTGTGTGATCATAATAATAGGAGGCAGGAGTGCAGAGGGCTGGCACCTAACCTGGGCGGAGTGGGAGAGATCAGGGGTTTGCTGAAGAGACGATGATCCTTAAGGGAGGAATTTGATGAGCCAGGTAAAGAGACATGGGTGAGAACATTTCAAGCAGAAGGAGAGCATGAATCGTGGCACATAAGAGGTTCTGGGAATTGTCCAGTCTGGGTGGGACATGGTATAGAGAGAGGTGAGTGTGACCCAGTGATATTAGGGTGGTCAGCAGGGGCCAGTTCAGGAGCAGCAGTGAAAATTCTGGAAGGATTTGATTTTAAAAGGTTTTAGGGGGGAAATAATGTTTGATTTGAATTTTGAAAAATCAATCTGGTTTTGGAGAGTGAGTTTGAGTTGGGCAAGTTTGGAGGCAGAGGGTTTGGGAAAGAGGGGGGTGCAGTAATCTGGAGAACAATGTTGGTGGCCTCAGACCACCAAGAGTGGCATGGGGCTTTAGAACAGGTGTCAGGACTTGGAGAGGCATCTGCTGTGACTCCCAGCTTTCACATTCGGGTGGGTGTTGGTGCCATTTGCTAAAATGTGTATCCACTAGATACTTGCCTCCCTAGATACTTGGATATGAGGACTTGGGGACAAGGGGAAGGTGGGTTCTTTGTTGACAAGTGGCTGATGCCTACAGAGCTCAGGTGATAACCAGTGAGAGAAGTGGACCAGCTGCAATGAACAAGGGGCCCAGCAACTTAGTGGAAGCCAGTTGTCATGTGGGAATGGGAGACAGATGTTGAGAGATCTTCCAATGAAGGAAAATAGAAGGAGCCAGCTTAGCAAATGGGGGAGGGGGTCATGTGATTATAATTCTACTGCCACCATTTCCTAACTCTATGACCTTGGTCAAGGTGCTCCATCTCCCTGAGCCTGTTTTTCCGATCATAAAATAGGAACAATAATGGTACGTGGCTGGTCAGGCTTTTGGAAGATTACATGGTTTAACCTTTGAAAAGCATTTCGTACAGTATGTTCCTTAGTACATATAAGTACCTGTTATCTAATCAGTGAGTGCATATTGTTGGGAAGTGATGTAAACAAGGGTAAAGATGGAACTTCGGGGAGCACTAAGAGTGAAAGGACTGCTGCTGGGCTGGGGATGTGGCTTGGTGACAGAGCACTGGCCCAGCAAGCATGAGACCCTGAGTTCAGTCCCCAGCACTACATAAATAAATGAATGAATGAGCTGGGCATGGTGGGATACAACTGTAATCCCGGGACGTGGCAGGCTAAGGCAGGAGAGTTTGAGGCCAGCTTGATCTACATATCAACATCCTTTTCAAAAACAAAGACAAAATGAATAAATGAATGAATGATGTACATAGAGAAAGAATGGCAAAGCGAGGAGTGAGGTATCGTGACACCAAGCATATGCTTATTTCTAGAAGAAAACAGTGTCGGATGTTGCACAGAGATCAGGAAATATGAAGACTGACGTTTTGATTGAGTCTGGCAGCAGTACCTCATGTGCTCCTCACAGAGATCCTGCAAGATGGGTGCTCTTTATTGATGAGGAAGCTAAGGTTTAGTGATTCTTGTAGATGCTGTCATTCATGCAGCTGCGCAGAACGGCAGCTGAGATGACACCCACATGGTCAGATTATGAAACCCTCATCCTCCCTCTACTCCCTGCTCCTGGAGGAGGCAGCAAAGAATTTTACCCGGATTTCTGAGCAGCAGTAAGGACAGTTTCCTTTCTCTTGCCTCTAAGCGGAGAATTTGGTTTTTCTCTTTGCTTATGAAGGGCCTTAGACTTCCTCAATCCTTCTTGAGATGGACAACCTGAGGTTTAGGTCATTTTCAAGGGTCATTGTCATCTGTAAGAGCCAAGCTTTTTCTATTTCTCAAACTTGACTTTTTAGGTAAATGGTTCAGTAACTTTGTTACAGGAAATAATACCAAATATGAAATATTGTATCTCTCAACCTATTAACTGTATTACACGCCAAGTTTTTTTTTTTGTTTGTTTGTATCAGGGATCAAACTTGGGTACTTGTGCTTGCACAGCAGGCGGCAAAACCACTGAGCTAAATCCCTGGCTACATGCCGAGTTCTTGTTCTCTAGAAATCGAAGAATGAGTCCTAGGAACAACAGAGGTTAAGAGTAGGAAGATGTTTATTGATAGGAAAGCTCCTGAGGGGCAGGAGGGGACCTAAGTGAGTAGCTGAGAACCCTGCTTTACTGAGGAATTTTATAGGTGAAACTCACATGGGTATAACGTGGGCCACAGCCATGAACATCCAATAAGGTTACAAATATAGTCACTTAGGTAATGGTGGTTCAATTGGGAAACAAGTCATTTAACAAGCGTGGATGGAAAGAACAAAGATTCTCCTAGGAAGTGGTGGATCCAGAGGTCCTGGTCACCCACAAGGGTGGTTGATGTCTATCTAGACTTCATGAGGCCCAGTGTTTGTTCCTTGAGGAAGTATGTAGGTCTGGCCATCTTGTCTTTATCTTTATTGATCTGTCTCCAGTGCAGCTGTGGTGTGTTTCACCTTTGTCCTGACCCTCTTGAGGACCTAGTCCTATCTGACTGCCTATAATATTTCTACCTAACTCATCTATCTATCATAACTTCAGCCATCTGAAAAACGCAGGTCAGCCTCAGTGAGTTTGGATATCATTACTGTCAACTTGACTTCTTTTTTACTCAGAGCAGTGTGTTGTTTTAAGAGAAAATAGTTAAAAGATGCCCAGAGGAAAGGCCAGGACAGTTGATGTCATGGGGACACAGTGTGCTGGGCTCAGAGTCCTTCCCCATCCTTATGGATCAGAACCAGGCTCTGTGCTCATTTTCATGTCTAGCACCCTGGGAGAGTTTAATTAGAGTAAAGAAAGTTAACAATTAAAATTGGAGCTGTCTTTTCTCACTTGGTTGAGAGAATAAATAACATAAAAGGACTAGCTTCTCAAAAGTAAACTTTGGGTTATTTGCGTTAAAACTTCAGCATTTAAAATGGCTTATCAAACAAATGACAAGACAGGATATGGCAACAATTCCATTTATGCCAGGACCGTAAATCTTGGCTGGGGTGCACAATTCTCTTTCTTTAATGTCAGGTCAATATTTAGCAATGCCGAGATGAATTGAGGACCTCATGAAGATGATGACTAGCTTGAACTTACTGTTCACGGCAGCATGTGCGTCATCCTTTCCCATACTTTGTCAGAGGCCGTTTGCATGTTTACAGCTCTTTATGCTCTGCCTTTGATAGAGACGATGAAATATAAAAATATTATATCTCCCAACCTGACATGCCGAGCTCGTGTTCTCTAAAAATCGAAGAATGAATTCTAGGAACAATGGAGATTAAGAGTAGGAAGAATTTTTTGAGAGAAAGATAGCTTTTAAGAGGGACAGCAGGGGTCCCAAGTGGGTAGCTTGGGACCCACTTTACAGGGAGGTTTTATCGAGCAAAACCCACGTGGGTACAATAGTGATCCAATGGGGACATGCCAGAGTACATGGAAAGGACAGGTAGGTGATAGATCTGGGGGTCTTGGTCACCCGCAGAGGTGACTGATGCTTATCTAGACTTTACCCGACCAGATGTTATTACTCATCTCATCCCTTGAGGAAGTATGTAGGCCTGGTCCTTTTGTCATCTTGAGGCTTGTCCCCCAGCTGATGTGTCTCTGGCCACAGTTGTAGTGTGTGGTTTTTTTTGGTTCTGGGGATCGAACTCGGGTCCTTGTGCTTGATGGGCAGGCAGCAGAACCACTGAGCTAAATCCCCGGCCCCTGTTTTCACCTTTTGTCTTGACTCTCTCGAGGGCTCAGCCCTGTCTGACTGCATATCATATTTCTGTCTTACTTAGCTGTCCATAATACCTTGACCAGTGTTAATGCTTGTGAGCACCTTGGGGTGACCCAGACTATGTGGGATCTGAAGCTTATAAAAATGGGGCCTTCTTAAAAATAAAGAATACAGAGCCAGGGATTTAGCTCAGTGGCACTGTGCCTGCCTTGCAAGTGCAAGGTCCTGAGTTCGATTTCCAGTACCAAAAATAAATAAATAAAAATAAAGAGTACAGAATTTGGCTGGGGGTACTGTTTGATGGTAGAGCACTTGCCCAGCATGTGTGAGGCCCTGGGTTCGATCACCATTGTAAAAAAAAAATACAGAATTAAGTATAAAAAACTGATGGTTTATTCAAAATGAGAAAAGAAGGGAAATAAGAAGGGACTGGTGCAGGAAAGTGATCTTGAAGCCTAAGTGTAGTTAGTTTAGTCTTGGTGAGTTGGCTCCTAAAGCCATGGAGTATCTTTTCTAAAATGAGATGCCTTTGTTACACCCCCAGGCCTTCTGTCTGGTGGCCTAGTATCTACCCAGTAGCCCTCAGCTCCAGCTCTCTAGTGGCAAGTCCTGCAGGCAGCCATGGGACATATTGCACCCATGTGTGACTCATTTCCACTCAGCACTCTGTACTCACCTACAATGGCTCCTGAGCACCAGTACGGTGTCCGGGCAAGGGAAAGGGCACTAGCAGCCAGTCTTGCTCTCCAGAATCCCCCAGTCCAGTGGCTCATTGCTCGATTTCAACCATGACTGGGTGGGCTTTGTTCCTGTTGTGGTCACCCATACTGCTGGGATGAGGGCAAAGCAGCGTGGCAAACAACGTCTTTAGGTTGATAACCCCCAGTGCACATCTGTAGCCAGAAACTCAACCCTATGGTCCAGACTGAACAAACCCCTGGCTTCCTCAGCATTGCCACCGACCTCTATGACACTCAGTCCTCCTCTTCTGCTGCTGTAGCTCCCAGTGAATGGTACACATCCTCAGAACCTAGGGCTTAGACTGGACTTCCTTCCCTTTCTCCCTCCTTCCCTCTCAGCCCTTTCCTTTTTATTATACTGGGGATTGAGCTCAGGGCCTTCACACTGAGCTGTACCCCTGGTACTTTTTCATTTTTATTTTGAGACAGGTTCTAAGTTATCCAGGCTGGTTACCCAGGAAAATATGAGTACTGAAAATGAGATAACAAAGAATTAAAAAAAAATAGATTTCTTTTGTTTTCAAATAATTCCATATGAAACATTTTGCTGAAAATGAAGTGATTTTAAATCTATACATAAAAGATAATCAAATGATATTCAAAGGGACTGGAATACAGCTCAGTGGAAGAGTATATACTTTGAATATGTGAGGTCTGGGATTTCATCCCTAGCACACACACACACACAAAAGATATTTAGGACACATTACACATTTAATTTTAAAATTTATAACAGGTCTTGCAATGATTTCAGTAAATCAGGCACTCCACAACACAACGTAGAGGTACAAAAATTATGTGGTGACTGCTTCATATTCAAAGAGGATAAAGATCCTTTCAAATATGGAAAGAAACTAATCTTTTTACAATGTTAATCCCTAAGAATTATGTATAATAGATATTGTGAAATAGGAAGAAAATGTTCAAATAGGAAGGAGAATAAGGAAGGGAGGAAGGGGAAGAAAGGAAGGGAAAAGGAAAAGAACAGAAGGAAAAAATAGAAACAAAGCTTTGGTAAAATAAGGAGAGGAAGAAGTGTTCAAGGGAGGGGAGGGGAATGGGGAAAAAAGAAGACTGAAGATACATTAGGTACAGATACAAATTCCCTATGATGAATGTTACCATTATGTATATCTAAAATGTGCCAATAAAATTAATGGAAAACAAGAACAAAAAATCCCTAAGAATTTTCTCCTTTATAGACTACAGTGTTATTGCTGCTTTCATATACTTTTACTTTTTGAAGATCTCCCACAGGAAGACAGTTCTGGTGCACCTCCCAGATATATACCACTACCTTTTCTGTCCTGCATATAACACGTGCAGAGAGTATGGCACATCCACATCCAGATTCCTGTGATCTAGGGGCTTCATAATCGCTGCCTTTATCATTGTGCCCATGGCAATTTAGATTGTTGCATTTCCCAGTTTCAAGTTTTCTTCATTAATCAGAGATTTGCAATGCAGCTGGTGGCTCGAGCTGAAGGTGATGAGGGGGTCACTTGCGCCCCTGGCTGGCCCAGCTCCTCATCTCCAGGGCCCTGCAGTGGCTCCTTCCTCCTCCCTCCATGGGGCTGGGGAGTTTTAATTGTAATTCCACATTCAAATATGAAGATGTGCAAGTCCCTAAATGTAATTTCTTGAGAGTTCATTATATTACCACAGTTTTGCTAAGTAAATGCAAATCGACTGTATGGAAACTGTTGCTTGTTTTATATGCAGAGATGTCTATTTTATGATGGAAAGTCATTTACAGACAAAGCCTTTCTTAAATGTTATGACAATAATGTGTAGTTAATGTAACCATGCATTTTGCTTCTTCATATTTAGGAAATAATACAGTTCTGGCTCTTGAAGGGTGTTGATGGCTTTAGTTTCGATGCTGTTAAATTTCTTCTAGAAGCAAAAGATCTGAGAGATGAGATCCAAGTCAATAAGTCCCAAAACCCGGTAAAACTTCAAACTTTTTTCTTTGACTTAAAAAACATGTCATCAGAATGTTTTCTTTTTTACCACTTACAAAGCTAAGTTCTGTCTGGTTTGTAGGAAGTACTTTGAATCAACTTCTTTAGGACAGAGGAGTTTCTAATGCACATGCCCACATCCTTCCTTCCACCTGTTCTTTCCAGAGCAATGGATCATGGGAGGAGCCCCTCAGCATTGAGGGTTCTGAGAACACAGACACTGCAGACTCTACCGAGGACCGCAGAACGGAGAGCAATTTGCTCCCTGAGCTTTTGTCATTTCATTCAACTCAAGTGAGGAGACCTTAAGTCCCCAGTTGTTCAAGGACACACAGGTGGAAGAGAAGGGAACTGACATTGGCCATGTGTCCGGTGTATGTTCTGTGATGTTTACTCAGGATGTTTCATTTAACTCTCTCCATATCTCAAGAGAGGTTTCAGGATCCCCGTTTAGCAAACCTGAGAGGAGTTAACTTCTGTTATCAAGGGCTATACAAGTGGTAAGTAGAATTCTGAACCACACTTGCTCTCTCACTACAGACTCTGAAATCTTTGGGGTTCCACATCAGTGATTCTTTTTTTTTTTTGTATCAGAGATCGAACTCGGGTCCTTGCGCTTGCGAGGCAGGCAGCAGAACCACTGAGCTAAATCCCCGGCCCCACATCAGTGATTTGATTCTTAACCTTCCCCCAAGTCACACATGAGAGATGGTAGTCACATACCACATTAATCCTCTGCTTGACCTCAGTTTTATAGTTGCTATTTTTTCAATGGGAAGTAGAGAATAGTTCTAAAATACATTCCAAATGATGGTTTTGTGATTTATAGTCACATAATAGAATGTTATATGCTAACCAAAATAAATTAACTGCAGTGACACATGGCAATACGGCTGAATCTTAGCAAGGCAGTGCTTAGTAAAAAAAAAACCAACCCACTAAGATTATTATATATGATGCCTTTTGGATGAAGTTAAACAAGTAAAATGAAATCCATATGGTTGGTTTATTCTAACTTTTGTCCCAAGTAATTTTATGGGTACTTATAACTGAATTAAAATGACTAACTAAAGAGAAATTGGCCAGGCACAGGCTGATTATGACACTGTTACAGACCTAAGATTATGATTAAGCCTAATGTTAATTTGCATATGATTTCCAATAAAAAAGAAAGACTAAGAAACAAAAAGACGCTGTATTAGCCAGTCATCCCAAAGAGCAAGAGCCGCTTCTTGGAGAAGAAATCCTGAAGTAACTTTGCTAACTGTAATGAGACATCACAAAGCCTGTGTCTGTAGCATGACAAGCCATCAGAGCAATGGGTTTGGGTGCGACCCAAGACGAACTTACAGAGCGTGCAATTTCAGGAAAAGACCCAAGACTCAAAAAACAAAACAAAACACGCCCCCTCCCAACCAAACAAAACAACAACAACAACAACAACTCTTTCACTTGACCTAGAAGGGAAATTCACTTACAAAAAGAGTGCGCTAAATGGACAGCAAGTCAGGTCCAAAGAATTCTGTCACCCTATGTCCCATCCTAGGACCTATAACCTTGGCTTGTGTGGGGTGTAATCTTTCTGCTTTTGAGTCTTGTGATCCTAGCAAGACATAGAAATGAATATCAGGAAAAATTACTGAAAAAGCATAACAGTAACAGTAAAGGATAAAGATCATATAGCAATCAATTTGAATGCATGATATTGATATTTTTTGAGGAGGCAGCACAACAATGAGCTCTGTAAGTGTTAGATCATTTGTTTTGTTTCCCCTTACAAGTGTCTGAAGCTTTTTTATGATTTTAGGAGGACTTCGTGAAATATGTTTGTGATCAATGTTTTGGTGTTCAGGAAAATTTAGTTTGCTAAAATGATAGAGAACTATTTATTGTTTATGAGATTCGAAAGGTTAATAATTACAACATCAAATTAAATACTGATAATTGTGAGTATTCTTCATCCACAAACCCCTGAGCAGTGAAGGCCCTAGGGCTATCTTTGAGCATGTATCTTGCTCAGTTTGAGCAAGCAGTTGAGTTTGAAGAAACCCCCTGTATGCACCTGATGGTAACCATGATGTCCTGGTTTTCAAAGGACACTGTCACTCGCTACTCAGAGCTGTACCATGACTTCACCACTACCCAAGTGGGAATGCACGACCTTGTCCGGAGCTTCCGGCAGACCATGGACCAATACAGCCGGGAGCCTGGGAGATACAGGTAACCACAGGATCTGCATGGTTCTCTGAAGATGCAGCATGTGATCTGCAGATGATTCCTCCCAACCAGCCACACTCAGAGGTCCAGGTTACAGTTTATAAACCTGAATACTTATGATTTATTACCACTCAGTGTTGCCAGGGTCTGATATATCCTTGTCTGCCGCTTCATTTTGCTGATTTTCAGGTTCTGCTTTTAGGGAATGTTGCTAATCACAGCACTTACTTGTCAGGAGTTCTGTGAAAAGTAATTAATAGAGACTATTTTAATTAAATGTTAGTCATGAACTATTATTATCACTATTATTGGGCTTATCGGTCCTTGTTTGGTGCGACTCCAAAGGTTTCAGCTAAACTGTCAGTAGATCACGGTAGTTAGGAGGACAGCTCTGCAGTCAGTGGGACTGTGATGAGTCCTACATAGCTGTGTGACCTGGAGCTGGCTAGTTAACCTAAGTCTGTTTTCTCATCAGTAAAAAGGTAATAGTAATAACCACTATATGGGTGTTGTGAGGTTAAATGAGCTTTTATATATGGGGCAGGTATTGATGGGGTCATTTTAGGTGAGAGTATCGTTCCAACCCGCGTTTCTTAGCCGTCTGGCATGACAGCTTTCCATTAAGCCTAGGCCCTTTCCACTAACAATTCACATTTGGACTCCACATCATATAAAAAAGATAGAAGCAGCTGAAAAATCCTTCTCCATCTTCTGACATGTGCTGATGACCTGGAACCCTGCCGACTCTTACAGATTCATGGGGACAGAAGCCTATGCAGAGAGCATCGACAGGACCATGATGTACTATGGGCTGCCATTTATCCAAGAAGCTGATTTCCCTTTCAACAATTACTTTACCACCCTCTATACTCTTTCTGGGAACATTGTGCATGAGGTTATCACATCCTGGATGAAAAACATGCCAGAAGGAAAATGGCCTAATTGGATGGTAAGTCCTGATGCCCAGGGCACCACATGTGCTACTGCACTTGTTGCACAAGGCGCTCTAAAGTGATGTGGACTTTGTCCCTAAGTGACCCTCAACTCTACCTTCCTTGGTGATTGCTTAGTGAGGCCTGTCCCAGCTTCTAGCCAGGCTCTTGTCACTCTGGGAGAGACACTGTCCCTGAATGCTCAATGAGGATTTGTCTATGCTCAGAACTGTCCTAGGCTTTGTTGGGGCCAGATAAAGCCACAGTTCCTCCCTACATCCTTACATTCCCCCTACCTTGGTTGGAAGAAAAAGGATTTCAGAGGTAGAAGTTTCTATAGAAATTCAGGATGGACATAAAAGAGTGACAAAATACCATTTTATGGGGCCGAATGCAGTGCTGCAGGCATTTAAGCCCCAGAGATTCTGAGAAGATTCTCTCGTTTAGGATGGCTAATTGTTCCTGGGCTATGGACCTGTACAATATGTTACTGCAGCTGTAACACAATGGCAATTATTTGATTATCCAAATATAGAAGTGGTACAGTAAAAGTATGGTCTAAAGGATAAAATATGCTACACCTTTCTAGGGCACTTAGTGTGAACAGAGCCAGCAGGACCGGCAGTTGCTCTGGGTGAGCTGTTGAGTGGTGAATGAATGTGAGGGCTGAGGACAAGGTCGTCTACCATCATACTGTGTAAACACTGTACACTTAGGCTACATTAAATTTATAATGAAATTCCCTTTTCCAATAATAACCTTAGCTTATTCCAAATTCTTTAAAAGCTTTTAAGTATTTTTAAACCTTTTGATTCTTTGTAGTTACCCTTAGCTTAAAACATATCTACATTACATGGTACTGCAAAATTTTTTCTTTACATTCTTATTCTATATTCTATTCTTTTTAAAATTTCACTTTTATTTTTAAACTTTTAAAACCTTGTTAAAAGCTAAGATGCAAGCATACACATTAACCTGATATCACACTGGGACAGGATAATCAATATTGTCCTCTGCCTTCATACCTTGTCCTACTGGACAATCATCAGGGCCAATGACACATGTGGAATTGTCATCTCCTATGATAACAATGCCTTCCTCTGGAATCTTTCCTAAAAGAGCTGCCTGAAGTGTTTTACTTCATGTTTTTTTCATCATAGATTTGCTTCTAAGCAGATAAGGTACCATGAACATAATATAGTATATATACACACACATTTATTTTTATTCATTCATTCATTCATTTATTCTTGGGGCACTGGGGATTGGGGCCTCTGCACTGAGCTACATCTCCAGGCCCTTTTATTTTTGAGGCAAGTTCTCACTAAATTGCCCAGGTGGAACTCACTTGTGATCCTCCTGCCTCAGCTCCCCAAGTGCTGGGATTACAGGCACATGCCACTGTGCCTAGTATCATTCAGCTTTATTTTTGAAAACCTTTATGTTGAGGTCCAAACTTTTTAAGGAGCTTGTCTGCAAAGCTTCTGCCAAACCCTCCACTGTGAATTTTCTTGAGGGTTCTTTCCCTCTTTTCCTCCAGCAGTTCCCTTTTCTCTTTTCTTTAGCTATCTGTTCCTGTTCCAGTCCCATTATAAACTTAGAATTTTATTTTTGGATTGTTCATTATTAGTGTATAGAAATATACTAGTTTTGTATATTGATCTTGTATCCTACAACACTGCTGAACTTGTTTAGTTTCTAGTAGTTTATTATGGATTATCAAGGATTATTTTCTGCCTTTTTAAAAATTGTGTTAAAATACACAGAAAGTAAAGTTTACCGTTTTGGCATTAAATACCAATTATTACCACAGTGTTGTCCAATTATTACCACTATCCATTTCCAGAACTCTTTCATTATTTCATACAGAAAAGTTATACTCATCCAACAATATCTTTTTTTTTGTTTTTGAGACAGAGTCTTGCTAGGTTGCCCAGGCTGGCCTCGAACTCATGGCAATCCTCCTGCCTCAATATCTCAGTATCCCGAGTGCTGGGACTACAAGGATGCACCACCATGGCTGGCAAACAATAATATCTTATTTCCACTCCTATGCCTTGTGTCCTCCATTCTATTTTTGTCTATAAATTTGCTTATCTTAAGTACCTCATTTAAGTAGAATCACACAGTTATTTGTCCTTTTGTGACTGGTTTATTTCACTTAGCCTACATAATGTTTTCAAAGTTTTTTCATATTATAGCATGTATAAGAACTTCATTCCTTTTTATGGTGAGTAATATTCAATTTTATGTGTATACCAGATTTTGTTGATCTATTGATATCTTGGTGGACATTTGGGATATTTCCTCCTTTTGGCTATTGGAATAATGTTATTAACATTTCATGAACAAGTATCTACTTGAGTCCCTCTTTTTGATTCTTTTGGATATTTACCTAGGTGTGGAATTGCTGGATCATATAGTATGTTCGTGTTTTGCTTTTTTTTTGAGAAATTGCCAAACTGTTTCCCACTGGCTCCTCCATGTTACACTCTCACCAGCAATGTATGGGTTCTAATTTCTCCACACCCTCACCAACATTTATTATTGATTCAGTGATTAATTTGGTACTAGGGATTGACAGGGCCCATGCACTGAGCTATAGCCCCAGTCCTTCTAACTTATTTTTATTTTGAGACAAAGTCTTGTTAAGTTGCCCAGGCTGTGGTAAAACTTGAGATTCTCCTGCCTCAGCCACCCAGAGTGCTGGGATTACAGAAGTGCATCACCATGCTCCACTTTACTTTCTATTTTTGGGGAAAAAAATCATACCCATCATAGCAGGTGTAAGCAGTATTTCTCTTTTATTACTAAAGAATAGTTTTACTGGATATAGATATTGGTTGAGTTTTTTCTTTCTTTCATTCACCTCTGGCTTCCATGATTTTTGCTGAAATTCAGTTGCTGATGTTGTTGTGGCTTCCATGTGTGTGATGTGCTGATTTTCCCTTGCTGCCTTCAGTATTCTTTCTGTGCCGTTTGACAGTTTACTGTTATGTTTAGGCGGAACCTTTATTTTTTCCTACTTGAGTCCAATGATTGGGTTTGTGGATTTGCAGATTTTCACCAAATTTGGGAAGTTGTTCATTATTCTTTCAAACATTCTTTTTATCCATTTCTCTCTCTCTTCTCCTTTGGGACTTCCTTGATGTACATGTTGGTATGCACCATGGTGTCCCACAGATCTCTAAGACACTGCTCATTTTTCTTCATTCTTTTCTTTTTGGTTCTCAGTCTAGTGCTCTCAATTGACCTATCTTCATGTTTTGATTCCTTTGTCATCTGTCAAACCCTCTAGGGGATTTTTCATTTCTGTTATTGTGCTTTTCAACTCCAAAACTTCTATTTGTTCCCCCCATCATTTCTATTGAAAAGACATTTCTGTTTGATGACACCGTTCTCACACCATCTTTAAATTCCTTAAACATAGCTTAGTTATTTGAACACAAATATAATCACTGATTTAAAGTTTTTGTCCAATAAGTCTAATGTTTGGTTTTCCTCAGCAACATCTTCTGTTGTCTGCCACCTCCCCAGTGTATGGGCCATATTTTTGTTTCCTAAAATGTTGAAAACTGGACATTTTAAGTAGTATAGGGCAATTCTGGAAATCACAATTTTCCCTCCTTGGCATTTGTTCTTGTTACTGCTTTTCTTCTTTACTTAGATTTGTAAAGTCTGCATTCTTTGTTCTGTGTGGTCAGGGAGGTCTGTGCTTTGTCAGCTAATGACTGTAGAGCCTCCTTAGATGCCCTGAGGAGATGAGTTTCTGCCATTGCTGAAGGGCTTTGTGTTTGTTGGGGCATCCTTTCAATGCTTTGCTAGTCAGTTTACAACTTAGTCACTTTACTTTCTGCTTGCTCAGAGCCTCGTTAGCCAGAGGTGACAGATGACAGCCTTCTCAGGTCTTCCCTGGACATCTGTACAGCCCTTGTCATGCACACAGTCCTGCACATAAATGTAGCCTTCTAGATTCCCAGGAATATACTGGAACTTTTGAAAGCTTTTCACAAACATTTCATTTCCCAGCTTTTTCTTGTTTTTGTTGTTGTTGTTTTGCCTCTTGTTAATCTTACCACTATAGGTGGGTCTAACTTTGAACTATTTTCAACAAATGTTCTGGGCTGTTGCTATTTACACAGAGTTGGTTCTGTGTCAGATTAGATTTTAAAGAAAATACTCAACCAAAAGGAGCTGCCAGAAAATTCACAGTGACAATTCTGCATAGAGGGAGCTTCTAGTGAACGTTAAACCCATTCTGTTTTCCAGTAGCTGCTAGACTTCTGGCTTTTAGCTATTGAACTTGTGAGACTTTTGGTTTTCAAGGCTGTCAGGGAGCTGAGGAGATGGTTATGTGATCAGGGGCAGATAAAATACTATAAAACTCACTGTTCTGAGATTCAGAACAGTGTAATTGTGAATTCATCTTGGATTCTGGCAGCCTTTAGTTAATTTTGAGTTATAAAAATATACATTTTTAACAGTTTTCATGGCATTCACCTTGCTTTTATGGAAGTTTTCATTCTGCCATTCTGAAAGTGCCCCCTGTGTCACAAATTTTGCAATCTAGTTTTAGCAACTAAGAAAGTAGGCCCAGTTTTCATTGCTGTGAACTACAGAAATATTTCTGGATTTTAATTCTGAAAGAAAGAGTTCTATGTCTAAAAGGCTTGAGAAATTATAGGGTTTATTATCAAATTTGAAGATGAAAGAACAAAAGGATGGAGGCAAAACCTGATCTAATTTTCTGGCCATAAAATTAGGAAAGTATCTTACAATGGCTTATAAAGATATGATTATGACAATTATTTCAGTCCATCTCAGGAAGCAACCTTTTTCTTGAATTGTAGTAATCAAGTTTGCCTTCTAAGACTCATGTTCAAAGGCTGGTTCTTAGCCACATGTGGTGGTGCACAGCTCTAATCCCAGCTTTTTGTAGGGCTGATGAAGGAGGGTCATGGGTTCAAAGCTACTCTGGCCTACTGAGACCTCATCTCACATTAAAGAATAAAAAGATGGGCCGGGGATTTAGCTCAGTGGTTCTGCCGCCTGCCTTGCAAGCGGGAAGTCCCGAGTTTGATCCCCAGTACCCAAAAAAAAAAAAAAAAGAATAAAAAGGCCTGGGGGTACAGCTCAAAGGTAGAGTGCTCATGGGTGCCACCCCCAGTACTATTAAAAAAAAAGCTGGCTCTCTCTCAGACTATTATACTATGACTTGAATAAATGATGCAGTGTTTCAGAGCTTGTTTCTTCCCTTGTAAAAAGGACATAACACTGTACTTGGTAGCACTGTAGTGGTTGGGAAAATAAGATATAGGTGTGAAAGTGCTATCCTCAGGATATGCACATGAAAACTGAGTTGTGGTATTATGGAAAGAGGTGTCAGGTGCTTTCAATAAACTAAGGAGTAGATGGCATAATATGTAGTTATAGCAATATATATATATATAATATATAACACCTTTAAAAACTTCCTTTTTATGTAAATTTCTTCATAAAAGTTGCTTTACCTTCAAAATGTTCTGAGTAGTTCAAGTCAATAAAAGAAGGGACATAACAGGAGTGCTTCTCCCACCTCTGCCCTTCCCACTTTGTTCTTTGTCTGGTTCTTCATTGAGGAAACATTTTTGTTTCCTTTCCTGTCAGTAGTCTCTTATCTGAGTGTAAGAAAATATGAACATACACCCTGTGCAGCTTATCTCCTATGCAATACCACTGTGAGTTCTCTTGACAAATTGTTTTGATCATCAGTGGGCAAATGGTAAACAGATCAACTCCACAGCAAGCAATAGGCTCAGGACCCAAATCCAGGCTTGCCAATGCCACCAATCCCACAGCTACTCTTTGGCTTGGCGAACTTTCTGCAAAATACAGCAAATCTTCCAGAAAACCATAAATACTACTGTTTTTTCAAATTTCTGCCTTTCAGACTGGTGGACCAGACAATACTCGGCTGACCTCTCGTTTGGGGAACCAATATGTCAACACCATGAACATGCTGCTTTTTACACTCCCTGGAACTCCTATCACTTACTATGGAGAAGAAATAGGGATGCAAGATATTTTAGCCACAAATCTCGAAGAAAGCTATGATACTGTAAGTGTAATCGACTTAACCATGCACCACAGCTGGAAAATCAAGTACGGGTAATACCTCGGGGTTCAAGAACATTTCCGTTCTTGAACAGTTTGGTTTGCAAACAGGTGTTTGGCAAAATTTTGCTTGTTTGAGGGCTCCACACTGGGTGAAGAACATGACTGTGGCCATCTTGCTTAGAATTTTGGAATGAATTGTTTGTGAACCAAGGCACTTGATTTTTTTGCCTTTTTTGTGTGTGATATTCTAGATTGAACCTGAACATTCAAGTGAGTTTTTGAGTCTTGATATGATGGTAAGTTTCCCAGGCTGGGCTCAAACTTTTGATCCTCCTGCCCCAGCCTCCCAGAGTGCTGGGATTACAGGTGTGCACCACCATGCCCAGCTGCTTCTTTCTTACAGTTATATAGTAAGACCAGCTTTCTTAGTGGTTGGGAGTTTATTAAAAATACTGCCAAGCCACACAACTGAACTTCATGAGCAGATCCAAAGATTCTGCATTTTAAATGTTTTCTGATTCTTAGGCACACTTAAATTTAAGAACAGTGCTTTTGGAGTATTATTCATTGATCTTTGCCCAAAACATGGAAAATAACACTTTTTAGTTTTTATTTAACCTGCTAGATTTCAGGTGACCCCTATGAACACAGCACAAGGACTGTTCCTTTTATTTTATCAAGTGTAATCCAGAGCCCATGTAGAGTGGCGTCTATTCGGCTTTTGTTCGAGCCAGGGCTCTCACAATTGCATGGCTGGGTAGATGGCTGATCTTGAACCTTTAATTTGGATGATTAGCTCTCAATTGCATGGGACCTAATTTCCCAAATATTTGGTTAAGGTGAACCTTTTTCTCTATCAGCTATTTGTGTGTGAGCACTCATGTGGAATAACCGCACTGGAAAAATGGATAGGGCAGAATTCAGACTCACCGGTACCTGGCAATGTTCCTGAGTTTACCAGCACTGCATCCCAATGGAGTGTAGTAGCATGAATTGGTAATGGCACATTTTGAAATGTCACATTACTCATTTTTGGGGAGAAGCAGGAAAAACAACAATTGTATTATAATTCAGTTAAACCCAAGATGCTATTAGCCATTTTCCACTAAAGTACAAAACTGGTTTGTGCATTGAATGTCAATCCTTCTCAAGATGATTGCTAATGAATACGAGCATTAGCTAAGAACTACAGGGAACTAAACAATTATGAAGTAAATAATGAAGGAGCAAAATGTCTTTCACTTTTAATAACCTGACAATTGTTTTCTCTTTCTGGTCTTTTGACATAGAGTACTCTTCTTTCAAAGTCACCGATGCAGTGGGATAACAGCTCCAATGCCGGGTTTTCTGAAGGCAATCACACTTGGTTACCCACCAATTCAGATTATCACATTGTCAATGTTGACGTAAGTATCAATGGCAATTTTATGTGACTTTAGAAACAGGAAATGAGTTTCTGGAATGGACACATACCCTAAGTGTGTCTAAACCTTAACCGATGATGTTCTTTAAATCCATCACAGACCTCCCTTGTAGTTCTCAATTTGTAGGAAGTTGCAAATCATGCTTCTGTGCAAATGCAAACTGGCACATAAGTTTGCCATTTGAAAAATTATTAATATACAACTCTTCATTGGAATGACTTTTACTGAGACCTCTGAGGTATCAGACAATTTATATTGTAAATTCTGTCAGGCAGCCCAGCTACCTTTTCTTCCCCTCAAAAGGCAGAAGTAAGGCAGGTGGATAGGCAGGCAGATTAATCACTGAGTCTAGGTTAACATGGATTTGAGGGCAAGGCTCTTTTCTTGAAATGCAAGACAGCACTAAAGTAGCTATTCTAGAAAAACATACCCTTTGGCTTTTGCCTATACTTTTCTTCTGTCCTAATAGTGATCAAGAACTAGTGTTACATATTAGTGAAAATTTCAAAGGAAAACAATCTAAATCAATTTAGGGGAAGAGAATTGGTCTGCATTGTATGCGGATGCCTAACACATTTATAATCTTCCAGTCCAATTGTCTAAGTAGTCTGAAGAACTCCCCAGGGTTATTCTGATACCACTCTCCTGTTCCCACAAATCCCCCACTCCAAGCACTGTGGATTCTTGCATAGCTTTTATATTGCCCTAAATAAAAACTTAAGGATAGCCACCTGGTGTAGTGATGTACCCCTGTATCTCACCTACTGGTAAGGCTGAGGCAGGAGCATTTCAAGTTTGAGGCCAGCCTGGGCAACTTAGCAAACCATTTTCTCAAAATAAAAATAAATAAAAAGGGCTGGAGATGTACCTCAGTGCTCCTTGGGGTCAATCTCCTATACTGCAAACAAAATAAAACACAACATAATAGCAATCAACCAATCAAAAAATCCAGTTGAAAACAACACAGTATACACACACACTACACACACGTATGTGTGTAGTGTGTGTATATATATATATGTATTTTTTTTTCCTTCACTGAGTTACATCTACAGCCTTTTAAAATTTTGAGACAGGGTCTCACTGAGTTACTCAGGCTGGGCTTGAATTTACAATCCTTCCTCCGGCCTCAGTGTCACAAATTTGGTACAGTATTACAGGCATGCCCCACCATGAGCAGCTTAATTTTTGATGCACAATATGAAACAATGTACTCTAGAAAATCTTAGTGACTTATTTCTATATGGGAAGTGGTGGAGGGGGGTAGGTGGAGAAAGAGAATGTGTATGCAGACAGGCTAACATTCATCTTGTACAGGGATGGAAAAAGAGTAACTCTAGACTTGAGCTGTCTAGTACCCTTTAACCGTGATGACTGTTAAAAGCGAACAACAGAAACCTCAGTTCCTGTGTCACACTAACATTCTGGGCACTCCTTAGCTAGTGGCTGCCATTTTGGATAGCATAGAGTATTTGTAGCACTGTAGAAGGTTCTGTTGGGCAGCATTGTTCTTGATGTTGACAAAAATTGATATTAAAAGGTCATTATAACTTTAAGGGTAACCCAGCAGAAGGGCAGATATAGTTTCAAAGAACATTAGAAGGAAAAAATTATATAAACAATTGACCCAATAAAAGGCTTTTAAAAAGGCAAAGAACCCAAATAACAAAACTATCAATCTAAGATA
This sequence comes from Heterocephalus glaber, assembly GCF_000247695.1. The sequence continues at coordinate 25,799,708 of NW_004624738.1, forward strand.
AAGTGAGAAATTCGAGATTATGTCTGCACATAAGGTAATCCCAAAGATGAGGTTAAATTCATGTGTTAAAAGACAAAAATAGGTAAGAAGACAAAATCCAGACATAAGAGACAAAGCTATAGCAAAGGAACCAAACTAGTAAAGATATAGGAGGCAAAGAGTAACAAAAAAAAGCTTGGTGCTTAGCCATCAGAACAAAAAATACGTACTTTTTGACCTAGTCATCATATTCTAGATATCTGTATCCAGGAATATTTGCACATGTACAAAATGATATATACGCATGGATCTTGACAGCAGCATTAGTAGTAATAGACTCTAAAAATGATTTCAACATTTTATCAATGGCAAACCAGGTCAATCAATTATGGGGCTAGAATGTAGCTTTTAAAAAGAATGAGTATATGAGAATAGCTGAACTGATACGAGACCATTTCTCACATGTATTAATAAAAAACAGAACGGAATGGAAACATGCCACCATTTGTGTAAAGAAAAATATGTCTACCTGAGTTTGCAGAGGCCAAAAATTATATGACACACGAAAATGAGAGAACAGAAAAAGTGACACTATCTCAGGAAGGGGAACTGGAAAGCTAAGGAATAGCTGAAGAAAACCTTTTTCACTGTATGTCATCTTCTTGCAACTGAATTTGTACTATGTGGATGCCTGTCCTAGTAAAAAAAAAACGGAGTGATAAAAAGCAAGCTTGGAAATTTTTAATAGCAGACAAAATAGAATTCAGTATGAAAAGCATTATATGAGGCAAAGGCAATTTTTAAAATTTGAAAAAAAGAATAGCTCACTAAAATCATGAATCTTTATGCGTGTTACAATAGCTTCAAAATATATAAAACAAGTACTCTGAGAAATGCAAAGAGAAACTGACAAATTCATAATTACAAGGTCTTGAGACAAAAATAACAGCTAACACTGAGCACTCTGCATGTGGCTGGCACTGTACTATGCACTTTTCATGCATTACCTAAGCTACAGAAAATGCTGGTAGTAACTCTGACAAGTCATACACACGTACCATAAATATTTTTGTACCCGATAAACAGAATATACTTTTTTCAAACACCTATGAGATATTCATTGAACACACATATTAAGCATCCACCCCCAAAGAACGGTAACAACAATAACCACTACCATAGCAAAAAAAGTTGGCAAGAGTACAGTGAAATGAACATTATTTTTGATTTGGCAACAGGTCTTTTGAAGAATAATTTGGCATTATGTATCAAAAGTCCATACTCCTTTACATAATAATTACCTTTTTGATAATCTATCCTTAAATAAATAATACAAAATATGGGAAGGAGGAATAAAGGGAACGTTAGGTATGGTGTAACTAGTTCACAGAATATTCACCATAAAATAACATTTATGAGGACTTTAACAGGAAAATGTGTGAAAGGTTCAAGGAAAAAAAGCAAGAAAAATACATTAACTTCTATATGTTGTATATAGCTGTAAAATAAACCTAAATCTTTAATGGCCATATCCTTTTATGGTAAAAGCAACCCCTGCAATTTCTATTTTTCACTTTAAGCAGCTTTGTATCTTCTTTTGAAACTTTCTGTTCCATCATTAGCCATGCAAGACATACATGTCTGCTGCAGCCTACACATCACTCTACAAAAGAGAACACATAGGGCCAAATGCATCAGAAGTTCCTAGGGTCCACTGCCAGGTGGCTTTTTTCTTCCATGCATTTTGCAACTACAATATAGCATAGTAATGTTACTTAGGTAAGGTAAATGTTCTTTAACTTGGGTGTGAACACTTGTTTCGGAATTTCAACAGTGGAGTCGAATTTGGTGTCTGCAGAGTCTAGGATGTAGCTGAGGACTGCACACTGCAAGGACTCTCAGACAAGGTGCACAGCTGAGCCTGCAATTTCTATCAGTTTTTATGTAAACTATTCCATCTACTTATTAATGCATAAAATTTGGCAGTTATTTTCAGGGGCAAAATAGAAGCAGTTTTGGGGTGGATAATCCCTTCATACTAAAATATTTTTTAAAAAATCTTTGGAATCAAACATTTATGTAAATATTCTTTTGAAAAAACAGGTCCAAAAGACTCAGCCTAGTTCAACTTTGAAACTGTATCAAGATTTAGGTCTACTTCATGCCAATGAGCTGCTCCTCAACAGGGGCTGGTTTTGCCTTTTGAGCAATAACAGCCACTATGTTGTGTACACAAGGGAACTGGATGGCATTGACAGAGTCTTTCTGATGGTTCTGAATTTTGGAGACTCAACACTGCTAAATCTACAGGAAATGAATTTAGGTCTTCCTACAAAACTGAGAGTAAGACTGAGTACCAATCCTGCCTCCCAACACAGTGAAGTTGACACGTCTGGCATTTCTCTGGAGGAGGGAGAAGGATTAATCCTTGAATACAACACGAAGAATCTCCTTCATCAGCAAACAGCATTCAGAGACAAATGTTTTATTTCCAATCGGGCCTGCTACTCCAGTGCCTTCAACATATTGTACAGTGTGTGCTAAGGACCTCTATGAAAGACATGGTGACCCTGGCACTCCTAACTAACTTCACATATAGCACGCTGCTGGGTAAACGTTATGAATAGTCACTAATTCCTCACTATTTCTGGCATTTAAATGTAACTGCATTAGGAAAGGTTCTTAGATGTTTAAAATAATAATAAAATGTTTAAAAGAAAACTGTTGCTTGGAGGAACTTGTAATGTAAATATTAGATAACATCAAAAAGATGATCAAAACACCACAGGACCCAAGATTACTCAAAAACTATACATTTCAATTTGAAGAATGTTCTTTCTCCTTAAAATGCAGTCACAGAAACTAGATGACTCACTGCCACAGTGACTAAAAATATTCACTAGCAAAGAGGAAGGACACTGACTGTAAACTGTTCAAAGAAAACCTTAGTACAATAGACAAAGTTTGGACTGGAGGGAGCCCTGGCACCCTCCTTGCCCCTGTCCATGTCCTTCCAAGGAGACAATCTGAAAACTCCCCAGGTTAAGGGCATGTGCTTCAGTGGAAGAGAACAGGACAAGCGAGTGAGATGCAGACTAGGTACAACTTGGATGGATAAGCAACTTTAAAGAAATTCTCTAATAACTTAAAATCTCACTTTTGTTAACCCAACTGGAAATAAGACTATGGAGTATTTCAGTGCATCTCCAAATCCCGGCTGAATGTAGCATTTCAGAATTTTAGATATTTCTTAAGATCCTCAAAAACACTGGTGCTGTCAAGTCCAAGTTCTTCATACAGGAATTTAATTTGAGCTGTAATCTAAAAGAAACACATTTTAAAATTAGATAGAAGGACTCTGTGGTATAATTTCAGTGTTTTAATTTTTTCACCTAACCCTGAAGTCAGTAGTTTATGGTAGGAGTTATTTTTATTTGGCACAAAAGCAGAAGGCTTCCAATAATGAAGATTTCTTTTTTTAATAGTGCTCCCTTATCAAGTATCCTTGACTGACTCTGTTGGGTCACTTCCCTTTCAGCATTGACATTTGTCAAAGAGTGGTATCGTACACCCTGCTACAACCATGGAAAAAGCTGAACACAATTCCATCTCTACTTGGGTAGGAGGGGACGGGGGAAGGGGATGACAACATACCTTTTTGTGAGAATCCTCAATCACATGATTTCCTCCAGGCTGAATATCTAAAATAACATTAGGGTTCTGATATCCTGAAAGAGGTAAATTAAAAAAACTCAGAGGTCTTTTTAAAGACTGAGTCCCATTTCTTCTCTGTTCTTTTTAATACCCTATTAAAAAATGTAGCAAATGAACAAGGGCAAAACCACCACCAACAACAACAACAAAGAGAGGGAAGGAGGGGCAGGCAGCACAAGATGGGAAAGCCAGAGGAGGACACTGGACCGAGGGGCTGTGGCATCACAAGAAGTTTGTGTCCTAGGAGGGAGGCGTTCCACTCAGGTGTGGAACCTGAGTCCTGTGCTCTGGAAACACCATGTATACCACTGGGTGGGAATAATAAGCAGAGCTGGGTACAGGCAGACTCTGATGGTAGGTGGTTCCCTCTTCCTGAACTCAAAGAGTATCTTGGCTTGCACTTTCAAGGGAAAAAGGAAGAGTTCTTATCTAATGAAAATTTCTAAAAGAAATTAATGCAAATAGTTTAGACACTTAAGTTCCAAAGCAAAAACCTAGAATCTTTTAGAGAGTCCCACAAATGTCTCAGTAAGTATTGTTAAATGAATGAATAACTGTTTGAGAGTACATCTCTTAAGTTACAGTTGATATTTAAATTTACATTTTTGTAACCTCTCAAAAGAAGTGACACAGTTATAGGTGTCTAGTTGTTAACTGGGTAGTCAACATTGGAAAACAAGTGTAAGTCTTAAATCATGGGTGGATGACTTGGTCTGAGCATGAACTGTATGGCTCTGAGCAGTATGTTGAGGGCTCAGTCTGTCAGCCATGTTCCCTGCATACTGATGGCCTCCTACCTTCGCCTGCGATCTTAGAATACTCCATGACAGCTTCCTTGAGCTTCTCTGTGTAGTTCACAATTCCTTTCAGAGGAACGCGTTCATCGTTTTCATAAGCTGTGATGTGAACTGAAGGATAATGCTAAAAGAAAAAGTTCACTTCTTACAGTCTCTTCTACAAAATCATGGAAAATAATCAACTCCAATTCCTCCCTCTACATGCTAGAAGTTTTTTTCTCATTGGATATTCTTGAATGAACCTCAGTATTACGGGACCAGACTACTTGTTATGTGGAATAGCCTTTTCTTGTCTAGAGAGATGGTACTTAATCTAATCTAGTAGTTAATGGTCAGAAACTATTGCCCTGAGGTTTTAATGGGAAACAGACCTGCAGCATAGACAGAGGTGGTGCTGAAAGATGTGTGGGCACCACAGGCAGAAACATCTGCAAAGCCCTGCTAACTCCCACCTCAGTTCAGGTAAGTATCCCTCTGCTTATCTTTTTTATCACTTCAGGATAGTGTGTTGTAATTGTCTTTTACTACCTGAGGTTTAATGTTTTCACAGGGACAGTAATGTTTTATGTAGCTCTTGTGTTTTTCATCAGATGAAGGATTTCCCCATTCTTCTAATTCTTCTAATGTCAGAGGAAGAGTAGTGTCCATCATGGTATTGAGAACATCCAAGAAAGGTGCCTAATAAAAAAAAGCCAAAGAAACTTGTATTTCAACCAAGAAGTTGGTAAGATAAGCTTCAGAAAAATGTTACAGATACACGTAGTGATATGAGAGGATACAGCTCAAGAAGCCACGTGGATTCCAAGAGCTAGACTAGATACTCAGTGTTAACCACAGCCAGTGATGTACAGCTGGCTTTTTAATGTGTTCAGCTCCTTAAATGACATATCTTCTAATTTCACAATTTTTGTTTTTAGTTTGGTCCCTTTTACATATAGTTTTTCTTATGTAAAATTAATAAACATTATCATTTCACACTTATTAGGATGGCTACTATATTAAAAAACAAAAACCAAAAAATATCAAGTGTTGGTGATTCTCTTGTAAGGAGAAACTGGATTCCATATGCACTGCTGAAGTGCAAACGGTGCAACCACTGTGGGAAAGACACGGTGGCTCCTCAACAAAATTAAACTTAGGTTCACCTTGAGATTCACAATTTCACTTTGTACATACTCAAAGGTACTGCAAGTAGGGTCTTGGAGACTCATTCTCAGCAACATTGTTAGGAGCCAAAAGATGGAAACAATCCAAGTGAATGAATAGGCAACATGTGGTATATACTTACAATGAAGTATTACTCAACTTGAAAAAGGAAATGAGATAATACCTGCTACAATACAGATGAGCCCCAAGGATATAGTTCAAGTGAAATAAGCCAGTGTCAAAAAGAGAAATCCTGAACTGGGAATGGTGGAGCTTATCTGTTATCTCAGCTAATCTAGAGGGGGAGGCAGGAGGATCACAAGTTCCAGGCTAGCGTGGGCACCTCAGCAAGACCCTGTCTCAGCAACAACAATGACAGGCTGTAGAATGCTTGGTTAGGATGCATAAGGCCCTAGGGTCAATCCCCAGTACTAGGAAAAAAGGATAAATTTTGTATGACTCTATCTGGGGGAGGTACCTCGAGTAGTCAAATTTATACAAACAGAAAGCACAGGGATGGTTTCCAGGGGCCAGGGAGAATGGAAATGGAGATTTGTTCCATGGGTACAGCATTTAAATTCAGCAGGATGAATATCGAAGTCTGGAGACTGCACAACAATATGAATGTACTTAGCACTACTGAATCATGCAATTAAAAATGGTTAAGATGATACATTTTATGTTATTTTAACGCAATTAAAAATTTTCAGCCAGGTGTGATGGCATACACTTGTAATCCCAGAACTCTGGGAGGCTGAGACAAGAGGATTCCAAATTTGACTCCACTATGGGCAAGTCAGTGAAACCCTACCTCAAAGTAAAAATTTGTATGTATGATATATTTTTGTTTTTCTGAGACAAGGTCTTGCAATGTGGCTTAGGCTGGCCTTGAACCCACTATGCAGTCCAGGCAGGCCTCAAACGTACTGTGGTCCTTCTGCCTCAGCCTCCCAAGTGCTCAGCTGACAGGCGTGGGCCACCAAAACAAAAAAATTTTAAAAGGGCTGCTACTATAGCTCAGTAAAAGGGCCTGGGTTCAACCCCTACTACCAAAAACAAACAACCAACCAACAACAAAAATTTTAAATGTGAAAAGTCCCCCCAACCTATAAACTCTACTTCACCAGTTAAAATTTTACATTGAAAATAATAATTGCTACTGAAGGAAATCTGGAAACTATCCACAGTAAAAGAAGAAAAACCCATTCATTGGGTCAAAACCAGTGTAGAAATATTTAGCAAAAAGGAGCCTGCTTTTTCATATAGCCTTACATTCTTCAGAGGGCATACTTTGTCTTGTGTTACTGTTAACCAGTTCTGGAGTGGGCATCTGTAGTACATCTTTTTGGCTGCCCAGCATCTGAGCTCCTTTTGTGTGTGGAGAAAATCAACTTTACGAAACAGCCTGCCTCTCCCTACCAAGATACCAGCTGCCAGTCTCTTTCTCAGCTTCTCTGCAGCTTAGGTGCAGCCACACAACCTTAGGTCTACCGAGCAGACACACAGGCTCCCAATGGGAATGGGAAGCTGGTGATTCAAAGAAGCTGACTGTGGAGAATCTGCAAAGGCCATAGCATGACAAAGCCAGTGTCTAGGTGCAGCACTGGAAGCATGCGGCGATCCACACTCCACAGAGCAGTGGTAGCTTTACTGGGCTGTTTCTGTTTTGCTGTGTAGCATTTGACTGGTTCTTAAGGTGTCCATTTTTACCTAATATCCTTTAATAAAAAAACCCCTTTTACTTAAATCAGTCAGGGTTTCTGCACTTGTAATTAAGAATTTTGACTCATGTGTGAATCCCCTATTGTTGGATATTAGGCTGTCTCTAATTCTCCACTATATAAAGCAACCCAGGACAAACACCCTTAGATATACACTTCTGATTATTTCCTTTCTAATTCTAAAGGTCAAGGTTGGTGTTCCATTTTTAAAATACTGTAAATGACTCTGCTATTATCACTGTGGATAGGTTTCTTCCCTTTAAAATTAGCTTTTCCATTTTTAAAAAGTAGATCTTCAGATTACGGCTATTTAATACCTATTTCCTTATTACAAACTCACAGTGTATACCCCTCACCCTCAAGAAACAAAGCAAAACAATTTACTCTTCCCATCTCAGTCATTATTTTCTAGAGTATCTAAACAGGAAGCAGGAGAGCAACAAGACGTAAAACCAACTGCTATAATGTAGCTTTACAATTTTGGATATTAGGAAAACACTATAGAACAATTTCAGAACAAGATACATTTCAATTAAAGTACAGGAAAACTATACCCAAAAAAACATTAAGAATGTAGTATCTAAAAAACCCTGCAGATCTAGGACTAAAAGCTGATGAGCAAGTAGTGTCAAACTGACGAGGAGTCACAATGTAATTTACTCGGGAGTCACAGCATATTCTACCCAACTTCTGGAATGGTAAGGCCTATATGCTTTATCTCTTTCCCACCAACTCTAAACGTTCTGACAAACAGAAAATGCTCAGTGGGAATAGCCATTAATCTTCCAGTGGAAATCCTTAAAAATTAGTAAAATACTGTTGGAATAATAAGGAAACAGTAGATAGTAATAGTAAAACAGTTTTAGAAGTTCTCCTAGAGCTACAATTCTGAACTTAAACTTGAAAGCTTTGTTACAGTCTTATGCTGTGGTAAAAACTGTTACACTTTTTTCTTCCCAGTGCAGCCTATGGCTTCACGCCTTCCCCATTCTGTAAACAGGAGAGACAGAGTATACTCACCTCTAAAGTCACAGCTCTCAGGAGCTCCGGATTAGAATTACACAGTGCTCCCACAAGCACCCCTCCAGCACTGAAAGCAGTCAGGCTTGTTAGACTTGGCTGAGAAAAGCCTTGGCCATGAAGCGTCTTAATGCAAGCCTCTAAGTCAGCAAGGCCATTGAGTTTTTTAGTTAGGCAGCCATCAGTGTGCCACTGGAGGCCTAGCTCACCACCTCCCCTGAAATTAAATGGCAAAAAAGTTTTAGTGGGGAAAAAATGATAATGACGTAGGTAGATGTCGATAAAGTAGCCCTGGAGGCCTGTTTTTGTATGGTCCTCAAGCCAAAAATTGTTTCCCTGTTTTTAAAGGTGGGGAGAAATTACAAGAAGGAATATGGACTGTAAAGCTTAAAATGTTTATTATCTTTTTACTTCAGAAAAATGTTTGCTATCCCCTGATAAAGACAATCAAAAATGAATTCAACCAACATGTCTTGAGTGCCTGCTCACTATTTATCAGGGACTAAGTGCAGACCCTAAAAATACAAATAAGAAAAAATTGCCATGGAGAAGATTTTAAGTTTCCTGAGGGCAAAAACATTAGTAAGTATTGTGGTTGCTGCTCTAATGCAAGTGTATGTGAAGTATTAGAGAAGCTGAGGAAAGACATCCCCCTGCCCATTAGGGATGCAGTGTGTATACATGAACCAGGAGCACTAATGCTTAAGGAGATGATGGGTAAGGTGAGTTGTGAAGGAAGAATACCCATTTCCTGATGGGCAAGGAAAGGGATGGCACCAAGACACAGATGAGACATAGTATGGGCGAGGGCAAGGAGGTGACACAGCATGTCATTTGGAAGGGTGTGGTAACAGATGCTGCTATGGAGATAAGTCAGATTATGAGTACTAGCTGAGGAAGGCAGACTTTGTTCTGGAGATGGGGAGGTAGAGGAGGATTTTAAGGAGAAAACAAAATTGTATTTGTGTCTTGAAAAAGCTAAAATAAAATGGAAGTTAGACTAGAAAAAATAGAGTGCAGCTTAAGAGGCTATTTAAGAAAAAAACCAAACTCAGGAGAATTCAATGGAAATGGTTATCTAAGTGCAGAGACTGATACATTTAAAAATCTTAAAAATTTATCCTTTTGCTCTTTGGATCAACTAATCTGTTAGTGAATCAAATTCCACCTGCACAGGTGGCCGGGGATTTAGCTCAGTGGTGCCTCACCTGCCTGGCAAGCGCAAGGTCGAGTTTGATCCCCAGTACTGCAAAAAAAAAAGAAAAAGAAAAGAGGCTTCTGTTCCCCAGTATATATTGTTATTCTAGATATCTGATACGTGTCACAATGTTCTAGAACTCATATGCCAGGTAAAATATTCTGACTTACCTAACATGGCAGTATGCTAGTATCCATCCATCGTCCACCAAGACCCGCCTCTCAGGTCTGAAATTCATTTTCAAATCCATTCCATAAGCTCCATATACATGTACCAAGAGAGGTTTCTTCTGCAAGTCTTCAGTGTCCGTTTTGTGAAAAATAGTCATTGGCACTAATTTTCCATCCTGGAAATGAATTACCATGCATGTAAAGTCTTTTAAAACAGTTTAACCTGTAATTTAAAACACACAGAAGTGTACTTCCCTCCTATGTTTTACTTATTGATGTTATACGTGAACTTCTTTTAAGACAATACAGTTATGGTCTCCAAATATACACCATTGTGATTGGTTTCAGCTCCCTTGCTCACCCACAGTATCAACCAGAAAACAGCAGCAAGAATGGCTTGAAAACGTTTTATTAAACATGGCTTTTCATAACAGTAAAGTGATTTTAAAAAGACTTCTTCACACAGCTGTAATCCCAGCACTTGGGAAGATTTGCTGTCAGTTTGAGGCCAGCCTGGGCTACACAGAAGTTCCAAGACTGGCCTGCACTACATAGTGAGAACCTGTTTCAAAAAACCAAAAAAACTTCATTACTCAGTATTATTGTAATTTCTTTTATTTTGGGTCAAAGAAAAATACCTACCAAGGCTGGACATCCTAGTATACAATTCCTCCTATGCCTAGGGTAGATACTGACATTTCTCATTTTTGCATGTTTACATATATGCTAAGAAGTTTTGCCAGCTCAATATTCTGCTTTCTAAAGTCACAATTCTCAACCATTCGGACCTGAAATATCTTACCAATTTTACTCATACTCACTCACATCCTTTTCCAAGACCTATTTAATTTTATTTAAAAAATTTTAAAATGGTTCAAGTGCATTTCATAAAATTTAACACTTAAGGGCTGGGGATTTAGCTCAGTGGCACCACACCTGCCTTGCAAGTGCAAGGTCCTAAGTTCAATCCCTGGTACAGAAGGAAAAAAAAGCAAAAAATTTAACACTTACATTGCCTCTAAGTTTAAGTATTTCCCACTGTAGCTAAAACTCATTAATTCCAGCTGCCTGAAACACAGCAGCCTCTAACATAATAAACATAATAAATGCAGACAACACAACTACCTTTTTCATAGAAAATGGGTGAAGTTTGTTCTTACTTTGCTTAAAGAAATTTTTTTAAAAAGCACTAGTTTACATATAAAATTAATATAACCAAATCACCCTAATTTTCCCATTTTCAAAACTTCATTTTGGGGCAATAAAATGACACACCAGAGTGTGTCTAATAGGAAGATATCCTCCTTTCATTTTTATCATACCCAGCTTTTTATAACAGCGAAAGTAAATTTTCACTTTTCAGTAAGATTTATTTTTATAAAACTTGATGTAAACTCATTTCTATAAAACAATCTTGGTCCTTTCATCCCTTGTCACTTCCCCAACCTCAATTACATAATCTGAAAAACCTGCTGGTTGAAACCTTGCGTAAAGCAAGAGGTAGAGACGATTGACAGTTAGTCCTGGGCTGGGCTACATCCCAGAGTTCAGCAGCAGCGCCGGAGGCCTTTGGGAAGGACAGCAGCTGCCATTTAGCAGTGCTTCCACCCTAATGCCTGAAGAACCCTTGGCTCTCCAAGGACTTCATTTAATTTTTCTGTCTGTGTTTGTGGTACAATAATTGCAACATTTTGGTACACTGGTATAATTCTGTTTGTAAAATTAAAACCCAAAAGTATACATTTTGACAACAACAAAATATGGAAGGTGAGAAGAGTAAATGGTTAAGTTATTTTTTTCTAAGAGATGTCGTAAACAGGAAGAAAACCCAGTAATTTAGACTTCATATATTTTGTATTTTGCATTTGTTCTAACAAGTATGTACTGCTTTTGGAATACAAAAGTAGTATTAATATTTGCTTAAAGATATTAAAAGAAAATCAAATAAAAGAAAAAAATTTCATAAGGAAACATAACTCGTGTTGGTAACACTTGAAATTATTAGATACATGATATGCTAAGGTCTTAAAGTTCCTTCAATTCAAGACTATAGTTTATGTATTAGTTTATTCTCTAGTAGTACACATTTGTAAATTCTGTATATTCAGTATACCTGGAATATGGGTATCTGTTATTTCCTTCTCTGTTTCTCATCTCTCTATTCTCCCCACCAATCTCTACACAAATTCAGGGCCTCTGGAGAAAATGTGACTCCATGCCCCTTTTCCAGCTTACAGAGTCATCCTCGAGGCCCTACCTCAGTCAGCACTTTGTCAGAGAAGGCTTTCCTCATCTCTCCAGATTAGGTAAGGCCCCTCTGCCATGCTTCCACTGTAATTGGTTTGTTTTCTTTTGCATCAGTCAGTACACTAGTAATTACTTCAACTTCCGGCATCTTCCCCGATAGATTTAAGCTCCATGAGGGCGAGGACTGTATTAGTCTAGTTCACTCTAGTCAGCTTCTTACCATATCTTCATAATTTGTGCCATACGTGTATATATAACATTGACTATTTACATTTTTATTTAACTTTTAAAATTCAAAAATAAACAACACATGAAATGAAGGGCTTGACAGGCTAGCTGTAAGTCTTCTAATCCATGTTAAAATAAATGCCCGACTAGTCATGGCAAATAAAAAACCCATGTATTATTCCCTAAAATCATTTGGGTCTTATGCTGTGATATAAGGGCTCTATTTGGGAAAGTGGTTCTGATGCAATCACAGCATCTGTACAGTATCTAGCACAGCAGGCTTTTGATCAGTGGGAGCTGAAAGTAGACATTCCAAAGACTTACTTTGCTTTTGGCTTCTAGACGTAAAACACGACTAGTCTTTGTGATTGGGTCTTCATGCCCAGTTTCCTCAAAGAGTTTGCCTTCTGCAAACTTATACGTGTAATATTTTGGGGGTCGTATCGGAGAGCAAAGTTGAAAGGGGCAGTTCTTCGGGTCAGAATTTGTATCCATTATGAATCCACAGGCCCAAGGAGGGAGCTAAAGAAATAAAGTACTTATTTTCACTCTTTATCTATACACAATTAAATACCACTAATTAAGTTTCTGAGTATGGAATGTGGTTTACTTTCTATTAATACTTGATATATCATTTAAGGATTGCTTCATCACAAAAAAGTGTCTTTCTTGGGGCCTGGATTTCGCTCAGTGGTTCCCCCTCCTGCCTCGAAAGCACAAGGTCCTGAGTTGGATCCCCAGTACCAAAAAAAAAGTGTCTTTCAAGTAAGAAATAAAAACAACATTAATGACCAATAAAGTAAGAATCATTATAGGAAGAAGGCTTATCAGGAGTCTAGATTTACACGAAATCTTCTTTAATGTAAGTTTATTTTGGGTATAAATTTGGCTAATAAAATAACAAAATGATAAAGAATAAGGGTAAATGAAATAGTAATTCCAAAACTCAGCCACAGCTTCACGATCTCTGTTCTCACAGAACATAAAATCCCTCACATGTGTGTGTTTTGAATAATTTTCCCACCAGTCCTTAGCCTGCTGCCTGGACAGCCCAGTGATGACAGTTATTATTCCAGGGCTACAAACGGGCTCAGCAGCACTAAAGCATTTACAATTTGTTTCTAACTTTAGCTTCCAGGCTAACCATTGTGCAGAACAAAAACCTTTCCAGGCACATCTACTCTCAGAGACTTACAGCTATTATGCCTAAGATTCTTAACTTTAAGAAAAAAGGAAAGGAATCAAAATTTATTCTCTCAGAGCAGCAGGGTCCAGCTTCAAGCCTTCCACTAACATCCCGCTTACACCTTTTAAAGAACTCTGGTAAGCAGGTTGACAGAGTGTTAGAAGAGGTACCAAGAATCAGAACATTAAAAGAAAATTGCCTTTCTTTTCCTGAGTAATTGTAGAAAGGGCAAATTCCTTAGAAAATCAGAGGTCTTGGCACAGCAACATCACTGGCAGGCATGACTGGAAAGGGGAGGTGGGGGATGTGCACATGAAGAGCACACTATTCAGCCCGAAGCAGTGGCAGCCAAAGACTTCATGTTCAACAAGCACATTTCTTCTAATTAAACCAAAGAATCTATTTTTGCCCAACACTAATAATGAGACCCGTTTGCAATGTCTCTCTGAGTTCCCGACTTATTCTTCTCAGACTGGGGATTATTTTAAACCTGTTAAAAGTAGGTGCCAGAGTGAAAGTACTAGGACAGTTTCCATATGACCCATGTAGTAAGTGTCTTAGCTTTAGGCCAACTGGCTCCAGTAGGTCAAAAAGTCTTTTGGGTATTTTTCTAAAAGGAATGGCACCAAGACTGAAGTTTTATTCACAACCAAAACATTCCAAGGCTGTGGAACTTTTTACTTTATCCAGCTGATGCAGAAATAAGTATTAACTATCTCAAGGATATTATGCACCACATTTCCTACTGAGAGAAGCCTACAGTATATCTGTGATGTATTAATGGACAGCACTCAAAGATAAGCTAGCTGAACAGGCAGACATTTCTTAGATACCAGATAGAAACAGGTTTGGCTCTAGCATTTTACCAGCAAACTACAGTGATTTTATTGAAAGAATGACTAAGACATAACATGCTGAAAGAAAATGAGCCTGTGTATATAGGCTGATAATTCTTCCAAATAAAATCGATGTCAAGCACAGAGTAATCAAAAAACCCCTCAATTTGCTTAAAATAAATATTTTAACCAATTACATAGCTTCTTTTGCCAGGGAAAAGTGCTTCCAGAAAACACTGATATGTTAACTGAGGATAGGAAGCAAGAATAGGAAGAGTTTTACATTTCCATTGCTGAGATTGAGTTTAAAATAATATTTTACTCAAGTGCTCACTAGGCAGAGATGTTACAGACAGAATTACCCTATAACCCACTTACTGCATGGTTAAAGATTTTCTTTGAATACAGCACTGTCTGTGGTTATTAATCAGTGCTATACACTTTCATAAAATGGGTCTAATCTATAAAATTCCCTTTAAGTGGTGCCCAGTATATAATGTAATATCTAACTCCACTTGATGATGACATAACAACATTACATAAGGCATAACACGCCTGAGAAGGGTCATGAAAGGAAGAGACAGGGCATATTGAATAAAGACATCTTTTAATAGGAGTTAAAACAACAGAAATTGAATATATATTTTTGTTTGTTTTCTTGAGGTGCTAGAAACTGAACCTAGGGCCTCATGCATGCTAGGCAAGTGGTCTACCATTGGAGCTAGACCTCTAGCCTAAGAAGTATTTTATTTTTTTATTGCTACATATCCAAGGAGTATTTTAAAAACAGAAATACATGGCTGTGAGCCTTTTCACCAGCCCACTCTGTACTCTGCAGAGCGTACTTCCTCTCAATTTTTTTTCCTATTCTAATTGTAACTTTCCATATCAAGAAAATGAGGGCCCCTTACTCTTTCCTTCTTCATTCACTTGTTAATGCTGCTTTAAAAGTGGGCAATAAGGTTGCCATTCACTAACTTTAGCAGGTTCACTTGTGAAGGCAGATTATTTTACCTAGCAGCCACGGGCAATATCAAATAGCCTGCTAGGCAGACATGCCACTACTGTCACCCCTCTGTGGTGAAGGCCACTGCCACCCCCCTATTCAAAGAAACTAAGGTCAACCCCCTTGGGTAAGAACACTGGCAAAGAGAAGATGGTGTGAATACAAGTATGCTATGGCAGAAACACAGCGGACAAAACTGCTATCCAACTGTAGGCATGGGACGGGAGCAGCACCCAGTGGCTAGGCACTAGAGGCCAAGTTGATCTGAGTTATGGCTGTACCTAAAGTTGTGAAGATATCTGATATTTAGAGACCTGGACAAAGAGAAATATAATGGCACCTAACTCTTTTTCTGAAGTCCATGCTTCAAGGCAGTATTTTAAATCAAACTGCTTGCTGAGTCCTCTAAGCATTCTAAAATAAATCTCTTTAACCTGCTAAAGAGCTAGTTTGCTAAATTCCATTTAAATTATTTTAAAGTACATAATATTATTCAAAATTTGATTTTGTGTGAAGCTAAACTATGTAGGTACTTTAATAATACTGTCTTTTGAAAATCACACATACCTTTAGAGATCGAACTGAATCATCAGCCAGACCAATCACATTAACATAAAGTAGATTGCTGTGCTTCAGGAAGAGAACACAGTGATCCTTAAACATGTCCAAGTCTACAACTTTGGTATTTCTCTTCATTGTGAAAAATAAATCCCAATTCATAATAGCAGGGGTATCAGCTGCTGTTCTCATTAGCTGTGTGGGACAAAGTCAGAGCTAGGTAACAAAACACAAAGGCTACAGCATCTACAGATGAAAACACTGAAAACCAGACCACACTTGTCACTTTTTAATGAAGAGTGGAAGGAATTAGCTCTGCATCCAGGAAGAAGTGTGAATATCACCATGTAAGACAAGGCTGGCCTGCTGGGTGGTGACACAGTATGGCCCAGTGCTTAGCTGACAGACAACCAAGGGACATTCGAGGAAGGGCAACGATAGCCAGCAGACTAGGATACATTCATCAGTGAATCTAGTGGAAATAAATCCAAATCAGCAACTCACAAAATTATGAGTTTGCTCCTTTAAGCCACTAAGATTGGTTTTGATAACATAATCAGGATAGAATATGTGTCATTTACCAATCTCTAAGGCACAATCAAAACAGAGGCATTAGCTTCAAGGAAAAAGAAATGCAATTGGTAATGTACAGGAAGGCGGCAAAAATTTCCATACTTCAACAAAGCCTACAAAATAATTACGTCTTAAGAGCAAGAAATGTTGTTGAAGGAAGTGAGACACCTCTTGACAGTACAAATGGAGACAAGCAGAATCTAGAATTACCTTGAATTCTGTAGGCTCTCCAACGTTAGTAAGAATGTATAATTCATCATCTCTGTGTTCAACATAGTAGAGGACCCCGTGTATTCGCTTCTGAATAAGTACTGGTGGGTCCCAAGGGCTCAGGCCATCTATTAACCACACTTCAGAAGTGGTCTTGTTCATAATATTTAGGGTGAGAAAACGACTATCTTTTGTAAGATAAAGGAAAACAAAAAAGCTAGAGGAAGAGAGATAGAAATGAGATTTCAGTAAATTTTAAATGTATGCTTCTTTATTAACACAATATTTCACAGATGAAAGACATGCTAATTTATAATAGTCAGAAAATTTAAAAATTCCTTAGTAAATACTCCTTCTGCATTTTAAATTGGCTATTATTTTTCTCACTATCCAGAGGCATTAGGAATAATTTTTTCTAAAGTTGTATGATAAATATTTTTCAAACAGAGAAACTGAAAGAACTGTAAAGCTAACACCAATATTCCCAGCAGTAGATGCGATCACCTATCCGTTTATCTATTGATCCATCTTACTCTTCGTTAGTTTGTGACGCCTCTTTTATCATTGTTTTCATACATAAGGTCTGTCTCAGAGTTATACACTCCAGTCCGCATTATTTGTCTGTCAATTTGTGGGTTTTTTTTTTCTTTTGGTACCGGGGATTGAACTCATGACCTTGTGCTTGCAAGCCAGGCATGGTGTCACTGAGCTAAATCCCCAGTCCCTTGTTTGTCAATTTGTATTATTCTACTGTTGTAGCATCATATGCTTTATACATGACTGTAGCACAAGTCTCCTACCCCGACTTTGCTCTTTATCTTCAACAATTTCATCTTTTTTGTTTGTTCTGTGATGATACATTAAGAGATAAATCACTTGGAAGATATGCAGTTATGGGGAAGTGAGAACACAAGTGGTTCTGGACTAAAATATTTCTTAGAAAAAGACAAGGCACATAAAGAAGTAGAGCCCAATCCCTTTTTCCATTTACCTCTACTGGTATATATTTATTTCTGCTTCTGGGGATTGAAACTGGCCTTTGCACTAGGCTATAACCTCAACCCTTTTTAATTTTTTGTTTTGAGACAGGGTATCCCTGAGTTGCTAAGTTGGCCAGGCTGGGTTTGAACTTGTGATCCTCTTGCCTCTGCCTCCCAGAATGCTGAGATTATGGTTATGTGCCACTATGCCTGGGTTGACATGTATTTTTAAAATTAAAATTACTTTCCAATGATTAAAAAAATAACAGTTATTATGAAAGACAAGAAAAGTAGGAAAAACAACACTTATTAGTACTTTGGGTATATTTCTTTTTAATCTTTTTCTAAAAGATGCATTTTTTTCTCTGATACATAGTCGATATCTGTATGTTCAATTTTTTTCACCTAGCACAACACATTTTTCAGTTAACTTTAATTTCTAATTTTGTAGCAATACATAGTTTAAATTCTTCTACATATTGCCCAGAAATCAGTGGTTATGAGGTGTTCAACATTTGATTAGGGGTTTTAGCTTGAAGGAGAGAAACTGACTTAAGGGCACCATTTACTTAATGAAGAAGTACTGACTAAAAATAGCAATATAGGCCTGGCACCATGCTTATCAATGAAGATGCAAAGGTGAAAGATAGCCTAGTGGTTGCAGCTTCTCTTTATTAGTTTACATAAATGAATCATGACATAATTAACAAAATTTTATCTTTTAATAATTAAATGTCTTTTTTCTTAATTGTACTGGTTATAGGTATTATACTTGCATGGGTAGCAAATTTCAGTTTCCCACTCAGTAGTATTACTTGAATATGTAGGTAGTGAATACAAAAAGATCTGCATGAATTTTTTTTTTTGGTACCAGGGATTGAACTTGGGTCCTTGTGCTTGCGCAGCAGGCAGCAAAACCACTCAGCTAAATCCCTGGCCCTGCATGAATTTTTACTTTGCATAAATATTATTAAAGAGAAGTATACTCAAAAATATGAAAGAGTCTTGGAGCCAAGAAATACATCCTGGAAGATATCTGTAATCACTATGTCATTATCCAATCTTTAAGCAACCTAAGTAAAGTATCATCATATATAGCAACAAAGCAAGAAATGGTCTGTCCAAGACCAACCATACCATCAATCTGAGGAAGAACTAAGACTAGCACCCTTTGACAGTCAGAGTAGAAAGGGTCACTCCAGGTAATTCTTCTTACTCAAAGATTTAGGTTCTACCCCAAAGGAAGAGTCATGAATGAAGAGTTAGAAGGTGCACATTTTGCTAATGATCAGCTGTACAATTCTGGTAAACCTTTTAACTTTCTGGACTTCAGTATTTAAAATATATTAATTTTTTAAAATGTTACAGATATATCTCTACAATTCTTGCACTTTCTAAGATGTCAGTTTGAGTGCAGCTTAATATACTCAAGCTCCCTCGGAGCCTGGTTCCCTGGGACCTTCAGCAGTTGGCTCCTGAGAGGCTGCAGAGACCAGCCTACTTCCCACACCTTCCTAATTTAGCCCTGTTCCTAGTATCTGATGATAGCACCACTTTGTCAGTTGTACAGTAAATAGCATTTGGATCAGAAAAAATTTTTTTTAGTTGGATGGAGAATGGTTATTCTTCAGTGACAGGTTTGATCACAGACTAATCAGTACTGGTAGTTAATTTCAGTATTTCTCACCAAGCAGTTACAAAATGTTACTATTTTAGCCAGCATTTTAAAAATAATTTTGAGCTTGAATAGTTTGCCATATGTACTAATTTCCTTTTCTCTGCTGCAAATTTTCTGCTTGTATGCTTTCCTGATTTTTATCTTTCATATTATCTTGCTCTTTGATGAAAATTCTCAAATATGTATTAAATTTTTGTAAGAAAAAATATTTACATAATCTACATCAAATGGGTAGTAAATTCTGTACAATTGATACCATGTATTCTAGTTATGACTTACAAGAGACCTGGAACTGTTGTTTGGCAACCCTATTTGATGTTTAATTAACAACTCTCCTCTCATGTATCACAGTCCAGAATGTTGATAACTCAGCAACTGCAGGCCAGAGATGTATGTGGGTTTGAGTATAAGACTCAAATCTGGACCATAAGCGACCAAAGAAGCCTGGTCACCTTAGCCTTAATATACTTGGTTCCAAACAAAACCAAAATTTCAAGACAACCAAGGCTGGCACTTTTCATAACTGGAGAAATATTCTAGAGAAAATGGCTTGATTAAATTATCTTAGTACCTTGGGTCTTTTTCTGTGTAAAAACGTTCATTACGTTTGTTATCCCCAAAAGTGGCTCGATATACATCATGACAGCGAAGGTTCCTCTGGAAGGTATAGAATAAAACATCTTCATCTTCTTCATCCTTTACCCATTCTGAAAGAAAGTCATTAAAACACTGTAGCCAACCTGTGTTATATATAAGTCAGAGCTTTCCAGACAGTAAAACACTATTATATCAGCTCCACCTTTTCAGTAAGTTTGTCTCCGGCTACTTAAGTTTCTACCTAAGAGCTAAATATACAATATTTAAGGAAAGACATTGGTAAAGTCACATTTGCTTACAGATGAGTTACATTTAAATCTACAACTTGTAACATTAGTCTGTAGAAGTACTGGATCATTTTCTCTCCTGTCTCAAACTTTTCTGTCTGCTTTCAACCCATAGGATATCTTAAACTACCAAATACATTTTAACAGTGGTTCTTGATTTCACCAGAACCTGTCAAAGGAAGTTTACACACAATTACATCATGACTACCACCTGATTCTAAGTCACTGATTCTAAGTCAACAATGTATAATTTGCATATTTACTTTAGAGGTTAAAATGTATAAAATGTTTCCCAGAATCCATTAGATAGTGTATAATGTCAATTAATTGCAAAAACACTTAAGTAATGGAGAAAAATGATTGCAATGAAAGGCAGGACAAGTATGAACATATGTATCACTCAAAGACAAGATTTAAAGTTGGCTCTATTCTTTAAAATGTCACAGGTTCCTTTGAGGAGTAAGTTAGCTTAATACACTCCACCTAGGTGGTGACTTGGAGCAATCTGGTATAATAGCTCTACAAGATAACATGAAATTAAAATCATAAATATCCAAGCTTAAAGTTGACAAAAAAAATTAAGATGTAACTTATGAGCAAAGATTTACTCCATACAATAAACTGGCAAAGAAGTACTAATACATCAAGATACACTGGTACAATGAGGACCCTGATTATTAACTCTTAAAAACATGAGCATTATTTTAAAGTCACTCATTCAGATATATAAAGAAGGGAAGATCTGCTGAATAAGAGGCACACAGGATGATATGCAGTCCACGGAGAGAAATGGGTCAGGCACTCACCTTCTCCATCACTCAAAGGGACAAACAACACCCCCCCACCCCGATTCAAAAGTGTGGACAATTCTCTTACTGTTGTCTTTTCAACAGAAAAGACTACTTTAGTTGGTGGCTTACCAAAACTGGACACATTTGGGAAAGAAGCTTCCATTACAGGCTGATCAGTAAGCTTTACAACTATACAGGTCGATGCTTCAGAATCCTCAGTTCTTATCTTGGCGGCTACATATTTCTCATCTGGAGCAACTCTGATGCAATCAATGAAGGGCTGGTCTAATTTAAGTTCTTCCAAATTGAACAGAACTTCATAATTCTCACTGTCTGCTGCATAAAAAATATGGAAGAGATAACTCCACAAGATGTACTTTCAGAGAATTTAAAACTGAATTTCAATGTTTTAAATTAGCATTCCCCTTCTACAAGAGGCCAAGTAGAAAGTTTCTTTCCAATGATGGTAGTCTGACTTGCACATAAACTGCTATCAGTTATTTATAATATCGTGTTGTTCATTATTATTCTGTGCACTAATCTATGAGACATTCTATACTGTTACAACTTAGTCTAGACCACACACACAGTATGGAGTAATATATAGGAAGTGCCTAGTATAGGACCTGAGCACAGTGCATGCACAAAAAATGCTGGAAATTTCTACTATCCCTGCCAAAGCTTTTGAGTGTAACTGTTAACTTTATCCTCAGTAAGCCCAGATATTAAAACCTAGTCTTGCTGGGGATTTAGCTCAGTGGTTCTGCCGCCTGCCTCACAAGTGCAAGATCCTGAGTTCGATCCCAGGATCCAAAAAAAAAATACCAAAAAACAAAACCTTGTCTTTTAAAAAAATTTCAGAGTTTTAAATTTTTTATACCATTTAGAAATTAATATCAAACTTCATATAAACATGTGAAATCTGAAAAATCAGAGTATGTTAAAAGAAAAAAATTTTGTACCTTCTTCATCTTTGGAACGAACCAAGCAGCATCCTTCTTGATAATAAACAAAGCCACCATGTTTAACCTGATAATAAAATGAAATAGTTTGCTTAATGATAATTTAATCTTTTAATCATCTGGCTATTCAAGATGAAGAAATAAGATGTTATGAAAAGTACATCTGTAGAAGTATCTGAATAAACAGATATAAAAAGGTATGATTTTTTTCTGAAGCACTTAAAGGGGTTTCTAATGCATAAAGGGAAGAGGTTTAACAAAATGTGCACTGGTTCTTATGATTTAAATCATTTTAGCTATATTTTGAGCACATCTGATATCTGTATGGTGGGGTTCAATTAATAGGAATCAAGTGGCTTCTGTATTTCACAAATCCAAAATGAGGCAGATAAGAAATCTGGCTTAGACTAGCTTAAAAAAAGTCAATAACTTTCTGAGATTCTTTTCTTTAAAATATGTTGTCATCAATATCTGTGCATAGGGCCGGGGATTTAGCTCAGTGGTTCTCGTTCACAAGCACAAGGTCCCGAGTTTGATCCCCGGTACCCGCCGCCCCCCCCCCCGCCAAAAAATAACTGTGCATAGTTTTGACTTGATTTTACACAAAGTATATTACCATCTGTGGGGTGAGACTGAGAAAATAAATACTACCAGTACATGAATGGTGTTCTTGTCTAAATAAGTGTGATTGACTTCAGATGGCTTATATCACATTTATTAGGCAGTGGCATAATTTGAATTTAGAATTACTACTGCTATTTTCATTCTACCACATGTATGATTTTTTTTCCTTTTTCTTTTTGAAGCAGGGTCTTGGTTTGTAGTTTGGGCTGGCCTTGAACTCATTATGTAGCCCTGGCTGGCCTTAAACTTGTGGCAATCCTCCTGACTCAGCTTCCAGAGTGCTGGGATTACAGGTGTGCACCACCATGTCTGGCTTTCATGATTTACATTTATAATCTGTGATTCTGTTTCCCAATCACACTGAAAATTTTTGAACTGTTTGTTCAATATATTTCAGTTGAATGACTAAATATATTTAGCTTTAATTAACTAATGCGAGTATCTTTTTATGTAAAAAATGTAGACAGAGTAAGCACTTACTAATTAAATAATAAAGGTAGCACTAGGGATTGGTTTCATTTGAATTTCTCCTTGAAATCTTCAAAATTTTTAAAACACAACTGGATGTTTCTTAAAATCAGAACTAATTTATCACACTTTGAAATTATCTTAGTTTTAATCTTTAAATTTATTTTAAGGATCACACTGCATTTTTTCTTTGCTCTTTAAAGTTTTCAGCATATTTTAAAGGTCAAATGCAGATGTTTGACATGAGATTATGTCTATGAAGCATATGGTACCGCATTTATATCTTAATTGCTAATGAGATTTTTCTTAAAAAGAAAAAAACAGTAATATGATATATCCTACCTCTGCATTGATGATTTCATATTCTTCTTGTGGTTGTGTTTCTAATTTTGTTCTCACTTTTTCAAATGCATCCATGTTTTCTGTAAGGGATTTTTCGTTTTCTTGTTTAATAGGCAGAAGATCCTAGAAAAAGTTTTGTTGCTGTAATCAAAAATTTCAAACTAGGGCAAAAACAATCTGCTTTTTAATACAGAATTCTTCCTTTTCATTTAAGTATTACAATGTTAGGCCTATGATTATGAAATAATGTTTCAGAGGTCTTAAACTTTTTTTTGTTTTAGGTGGGGTCTTACTATGTTGCCTAGGCTGTCCTAGAACTCACAATCTTCCTGTCTCAGCCTCCCAAACAGCTTGAATGGGCATATACTACCATGCGTGGCTTAAACATTGTTTCCTAAGCTCACCAATGAAATGATCTCTTTTTCATTAAAAAACCTAAATAAAGAAAATGAGGTAGACACTTGATGATTATACTATTATTTTAAATGGGTAAGTCCTTAAGATACAGAAGTACTAAGATGCTCTGGAGAATGTCCAAAAATATTATGAGAAAGAGTTATACATACTTGAGGAAAGGAAATTCTGTAGGCTTTTAAATATTTAATAGTCAGAAATGAGAGGTTAAAATAAGCCTATTGAATTTTCTAAGCACTGAAATCACTTCTTTTGTCAGATTTTTTTTGGGGGGGATTAAACTCAGGACCTTGTGCTTGCAAGGCAGGCGAGGTGCCACTGAGCTAAATCCCCAGCCCCCTGAAATCACTTCTAAAAGGAGGGAAATAGCAAAGGGAGAGGAAGATATTGTTTTTACTAATAGATATTGACTATTATTCTATTCACAGCCAGAGTTATGATTAAAGAGTATCCTACTTTATTAATTATAATTTCTTCAACTGTGGGGATAACCACCAAAACAGAACTGTTTTTTTTTATCAGATCGAAAGTGAAATTATGCCTTATAAAACAAATCTTCGTTTTGAGAAAAATAATGTTCACTTATGAAAAAGTGCAAAGGAAAATTAATGAAGATGGGTAAAGATATAGAAGAAAGCAAATTAGCACACTGTCTTGTTGGGAGATAAGAGCTTCAGTTATTTCTACATAAATCACTGAAATTTGTATAAGGAAAACCTAAATGATAAAAGTGTTCACTAATTCAATACTCCATTGGTTTGCCTTTTTTGGGGGTGGTCCTGGGAATTGAACTCAGGGCCTCACGCTTGCCAGGCAGGAGCTGTGCCTGAGCTACATCCCTGGCCCTTGGTTTGCCTTATTTAAGCAAAACAATTCTAGCCATGACTTCTGACTTTAGCTCTCTGCCAAAGATGACAACTGTGCAGTGGTTCATGCTAGACAGGGAACTGAGCCTTTGGTAAGGAACTCGGACAGCTGGTAGATATCTACTGCACAAGTGTGTCCATGATACTTTACACTGGAAAGAACGTAAGTGATAAATATAGTTTGTTACAAAGAGTTTACAATCTTAAACACATGAATAACAGAAAAGTCATCAAAACGGATTAAATGGAAAATAATCATTTTCAGTTTCTCCTTTTATTATTTTTGGAATGCTTTAACGATCTGGATTAAATTCAAGTTCATAATAATGGTTGTTAAGGTAGTCTCAAACATTCAGCCTTTACTTCCAATCATGCAGTTAAAAACATAATTTGTTTTCCCAGAACTGGGGATTGAACCCAGGGCCTTCACACTGAGACACATACCCAGCTCTTCTATTTGATTTATTTTGAGGCAGGGTCTTGCTAAGTTGCCAGGCTGGCCTTGAACTTTATCCTCCAGACTCAGCTTTCCAGACTGCTGGGATTACAGGTGTGTAGCACCATGCCCAGTTCACATGGTTAATTTTTAAAGTAATTATTTGAAGTTCATAGGCTTCAAAGGCTGGTATGTTTAGTTTTCATTTTTAAACCATTTCTATAATATTTATGGTTGATCTTTATAGAGACAAAATATCTACATCAACAATTCCTATTATCACCCAAAAGAAATATTAAATTATGAATCAGAAGATTGCTAGGAATCAAGATTGAAACTATAACAGCAATAGAAAGTATCTTTTCATTTCCAGGTATAGGCTTGCCTGTTTTGTAATCACCATTAGTACTTGTGAAGGAGAGGCAGGACGGCTATACAAGGTACCCTTGTCTGCTCCTCTGCAGCTTCTAGCACATCCCAGGCCACAGAGCTAAGCTCTGCCTCTTTTAAAGACCCATATTAGGTCCCCCATTACTGAGGACCATGGCCAACACCGAGCTAAAGGCAAAACAGCCAGGCTCAATAATGGTTCTCTCGGGTTTACTTCTTTCTTGTCATAAATCCAAGTACACCGAGCTTACCTGAACCAAAATAACTCTGAAAGCAAGAGTATTTCTGACTGCCTTAAAGAAATTTAGGAAGGTCATACATATAATATCACACACTATTAGTGGTAAAAGACAGCATTTTTTTCTACTTTCCAACTGGCACACATAATACCATTTGTAACAATGAAAGCTGTTCTAAAATAGAAGAACAGAACGTGTAATTTAATGCTAACATATTGAACTCGAAAGACAAAAAGTGGTAAAGTAGAAAGACACTGGATAGTCTTTTAGCTGAGATGGTGCCATTAATACATCGTTAATACCAAGTGCAGCACTGAAAGTGCTCAAAGATTAATGGAGACATGCCAATAGACAACAAAGGGCAGTTTGAAAAGAGTTCCTACTAGTCGCATTTGAGATACTTTGAGCATCAAAAGTTAAGGGTTTTGTTTTGTTTTTTGAGACAGGGTCTTGCTGTGTAGGTCAGGTTGGCCTTGAACTCAGTATGTAGCCCAGGCTGGCCTCGAACTTGAGGCAATCCTCCTCCCTCAGCCTCCCAAGTGCTGAGATTATAGGCATGCCCCACTATGCCCAAACACTATAATTACACACGAAAAAATGATAACACTTATAATACATAAAAAATTAAAATCCAAAGGAAGTGTAAAATAGCAGTTATTTCTTTAGCCAAAATGATCAAACTTAGCATTGTTAATAGTGGGACAAGTTTACATTACATCTCCTGATATAACACAATATGAAACATTTTAATTTAAGGAAACAGAGTAAATCCAAAGGAAGTCAAAGGAAATAAAAATGTTTCCATGAAGTTAGTAATAAAGACAGAATAAAATAAAAAGGTGGTTCTTTTCAGAAATTTACCCAAAAGACTAATGTATAGCAAAATGGATCATGAAAAGACAGAATATTAGGGATATCAAGGTAGTATAACTACAATTGTAATAGTTTTTTTAAAAGATCACATTAAGCTTCTTGATGTCAACATATTTAAAAAGACAGATGAGATGATAATTTCCCAGAAAAGAGAATACCAAAATTGACTCAAGAAATAAAAAAAGCTATATAAGCTAATGACTATTGAAGAAATTTAATCAGAAATTGTCTTATTCTTGGAAGGGACACCAAAGGCAGATTTTTTCAAAAACAGCTTCTTTGGGGTTTCAAGGAAGAGCCAATCTTTTCATATACCAACTATTCAAGAAAATGGGAAGAGGTACATGTATTCAACATGACACCAAAACTGAACAATGGCCATGTAAGACAATTAAAAACCAATCAATCTAAAATAAAATGTAACAAACCTATTATTTTTAAGTAACACAAAACAATAATAAAACCCTATATAACCAAGTAGGATATCTTCTAAGAATGAAAGGATAGTCCAGCACTAGAAAAATCTATCAACATATTCTAACAAATAACCCTTAGGACCAACTCAATAAATAGAAAATAATTAAC
Source organism: Heterocephalus glaber (assembly GCF_000247695.1). The sequence continues at coordinate 25,826,829 of NW_004624738.1, forward strand.
ACACTTTTTAAAAAAACGCTAAAACCTGAAATAGGCATAGAGAAGAACTTCTAGACTTGATAGTTTGTTAGTTGTCTTATTCGGGAAAATGATAAATCTGCAACTGACACACGTAAAATGTATTCGTATTTGTGGTTAGCATCTGTGAAACACCAACTGGTTTTTCAAAACTTTTAACTATATTCATTTAAAAGACCTAGTTGTATTTGTTATTTAAATACAACTGTTAAATTATGCACAGCAATTGTTCCCTTGGCTCCTTGACTGCAGTTCCTCTCCTTTTGCCCTTCTCTCTTCACTGAATGCTCTTGGCAAGGCCACAGAATGGCTATCACAGTGCAGAAGGCAATGTCAATTTTCAGCGTTCATAGTACTTATGGCTATCATGGCAGAGTCCATCATCTCCTTCTCCTAAGCACAATTTCAATTGGCTTCCGGGACACCTCATTCTCCTTGTCTTCCTCCTGTTTCATTGCCCCTTCCTTTTCAGTCTCTTTAGGGGGTCGTAACTCAATCCTCTCCTTCTTAACACCTGTATGCCAAGGGCTAAGGTCCTGGATGGCTTCTCTTCTTTACAGTCCACACTGATTCACTGGGTGATCTCATACAATCATGACCTTGAATGCTATTTAAATACTGAAGATTCTCACAGAGCTATAGTCTGAACCTCTCTCCCTGGGAAACAAGCTGAAGTTGTATCTTCAACTGACTATTCAACATTTCTATGTGATGCTAACAGGTATGTCCTTATATGCCCTCCCCTAAAAATCTGTTCTCTAAACAGTCTTTCCTCATGCTATAAAAAACAAATTTGTTCTTCTAGCTGTTTAAGCTTAAAAGCCTTAAGAGTTGGTCTTGCCTTTCTCTCTTGCAACAACCAATTGGTCTGCTAAATCCTGTCATTCAATTTTCAAGAACTACATAAATCTGATTACTTCTCATATTTGGACTGGTCATATACACCTAGTGGTATGTTCATCATCTCTTCCTTGGATTACTGCAAAAGCTTAAGGGCTCTCTGTTTTGGCTGTGCTTTGAAGTCTATTTTCAACAAAGGAGCTTGAATGCGTCTAAATTGAGATTAAATCACCTTTTACTCTCCAGTGGTTTCCATCTTACTCAAGAGGAAAAGCAAGAACCCTTACAATAGTCTACAAGGTCCTAATGGAGCCTGCCTAGTTTCTTTGCTTCTCTTAGCTACTATAGGTTAAACACTACTCATCCAACATGCTTGTGATGAGGAGTATCTTGTATTTCAAAGAATTTCCAGATTTTGGAACATTTGCAGATTCTACTGGTAGGACATCTTTAACCTGAAGATCTAAAATGCTCTAAAAGATTTCATAGTATTACAAATATCCAGGATGGGGATGCTCCACCTGTACTTCAGCTGTGTTCACTTCCTCCACATGAACCACACAGGTCTCCTTGTATTTCCTGAACCCATCAGGCTTGCTCCCACCTCAGTGTTAGGACCTGCTGTACTCTATAGCCAAACACCTTTAACATAGTGCTCAGATGCCACCTTCTCAGCTAGGGCTTCCTTAACCATTCTAATAAAATAACCCTCCCTATCCCTACATTGTCTGTTCATTCCTTATCTGTCTTACTTTATTTTTAACTGTACTTATTACTTCGGACATATTTCATATTTTCTCATGTTTATATATAATTTGCTACACCCTCCAATAAGCTCAGTAAGAATAAGAAAAAAGGGTTGTTAATCAGGTCGATGAAAATTTAACAACGCTGACATACTGTGTGTCAGAAGGGCAAAAAGGAAAAGGTCTGATAATATCAAAGTTATTCAAGATACAGCTCATATATATTCCCAGCTTGAATGTATGTTAGGACTATCAATTTGGAAATTAATATGATCAAATTATATGTTAGGATATGTACACAATCAGGAATTCCATTTCTAAGTAGAGACACTAGAAAAAGATTAACACATACGCACAAAGGGATATACATAATATTACACATTGCTGCATTATAAGCCTGGCATTTTATGGTCAACTGACTTTCCACAAGAAGCAGTTTTCAAGAAATGATGCTGAGGGGTGGAGATTTAGCTCAGTGGCACCATGCCTGCCTTGCAAGCCTAAGGTTCTGAGTTTGATCCCCAGTAATGGGGGAAAAGAAAAAGAAATGATGCTGAAATAACTGGATAAGTAAAATAAGTAAAATAAAAAGCTAACTCCTACCTCTCACACCATACACAAAAAACTCAAAGATTTAGACTCCTCTCTTACTTGACTTTTTGTATCTTGTTGGATTTTGTAGGCATAGCAATGTGGGATGATATGGAAGATGAAGAAATGTGGTGTGTGGTATGATGCCAGTCTGTGAAAATCACTAGCTGGAGTGTCAGTGTCATGGAATAAATTCATCTCACCACTCGGGTAATGTAAAATGGAAATCTAAGGTACCGTACTTTCCAAAAAGAACTTCACAACTGAGTGACTTTAATTAGGTTTAGATCAACACTAGATCACTAAGTACCTCTAGTTTCTAAATATAGGTACACTGTCAATAACAGGCCAGGAGTTTCAAGATTACCCGAGAAACTTTAAAAAACAGATCCTTGGGCTGGGGATTTAGCTCAGTGATTCTGGCGCCTGCCTCGAAAGCACAAGGTCCTGAGTCTGATCCCCGGTACAAAAAAAACACAAAAAACAAAAAACAAAAAAATAACAGATCCTCAAGCTTCAACCACAGAGATTCTGATCCAGCAGATGTGGGGTGAGATCAGGATCTGATTTCTAAAAAGCTCCCCAGGATTTCTGACTGCATAAATTGACACTGAAAAGCCCATTTACAGGTGATAATTTGTTGCTAAGATAACAGGCAGGGGTATGTATAAGTACCCCTCACTAACCAACTGTGCCACTGGAGCTCTCAGGTAGGGGTACAGAATCATCAAATTTTAGTACTCAGAGCACATTTACAGAACTTGAAGTTACCCACCGCCCCCCTCCATTTTTTGCGGTAAGAAAAAGAGTCCTGAATACTTCAGTTACACAGTCATGGCTAGATCTTTTGCCTTGCAGCATTGCCATTATATGCTATGTCTTCTCTTGTTCTTTATTTATAAGGGTAACAGATCTTTACATTAAACAGATATATTTTAATTTGCCTAAAAGTACTACTTTTTCTACTTTAAGAGTTGACCAAGTTGGTATTCTGGATGCCTGCTGAAAGAATGAAATGTATGTTACTTTTTTTTTTTTGCTATTCTGAGACAGGATCTCACTATGTATGTAGCCCAGGCTGGCCTTGAACTCACAGTGGTCACCCTGCCTCAGCCTGTCTAGTGCTGGCATTACAGGTGTGAGCCACCACACTCAGTGGGAAATGTGTATTTTTATCTAGGATATCTGGATAGTTACAGGGAAAACTTCATAAAGGTTCTCAGGTCTCAGTGATCATAAAGAGAAAAGTCTACATTGGGCTGGGGATTTAGCTCAGTGGTTCTGCCACCTGCCTTGAAAGCGCAAGGTCCTGAGTTCAATCCCAGGTACCAAACCCCCCCCCCCAAAACAAAAAACAGGGCCGGGGATTTAGCTCAGTGGTTTCACTGCCTGCTGCGCAAATGGAAGGACCCCAAGTTCGATCCCTGGTACCAAAACAAACAAACAAAAAAACAAAAAACAAGAGAAAAGTCTACAGCTTTTAGATCACAGAGGGAATGGTTAATATATGATATGTGAATGCAGGGTCGCTGAAGCAGGTAAAAAATTTCTTGAAAGAACTAATATTCTCAAGGTTGCTGAATCTGATTATAGTTTTTAGATAGTGGAAGAGAACTGAGAACTTGCTTTGGGACAAATGGAGGGAAAAAATAGTCAACCTCCCATTTAGGATGAGAGCTAATCTCACAGCTGCTACCCTGTCAGTAATTCCTGTCTACTATTTATAAACTAAGTACAAAATGCTTTAAACAATGCAAAATAAAACAATCCAAAGGTCCAAAATTTAGTTCAGTAGGCAAAATTTGATACTTTATTATAAAGCAGGATAAACCTATGTGTGAGAGAGAAGATGCAATAAAAAGAAAGCATAAAGAATTCTAATTGTGTAAAGAAACAATAAAAGAGGCACACAAAGCCAAGATGTTGTAAGAAGGGAAATAACTTAAAAAACTAAAAATGTAAAGATTAAAAGTCCAGGGAAAACAGAGGACTAACATAAAAAGTTAAAGTAAGAGTAACACACATATCAATAAGGTATGAACCTGGAATAAAAACTAGAATCTAAATTTGGATAAAACAGGATGAGAAAAGTTGGCTTCTAAAAACAAACTGCCCAAGCAAGTGTTCATTAACAGATAAATGGACAAAAAAATGTGATTTACACATACATACTCCTATAAAAAAGAAATGAAGTTCTGATTTATGCTATGATACAGATGAACCTTGAAAACATTATTGTAATAAAACAAGCAGTTAAGGATATATTATAGGGTTCTACTTATATGAAATATTTAGAATAGGCAAATTCATAAAGATGGAAAGTAGATTAGAGTACCTGGGGCTGAGGGAAAGGGAGAGTGAGGAGTTACTGCTTAATGGGTACATTTCTGGGGATGATGACAGGGTTCTGGAATAAGAGGTAAGAGCTGTATAACATTATGAATGTAATTAATGCCACTGAATTGTACACCTAGAAATGGCTACAGTGACAAATTCTCCGTTATGTACATTTTATCACAAGAGGAGCTAAAACAGACTAAGAGAAAAATTAGTATGCAACAAAACATCACCAGAAATTAAAATAATAAAATATGCTAATGTATTACAAGAATATGACCCTCAAATATAATTTAAGGAACCTAAGGAACATAAGTAAAAGGTAGAGGCTGTTTGTCAGAGGCAGTAGCATAAATAACTTAATTACAAATAAGTAGGATGACCATATAACTTAACATCTGAATCAGGACTTTTTCAGAGGAAAGGGGACAATTAATAATTACACATAGGCAACAGGTGTAGACTGGGACCATCTCTATGTAAGAGCAATCAGTTCTAAGGTTGAGTTCAAACCCACAGTTTGGCAAAAGTACACGTTTGTGTATCTTCTTGAAGGACACAATAAAAAATGCAAGGCCATTTTACTTTTTTTAATTGAAAAATAACAAAATCATATGAACTTTATTGAAGTTGATTGAAGATTACTAACTTGGGACTCATAAAACAACTAACGTGTTCAGGTTTTATTACGAGCTGTAATTTGATATTTTAGGAATTTTTTTTTTTTTGGTACTGGGGATTGAACTCAGGTCCTTGTGCTTGTGCAGCACAGCAAAATCACTGAGCTAAATCCCAAGCCTTATTTTAGGAATTTTTAAAAGGTGAATTATACTATGAAACACACTGATAGGCATATGAAGGAAGTCCAGATGTGAGTCATCTTAAAAATCTACATTTCTATGTATTACATTATAACTCTGTAGATATGTATATATCTTTTTTTTTTTTTTGGTGGTGGGGATGTCAACTCAGGACCTTGAGCTTGCAAGACAGGCATGGTGCCACTGAGCTAAATCCCCAGCCCTGTATATAGCTTTTTAAACACACACACACACACACGTGTGTGTGTGTGTGTGCGTATATATATATATATATATTTTTTTTGTACTCCCCAGTACAAAACTCAGGACCTTGTGCTTGCAAGGCAGGCAGTGGAACCACTGAGCTAAATCCCTGGCTTAAACTTATATTTGACTGTAAATAATTGAGCCTGAAAAATTTTAAAGTCAAATTAGAATTCCTGAGAAAATTAGTAGTTCTGATATCTATCCATCTTTATCTTTAAACTAACATTAATCTTAATTACCTACAAATAGGTTAACTCAGACAGTCCATACCTTACATGAGAAGCTCCGACTTGGGATGTTTCTTGCTAACTCTGATATCTTGGTTTTATTCTGCAGACACTTGGTTAGGTGATATTTTTTCAATTTTATTGTATTGTAATAATGATCAGCGAGGTTATAATGATTCAAATGCTGTTTCTGCATGCATTTCCCAAGGTGAAGAATACTATACTTCAAAGCCCGGAGAAATAATTTGGTCTTCTGTTGCATCATATCAAAGTCCCTGGTTTATGCTCCCCTTGGGGCTGCCTGAAGTCGAATGATTTCAGATGTGTTATTATACAACGGTATCTAAGATCACTAGATCTTATTCTTCCCCTTCAGGGCCATGCACCTCTTAGGTGATGAACACCTGCAGGCACCTGATAACTTAGAGTAAATAAATTTAAAACTTGTATAAGTTAAAGTTTCACTCAAATCATAATTCTCGGCAGAAGTGACTTAAAAGTTCATTTGTAAAGCCAATTTTATCATGCTGAAGTTATGCAACACTGATTCCAGTACACAAAGGGGCAAACTAAAACAAAAAACAGAAAACAAGAAACAATAAAAATCTGCAAATAGACACATAGATTTAATGGGAAATCTTGGGCACTTAAGGGCTTCAAAGGTAAAATGGGTTTGATCTTACATAATTCTGAAGCTATTTTTGGTATCTATGTGGAGAGTACACTGAAAAGGCTTATTAAAGGCATGAGGAGATGAATATTTGTTGCGTGTTGGCTGTGTGCCAGTTGTTTTATCTACTTGTCTAATTATACTTCATATGGACTAGAGCAAGCAGCTATATAATATTCATTTTACAAGAGAGCAAACTGTGGCTCTAGGTAGTTTAAGCAACTGCCTTAAGTTACTTGAATACTAAGCACCATAGCAAAAGACCCAATCTGATTTGACTTCAAATCTTAGATATAAGCCATTACACTTTAATGTTACAAGAGTATGCAGCTCTTGAAAAAAAATGACTGCAAGATGCACAAATAAAACATGAGGTCCTTTCTGGTTTCAGCTGGTAAGTAAGTTCTTCTTAATCATGATAGCTAGGTAAGTAGTTAAGAGTCAGACCTGGTTCAGATTTGGACCCTGCACTTAACTGTCTCTGTGTCTTTGGGTTTCAGTGTCTTCATCTGAAAAACTAAAATAATGACATCATTTGTCTTCTGACGTTGTTACTGCTTAAGACTAAAATGAGGCATTTTAGTCTTAATCAGAGCCCTTAATACAGAGCCTAGCACGTAGTAATCACTCAACAGAAGGTAGCTAATATTTCTAGACGAGGAATAATCTAGGTATATTGCATCCTGTTGAATGTAATCGTAGAATTCTCCTGTAAAATAGCCTTTAGTAACATAGGTAGAATACTGCGTCAGATTTACTACAGATCTGATCGCTTACAACGCCCTTTCCCCCCTTAATCTCCTATGTCGCAGCAAAACAACGGGGGAATGAATATAGGAGCAGCAACCGACACTAACAAAAAAGGAAAAAAAGGCCTCGTAAATCATCATGTCTGTCCCCACAATCTCAAACCATCCATCTTCCACCCTCAGAGAGAAGACAGTACGCAGGGTTAAGGATGGGTTGGGATAAATAAATAGGCGTTCCGACAACCTATTCGTTCTCCTCGTGCAATTCTCCACCCCAGGGATGTGACAGTCGCGTTTGGAGAGGGAGTGTTGTTACACGCAGTGAAGAGACATGGATTAAAAAGGACCAGGGAACGGAGAGGAGAAAAGAGATTAGGGAAGAGACCCCAGCAACCACCCCTTATACGTACGCAAGATGAGTCAGTCCGGCTCTGGACACAAGCGAGTGAAGGAAAGCCAAAAAAAAACCAAAAAACAAACAAACAAACAAAACCAACCCCGAAGCTCTCAGGCAGGAGCAAGAATCACTGCCGCCTCGCTCACCTGAAGTCAGTGGTCTGCAGTCAGCAGGACCACAACCTACCAAGAGCCGCCCAGAGCTGGTTTGCAGCACGCCAATCTACGTAACGCCAAACCAGTACGAGTACTAAGCACATTTCGCCATCTTTATTGTGGTCAACAATGGTTTTTTTTTTTTTTTTTTTTTTTTTTTTCTCCCTTCACTCGAGTTCTTTAGTCTTCAAAGATATAATACTTTAGGATCTTTTCTAGTCTTCTGAGCTGGAGACGGAGCTGGAAAGGCGAAAACGAAGAGTAACAGCATCTCACTAGCTCTGCCACAGTTTCCTCGTGCTCTGGTCCGCCCTTACTCAAGATGGCTGCCAGCAAAATGGTGCAATGACGCGAGACAGCGCTACCTTGGTTGCCAAGGAGATGAGAATACCGGAAATGCGGAATTCGGGGAGGGCGCGCGCAAGAGCCGTAGGCGAGAGGGCGGGCGTTACAGGTCCTGACAGAGAAGAAGTTGGCAGGTCCTGACAGGGGAGAGCTGTTTCGGCGGCATCTCTGCTAGTAGACAGCTCGGTTGGGATGGAGTCGCGAGTCTCGGACTCCGGGGTGGGAGAGACAGAAGTCGCCGAGGGTGAGGGTCCGACATTTGGTGGCACCACACGGGGACCCGCAGTCTCGGCGTCCCTGGGAGCCTCCCGGTGGAAGCTCCTGCGACAGGTAAGGGAGTCCCTCACGCCTCACCTTTGCCTCTGGCCACTCCCCTCTCAGGTACCTGGCAGCGTTCCAGGTCGCCTCTCTCTCTACTTGGCATCTTGGGATGTTCCTTCTCAGCTTGGCGGGAGCCACTTGAAAAGCGCCCCCTTGTTTCACATTAGGGTCCCACCAAAAAGGAGGACTCTGATGGGTTGGGCGGGGAGCGGAACTGCCATGGCTGAGCTCCTTGGAAACTCAGATTGAAGTAGAAGATCCTCTGCTAGACATTTGTCTGGGGGCATCGCTGGGACCACCACTCCCCACGTGCTGCTCTTCTTTCTCATTTCTGTTTTGCCACCTTCCCCGGGCTGCTTCTTGCTTCTTAACTCCCAGCCTGATTCTAGTTGCCAGTTCTAGTCTCCACCCTCTGGCCCTAAGCCTCTCGGAGATCTGCGTAGTTGACTGTGATAGGACCGGGAAACTACGAATAGAGCGGCTTGAGGAGGGTAGGAAGAGCTGCACTGTTCCCTCTATCACTGGAAAGTGAAAGCCAAACGTTTGTTTTGTAGTTTGAGGAGATCAGCGGGATACTCGGTGTCCCAAGTGAACGAGTCGAGGTGTTGGTTGGTTCATCGACAGTAGCTTCTACTACTTAAAAGTTGGTGTGGTTTCTGATGATTTCACTCCTGGGCAGGTTTGACGGAAGTTCCGATTGGCGCTCACCGACACTCTCCAAACTGCTTGAAGTGAAACCTGTTTGTGTTTTCACACCCCAGTATTATGCCTCTGCCTCAGATGTCCTAAAACTTTTGAGTACACTTTCCACTTCTGACCACTCGGCGAGTTTCCTAGCTCTTGCCACCTTACTTGAAATTGTGCTTTTAGTACTTTTGGAATCATTTTGTTTGCAGTTTTCTCGGGTCGTTGTAAAAAGCGGTCTTTTAGTGCTAGGTATTGCGAGATAACTCAGCGTTAAGTAAGATCATTTCTTTGCCGATGCATTGACAGTTTTTCCAGGGCATTGATCATTAGGTTTTGTTATTAATGTTATAAATGGTAATGTAGGACAACAAAATGAATATTCTCATATATCATCACGTTTATAATATAAGTACCTATCTCTTAGAATTATTAAGTGATAAATAAGGTCTTTAATCAAGTCTTATATTGAGCATCCCTAACCTGAAAATCCAAAATCTGAAATGCTCCAAAATTTGAAACTTTTTTAGTGCTGACACGATGCCACAAGCGGAAAATTTTACACCAGGCCTCAATAAAACTAGTGGCCGTCAAAATGCAGGTGCACCAAATATGTAGAATTATCTTCAGGCTGTGTGTGTAAGGTATATATGAAACATACGAATTTGTGTAGACTTGGGTCATGTTTCCAAGATATACTATTATAAAAATATTACAGAATCCAAAAGAATCCACTAGTGGTCCCAAGGATTTCAAGTATGGAATTCATTTTCATCCCCCACCTTCCATAAGGATACAAACACAAACGTGTTTGGGTAAGCACTATCTTTTGTTATTCTGTGACAAGACTTAAGTGATTCTTAATATTGTAAAACTTAGTCGACCAGTATTTACCTTCATTCTGTCTAAACCAAAACCATGAAAAGCTTTAGCTGTGGCTATCATTTGAACTCTGTACGCACTTTGACATTTAATGTTTTTGGTACACATGTGCCTATATTAGTGTCTTTTAATGTTCTCTACTTGGTGAATGACTTCACCCTTCACACTTTCTAAAGTGAATTTCCCTCATCAACTCTAGGTTAAGTTAAACCCTCATCCTACCCTTTATTGCGTTGTTTTATGATCATTTGCTTAGAGTTTCTTTTTCTTACTAGATGGGAGTTCTCCCTGGGGAGAGGGAGGGGAGACTATGTATGGTTAATCTCTATCTTTTGCACCTAGCTCAGGGGCTAGCTAGTTGGTTGTAAGTAGATAGAGTTAAATGCCATGGAACGCATCAGACTGAGAAGAATCTTTAAGTGGCCTATAGTGCTGAGTCCTTATTGCCTTGTATTAATTAGTTATTGCTGATTAGCACAAGCACAACCTCACTATGACTTACAGCAGTGACCATTTATTTTGTTGTATATCTGTAGGTCACCTGGGATTTGACCCACACAGGCTGTGATCAGCTGGGTGGCTTTATACTGCATGCTTGATCCACACACCCCAAATCCTTGGACAAGTTGGCTGCCATGTTCTCATGGTGATGGCAGAGTTATAAGAGGGCAAGCCCAACCACAAATCACGTTGTAAGCAACTGGTTTCATGATGTTTGCTAACATCTCTTTGGCCAAAGTAAGTTACTTGGTCAAGACCAATGTCAAGGAGCAGAAAAATATCCTCTTTTCTTGGAGATGACAGGGAGAAAGTGAATATTTTTCTATAATAATGTTATCTATCATACACTAGACATTTGGAGCCTCTCAGTAAGTAAACCATTCAAATGAATGGATCATTCCTATTTCATATACACCCAAAACTAGAAAATCCTGAGGGATCTAAGCAGTGCTAGAGATACACAACATTCTTTAGTCGGGCACCTTCATGATATCTGTTTCTGTTTGTTTTCTCTCTCACAAATCTGTTTTTCCATTACCTCAGTGACTCTAATGTTATCTCATGGTCCTTCATTTTATAGTAACTGTTCAGTATTACCTGTCTTTTAGAATTCACATTTCTGAGAGAAAACTTGGTTGACCTAGTTCATTATTTGGTACCAGGTCACATGAAAAGTTGCTGACATTTGAGTCTAATGCTAACTTCAATTAGATGAAAGTCTATGGATCAATAGCCATAGATGGTATGAATGTTGTTTTATTTTCTTCTTTGTTGGGTTTTATTTCCTGATAGCAAAATGGCCATAGGCCATTTTAGGCTTTCACCATCCACCCAGCTAGTGATCCAGAAGAAATGACCCATTTTCCCAACATCTAAATCATTTCCTCCAAACAACTCTGACAGGCCAAGTTTGAAGCAATTATTGTGTCCAGGAGAATGGGGCACTTTGGTAACCTGGCACATTAGCTGCATGGAGGCAGGAAAGATAACAGCCCCACCACGATTACATAGAGGAAGGGGGGCAGGACAGATGAAAAAGTAGCAACGACTGTTACACACTTACACAGATTCTCCCAAACACATATTGAAGGAAACTGCTTGCCTAGACGGCTGAATACTTGGCTGCAGAATCTGATTAATGGAATATTTCACAGTAAAATTCAAGCTAAAATAGGATGTTATGTGTTTGAATACTGAAAGAGATTGCCGTTTTTGGAATAGAATTTAATATACTGTGGTTTGAAGCCCAGATCTGCCCTTAACTTTGTAAGGTAGTGAGCAATCTCTTTCAACCTCAGTGTTGTTCATTTTTAAATGAAGGAATGAGACTAGATTTCTTTAGTACTTCTCTCATCTATGATTATTTTTAAATGAAATTCTTTTCAAGGGCTAGAAATAATTTTATTTTCTAATTCTATTGTTTTATGAATTCTCAATGTAGATTTTACTTAACACTTTAAAATTGCCTATTGGAGGTCTACTGTCTAGAGTATATAAAGAATTTTAAAAAAATCAGACCCCTCAAATTTAAAGAGCCAGTGCAAAAATGGGCATCTGAAATGAACAGACATTTTTCAGACAAAGAAGTAGAAATAGCAAATAAACATATGAAAAAGTGTTCAACATCACTCATCATTTGAGAGATGCAAATTAAAACAACGCTAAGATTCCACCTCACACCAGAAAGAATGGCTGCTATCAAGAAATCAACCTGGGGGCCTGCGATTTAGCTCAGTGGTGCCGCTGCCTGCCTGGCAAGCGTGAGGCCCTGAGCTCGATCCCTGGTACCAAAAAAGAAAAAAAAGAAAGAAAGAAAAAATCAACCAATAGCAAATGCTGGCAGGGCTGTGGACAAAAAGGAATACTTCTCCACTGTTGGTAGGAGTGTAGACTGATGTAACCACTGTGGAAATCAATGTGGAGATTCCTCAAAAAAAACTAGGATTAGAGGTCCCATTTGACCAAGCTATTCCCCTGCTGAGTATCTTCTCAAAAGAATTAAAAGCATCATACCACAGCAGTATATGTGCATCCATGTTTATAGTGGCACAATTTGTAATAGCTAAATCTTGGAAACAACACAAATGCCCATCAAATGGTGACTGGATAAAGATGTGGGTTTTTAAAAAAGTAAAATGGAGTACTACTCAGCCATAAAGAATGATAAACTAGAGACATTTATAGCTAAATGGATGCACATTGTGGCCATACTTTTAAGTGAAATAAATAAGACACACATGTGTGAATACCGAATAGCTTCTCTGGTGTGAAAAACTGCAAGTATAAATGAGGACAAAAATAAAAATAAATAATGTAAAACAGGAAGAAAAGTTCCAATAGGGAAGGAGAAGTTGGGGTGGGAGGTAGAAGGGAAAGAAAGAAATATGAGAAAAGAAGGAAAAGATAGTAACAAAGTTATTGAATCAGGTGAATGGAGTAAGGAGAATATCTTACTGTCTTTAACTCACCATAGGCATTAATGCAGAACTATAGAACATGTAAACAGAGTTCTGGCACAGTGGAAAAACCACTAATGTCAGCCACACCTAGATCTTAATCTGTCCTGGGTCTACATCTTACTGTTTGGCTTTTTATTGGTCTTCTATATTAAGTATGTAGATGTTTATGGAATGTACTTTTGTTTTAACTTTGTTCTTGACCTTGTTTTATAGCCCACTTTTGCTTTCCCTTTTTCTTTCTCACCCACATTTTAGTGTTATTTTGTTGTGTTATGCGTCTTTGTAAGCCTTGTTAAATACTTTTGTATCATACATGGCATGAGTAAACCTCCTATAAACTGTGAGAATTTGGGCCACTTTTTACTTTCTAAATCTTGATTTCCTTTTCACTTATTAAATGGGAAAAGAACATATCTGGTGGCTTGCTTTGAGGATATGAGATATATATGTGAAATGTTTAGCTTAGGATTTGCCACAGTATAGAAATAATAACTGTTACCATTGTCATGATTTTTCTTGGTTATATTGAGTCGTCTTTGGGATTTTTTTTTGTCTTTGGATGGGGGATCCTTCTTCAAAGATATATTGGCCCTTTCTCCTTGTTTTATTCCCTCTCTTTATCGTGGTTGAAATAGTATAGAATCTTAATGCTTTCCCTCTAACTTTGATTCTCCTTGACCTTTCTTCTGTCTTGAGACCTACGTAGAGCTATTTCTGTTTACATGTTAATATGAGGTTGTTTTTTTTTTGTACCGGGGATCGAACTCAGGACCTTGCGTTTGCAAGGCAGGTGGCAAAACCACTGAGCTAAATCCCAGGCCCTGTTAATATGAATTTTAAAGAAAGTTCTAACTTTCATTTTTGCCTACTGACTTATGTTTTGTGCTCACTGACTTCATTTATTTGGGGCTCTTAATCTCAGAGGAAAATTATCCTTTTTGTACCCCAGAAATAAGCACTGGTTTTAAACCATCCTGATTGAATTTTAAGCCATCTCCTTCTCTGTAGGGTAACTTTTAGAGGAATTGACTATTTTGTTGAGTGATACCAAATGTCAGTATATATAGGTCTTTTCTCATGTTCCTTTCTGGGAGATATAAGACTGGCTGCCTGTGATCTAGAACCTAAGTGAGGGAGAGGATATTGTTTAAAGAACATCTTATGTCACCCTAAACTGGGCTTGATGTTTAAGACCAGAATTTTTCTGATTCATCTTTTCTATAAGTTTATCCTTTAGAATTACACTGTGGGGAAGAAGAAATTAGTTGCTTGGCATTGCTCATGGAATCAGAGGATCTAGCTACTCTTAAAGGATTTTTAACCAATATTTCTCTGTTTAGCCTTGTTCCTTGCATTAACTTTCTATCACTACAACAAAATAGCTGAGGCAATTAACTTGTAAAGAAGAAAGGTTTATTTTGGCTAATAGTTTTAGAGAATCTAGCTCATGATCAAGTGGATCCATTGCTTTTAGGCCTTTGGTGGTGGTGCTAAGAGCAGTTTTATAAAGTGTGTGTGATAGATCAAACTGCTTACCTCATGGAGGAAAAAAAAGAGGTTAGGGTCTCATTTCAAGTATACATTCCTAATGACCCAAGAACTTCTCACTAGACCCTATCTCCTAAAGGTTTCATCACCTCTGTCTTAGTTACTTTTTCATTCCTGGGACAAAAGACCTAACACCCACAACTTAAAAGGAGAGAGATTTATTTTGGCTCACATTTTCAGTCGAAGGCTGGCTCCAAGGCAAGAAATGGCCTGACAGAGGGGCATAATGGAGGAAAGCTGTTTATGTCATGATGCTTAGAAAACAGGGAGAGCAGGAAGGAGCTAGGTAGATTTACTCTTCCAGATCATGTTCCTACTGGCCTGTCTCTTTTGATCAGGCCTTACCTCCCAGCAGCACATTTAGCTCTGCATTCATCAGTCAATCCACGGGTGAGTACATACCCTCCATGATTCAAACAGCTTTCAATAGTCCCACTTTTGAGTGCATGAGGCTTTGAGGGGACATTCCAGATTCAAACCCCTGGGCCTCCAAAGACTCATGCACATCTCTTTATACAAAATGTTTTCAGTCCATCTCCTAGAGTTGCCCAAGTCTTACCAGTTCCAGCATTGCTGCAAAGTCCAAGTCCAAAGTGTCCTCTGAGATTCAAGGTAAACCCTTAGCTGTGAGCCCCTGTAAAAATAAAAAAGAAAGTTAAATACGTCCAATATACAATAGCACAGGGTAAACATTCACATTCCAAAAAGGAGGGACAAGAGGATAGGAAGAAATTGATTGTACCAAAACAAGACTGAAACCCAAGAGGGCAAACATTAACTCCTGTAGTTCTGTGTTCAGTACCTGGGCTGGTGGTGGCAAAATGTGAGGTTCAAAGTGCTTGGATGGCCCCATCTCTATAGCATTGCTGGTTGCAACTCTCCTGGCCTCTCTTAGGGTGGCTTTGCTCACTGACTACAGCTTTCTACGGCAGATGTTCCATATTCCTGGCTTCTTTTAATTTCCTGGGGTCTCTACCATGCTTTTGGCTTCACTGTCATAGCTTCATGCACTGCTCTTTCAGGGGTACACTGCCTGGCCTGCTAGGTCTTCTTCTGAAAGGAAGCCTCTCTGAGCCCCCTGACTCTTGCATGTACATGCCTATAAAGTCAGCACTGTGTGAATGATGCCAAGGTCTGCCGGCAGCTTGAACAGTACAGGCCCCCTTGGATCATGGCTGTGGAGGTTTCTAAGTGCCTGGATGTCTGAGCACTGTGAACCAAATCCCAAGAACCAATTTCCTAGGGGCCACCCCTTTTAAGCATGGTTCCCTGGGGCTGTCCTCTAACTTTTGGACCTATCAATTTGCAGAGGGTAGGGTGTTGTGGATTCCTAGGATGCCCTCAAGGTATCCTTCTTATTCTGATGCAAAGTACTTGGTTGGTTTCTTTTAAATGCTCATTTAGTAACCAACCTATCCTCTGCTTCAACTTACAATTTTTTTTTTTTCTGGCAAAACTGGAAACTTTTAAAATCAGTTTTTTGCTTCTGTTTCTCAGTGTAAATCTCACTAAATGGAGCACACAGTACCCATGCAACACTCTGAATGTTGGGCTGCTTTGAAATTTACTCTGTGAGATTAATTAGTCCACTCTTATCAATTGTAGTGTCCTGCAAAGTCTTAGGACATGAGCAAAATGTGGACAAATTTTCTGGCAGAGTATAACACATGTGACTTCTAGCCTAGCTGCCTTCTTCCCAATTGAAATCTCATGTACCTGGTCTTACTGCCTACCTTTTTCTCAGCATTTTGGTCTTCTGATCTCTGACTAGAATATCCCATCAAGCTCAGCTTATAGCATTCCAGAGTTTTGCTAGCTGGCATTTTCAAACCTTTCCAAAGTCCCCACATGAACCACTTCTAAAGGCTTCTAAACCATATGGTCAGGTAGTCACAGCAGCAACCCTCCTTTGCAATACCCGTATCTGTCTTAGTCACTTATTGTTGAGACAAAATACTTGATACCTACAACTTGAAGGGGGAGAGGTTTAGTTTCTCTAACATTTTTAGTCCATAGATAGGTAGTCCAAGATAGGTGGGCTTGATGGAAGGGTCTGGGAGAGGACCTGCTTGTGTCATGGGAGCCAGGAAGCAGAGAGAGAAGTGAGAAACTGGGAAGGAAGATGATATACCCTTTCAAGTCATGCCCTCAGTGACTTGCCACTTGTGGCCAGGCCTCCTAACAGCAATAGCATAACAGCAGCAATATCCTGATGGTCCAGTCCTCTTCTAAAATCTCTGCCTATGAGTGCATGAGGCTCTTAGGGAACATAAACCCTAACAACTTCCTTAAGTGTCATCCTGGGGACCAAACCTTTAACACATGAGCATTTTGGGGACATAGCACCTGTGCTATAGCACTCTTGTTTTCCTTCCATACCCTGTCCTTCTTAAGTACCTACAACCTCCATCAACTGAGTCTTTCCTAAGTCTGTGATAGGACTTTGTTTTTTCTTTGCTTATCTATTGCTGGTATTTAGATTTCATTTTTTTTGTTGTTGTTTTGTTTTGTTTTTGGTACTGGGGATCAAACTTGGAACTTTGTGCTTGCAAAGCAGGTGGTGGAACCACTGAGCTAAATCCCTGGCCCTAGATTTCATTTTTTTCCAACCTGCCAAATTAGTTACCACTCATCATTTGCTTTTGTAGTCTCTGTCCTTTTGGATTTGCTCCTTAACTTATGTTTTAGGGAGTTTTGTGGGGATGGGAAATAACTACGTAAGTTGTGTTGCCTTGTTTAGCTAGAAGTGAGTTAATTGTATATTGAGTACTGATTCTAAGTGAGTCTTTACATGTGGTATCAATTGTCTTGTTTAATTTTTACAGAAGCCTTTTTTTTGGAAATTTTTTTTCCCCCCATTAACTTTATTGGTACATTTTAGGTATAAAATACAGTTACATTCATCACTGGGATCTTGTACCTTTACATGAATCTCTTGGTTCTTTTTTTTTTTTCCCCTTCCCTTGCCCTCCCTTCACCCTCTCCACCCTTCCCTATTTGCAAAGACCTTGTTTCCATTTTTTTCCTCTTTGCATATTTTTTCCTTTCCCTTTTTTCCCTTCCCCTACCCCTCCCAATTCCCCTGCTCTTTTAGACCTTTTCTTCCTGTTACACAAT
>NW_004624738.1:25866671-25911812 GCF_000247695.1 Heterocephalus glaber
AGGGATTGAACTCGGGACCTTGAGCTTGTGAGGCAGGCAGTGGAACCACTGAGCTAAATCACTGGCCCCAGTCTCAGCTTTTTAAAAAAATTAGATGTTATTATTTCAGAATCACTAATGAAGATATTTTATTCCTTTATAGGCATAATAATGGATCCTTGAATGTTGAAGATGTTCTTACCAGCTTTGACAATACAGGAAATGTTTGTAAGTTATATGCTACCTCTATAGAAATGTTTAATGTTTTAAAAAGCTAACTTAACTTTTTTTTCACAATGTTTATTATATTACTAATGTGTATATATGTTTATGCGCATATACATGTATACATAAAATAGAGAGTCGTCTTTTTCTCTTGCAAATTAAGCCTCATATAAAATGCATACTCAATGAGATATGGTAGTTTTTACATTGTGCAGGTGAGAGAGGGAGGAAGGTGTAGGAAGAGAGAGAAAAGAGAGAGGCATAGACACACACAGAATGTATGTCACAAGAACCACTGAACTCTCCAGTACTGTCCTTTTGGTTTCTTGTTTTCATTGTGATCTTCCAAGTTAATCCAACAGAAGATCTTATTTATTTCTTTACTGTGTTTTTGGTGCTTTCTATTCAACTCCATGCTGCTTTGCACTTTGACCAGAGATTAAATCCAGAACATGTTTTCCATGTTGTTCATATACTTTAATACCACAATATCTTTGTTTTGTGAAATATTATATTTCGTATAGATTTCAGAATATATTGACCTTTTATTTAAGCCTCTGATTAAATGGTGACACATTTCTTCACTGAGCAAATCACTTAAATAATTTAAAAATAATGTCATACTATGAAAAAAATCAGCCAAGAATATCTTTATGTCACTGAGTTTTAAAACATACCATAATGAGAGTTCTGTATTCTTTCTTGTTTGTTGTATAAGATATTTATCTTAAGATAGTGAATTATTAGTGAAATATGATTTTAAATGTAAAAGTAGTACTCATATTTTTTTCTCAAGTGAAACTTCCGAATTATAATTGTCTAAACATACTTTACTAACAGTACTGCTTTATCAGATACATAGATCTTTCATAGAATAAGGTCCAGTAATACTCAGACAATATTTTTTCTATTATGTCTACATTATGGAAAGCATTTCTTCCTTTCCTGCCCGGCCCCCCGCCCCACTTCTTTTAATGCTACTAGGGATTGAGCCCAGGGCCTAGTGCTGTACCACTGACTCACATTTTTTTGTAGAGAAAAGTTTTATTTTTGTCCCTAAAGAATCTATAAATATCCTAAAATTATTCTAAAGTATTTAAAATAAGGCAGGCTTCTCTTTCATGGGCAGTTACAGGTGTACATTTTAGTTTCTACACCTCAGCACTTAGCAAATTCTTTCTTATTTAGGCAGATGTTATATTTTCATTGGGACCTAAGCAAAGACTAGACAAGGACTAGCGACTAATGCTGGTTGAGGAGACAGTCCCATGCTGAGATAAGGCTAAATGTCATTAAGTTGTCCACATTCATACATAATTTAGAACATGATCCTGGAAGGGAAATGCAGAAGTTTTGATTCAGTAAGGTAAAACAAACAAACAAACATCAAGTATTGTTCCCTATGACTCAGTATGAAATAGAGCCACTAGCTGGCAGCATTATATAAAATAAAAAGAAGTTCCTAAAGGTCTAAACTGTTACTTTACAGATGAATAATCATCTTGTTCTTCTCTAACATTCTCCCCATCATCTTGTCCCTGTGGACTCGTAAGTTGTTGCAGTAATGAATGGAGAAATTGCATGAAATTGGTTAAGGATTTCTTTTGAGACTTTGGAATATGACCCACCTACATTTCATTCCTGGCTCTGAGCTTCATCTTGAGAAATTTATATAATCTCTGTGAGCATCAGTGTTTTTCATTTCTTTTGTTTTGTTTCTGGTACCAGGGATCAAACTTGGGTCCTCATGCTTGCGAGGCAGGTGGCGGAACCACTGAGCTAAATCCTCGGCCCTGTTTTTCATTTCTTAAGACTGGATATAATGTACAGAACCCACACACTGCATTGCTCTGAGTTGACACTTGGTAAATGGAAGCTGTTTATTAATTATTACTGATCATGAGTACCTGTTTTTATTTATCAATTAAAAATAAATTTCCATAAAAAATATTGTTATTTTTGATATTGTAAAATGAATAATTTTGATTGAACTAACAAGCCAGGAAAATTAGATAAAATTACTAAAGTAGTTTATTATAATTTAGGTCTTAAAAACATAAATATTTTGTCAAGTGTTAGAAGTGGTAACAAAAATAAGACCTATTAAAACATGTTTGGTATAGTTTTTATTTTAACCCTTTTTTTTTCTTGGTATTGGAGATTGTACCCAGGACATTGGCACTGAGCTAGTGGGTTTTCCTAAGTCTCACAGGCTGGGCTTGAGCTTGTGATCCTCCTGCCTCAGCCTCCCAGAGTGCTGGAATTAGAGGTAGGAACCAACCACCACACTGGTTTATATTTTCTATTTTAAAAAAATGTCTTGATGTTTTACTTAATAATAAGTTGGTTAAGTCCTGTTCCAATAAACTAACTTTGGTTATAATTTTTATATAATCTTGGGCATAAAGTAGCCATGGATCGAAAAAGTGATTTTTCACTTGATGCTTCAAGTTTTATTTGTTTTTACAGAAATTGTGGTTACTAGGTTGAGTTTTTGACTATAAACCCAGCAGAGGGCGCCACACTCATAATTCTGTCTCAACAGCGTCTAATTGGAATAAATAACGAATAGCTATAAGCTTTCACCATATAAAAACATAAACATGTATTTACAAGTTGCCATTTGATTTTTTATAATATACTTAATATATTCATCAATTTATTAGTATAAATATATTTTATGCCTGATTTTTTAGTTCAATTTGGTATTCTTTTTTGTTTTTGCTTTAAATGTCAGTTTAATTTTTGTATTTCTGGTTTTAAGTATAGGAATATCGTCTTTTAATCCTGATCGTGAAAGTTGTATACAAAAATATTGTTCCTAAATCACTATCGTGATAGTAAACTGAAGAATATTTAAAATGAAGAAAAAATGTTTCTAATAGTCTAAAATGAACAAAGGATAGAATTACCCTTTATTTCAGAAACTTGTTTCTAGGCTAATATTATTTTTTGGTAATAGAAAAATGTTAAAATATTTTAGAGCCCACAAAACCCTGATATGTGTTTATTATAAACAATATATTTGTGATTTAGTAGAACTATTAGTCTCAAATTATTTTTTTAGTACTGGGGATCAAACTCAGGACCTTGTACTTGCAAGGCAGGCGGCAGAACCACTGAGCTAAATCCCGGCCCTATTATTAATCTCAAATTTAAAAATCAAGTAGTGATTGTATTCATTGTAAATGTTCAAAGATAAAAGTATCAGCTTCACTTCCAAAATTTGTCATGCCCTGACCAAAATGTCATGGAAAAATTTCCTTAATTTTGGAAAGTAAATAAAACTTCAAGTTTTAAAAAATTTCCTGTTATGTTAGAAAAGAAAATATTCATTATATTTATTTTTATTGTGTAGATGTGTTGTTTTAAACATTTCACTTTAACAATGAATTGTATTTTTGTGATATCCTTTTACTGATTGAATTTTTGAATGTTTTAGGAAGAAATTAAAATGATTTTCATGCAGAATTAATTATTTCTGCATGATGACTTATTGCTATATAGTATATGACCCAACCTTATTTTTATATATTTATATTTGCTGTTATGGGAAACAGTTTTCCAAAGTCGTCTTCCTTTTTTGATTATCTTTAACTAGGGAAAAGTATGTTTATTTTGTTTTTGTTTTTGTTTTGCTTTCTAGTACTTAAGAGCCTTCTTCTTTCTACAATATCAAAGCTGGTTTGTGGAGAGTATAAGCCTGCTATTGATTTATCATGCCTTGAAAGGATGCATCTAGCTACCTAGGGAAAAGTACAGGATGACATCCTTCACCTCAAGCGAGGTGCTGGCTGCTTCAGTGTTGCCTTTGACATGTTGCTCAGATACCTTGGGTAACAAGAGTGCTGTAGTTATAAGCACTGCAGCGAATTTCTTGCTTCTGTTTTCTCTGTGTGTTTCCAGCCAGTCCCCCTGACCTCTAATCAGAATAGCTTCACCATGCTATGTCTCTTCCTCTCTTTCTCCAGAGTTGTCTCTTTCCTCAAGTGAAATGAGTTTTTAAAAATAAGATTCTTCTCAGGAATTAACGGATCCAAATCCAATATAATTATTTGGTATTTATACAATCTCATCTGTGTTTGTGGGTATAATATCTTCATTTGTACATTTTTAAAAGCACATCATCCTTTGTTTGATAGCATGAATGGTGAGCTAATACTTCCCATATAATTTATTGTATATGTATATACTTCTAAAAGATAGGAGGTCAATAGCTGTTTGTACTGTTGAATTAGGATTTCTGCTAATATTGTAGCTTAAATTTGGGGAATATATTGGTAAAACCTCTTTGCTATTCTTTCAGATTTTTTTTCTCCTGACTGGGCTACATGAAAAACACATTTGTAGACTCTCTCTGGCATATATACTCTTGTATGTGGCAACAGTGATTTTTTTTCCCAACGAATGCTAGGCCCTGCCTGGACTTTTAGTACAAGCTATAGTCATTGATTCTGGGCTTTTCTTAGTGGTCTGATAGTAGTACCTGTTTCGTGATATATCCAGAATAATCTCTTATGGGCTAGTAATCAATATTACTGAAAGATTCTTATTAAAATAAAACATATTTTCACTTTTTAATGTACATTTAAGAAACCAAAGGGTAAAATCTATTATGGAATATAGATAAAATTACCAGTTTTCCAAACTTTTGTTTTCTTTTTAAATTTCACTGCTATTGTGTAATGTCTATAATATTAGTGGAATTATCAAAGTTTCAAGAATGCCAGCTCAGATTTAGCAATATTTTCTTCGTTCATATAAATATATGTGAGTAGTTATGTAAAGCCTGTGTGTATATGGCAATATGCATATATGATACATTCACAATATATGTCTACACATGTACTTTATATACACATATATACTTTACATGTATGTACACATATATACATTATGGTAAAATAGTTTAATTAAAAAATGAGAAAATTTGGGGTTTTATGTATCATCTATTGCTCTATTTTTAAACAAGTGTCATGGAAAGAGCATGAGTCATAAAATTCAGGCTTTAGCCTGCTAGTTATTGTATGATCATCAGCAATTCTTTAACGAGTCTGAACTCTATGTAAAAATTAAATAAGAAACAATAACTACTTTGTAGTATAATGAACATAAAATTAGATAATGTGAAAACAGTAACTGTAAATAATATTTGTATTATTTTTTCTTATTGGCATCATCTGCTTCATTCTTGAACTTCTTGACTATCTTTGATTTTGGAAAATAACACAAAATAGGAAGTATTTGTGGTGTGTACTATCCTGTCTTAATATTTTACATTATTTTGTCATATAAAAACACAATGTAAAGATATACAACTAAAACAATATGGCATTAGTGCAAAAGTACATACATAAATCAGTGTTTTAGTATAGTGTTCCCAAAGACTTGAAATATGTAATTTATCATATGATCAAGATGTAATTTCAGTGAGAGAAAAGGGTAGATTTTTAAAAATAATTGGTACCAAGATCACTAACTAGAAATTTTTTAAAAAGCTTATTTATTCCTCCATACTATATATCAAAATAATTTAAGAGTAATTAAATGTTTAGTTAAAAATCATAACATTCATAGATATATCAGATGAATAACTTTATTACATTGAGATGAGGAAGCTCTTCTAAGTATGACACCAAACCCCATGACTTTAGTAAATTGACTAAAGATTTAAAGACATTTTATTAAAAAAGCAGCATCAAAAAGTTGAAATACAAATGATAAAGTGGTAATTATTATTTATGACAGATACACAGTCAAACACGTATTCTCTTTATTTTGTAAAGAAAGTTTCACAAATCAGTAACAAAAAGACAGGCAATCTGCAAATCTTTAAGAAGAGGACAAAATAGCCAAAAATTAGGAACAAG
This sequence comes from Heterocephalus glaber, assembly GCF_000247695.1. Next base: position 25,872,746 of record NW_004624738.1, read on the forward strand.
TATTTCACAAAAGAAATACTAATGTTCTATAAAGATATCAAATAACTATTTTCCTAATAATCAAGGAAATGTAATTAAAACAATGAGGTAGAATTTTTGTTTGTTGTATTGGTAAAGATGAAGAAAGTGATAATGAACTATGAGGAATGGGCTTCTTTATACACTGTTGGTGGGAGAATAAATTGATTCTACTTTTTCAATCCGGCAGTCTTTCATAATTTTAATATATTTAATATATTTTTCATAATATTTATTCTAATAATTACCTTTCTAACAAAATAATGAAACTATTATATAAAGCTTTATGTAAAGGAATTGACTGCAGCACAATGAGTAACTGGAAAATATGTAAATATTTAATTTTATTTGACTGGCTAGTTATGCACAGTTTGTGTAATGGAATACTGTATAGCTGTTAAAGATCTATAAACTATATTAGGTTAAAAAATCAGTACAGTAGGCCTGATGATTTAGCTCAGTGGTGCTGCCACCTGCCTTGCAAACGCAAGGTCCCTAGTTCAATCCCTGGTACCAAAAAAAAAAAAATCAGTACAGTAAATGTGATCTTATTTCTATAAAATATGTACACCCATTAAGTATGTGAATAACTATGGTTATGCATAGATCTGTGTTGCATTATTCTGTGTTTTGTTAGGGTCATACATGATTTGTATTTTTTTCTTTATACTTTTTGGGATTGTTTGAATTTTTAAGGCACGTATTATTACTTTTATAACTAAAGAAAACAATGATACTTTCATTTTGAAAAAATACTCTTTTACTTTCAAATTATTTTTTTACTGAAAACTATCATAAAACCTGAAATTGCTTATGATAGTACTGTGAAATAAAGTAGGGATTTATTTTACCAGTCATAAAATAGAAAATATTTTAAGTTTAAGATGGTATTTTTCTCTGAGAGCTTACAGCATGTTAGATGTTAATGTGTTAGTTTCTCGATGCTTTTAAGAAATCAGAGATAAAATCATTTTATTCTTATATTAGGTCGAGGGACTAGAGAAGTTAAAGTCAGTCAGTGACAGAATGTTGGGCTTGGGACATAGTTTATAAGTTAGAAAATAAGTTTATAAGGTTGTCAGTACAGGAGGTATGGATAGTCCGCAGCCTTGAAATTAGATGGGACCTCAAAGCTGGTGGGGAGCTTGTAGTCTGCAGCATTGGTATTATGTTTGGCTCTTGGCTCTTCTTTAGAATCACAATGTACATATGGCCTTTGATTCCTACTCTATGTTAGAGAAGATTAGGTTAGGTTAGATTGGTAGACAGTAGTTTCTTTAGCCATATTTCACTGACTTCCTAGGTTCAAAGTTGTCAGGGCACTGTTTTCTTTTTACTCAGTGTTGGGCAAGCATCCCTTTAAATCATGTACAGGGTCCTTTGCATTTGTTATTTCTGTTCACCAGGGAAGGGACATTTAGGAAGTGTCTCTTTATAATCCTTTTAAAAGTATTTTAGTTTGAAGTAAGAAATCTGGGAAGTTGGAATGATTCTCTTTGATAATATAAGGTGGAGCTATTGTGAAAAAAAAATCTTAAGGTAAACCTTATAATCCTTTCTAGATTCGTAAGTTTTAATCAGAGCAAGTGAAAGGTTGCTTGTGTCTTTGTCGAAAACCTGCTAGTTTTTCCCTCCTTTAAATGTCTGAAGGGAGGTTCTTAGTTTAGCTGCCTCAAAATTTTAGCAGAGGATATGCAAAGCAACTCTTTTTTTCCCTGAGCAAATACTGTGTAGGACTCCTTTTTGTATCTTTTTAAATAGCTACCATTACTTTTTCATCCCTTACAGTATTTGTCAGGAACTTTGTAAATATTATCCAATTGAATATTCTTAATTTTACATAGGGTTGAGCAAACTGATACAACAGGATAATTTGCGTAAAGGTTTAGTAAATGATCACACAGAAATTTAGAACTATTTTACTATATTTCTTGAAGGTTATGTTTTCCCACAATGGTGAGAAATTAATTTTAAAAGCTCATGATGGGGCCGGGGATTTAGCTCAGTGGTTTCACTGACTGCTGCGCAAGCGCAAGGACCCGAGTTCAATCCCCAGTACCAAAAAAAAAAGTTCATGATGAGAATTAAAACTAAAAGTGGTAACTTGGAGGGCTAGAAAATAACTTTGGTAAGTGGAAAAGAATTCTGTGCAGTGGATTGTGTCTCAGAGGAGACTGATTAAAGGTCACTGGAAAATGGGCTCTCTAGAGTTTCTGAAAGGTAGTTGACAATCTAATGGAGTGGGGATTTGGGGAGTGAGGATAGTGGAGGAAGAATGCATTTTCTTTTAATAGTCTTAAATCAAATGTGGGTTTTAAAAAGTAGAAGTGCTACTTTTTGCGACAGTTATGCAATAGTAATAATGATTTGTGTCTTTACATAACCTTTTCTCTAAGGTGCTTCTTAAGCTTATGGCCATGGTAATATTTTAAGATCTCTTACATAAAGATAAGTCATACAAAGAGCTTAATAAAAGGATTTTCTTATCTTAGCAAGATCTTTGTTTTGATTGTGGACAGCCTTGTGAATATTTGGGCATTTGTATGGCCTGCGTGTATTGTACTATCCTTATGAATGCTTGATGTGAACAAAGTATTTGATGATTGAATGAATTTAATGTTTGTGTTAAGGTGCCTCATCTTTTTCTTATTCTTCCTTTTCACCCTTCACTCTTGACTCCTAGCTCTGAATTTGAATATTTGTGATGTATCCTGGGGAGGAAGGAAGGAATGAGGAAAAGTTTCAAATCATTCTGTGTGCCTGAGTCTGAACTGTGGATGAATTATGTATATTGTACATGCTCCACATGCTCACAATCTGCTTGTTTTAGTATGCTGAATTGGGTGAAATCTTTGCTGCAGGTAGTAAATTCATGATTTGTCTGAAGCCTTTGTCCTTCTAGGTTGTTGAAAGCCAAGCTTCTATGTCATTGCCATTTCCTGGGAGTCTTTGACAATTGACATCACTTAATTTCTGATTAAAAGGTGTGGTGGAACTCCGACTTCCTACTAAAACACATATAAAATATAATTTTTAATTGTGTGATAAGCAAAGAAAGACCAATAATATTTTGATTCATCATGTACTTTTAAATTTAAATAATTATGCACTTAATCAGAATTTAGTGGGGATTAGCTGGATTGCCATTGTGTACTATTGAGAAGTAGCTTATATTCATGAAAACCACAAGTTCTCTGCCTTGTCACTGGTTTTCTTTAAAAAAAATTAGAGTAACAAGTGTGTGAGAGGAGGAAGAGATTGATTCATGTTGTTCATATTGGTCTTTCTTAAGTCCTACAGGTGTGTAGTTTCTATTGTGCAATTTACCAGTCAATCGTGTACCATATATATTAACTATTTGCTTATCTTTTTCTCCTAAAGTAAAATTTAACCCCTTGATTACAAGGACCATGCTTTATAATTCTACAAACCTGTGGTACAGTCTCAAAGGGTGGTAAAAGTTCGTTCAGTATAAAATATGCTGGAGTATTTATTTTACCTCTTTTAATTAAGTAGCACAAAGGTAACACAATCTCCCAATTTTGTTACCATGTCCCTTCTCCCATCTCGGATCTACTGCCATCTCATATACAATGGAATCACCCAAAAAGGACTCAGGAAACAATTCTAATTGTTATATTTATCATAAGACAAATCTTCTCTGCCTTTTTACCCCCCTTGCCCTGTGATTCTCTGTTATAGATCTGAGGAACAAGCCTGTCAAGGCAGGATCTTCCCTGGATGATTTGAACCTGGGGTAGGCAGACTGGGGAGAGGGGAAGAGACTAAAGCTGACCGGGTAATTTTAGTTAGAGTGACTGTACAGCACTGTTTGCTTAGCAAAGACTCAAAAATGTCCTAGTTTGGATGATTCATACGTGTATGTTTGGAAGACAAGGGCAGAAATATTAGAAGCTTGCATTAATTACTTATAATTAGGTATACCTCCCTATCCCACAGTAGTTTCTTGTACAAGCCTGGCTCGAATATTATTTGGTATGTATATATTGATTCATTTGAATTCCTAGTCACACTCAAACAAATCCATTCATTCTGCACAGAGTATTTGTAGATGATATGTTATTCTACATAAGGGGAGGGAAATCTAGGTCTCAGTTTTATAGGCCATGAGCCACAGGCCCCCTAACAGAAACTGAATTTAGGACACATAAATGTTGGGTGTATCTAATACAATAATTGAAAAAAAGAGAATTATTGTCAAGATTTTAAAGTAAGGAAAATTCTTATAAAAACTGAGCTTTCCAGTTTCTCTTAGAGAAAGAAAATGATCTAGTGGCCTGAGTCTAAATAGCACACAGTGATAATCATTCTCTGGAGTGGGCCAGTTCTTTATTTTACCTTGACCCTTACTATTCTACTCATGAACATTTGAATTTGTGACCCCTAATACATACTATATATTTGGAAGCTTTTTTTCTTTTTAGCCCCCTTTGGTATTAGGGATTGAACCCAGGCCCTTCACACTGAGCTACATCCCCAGCCTTTTATAAATTTTTTTATTTTAATATGGTATGTGTGTGTATATATGGGCTTGCTAAGTTACTATGTTGCCTAGGTTGGGCTCAAACAGGTTGTGATTGTGATCCTCCTACCTCAGCCTCCCAGAGTGCTGGGGTTATAGCTATGCATCACCACACCCAGCTTGGAAGTATTTAAAACACCTTTGTCTTTGTATATTTTTCAGATTGTTGTCTACTTAAGAATAGTGAATTCTTATTCATTTTATTTATTAAAGCTAATTAAATAATATTCAGAACAAATGATAACCTTAAACTTTGTATTTTGCTACCTAAAAGTGATATGGAATATTAACAAGTGTTTAATATATTTATAAATTCTTTTGGTGATAAGTCTTTCTTAATGCTGTAGGTTAATCTTTGGGAAATTCCCATACTGTCTACACATGGCAATAGCTATTTAGAAATATTTATATCATTCTTTTTAATGAAAACTAAGCAAATACTATTTTAAATATTTTTCCATAGCCAGTATCTTTAGGAAAGCATAGTTTTGAAATTAAATTAGAGTTAAAATTATGAAATATATTTTTAAAATAAAAAACTAATATAGAACTCCAGAAGAAATTTTAAATATTTGGGAGTATATGTATGTGCATGTGTACAAATGTGTGTTTGTGTGTATATGTTAAATTTGTACGTTTTATATATAATTTATAAAATATATAGGTAAGTAACTTGATCTTCATTTGCCTCTTCTTATTTATTTATAGATTGGAAAAGAAAGAGCAATCTCAACAAGTGTTTATTAAGTACCTATTATGTGCTGTCCTGCATTTTCAGTTCTCAAATGATTTCACAACTTCGAACTACTGCAAAGGAATAAGACATTCTTTCTACACATGTTGAAGAAACTACTGTATTAAAATTGGGATAAATATTTCAGTGTCTGTTGCATTCAGGTACTTGGATGATTTCTGTGACTTGAGTGTTAACTATAACAAGCAAAAATTTTTAAAAATAATTTAAAATAACTACATTGTTTCACCCATGAATTCACCCTGCTAACCATTTTTAAGATATTGCCAAAAAAATGGCTCGATTACGTTAATGACATTAAATGAAAATTTAATATCATGAATACACTATCTTAGAACATGATTTTATTTGTATATTTTTAAAGCCCAATGTATTTTCAGTTAAAATATCTATAATTAGACCACATGTCCTTGAAGTCTTTTCAAAGGTTTCTATCCTATTCAGTCTTTTCTTTAGGTCTGCTACAAACCTTTCATCTTGAAATCTCCCTTCACTGTCATTCTGAGGATTCATTACATATCTTTTGTGTTGGATTTCATTCCTAAATCCCATAACTTTTTAAAAATCTATTCCATCATCTTATAGGATTATGCAGTACAATATCTTCTTGAGAAAATATGAGTAAATAAGTTTTTGAGACTTTGTGATACTTTGGTTGGATATAAAATGAGAATTTCAAATATTTTTCTCTTTAAAATTTTATAGCAATGTATTGTACTTTCTAGTGTTGGATTTGAGAAGTCTAATCCTATTCTACTTATTTTTTATGAAATCTGTTCTTTCTTGAACCTAATAGAAACTTCTTTTATTCTTAGTGCTCTAAAATTTTATGATTATAATATCATGATGTTCTATTTTCAGACATTGTGTTGGACATTTAATGGTGGGTACCTTCAATTTAGAAAGTAATATTTTTCACTGGGAAATTTTCTTGAAAGATTTAATTATTTCCTCCCCTCTGTTTTCACTGTTGTCTCTCATGCCTTGAATCCTGGACAGATTTTTTAAATTATCTTCTGTTTTGCATCTTTTTGACATTTTCTTTATTATCAGGGATATTTAATACCTGAAACTGTTCTTGTTCCTTTCTTACTTTTTTCCTCTATGGCATTAATTTCATATTTCTTAATCACTTCTTACCTTTTTGAAGATGTTACTGAAAGTTTTCTTTTGTCTTCCATTTAAGTCCCTGTTTCTTTCAAGTTATTTTTTTTCTGTTTATTTCCTGTGGCTTGTCTTTTATAATGGAAACTTTAATCAAATATATGGTGATCCTCAAGAATTATTTGCTATAAAACTGATTTGGAGACTACAGTGATATTCCAGCTGATTGACAACAGATTTCTATGTAATTTGGCTGGGCTGTTTCTTTGGGAACCATGTATTTGGGTGTTTCTCCTGAACTGGTTAATTTCCTAGAGAGTTAATATGTGGATTTACTCTAACACCTTTACTACTTTTATTATACATACACACACAGATATCTGCCTCACATAAATGAATATAAATACTCCATAAGTACTTTGTAGATTAATGAACTTAATATTTAAAAAGGAAACCATAATTTATTTATTTATTTATTGGTACCAGAGATATAACTCAGGACCTTGTGCTTGGAAGGAAGGCACGGTGCCACTGAGCTAAGTCCCCGGCCCAGGAAACCATAATTTAAATTAGAATATGATCTTTATTTTATAATGTGTTTACTGTACATGATAATTTACTGTAGGATTTCTTTAGATAAGCTTGTATCTTTGATGTATTTGAAATTTCACTTCACAGCTTTATTTTCTTTCAGGAATACATTCATATTTGTGTCATTTTTGCATATACACACATTCTATATTGTTCTTCTTTAGTGGGTATGTTACTCTTATTTTAAAAGAAAAAATGTGATTTTGTTATACATTGGTGATTTTTTTTCCTTGCAACACCCCCCCCCCCGGGAGAGTACTAAGAGGCTATTCATCTACTTTTTTGGTTTAGTGCAATATATTTTAAGCAACTGGTTCCAAAATACATTCAAATAGCATGTCCTATTCCTCGTGAATTGCTTTCTTTGCTGAAATTTCCCACTCAGACCACCAGCAATCCCTTAAGTACTTTTCCTACCTGCTAATGCTAGCTTTTAAAAATCTACTTAATGTTACTCTTTTCTTTCTCTTTGTTGCCTCTGTCACTTAATATACCTCTATGCCTGCGTGATATTGTTCCTTCTCAAGGTCTTTATGCTTTTAGGATGATCTTTCCTGGTCTCTTTTACTAATGTCTTAAATGCTTTGCTTTGGTTCTGTTTCTTCATTGCAAAGAGCTTAGTGGAAGAAGGAAGTGTATATTATGGATGACTTAAAATTTTTTATATAGAATATTAATGAACACATACATGGTGGTGATTATTATATAATCAGAAAGGATCTTGACAAAAGGATCTTATGTTTCAGAAAGGATCTTGACAAAAGTTTAGAACTATTGATAGAGACAGATATACTTAAATAAAATTTATTTAGATTGTTTTATAGAGAAAGGGAAAAAGAGAGTGTTGAAATTTGGTAGTTGTTAAATTGAATAACAGGTAAATGCAAGTTCATTATTTTCTATTATTATTTTTGTATGTACTATTTTCCTCCCAAAAAATGAGGCTTAAAAATAAATCTAAGGACTGTTATTCATTCCTTTTAACCCAGCAATCCCACTGTTTGGTATCTGTCCTCGTAAGGGCCTATGTACAAAGATGTTAATTACAACATTATTTGGATTGGAAAGGAAAACAACTTGGAAGCAGTCTGACGCTACTTCCATTGCCAATGAAATTGTTGGATAAACCATGGTGTATTCATACAATGGATTATTATGTAGCAATTGAAAAGAACCAATTGAGTTGCATGAGATGTCCAAGATGTATTGTAGATAAGCTGAGTAACATGTATAATGTGACCTCATTTTTATAAAAAGAAGCTGTGAAAGCATATGTACCAAGTTATCAGTATTAGTTATTTCAGGGAAGTGGCACCTGAAGGGATAGGGTAGATGAAAAATTAACTTCTTATTTATTAGTCTTTGCATTGTTTGATTTGTTTAAAAGTTTGATTTGTTTAAAAATGTGTTACTTGTGGGTAAAGTGTAATAAAGATTTAAAAAACAAATGTAAAAATGAAATATTTTTAAAGTGAGTGTCAGTTCATCTGTGATAATAAAAACCTATTTTTAAAAATTTAAGGAGAAACATATGCATAGGGAATCAAATGATGAATTAGATCATAATTTGCCTTCAGAAAGAAAAATAAATGCATCGGTATCTTATGCCTCTGTAATATATACTAAACTCTGTCTATTTTTGAACTTCTACCAGAAATTGCTTGGTTACAATCAGAAGTAAGAATTCAGCCCCTCTGCATATTAACTAAATAGCCCCTAAATTTCTAACTGTGCCTAAAATTTAAGCTTTTAGATGTCCCATTTTCCACAAGCCACATTTAACTTAAAACTGAGGTACCTAGTTAGATAAGGTTCCTTGGTTGTGATCAACAGAAACTGAGTCTGGCATACATAGGCAAAAAGCAATGTTTTGGAAGGAAGCTAAGCAGATAATAGAATTCAAATTTCACTTGACATTTGGGCATTTCACTTTGTGTTTTAGTATGCATCTAATCATATTCCCTGCTTTTAATTAAAGCATTGCACTGAAGTTTTCTAGCCAAGTCCCTTTATCATGTTGCCTTTTATGGATTAAATGTAGAGAATTTTTACATAAATTACAGTTTTTAAAGGGAAACTTATATAGCATCTATTGTTTAAGTTGTGCTTTGGTTAATGGTGAATTTGGAGTTACAATTTGTTTGATTTATTGTAAGAGGTATAATCCTTCAAATATCTCTGGATATCCTCAACTTACATATATTATTTTAGACTTGTCACCTTTGACTTTCTTTTTAATGTCGCACCAGTGCCTTTGTGTCTATTTAGTACATTTTTGTGTTTATTTTTGTTTCTGGTTTTAATAGTGAATTTCCCAGGGAGATTAATGATAAATGCTTATTAATATTAACTTATCATTGTTAAACTATTCTGTTCTTTATAATTTCTATTTTCTTAATGGGAAGGCAATGATTTTTACATTATTATGATCTTTTAAAATCTGTGGAACAAATTCCTCTAGAGATTTCTCACATGCCCATTAGAAACAATACACTAACTATGGTTTTCAAGGCAGTTATCTGTGTTTCACAATAAACTCTTTTAAGAGGTTGAATCCCATTTTTATTATAAGCTGTAATTGTTTACATTATATACATATATATATATATATATATGTTTGGTTTTTTTTAAACACAGGAGAGTTTAAAGTTTTAATTTTGAGAAACCTGGAATTCTTCCCTATGTACCAGATACAGGGAGCACTTGCACCTAAACAGGGTACACTGCACTTACTATAGAATCTGGCTCATTTTGCTCCCTTCCTTACTTTGAGGCTAAATGTTAACTGGCAATAGGGGTGAGGGTCTGGGGGGGGGGATTTTCTAACTGGCTTTCCTTCTTTCCCCTCTGTTGGGGCCAATGTTGAGGCTTGAAAATGGCAGAAACTGAGAAGAGGAAGTAGGTGCACCTGGGTTTGAGTTTTCTGCTTTGCAGCTGGGGATTTGGTTGTATATCAAGAAGTTTGAAGATTAAGCAAATAAATGAATACATTCAGGATAATGGGAGCCAAGTTTTTTAGTGGTGCTATGAATCCATACTAATATTAATAAATATATTAATTAGGAAAAATAGAAAATTCTATATTTTAGAATGCCATTTAATCACAGACAGGTACTAGGTAATTCTAGCACCTCAGCACTAGTGATATTTTTGTGAGACAATTCTTTGTTGGGGGTGCAGGGGTTGTGCTGTGCTTGGAGTGGCATCCCTGGCCTCTACCTGCTGCATAGATACCTCTCTACCTCCACCCCCTCATTGTGAAAACCAGAAGTGTCCTCAGACATTGCCAGGTGTCACCAGAGAAGAAGGGGTGCAAAATTGAGAACCAGTGGTTTAGAAGGAATGATGGAGTTAGAAAATTACTATTTGGTAAATATAAGCTGGCGAGTGCTCAAACAAGCAGGTAAAAATTAGTGACAAATAGGATATTAATCTCAAAGTAATTCACTAAATATTAACTTAATTTATAAGTATAACATATATATAATTAACTTTACAATGGAAAACCCCAGCAGATATCACCTTAACCAAGTAATAAAATTAACATCATCACAACTGAGACAAAACAGCTTGTGCATTCTAATATGATGCATTGGAACAGTATTGTTTTTGTGACGTTCTTGCCAAAAAATTATAAATTGTGAGGAGAATCAGACAAACCCCTGGTTGGGGGACATTCTACAAGGTAACTGGCCTGTACTCTTCAGAAATACCAAGATCATGGAAGACAAGGAAAGACTAAAAACTATTCCAGATTGAAGGAGACTAAAGTGGCATGATAATGAAAAAATAACATGATCATGGGTTGTATTCTGGACCCAAAAGAGACATTATTGGGACAATCAGAAGTTTGAATGTAGTTTGTGGATTAGAACGTAGTATTATTGCGTTGGTATTTATTTCCTGGTTTTGATAATTGACTAATTGCAGTTGTGTAGAAGACTCTTTATTATTTAAACACACTACTCTTTTTCCTTCTCAAGGTGTTTCAGTTGCTGTTCTCTATGTCTTTTCTCAGATCTTGAGATGGGAGACTCTATGTCATCATTTAAGACTCAGTTGTCATGTTTTGGAAAGGCTGTCCCAGACTGTCGTTCCTAAAGCACATACTTGTTAGAAGTTTCTATCACTTTATTTATTCATAACATTTATTGTTCCTGTCTTTGTGTAGTACCTGAGTTCCTCTTCTAAGGGACACTTGTAAGAGCAGAGGCCATTTTATGCTGCATCCTCAGCCTTAAAACAGTGTGTAAAACAATATATGATACTCATCAAACTTTCCATAAATATTTGACTCAGTGACTTCACCTGTGTCTGTGTTAGCCAGTTGTGTCATTTAACCAATTTGGGTGTATTAAGGTGGGCCAGGGCATATTTTCTATATTTTATGGAAGTTACTATCTTATGAAACAGAATTTTAAGACGTTAAAAGTAACAGTTGTGGGGCCAGGGATTTAGCTCAGTAGCACCGCACCTGCCTTGCAAGCACAAGGTCCTGAGTTCAATCCCTGGTACCAAAAACAAAAAGACAGTTGTGTTTAAGGATTTGTGAATTTTTGTTCCCCCCTAGAAAATGAAGCAGTTACTTTTTTTTTTGGAAATGTTTTACCTTGAATACTATTAGGTTTACAAAGGAATTGATAGTTCTAAAGTAGTAATGAACTTTTGGCTTTTTTCCAAAGACATTTCATTTTTTGAATACTACCTTTAGTATTGAGTTCTCAGAAACAGCCTTAATTGTTATTCATTAACTAGATCCTACTACTTAGAATTTTTTTATATAAGAGGAACAGTTTATGAAGCAAAAATTTTGTTTTGCTTCATAAACTTCCTCTTAAGCAAATATAATTTGCAATCTTTGTAGACAATACTTTGTACATAATGCTCCTGGGCATGAATACTGTTTAGGGTAGGATTATTCATGGTTCATATTCTAGCTGATCATTCATTTGTTTTTATTACATGTTTGAGTGATTATTATATGCCAAGCACTAGACTAAGCATGGAAGATAGAAAGGTTACATGATCAAACTTAAAAATCACATTTGATTTTTCAATTTCCAAAGACTTAGAATTCAAAGACCTAGAATTCAAGGAATTACATATTTTATACTCAACTGAAGGTTTTTAGATGATTGATCTTGAGAATATCATTCATCTCTCTAGATATTAACTTCCTCATCTATAAAGTGAATGCACATGGACATAATAAAGTAAATGCATTTGGACTGTATATTCTTGGAGTTCCCTAAGAGATTTTTAAAATCCTTAATTGTCAGTGCTTTGTGATTTTGAATAATGTTTAAAATTTGTAAAAGTAAATCCTGGGTAACAGTTTTCTTTTTTCATGTTTCATTAATTAGTATATTGAACATGTAAATGAATATTGCCTTGGACCTGGGAATATGGCTACCTTTGCATTAAATATTGTTTCCTCAAGTTTTGCTCCAAGGTTTGAAGGGGTTTTTGAGTTTTTTTCCTTGTTATTTTTTTGTGGTGTGATGTTTTGAATCCAGGGCTTGAAGCATGCTAGCCACATGCTCTACCACTGAGCTATAGCCCCAGGTTTCAAGTTTTATTTTAAAAATTCTTTTCATTATGCTATTTTTAATGGTCTTTGACAGTTGCTTTTGTCTTTCTAAAGTTATTGAAGTTTTTTTGACATCAATCAAGGTAGTCTTTAAAATTTTTTTCATTGGCATCTTTCAATTTCAGCTGGATCTTTTAACCTTACTTTCATTGTTGATTCATTTCCCAAAGTGTTATCAACATTATTAAAAAAATTTTGGCTTTGGCTACCCAATGAAGACTTATCATGAGCATTCTTTTTTTTTTTTTTTGGTACCGGGGATCGAACTCAGGTCCTTGCGCTTGCGCAGCAGGCGGTGAAACCAGTTAGCTAAATCCCCAGCCCCTATCATGAACATTCTTTTTAAATTGTTTCCTTTAGCATTCAGTATGGATTTATACTTAATCTTGCATAATTCTTCGGCCAGGACTTTTTGAGGTTAAAGAAAGGCAGATAGCCAAGAGAACACAATAAATATAAGTAACCACATTATGTTCCAGCGGACTGAATGAAGCAGCTAGAAGTAACTTTCAGAGACTACGTCCATTTATTCTATATATCTGCTCCAACGACTATAGTCCTGTACATACAGTGGGGGCTCAAATACTTGTAGAAGGAATGAAACGAATAATCAAAATAATGGATAGCTTAAAACATTGTTGCTTATTTTTTATTTTCCTTTTGTAATACTTCCCAAATTGTAGCTCCTTTCATTTGAATTTAACTGTTTTTTTCAACACTGATAAGTTAGAACTATTTCAAGTATACAGAAAAGTACAGATAATATGAGAAACATCCATGTAGTCACTATCCAGATTTAACCAATGTCAAGATTTTACCATGTTTACTTAAACATTTTTTAAGAAGCAAAATATTTCATATTTATACTTATCTTAGAAACCCTCTTGATCTCATTTTTCTCTCATTCCTCGTTTTCCTCCTCCTTCCTCTTCTGTATCCTGTGTTTGTATTTTGTATATTTACTACTTTCATTACGTTCACTAGTTTTCCACATCTCATATGCATTTTTTAAAATTTTTTTTTTCTTTCATATGCATTATTGGGACTTTCATCATTATCCTAATATTTTAGAGAGTTGAGAGTTCCTGCTTTCTTGCTTTAGTTTGGCTGTTTAGGTCAAATACTGATATTTAATGAGGCAACTGAGGTTCAAGACACCTAGACTTACTTTTTTTCTTTTAGATTTACTATTACTAGAAGTCCATGTTCTGTAGCTTGAGATATGAGAGCTGATATAGCTCAGTGGTTACAAAAATGCATACTTAGGCCTACATCTTCAGAGTTTGAATATAGGTTCCAGCTATCTTAGTTGTGTGACCTTGAGGAAGTTGTTTAATCTCTCTAAGCCCGAGTTTTTTTGACTGTTAAATAAGGAAGATAACCATTATTCATAGGGTTGTTATGAGAACTAAATGAGATCTTCTTATAGTTTCTCCCAGGATCTGGTAGATAGCAAACTCTCATTAAATATTGGCTATTTTTGTTTGATGTTTGATTAAGTTCTTTAATAACAAACTCAAATATTTTTGTTCCTCTGTTGAATTCTATTTGGTAACTGTTTTGAGTTAATATATTTAATTTAATTACTTACAAGCCTCCTAAAACTGTTTTGCACTGAAATAAACAAGCACTAACTCAAACAATAAAAAAACCTGCAAAATATCCTAAAAGGTCAATTTGGAAAGTAGTTTCAAGATAAGTTAAATTACTGATGCTGTCCATTTTGCATAGTTCTCTGGGAGGTGATTACAAGTATTAAATGGTGGTATATATGGTCTGTTGCTTTTCACCTGTGTGATCATGTGCATAAAAGTCATAATGTTCATTGTTTCTCTGCCTGATTTCTGTTCGATTTCTCTTTGTCTCAAAATCTAATGTTAAATGAAAGCAAGAGATAGATATTTAGAGAAGGGCATTATAACCTAAAGATAATCATAATTTGCTGATAGGAAAGAAATTAAGAAATGGATCCATGGGAAATGGAAACATTTGGTTGAACTGAAATTTTAAGACCTGTCCCAGATCCATTGTTTTGTTCATTTAAATAGTAGGTAAAAATAAATAAATAAATACATAAATAAATAAATAGGTAAAATGAAGGAGCCAGATGTGGTGGCATGTGCTGATGGTCCCAGCGACTGGAGAGGCTAAGGCAGGAGGATTGCTTGAGCTCAGGAGTTCTAAGCCACCTTGGAAAACAGAGACTTCCTGTCAAAGAACACAAAAGAAAAGAAAACACCCCAAGAAGTAAAATGTTGGCTTAAAAGGAGTTAATAGTTAGAAATGTGGTGTTCAAAAAGACTTGGTTTACTATTTGGTCATGAATTGTGTAATTAATAAATTTTAGACTTCATTAAATATATATCTGGGCTGAGGATGTAGCTCAGTGGTATAGCACTTGCCTAGCCTGTGTTCAAGACCTCAGGTTCAGTCCCCAGCACTGCAAAAAAAAAAGTCTCTCTCTGTTTCTCTCTCCCTCCCTCCCTCCGTTCCTCCTTCCCTCTCTGTCTCATGGAAACTTATATACATGCACACTATACATATGTGTGTGTGTGTGTGTAATATATATATGTATATTTGTATATATTCTGGTTTATCACTGATTTGGAACCCACTACAGGATTCATAGTGATTGTTTTGGTGATGGTGATTGAATGAGGGTCTTGTGCATGCTAGGTAAATGCTCTACCACCGAGCTGCACCAGCCATAATATTTTAATGTTTTAGGCAGGATATTTAATAACCAAGCTTAGGATGATGTTGTATTAGTATGCCAGTTGGTAGGCCATTTTACTCTATGTTGGCAGGATAACTTGAATCCCAGTCAACAACCCCCATCCTCAAATCTCTGGCAAATCTATTTTAGAGTAGCCAGAAGTAACTGCATATAGAGGAATATCATGACTCTTTTCTGGTTGTTCCAAGGGAGAGAAAATATCTCCATGTATTATATCACTCCATAACACATCACCCCTAATTTAGCAGCCTAAAGCAACAAGCACATACTATCTAACAAAGTTTCTAATGGTCAAGAATGTGGCCCAGGGTATCTGAAAACGTGTGGTCAAACTATCAGCTGGGGCTGCAGTCATCTGTGCACTTGATTGAAGCTGGAAACTGTGCTTTGAAACTTACATTGTTATTGGTAAGTGTTGGTTCCTTGCTAACTGTTGGTCAGATGCTTCAGTTCCTCACCCTGTGGACCTCCCGTAGGTCTGCTCGCAAAATGGCAGCTTGATTCCATAGAGCTCAAGATGAGTGAGCGGGAAAGAAAGAGAGATTATTGAAGTTGAGTCACTCTTTTATGTCCTTATCTTAGAAGCTACATTCTCTTGGGGGCCGAGGATTTAGCTCAGTGGTGCTGCACCTGCCTTGCAACCAAAAGGTCCTGAGTTTGATCCCCAGTACTGGGAAAAGAAAAAAAAAAAACATTAGAAGTTACATTCTCTGACTTTGACCATGTGCTATTGGTCACACAGACCAACCTTGTTATCTTGCAGGGTAGAGGTGAGGGGAACCACACAAGTGTTTATATAACAGAATGCAGGGATCATTGGGACCTATCCTGGAGGCTGACTACCAAACTCCTCGTAATCACTGGTGATTATCTAGCTCCCAACCTCTTCATGATTGATATCATTGATGGTGGTTATCTAGCTATATACCAATATCTGTAAATCTCTGAAATCAAACTTGAGTTGTCTAGCATTCAGGTTAGTATAGCTAGTGGAGGGCTGGGGATTTAGCTCAGTGGTTCTGCCACCTGCCTCGCAAGTGCAAGGTCCTGAGTTTGATCCCTGGTACCCGAAAAAAAAAAATATGTAGTTAGCGGAGATAAGTTTGAGTTAAAAACAACATCCTAGGTATTATTTTTATTTTAGATATGTATCAGCGCCTCAGATAATTTGCTTTTAGGTGTGCTGCCTAAAACTGATATGCTAGAAGATTTCATCAAATAGAAGATATTTAGAGTGCTTAAAGAAAATGACTTGTTTTTAAACTTTTAAACTTTCTATAGGCCTCAAGTTTAATTCATTGCAGAGAATAATCTTGTTTCATAAGACAGACATTGAATTTTTTATGACAATATATAGTTATACATCAATCTTGCCAGTCTGATATTAGTTATTCCTTCTATTTCCAGACTATGGTGATAGTGATACAAAAGAGAATCACATGGGTAAATTAGTGGCTATACTTTCTTTGAGTCTTTTTCTTTGGCTTTTAAATTGGTCACTTTTCATTATTACTTTTATGAATTTCTAATGTAAACAGAAATTGTGTGTGTGTGTGCACGTGTATGAAATCTATAATGAAATCACAGTTTAGAGAAGGAATTATACGTTTAGAGTCTTCGATTTTGTGAAAACAATGATTCCACATTTCTTCAAGTGGCTGCCATAGAATGAAAATTGAAATCCCTGGGTGGGAAGTGTGCTAGAAATCATAGTATTCCTTTTCAAAGTATTTTGCATCCCCTTATACATATATTCAGTACTTCATTTCTAACCCCTACACACTGAATCATGCTGTGATTCATAATGCTGTGTTATGTTTTAAATTCAAATATTGTTTTTAAAGGGAAATTGCTACTAATGTTGGCTAAGCTGCACATAATAGTTTAGTAAATGGTTGTAGGTTTGATTCTTCTCATGTCAATCTAAATGTGAACTAATTTTATTCAAAATCCTTTCAAGACATGGAGTAATTGTTTCAGTTAACTAAATGCTTTACTAAATAATATCAATTTATGAAGTATAGTTGAGGTTAGGGCATTTATTATTTAAAGAAAAAACCAATAGGTACATATCTACACAATTACATGTTAATGGATCTATTTTAAATGCCCATGCGTTGGAAGAAAGAAGGAATTTAGTATCTTAACAGAATAATCAAATAAATCATTGAACATTTTCAAAAGTAATATATGTTTGATTTTTGAAAATACGATTTGTTAAAAGATTAACCTTATTGAGATATAATTTATATAAATAAAATGCACCAATTTTTATATACATTTTGATTAGTTTTGAAGTTTTTATATACATGTAATCGCTACCGCAATATCAGAAGCTGATGAACATTTCCATCATCCCCCAAAAGTTTCCTTCTGTCGTTTTCCAATCAGTCCCCACCTCTCCTCTCTGGTAATCACTAGTATACTTTCTGCCACTGTAAATTAGATTAGGCTTTTCTTAGTATAAATATATTTTTATTTGGACTCTTTTTTTCCACTTAGCACGATATTCTTCAGATTCACCATGTGTTGTGCGTATCTATTATTTATTTTTTTATTCCTGAGTATAATACTATTGGATTGTATGTATATACCCACAATTTGTGTGTTCATACTTCTGTTGATGGACATTTGGGTTGTTTCCAGTTTCAGACTGTTGTGAAGAAAACTTCTATGAACGTTAATGAACAGCTCTTTTTGTGTGGACATGTGCTTTCATTTATTTTGGGTAAATATTTAGGAGTAGAACTGCTAGGTTGTATAAGTTTAAGATATTAGCAAACTGTTCTCCAAAGTGGTTGTATTATTTAACATTGTCACCAGCAATGTATAAGTGTTCCAGTGGATTTACATTCTTGTGCATATTCAGTATTTTTTATCATCTTCTTGGCCATTCACTGGGTATATAATGTGTATTATGGTGATTTTATCCATATTCTTGATGATTATTATGTTGAGCATCCATTTATCCACATATTGGCTGTTGATTATCTTCACTTACAATGTATGTGTCAAATATTTTACCCCTTTACAACTGGATTGTCTTCCTTATTAATGAGTCATAAAAATTCATTACATATTCTGAATATAACTCCTTTGTTAGGTATTTATTGAGAATATTTCTGCCCATCTGGTGGCTGGCCTTTTTATTTTCTTAATGGTATCTTTCAAAAAGCAGAAGTTTTAAATTTTTATGAAGTCTAATTTATTAACTTGTTTTACTGTTGTTTATGCTTATGTGTACTATGTAAGAAATCTGTATACCTTAAGGTCATGAAAATTTTCTCCTGTTTCATTCTAGAAGTTTTTTGATTTGGCTCTTAGAGTTTTGGTATGCAATCATTCTGAATTAATATTTACATATGGCATAAAGTACAGGGTCAAGGTTCTTTTTTTTGGTACATGGATATTCAGTTTTCTAGTATCATTTACTGAAAAGATGATCCTTTTTATGTTAACTTTCGGTTGTATTCTCTTTGAAGATTGATTACCTATATATGTGTAGGTCTGTTTCTAGAGTTTGTATTGTTTCTTTGATCTGTTTTTTTATACTAATACCACCTCATTGTCATGATAATTGTAACTTCACAGTGAGTCTGGAAATATAAGTCCACGAAATTTATTTTTCTTTCCAAGTTGTTCAACACTGTTTTGGCTATTTTAGACTCCTATACTCCACTCAGATTTTTTTTTTTTTGGTACCAGGTATCAAACTCCAGACCTTGCGCTTGTGAGGCAGGCGGTGGAACCACTGAGCTAAATCCCTGGTCCTCCATACAGATTCTTAAATGAGCTATCAGTTACTACTAGGAAACATACTGGAATTTTTTTTTTTCTTCCTGGTACTGGGAATCCAACTCAGGACCTTGAGCTTTTGAGGCAGGCACAGCACCACTGAGCTAAATCCCCGGCCCTGGAATTTTTTTTTCTTACTAGAAGTTTGAATAGGATAGCACTAAATTTAAAGCTGAATTAGAGGAGAATTGATATCTTAATAGTATTAAGTCATCCAACTCATAAACATGAGATGGCTTTTCCTTTATGTACTATTCCTTAATTTCTCTCAGTAAAATTTTATAGTTCTTATTTTAGAGCTCTTAAAAATATTTTGTGATTCCTAAATACATTTTAAAATATTATTTAAAATTATATATACATATAGTTGTTGGGGTTTTTTTTGATACAGTTCAGGCTGGCGTTGAACTCACTGTGTAGACCAGGCTGGCCTCAAACTTGAGGCAATCCTCCTGCCTCGGCCTCCTGAGTGCTGAGATTACACGTGTGTCACCACTCCCGGGCCTAAAATTATATTTTTTTTAAAGTTTCAACTTCCAATGTTACTGTACTAAGGAAGTAAATTTAAGTACAAAGAAGCTAAAAAATTACTAGAACAAGCCTTTATTAAAAGTATATGCTGAGGGTGGGGGATTTAGCTCAGTGGCACAATGCCAGCCTGGCAAGTGTGAGGTCCTGAGTTTGATCCCTGGTACTGGAAAAAAAAAAAGTATATGCTGTTTATAAGATCTGAATACATTGATAAAATCAAACAAATTTTGCTAACTTTTATTAAATATGTAGATAATTTTTAAGACTAAATTTACCACCGTTCTATGACATATGCTTTTTAATAGATACATTATTCTTTTTTTTTTTTTTGTATTAGGGTTCGAATTCAGGGCCTTGTGCTTGCCAGGCAGGTGCTGTGCCACTGAACTACCTCCCTGGCCCCTATACATTATTCTTTGAATTTAGCAATGTCAGCTAAAAATTAAAATGAGGTTGTTGGTTACTTTTGTGATTTTTGTAATCATTAAAGTTGATATTACATTTAAATGTTACATTTAAATAAAATATTACATTTAAATAAATGATTGCTTTTAGCATTTGTAATATACTATGCAATATAACTTCCTGATTGTATTTTATCCTTCTGTAGTATCTTACTATATAAGATGTTGACCCAATCCTCCTTTCAAAATAAATGAATGTATGTAATTATGAAATGACATGCTATACATTCTGAAAGGTTGCTTTTCGGAACATGCTAGTATCTTCTATTGATAATAAATGATCTATACATATTTGAATCCATTGTAATGAAAAATCCAGTAGTTATATATTAAAGTATAATAAAACAAATAGGCAATTCTTGAAAATCATTAGTGTGGTATCTCGTAATAAAACAAACAAAACTTTGGAGATTTGAGGAAAAGGAAGCTGCCATTGTCTTCTTTGTTTTCACTCATTCCTCATTTTTCAACCTCAAATAGTGAAGTTTAAATAGATCTTTACTCTGAAGTGAATGTCTACATAAGTAAGAGCAGAGTTTCACTTAATAGCACTTAGTGCTTAAATTCTTTGCTCCTTGAGATTTAGCTCTAACATTTGAGTGACCGCAAGATTGGAGGATTGCCCTATCAGTATTTAAACTCTTGCGGTGCTGACTGGCCTTGATAGCCCATTAATGGAAACCTTTGACACAGCAAACACGGTCTGGACTCAGTTTGAATGCGTCGTGTACTTACTCTGCAACGTAAGTCAACTGTTTACAATTGTTCCTGTTTAAATTTAACGGATTGATTATTGCATTACTGTAGTCCTCTATCAGTTTGCTATGAGCACATTATTACTGCATCTTTTGCTTTAGTAAGAAATCATCTGGACAAAAACTTCACTTAAGTAATGTCTTGTGAGTGGCCTAATGTGTTGGGAGAGAATATTGAATTATTTTCATCAGAACTAATTATTACCACATCTGAGTAAGATTTAGAAATTCTATATTCAAGTACTTATATTTAAATTCCATAAAGATTATAGGTATATGGATAAAAATTGATTACACTTAGTTACCTGTTTAAAAATGGAAATATATTTATTGTTTTTCTGGGTAGCACTTTCTTACTGAGAAAATAATCCAGCAATGCAAGAATGAGAAAGCTATTGTTAAAGTTTGATGGATTTCCTTGTAGACCTTTAAATGGTTATATAAATATAATTTTAAAAACATATATTGGAGTTGGGTGTGGTTGCATATGTCTGTAATCCCAGCACTCTGGGAGGCCAAGGCAGGTGATCACAAGTTTGAGCCCAGCCTGGACAACTTAGCAACTTAGTGAGACTTATCTTAAAATGAAAAATATAAAAAGGGCTGGGATATAACTCAGTGCAGAGGGCCTGGGTGATTCAACCTCCAGTACTGGGAAAAAGAAACAAACATATGTTGGATCATACTATGTATATATTATTCTAAGTTCACTTTTTTCTTTAATTTAACAAACATATATTAAACATCTCACCACATCAACATATCAAACTTTCAGTTTGTTTAATGGTTGTTTAGTGTATTGCATTGCCAACTGTTCCTTATTGAGTTTATTAAACTCTGTCCCCATCAATGGACATTTAAATTTTCCTCAACTTTTTGATATTTAAATAGTGTTGCAATTGTACTAATTTTAGTGTTGCAAGTGTACTAATTTTTTATTGCTGTCATAAAAAGTTAGCACAATTCTAATGTCTTAAAACAACATAAACTCATCGTTATTATGTTACAGTTCTTTAAATTAGAAGTCTGACACAGGTCACCAAGTGCTAAAATCAATAATTACACAGACTGCTGCCATCTGTTCTGGAGGTCTAGAGCAGAATCCATTTTTTTCCTATTTCCAGCTTCAAGATGCTGCCCAGATTCATTGGCACATGGCAATTTCCTCCATCTTTCTGATGGGGAATCAGCAGGTAACTATGAAACTATTGATTTAAAGTATTATGAAACTCATGGAATCATAGGAGAGCCAGAAAGTCCACGCTAGTTGATTTAACTAAGAAGGAATTTATTAAAGTAATAAGAAACTCATGGAATCCTAGGAAAGCCAGAGAGTCAGACTTGGGGGAGATGTATCAGGTACAATGCCCAGATCACATTGGGAAACTGCTCCAGTGAAGGTTTCTGTGGTGCCACCACTTGCCAATGAATCCCGTAGTCTGTACTGAATGCCAAATGCTCTATCACAGCTGCCTCCAAAAGAATGAACTCCTGGGGCCGGGGATTTAGCTCAGTGGTTCCACCGCCTGCCTTGCAAGTGCAAGTGCAAGGACCAGAGTTTGATCCCCGGTACCGGAAAAAAAAAAAAAAAAAAAAGAATGAACTCCTTCACTGCCACTCTCAATAAAACAGTGGATCCCACTGGACACCTGCCTCTTTATTTTGCTCACTGGTTTGAAGTCATGTGCAGGAGTGTTGGACTGGCTGAGACTGCTCTATTAATTAGCAAGGTAAGATAAGAGTGAGTTCTTTTTCTTTGGAGAGTAGGAATTCACAATGTGGGATATTATCCAGACTTACAAAAAAGTGTTCCAAAGACAAAAGGCACCCACAAATATGGAATGTCTCTGTGGTGAGCATAAGACAAGCTATGTTTTGTAAACTGAATGATCTAGTTTCACTTTATATCTAAATTCATCTTCATAACTTTTTTTTTTAATAGAATCTGGTTTAAACAGTTCAGCCTGTCTCAGGTGGGTGAGACAGGCCTGTTTAACTTTTTTGTTTTGTTTTTTTGTTTTTGGTACCAGGGATTGAACTCTGGTCCTTGTGCTTGCGCAGCAGGCGGCAAAACCACTGAGCTAAATCCCCGGCCCAGGCCTGTTTAACTTTTGGAGACCATCTCTGTCAAAGTCATTACAGTGCATCCAGATCCCACATCAAATGCAATTTAAGTATTATCCCATGTTAAATTAAAGCTTGCCACTTGTCATGTTTTATAGACATATGCCTGAACTCCTATTAATTTTGGCTCTACTTTTTCTATGTTAACATGATAATTATTTTAAATCTCAAGTATTTTCCTAAGTCTGAAAAGCACACTGGCCCTAAGCAGTGTGTCTATAATGCCTACTGCATCAAATGACTTTAATGCTCCGTGAAGTGTGAAAGAATCCAGTGTCCACATTTGGACCAGAAAGTTAAATTAGCAGTCTCCCTGGTCAAGACAGTGTTGTGGCAACAGTGGTAGTGATGAGATCCCCAACAGGGTAAGAGGAGACAAGAGTCAGGCTGTAAGGTACTTATGCATGTGCTGGCTTTACTATAAGATACACATACCACTAGCTTCTGTCATGGTTTAGAAGATAATAACTTTTTTCTTTGAGATCTGTGAAATTAACATATGATGGGCCATAGAAGACAGAATGTCTAGATATGCAAAATGATAAATGTATCACAGAATCAAACCAAACCAAAATAGGTATTTTTAGTATTGCTTTCATGATTTTTTTCTTTAGTCTTGGGCCCTCACTAATTCTCTCACCAGTGAGGGAGGGGGAAATATATATATATATATATAGAGAGAGAGAGAGAGAGAGAGAGAGAGAGAGAGAGAGAGAGAGAGAATAAACAACACCTGAAAGCAAGGTGATCTGGACATTACATAGATTACTAGACCTTTGAGGGTAATGTAGAGAATTTCTAGCTAAAGCCATTTAATTACATTTTTTAAAATGTTAGTTTGTTGGGGTTGTACCTAGGCCTATTATTCAGAATGGAGTACCATTTTTTTCATAGTCTTCATTCTAATGCTAGAAGCTTATCCCTCCCCCCTTAGGTAAGTTTTTTTTTCTTTTAATTGTCTAAGGGATTAACTCTCACCTCATTATCTTTGTTAATCACTGCCAGAGCTTTTTCCTATTCTCCATCACAGTGGTCAAGAGACTCACAAAGAAAGTGCTAAATTTCTGTTCACAAAGAACATTGATTTTCAGCTGTTGCCCATCTCTGCTATATGTTTCCTGTGAATGTTAGAATGGTAGCAGTGGGTAGAATTAAATATTTCTTGAGAAGCTATTCTTAATGTGTGGTTGTGGGAGTTTTGATGTCAGAGCAATATTGAGTGTCCAGTAAGGGAAATCATAGGAAATAGAACCGAAGCCATTAAGATACCCAACAGATAGTTCCTTGGAATAGTTTAAAATATTCTCATACAGTTCTTTTAAGCAGCTTGGTTGAAAATTTTTGTATAAAAACCAATTTTTGACGAAGTGGAGATATTTACATTTGATATTTGATAGATGTATCTGTGGACTTTTTCAAAGATAAAGAAAAAAACGTAGATATGAAAATTGAGATTGTAAAATGAAAATGCTCTCTCAGCTAAGAATTCCTTTCTAGAAAGTTACAAATGCAATTATCCTTGAATAAATAAATAAACCTTCAGGTTTTCTCAGTAACATGTCACCAAAAAAATTAAAAGATGCCATTACTACTCTTAGCAATACAAAATGATGAAGATAAGGGCCGGGGATTTAGCTCAGTGGTGCCGCACCTGCCTTGCAAGCACAAGGTCCTGAATTCAAACCCTGGTACTAAAAAAAAATGATGAAAATAATTGAAACAAATGAAGGAGCTAAAGATTGGTGAAAATATTATCTTTCTTTGTATAATTAGCATTTGCTCGGGCCGGGGATTTAGAACAGTGGTTCCAGCGCCTGCCTTGCAAGCGCAAGGTCCCGAGTTTGATCCCCGGTACCAAAAAAAAAAAAGAAAAAAAAAGTTTGCTAGTTTAATGTTCATAACAGGCTTGTGGATTTCCTAATTAAGGTAAAATACTTAATTTTCTTGGTTTTAAACGTATCTTTTTTTTTTTTGTAAATCAAAAACAGAAAACTTAAAGTATATCACTCAGATTTTAGGACAACAATGGGTAAGTGTTTTAAAGATTTAGGAATCCTTTCATCATTTCTATTCCGTCAAGTTCATGGTCACAAAATAATAGAAACTAATGCCACTAGAGTAGAAATTAAATTTATTGACTATTGGGCAACACCCCGAATCTGGAGAAGGCTAAAAATTGGGCCTTTGGAAATGATCAGGAACCGAGGCAGGCTGAATCCAGGAAACTGTCCAGATCCACCTGCAGGATCAGGCTAGTTAGGATGCTGCTCTGAGACACACAGCACTGCTGTTGCCACAGGACCCCCTTCCCCCCAAATCGGGGATGAACTCAGGACCTTGCTGCTGCAAGGCAGGCGTGGCACCACTGAGCTAAATCCACTGGATTCTTGTTATTGCTGCTGCTGCTGCAAATAATTTGTCACCTGTGTCTTTATTTTGTCTTACTTTCTCAAGATTTAAAGTCCCTGATTGGAATATCCAGTTGACAGAGTTCTAAGGTACATAAAGAACATTTTTAGTCTTCGGAGTTTTGGGGGAAAATAGGTATATTGTGTGAGGCTACCCTCACTTGTATCCCTTTGTTCCCAGGATTGTGTATGTTGACTACGGAAAAAACAAGTACCACATATTGATTATTGATTTGAAGGATATATTTTATCTTATAGGTCAGTATTTTATTCTCACAGTGTATTGTCTCCCAGCTGACACTGCAATGGAATCTTCAATTTAGCCTCTGTAAGAGGTGAGCCGCTTTTTGATGAAAGAAACATAGGAGCAGTAAATTCCCTGGGTTATCAGCCTATGGATTTATTTTTTTACTGTAGAGTGAGCTCCCTTTTCAGAATCAATGTGCTGTGGAGTACCACATGTCCCTTACACTTCTGTCTCAGCTTTTCTTTCCTTCTTATCTTTACTTTCTATCTGCAACCCGCAGTAATAATAAAAGTACCATAAAAATTCTTTTTTTAGCATTCCTCAAGAGGAATAGTATTTCTTCTACTTGGTTATTTTGGTTTTAATGGAATTATCCTAGTAGTAAACTTACATGTAGGGACAAGTAATCATATGCATATGTTCAGACATCAAGTCTCTTAGTTCTTAGTTCACTTAATAATTTGAGATACAGGGCCAGGGATTTAGCTTAGTGGTGCTGCCGCCTGCCTCAAGGTCCTGAATTTGATCCCCAGTACCGGAAAAAAAAAAATGAAAAAAAAAGTTTGAAATACAAGTATCCTTTACTTATACGATAATGTTGTGTTATTTGATTAGAAGAATACAGTACTAAGGAAGGATCAGACCAAAGCGAGACTGAAACCCAGCAAGGCAAACATTAAATCCTGTAACTCTAAGCCTGGCATCCAGGGCACATAGTGGGTGGATATGGGTCCCAAAAGGGTTAGGCAGCCTCGTCCCTATGGCCTTGCTGGCTGCAGCTCAGTGGTATTTCTCTTGGGCTGACTTTGCTTGCTGCCTGTGGAGTTTCCATATTCCTGGCATCTTTAATTTCCTGCTGCCTCCATTACAGCTTTGGCTTCACTCTCACAATTTCATTTATTACCCTCTCAGGGACTGCTTAAAGGGACTCTGTGTCACACACCCACTCTCCTCCCTGGCCTTCCTTAGAAATCTTGGTGAAAGTCTTTGTGACACCACAACTCTTACATCCTGCATGCCTGTAAAACCAGCATTGTGGCCCATTCCAAGGTCTGCTGCCAGCTGGAGCAGTAGCCAGGTTCTCTTGGGTAACAGCTGCAGTGATCTGAGTGCCTGAATGGCTAAGAAAAAGGAAGCAGATCTCAGTGAGTCAGTTCCCTAGGCAGACCAGTGCAAGCAGTGCATCCCTAGGCTCTATTCTTAAAGCAAAGTCTTCCAAAACAGTTTACACTTTTACACCCTTGTGACTGTGCTGGGTTGGGTCTGGCCAATTCCTGAGATGCTTTCAAGGTGCCTTTTCTATATTTGGCTTCTTTTTAATGGCCCTAATCTCTTATTAACGGCCCTGAGTTTACAACTATTTCTTTTCTAAGCTAAATGGCAAGTTTTTCAAATCCTACTTCTTTTTGCTCACTGTAAATGTGGTTAAAAACTGCCATTAATTCCTATACCTCCACCTGCAATGCTGTGCTGCCTTGAAATTTCCTCTGCCAGATAAAATAATCAGTCACCTTCAAATTGAGCCTCACACAAAGTCTCAGGGAATGGACAAAATGTGTAAAACTTACTTGCTGGAATATAACTATAATTGCCCCTAGTCCAGTTCCAACAGTCTTCATTCCATCTGATACCTCATGATCAACACCTTTACTATTTGTTGCTATTCTCTACTATTCCTGTCGGCATTCTGGTCTTCTAATCTCCCTCCAGAATTGTCCATTAAGCTCTGCTTACAGTTTAAGCTTTCCAGAGTATCCTTTTCCAAACTCCTCCTGCAAACCAATTCCAAAGGCTTCTGAATCACATGGTTGCTTTAGTCACCCTGGTACCAACTTTCTGTGTTAGCTTTCCATTGCTGTGACCAAATACCTTACATAAACAACTTAAATAGAGGAAAGGTTTATTTTGGCTCATGGTTTCAGAGGTTTTAATGCATATGGGCTGGGTCCATTATTTCTGGGCCTGTGATGAGATATAGTACCCCCAAGGCACACCCCTGAGGATCCACTCACTCCCTCCAACTAGGCTGCACCTTCTCAGTTTTTACCACCTTCTGAAAGTGCCATCAACTGGGACCAAGCTTTTAACACCTGAATTTGGAGGAAAATTTAAGATCCAAAACAGATCTAAGTGTAGCTAGATAATGGAGATAGAGATAAATATACACAGTGTTTTTCTGAAAGTAAGACCTAAGTGGAAAATAAATTCAGCTGCAATTAGTATCTGGTCATTACCATGGTGATGGTCAGTGCCATGCAGATTCTCTTATTTATTGGTTACTCTGTAATGGCAAGGAAGGCAAGAATAGGCTGATTAGAGCTGACATTTTTGATATCTAGCTAGGTCTTATTTTGGGGGAAACATGATGCATATATACGCTGTGTACCACAGCACAGATATATTTTTTCTGTTAAACCTACTTCTGTGCCAATGAGAAAAAAAACTTGCTTTATGTACACACTTCTTTTGGACCTTCATCTACTGTAACTCAAATATTATTTTGTTTTTCATTTCAGCTGCCTTCTAGAAACATAAATCTTTTGTTATTATTTGTTTCTTTTTTGTCCTTTTCTTTTCCTGGAACCGGGGATCCAACTCAGGACCTTGCACTTGCAAGGCAGGCGGGGCACCACTGAGCTAAATCCCCAGCCCTTTCTGTTTCGTTTTTGTACAAATCTTTTTGGTTTCTGTCTTGTACTCCAACTACTTTGAAGATGAAACACAGTCTAATAACTATTATTATTCTTTTATTACTGTATTTCATTATGAAATTTTGTTTTATTTTTTCAAAAATAAATTCAAAATATTATTGGCTTGTAAAAAATGAAAATCAAAATGTAATATTCTTGAAGAGTGCTTCATCCATTCTCATGGATTTTATAGTCATTATTTTTTACATTGTAATTTTAAACTTTGACTTGTCTTCCATTTGCTCTCTCCTCTTTGGTCTCTTTTATGAAATAGTAGTCACAATAATAAATAATATATAGGATTTGTCACTAGCATTGTATAGGCTAATGTGCTTTGTCTCATAAAAGAAAATTCAACTTTAAGCTTATGTGGAAAATAATACTTATATTTTTATAATGATTTCATTCATATTGTTTATTAAAAAAGGTAATTAAAATAAAGAAAGGCTATCTAGCTATAGATAATTGTCAGGTTTTTAAGTGAATATAACTTCCTCTTACCAAAAGGCAACAATATTTCAAATCTACTTTTTTTTTGGTACCAGGGATCTAACTGGTAAAGGTGTGGAGTCACATTAACCATAGTAGCTCAAATTCCACTAGACACAACTCTGGATGCAAATTTGTGATGAGTCCTTGAATCTGTAAAACTATGTCAGACTTTGCAAATTCTCAAGGCATAGGCAGTTGGCATTTGTTCCTGTGCACTGTGCTCTGCTTTGTAGGGGGTAGAAAGAGATTTATCCCTTTTTTGCCCATCAACAGGTAAAGGCCATGGTTGACATACCCCTAACAAAAGACTGGTTCACAATAGAAAAGAATAACAAATTTATTTGATCATAGTTTTGTGTGACACAGGAACCTTCAGAATGATGACTCAAAGACTCAGGGTAAACTAAGTGTTTTTATGCTTAGGTTTGATGAAGCATGGGCAGGCATGTAGAAACATGATTAGACATAAAGGGTATGATCCAATGCTGAGAGACTGAGTGGGGAAACCTAGTCAGGCCATCAGTCCAGCATTACTTCCTCCCAGGTATGGGGCAGAAGCCTTTTGAAATGGAGGTCTTATGATGGGAATTTCTTTATGGCCAACTCTAAGATAAAAAGTTGGGGAAGATTAGAGTTCATATTTTTAAGCTTTATGGTTTCAGGAAAAGATATTCTAGTTTCTATGATCTACCTTGGGAAAGAGAAATTCTAGTTTCTGTGGCTGGCTTGTCACCAATTAGCTGAGAGTTTCTTTGCTCAACTGAGATAGAAGTTATAAATTCACAAAGTGCAGGTCCTTTGAGTTTAGGGGCTCCAGGGTTTGAGTGCAGTAGCTCTCAGCCCTTGGTATTATAGCTTTTAGTGTTAATAGCCCTTGGTGGCTTCTAACCATCCCTATGAGCTCCTCAACAGGAGGCTCATAGCCCCCTTTGCAGCTATCTAGAGCTTTCCAGTAACTTTTGCTGCCTCATTGGGGCTCTCTTCTGGTCTTTCTCAGTAACTGCCATTTGCTACCAGTCACTGCCGCTGGTCATTGCCAGTGACCACTGGTTGCTGCTGGTCTCTGGAACTCTTCAGGGCTAGTAGCCCCTTGTAGTGCAAGCTCTCCCTGGGATAAGAGTCATGAGTAGGCAAAAGGACCACTTGAGTGAGGTTTTGTTGGGACCTTCGCTGTAGCATGGCAGTGGGTAGTGCACAGGATGGAACCCTTCTCCACTGACCTGAAGGGTGTGAGGGAGCACTGTTTACATAAAACAGGAGTGAGCCCATGTGTGTGCAGTTTGGTGGACCTATTGGAAAATTTAGGGCAGAATCATCAGAAATGGCTGCAGGGTGGGGTGGGGTCATCTGGGATGAGTCTATGATACAAGCCTGCTGTGGCCAAGGCACATATGTCTTGGAGGTATCGGCAGGATATCTAGTACAAGTATAGCTGTCATGGTCAGAGCTCAGCACAACTTCAAGAGAACTGGCTGCTTGTTTTTTTTTTTTGGTACCGGGGATGGATCTCGGGTCCTTACGCTTGCGCAGCAGGCGGGGAAACCACTGAGCTAAATCCCCGGCCCTACTGGCTGCTTGTTTGACAGTTCCTTTGTTTCTGCAAAAATGGCAAGTCTAAATTCATGACTGCCACAGCTTTTAAGGCCTCTGCAGGACGGCCACCAATGTTAATCATGGCCCATTGGAGTTTGGAGTTTTCAGAGATATCAAATATGGGCACAAATCCCTCCCTGATCTTTGCTCTATCAGGTATTATTTTCCTGCTGCCACCATCAGCAGTGCCAGGAGAAGCTGGATCAGGGTAGGGGCTTTGTGGCTCTCAGCCCACCTTAGTTCCTATCAGTGCTCCCTACAAGCTAGTCACTGAAGTAACCCCAAAGATGTTGGGAGGACACTGAGGTCAGTTGCCCCAGGCCACCCTTAGGGTGCTGAGGATGAAAGTGAGGGTGGGGTATGACAGCTGCTAATTGGATCATTCCCCCTTTTGGCTATTGGAGGGAAAAAGGAAGACTCATGGGTCTCCTTTTTTTCTTCTATTGCACCTTGAGTGGGGAAGTTGGGAGCAGGAGATAAGAGAAATTCAGAGAAGTTTTGCTACTGAGGCCTACTGGAGTGGCCCATCTGAAACTGGGTACCATCAGAGCAAGAGGTTATTTTGTCTTTTCCTGTCTTTTCTCTCCTCATTTGCAGGCTTTGAGAGTGTTTTGAGTTTAAGGAATAGATATGAAATATAGGTTATGAGACTTTTTGCGCTAGCCATATTAAACTTAATGTTCAAATTAGCCTTCTTAAAGGGCTCTTTTAGCTTTGCCACCAAAATCTGACCAGCCCAGAAATCCCCAAATCTCACATAGACTCTGTTAGTCATTTTTCTTGTCACTGGCACACAATACCCCATGCCTGCAACTTAGAGGTGAAAAGATTTATTTTGCCTCACAATCTGTAGAGGTTTCAGTCCATAGCAGACTCTGGTGCAGGATGGCATAGCAGAAGGACATGGCAGAGGAAAAGTTTCTCATGCATGGTTGATGGGAACCAGCCACGCCCTCAGTGACCTGTCTCTTCTGACCAGCCCCTATTTCCTAATGGAAAGCCACCTATAGATCCCCCTAATCTAGTTGTCTTCCAAAAGCTCCACCTTTCAGCACAGGAGGCATTGGTGGAGGCATCTAAATATAAATCATAACAGATTCCACCTGATTTTCCTGTCATATAAGCTTTACTGGTAACTTTGAAGCAGTGTGGACTTTTTTTAGCTTGGTGACTCAGGAGGTTTTACAAAACAATAATAACAACAAAACCCTTTGTAATATCTTATGGATAGAGAATTATCTTATAGTGTTAATTTAAACTAGTATTTCTAGATAACATATTATATTATAGATAGACTTTCAATCTGAAATAGCCTTGGCTAACTCTGTATCTCTGCCTTTTTTTGGTCTCTATTTAATCATACTTATTTCTCATCATTTATCAAAGTAGAGCTAGTAATGACTTTTTGGGTTATTCTTCCAAATTTTGTTTGTTATTCTTTTGAGTGTTCTAATTTAGCTGGACTAAAAAAGAACATATAAGACAAAATAATCAATCCTATCAATGTTAGAGTGTTAATTTACCATAATTTGTCATGATCTGGTAAATAAGGTTTTCAATATATATCATGTGTGGTATGTATCAAAATTCTCTACATAATAAAAATAGTCACTTAAGAGAAGCTATCTGTAAAGTCAGAGCATGGGGGGAGGGAATTGTGATGTACTGAATGTTTAAGATCTTCATGGTGTAGGATTGAGTCAAAGTATTCCATCTAGAACAGAGGTACTCTTGATGTAGTTTAAGGGATAACCTGTGTTGTTGTCTCTGATGTTACCAATGAATCTGCACAAACATATGATCTCCATCAAATGTAGTTAGGGCCTGGAATTACACCATTCATTTTCTTTTTTCTCCTTTAGCAGCCCTGAAGAGTTTTCACCAAATTGCAAACTGGAGTCAGGTAATGTTTGTTTCTGAGCTTTCAGAGGAAGCTGTTTATTTTAGTAGGCAATTTTCATGTGTGATGGAGTGAAATGTTGAGAAGGCAGCCTCTCATCAGTGGACAAACAATGCCTAAGAATTTAGCTAATGGCCCCCCTTCAGTGCGGAGAATAGATGGCAACAATTGTACTTGCAGACTAGACCCAGAGCTACTTGTTTGGCTGCTAGGTGTTAATGCAAATTTGTTCTTCAGCTCATTCAACCCTGGGGCTCCCATCCTTTGATTTAATTAAATGTAATTGGTTACATTGCTCCTCCCAGGCCCCTGAGGTGTTTTTGTTTATTGCTTACTCTTTGGAATAAAGCTTCAATTCATGACACAAAATGCTGGATAAATAAGTCTTTTCCCCTCTATGTTGGATTTGCTGAGAGATTATTTCCTTCAAATAGTTTGGCTTTACTGTTGAAAGTAAATGACCAGTGAAATAAACTCATTGAGTGGCAAATGTAGCATATCCAAAAGTAAGGAATTAAGTAGGGTAAATTACATGAGATCAGGAAAAGATATGAAATTGTAATGTTAAATTAATAAAGATCTGCAAGAAAGTACTGTAAGGGCTATCAACAACAAGGTTTTAATAAGTAAGATTGTCATTGTTGTAGCACATTATTATTAAAAAGTTACTTTAAAATGTCAGTTATTAAATAGTCTGTAAATTCACTTTTTAATGTTGAATTCTCTTATAAATATGCAAATGACATTGTTGGAGACAAAAATGAGCGTGATATTGACTTTAAGTTAGCACAATTAGTTATTCCTTTTTAATGAGTGATCTTTTCTCCTTGTGCATTAAGTATATGTTTTTCCTGCCTGAAGATATTATTTTTTGGTAAATTGATACTTTTTTCCGATTTCAAGTATTCATCTTAATTTGAAAAATGGAATAAATTATCCTTGTACTAATTTCTGAGGTGGCACTTATAAACTTAGACTATTAATACCATTAACACTTGCCAATTCAGTTTTATGTACCAAAGTGTATAAATGACTTTTCTTCTTTTTGTTCTTGTCAGTGGGATAAAATAGCCTGCCAGAATTGTTGTTATAGTGCTGCTGGTTTAGTTCCTTTATTGCTGTCTTTTTTTTCCTTGTCTGTATTTTTCCCTTTTTTTAGTGTAGAGTTATAAGATCAATGACATTTTCATTAATGCAATAGACTTTCTAAATCATGCTGTGTCACAACCTAACTTGTGTCTCTTATGATGGAAGAAAATGAAAAATCCATGATAAGAATACAATTTCTTACAATGGAATTGTTTTGCAGAAATTTTTTTCCAAGACTTTTTTCACACACTGTTGCTGAGGTACTAGAGTTTTATGCTTATCATGTTGTGCTACCAGGATAGGCCTTTCTTCTGGTGAGTGCCCTGATGAAAATCAAGAAAGAATTTAACAGAAAACACTTGTGTTGGGAAGTGAGAAACTGGTTTCAGATGTCAGCTTAATAAGAAGTGTTCAAGAAGAAATTAAACACCATATTCACATCTTGGAAATGAGCTGTTAAAAGGATGTGGTTCACCTTCAGAGCAAGCCTTTATAGACAGAAAATCCAACTGTGGTCCTGGCTCCAAAACCGTAGGTAGAAATTACAGACTTTCTTTGACAGTTGTGTTCAGGATGATTTGACATTTTGCCTGGTTTACGTGAAGGAGTCATAGTTTAAAATAACCCCACATACAGGCAAATAAGAATGTTTAACATATTATATCTTGGGGAATACTGAGAGTTTCTCTTGTAAGTGGAAATGTAATGTCATAAACAGAAGGGAAGGAAATGTTCCAGTCTTTTAGATAAAACCAGATACTCTTCACTTGTACTTGAGTAATTTTCCACCCTGCACACTGGTAATAATAAGCCCATTGCCCATTCCCTGACTGTGACTCTCCTGAATCCACAACTTTGATTGGAAACTCTCAACCCCTGACAGGCGTCCAGAGCACTGATTACGAAGGCACCCCACACACTTCCATCATAAACATTTGGCAGATCAGGGAATGCTGAAAAGTGATGCCCCTGGCTCTCAGAAGAGGGTACTAGTGGGAGAAGAAATAGAACATTTTCCTTCTTGCAGCTGTCAAAGAGTGATTATGTCAAATGAGTTTTTAAGGAGCCACAAAGTAATTACAAGGTAACTTCTTGACATTATTTTCCAGTGTTTGACTCAGCGGATGATGATGATTAATTGATGTATATTATTTTATGGCTCTCTGAAACTTTAATACTTTAGAGGTCAGATTAAGTTTTCATTTAGACTAACAATAAGTGCCATAAATCTTAACATGTTAACCCTCCCTTTGTAACAGATCATTTCCTAAATTATCCTTATGGTTACAAACTAAGTTTCAACTCCTTTTTCCATGTAGATTAAAAAATAATAAATCATATACTTTCTTAGAAACATTTAATTCTTTTTCTAAGATCTTACTGTTAATTTCTGTGGCTGTTGATGGAATGAAATAAGTTAAATCATGAAAAATCCTTAATAGTAAGCAAATGGTAAGCGCTCAGTAAACGTCAGCTGTATTAAAGAATGGCAAAGTAATCATTAAACTTTGGAAGGGTATTTCTTTCTGTGCTGTCTCACTAATCTGTGGTCCAGTTGGTAGGGAAGAGTCTAGCATCCTGCTTCTCATCTTCTCTACTTATATTACATTAGAGCTCTTCTATTTTTGGCTTAAATCATTTTATTAATTTTAGTTCAATTTAAAATAGTTGGAGATACTTGAATACATTTAAATATATTTACATCTTCTTTTCCAGGGAATTTCTTATATATGAATATCTGTATTAATCAATTCTAAATACTATAAGTAATTGATTAGAGTAAGCTAAGAAGTGGACATTCATTACTAATAAAATGCAAGCTAAGAAAGATTAATTATTTATTTTTATTAAATTCTTTTATTGGTACATTGTAGGTATACAACACAATTACATTTCTCATTGGGAATTGTACCTTTACATAATGCATCTTGGTTCTCATTTTTTCCCCATTCCTACCCCTCCCTTCACGCCCTCCACCCTTCCCTATTTACAAAGACTTTATTTCCATTTTTTCCATTTCTCATCATTTTTCCTTTCCTTTCTTTCCTTTCCCCTGCCCCTTCCACTACCTCTGCCCCTTTGGACCTTTTCTTCCTATTTTGCATTATCGATTATTCATTCTAATCATTGGTACATTTTAGGTATACAATATAATGACATTCATCATTGGAAATTTGCACCTTTACATAGTCTCTCTTGGTTCTTATTTTTCACCGTTGTCCAACCCTCCCTTCAACCCCTCCATTCCTCCCTATTTACAAAGATTTTGTTCCTATTTTTCCATTTTCTCATATTAATCCCATTCCCTTCTATCCTTTCCCCTACCCCTCCCACTTCTTTCCCCTTTGCCCCTTTTCTTCCTATTTCAATTTAGTCCTTATTTACACTTTCAGTTTCTCACACCAGAGAAACTATTCAGTATTTATACATGTGTGTCCTATTTATTTAAGAAAGATTAATTAAAAGAGTAAGTAATAAATATAATGGACTTTTATTGTTTTACTGAATTTGAAAATTTTAAGTGTATCTTTTTTTCAAATCAAAGTTATCAGTGCCAAGCGTGGTGGGACACACCTGTAACCAGGAAGCTGAGGCAGGAGGAGTGCTGTGAGTTCAAGACCAGTCTGGACTACATAGTGAGTTCAAAGCCAGCCTATACTGCATAGTAAGACCCTGTCTCAAGAAGCATGCTCGCACACACACACAAAGTTGTCAGTGATACGAGAAATGTTTAGTTATCTTAGGGTTTTCATTGACTCATACACTAAAAGATGTTTCATAGCCAGAAAATTTCTTATAAGAAAAATGGAACTCTCTCACATTCTGAGAATTCACAACACTTTATATTTAGCATAATAGAAAATATTTTTGTTTCTTTTTGCCTTTATTTCATATAATTTATATTTGTAACCCCAAACTATTCAATAAAGATAAAATTCTGTTGAGAATGTGAAGGACATATAAACAAGTTGGTATGGTATAAACACTAACATTTCACTATCTTTTGAAAACATGCTTCCATATGGCTTATATAAGTGCTTTTTTTTTGGTACCTGGGATTGAACTCGGGTCCTTGCGCTTGCACAGCAGGTGGCGAAACCACTGAGCTAAATCCCCAGCCCCTTAAGTATTTTTTTTTGAGTAGCACTTACAAGAAGTTTTTACATATCAGTACCTAAGTTTTTAGGTATCTCATTCAAGAGGATTAGTTTTTCTTAAACTTAAAGAAAATATGTTAGAATCAAATATCTTACTATAATGGGACTGTTGATGTCCTTTTATAGAATGAATGTATTTAGTTGTGTGGTGGTGTGTTTGTGGGCTGTGAGTGTGTGTGTTTTGGAAATAAATGAAGTAGGTGAGCTATTTATCTGCTGTGCTGCTTCTGCCTGCCAACTAGATATATCATCAACACTCCAGGTACAAAAGATGTTTAACCAGTTCAAATGAATAATCCTCCTTTGTCTCTACACGTGTTTCACAAAGAAAAGATGTTGCTCTCATGGTAACAGAAGGATGGTAGTCTAGGGTTGGCAGTGCCATCTTCATTATGTGTATGCTGAATGAAAAGAAACCAAGTATTCAGCTGTGGGCTGTGTGGTTGAGATCTTTTTTTGTGTGTGGGGGTGTTAGTTGAGGTCTCCATTGATAGGATATTTTAGACTTTTATAAAAACCATCTGTTTATAGGAAGCACAGGAGTGCACCCGTCTGTTGAGTTTATTATATGTACTGCAAATAACAGATGGCTTAGCAATAGGTTTACCCTTCTGTAGGAATTTGTTGCCTCTTAAAGTAACATCATTGTCTTTTAATATCAACACAGCTTAGGACATTTTGATGAGGTTTTGATATAGGGCAGCAAGTAATCCAAACAAGCAAAATAATCCAAAAAGGGAAATATTATAACTCCCTACCTGCTAGATAGCCAAACCATGAGTTCATGTTCTCTAAAATAAAAAAATGAATTCTGGGAATTCATTTAAGAGTAGGAAAAATTTATTGAGAGAACAATAGCTTCTGCCTAAAAGAGACAGAAGGGGGACTGGAAAGTGTGTTGCCTGCCTGTGCCACTTTTCAAAGGTGTTTTATAGGGCACAAGCCATGAGGTGAGCTGGGTACAAAGTGGGACAAAACTATAAGACCCAATGGAAAATCACAAGGGCATGAGGTGGGACAAAACTATGATCAATCAATAGGATTACAAGTACAGTCACTCAAGTAATATTGATTAATTGGGGGTCAAATGGGAAAACAAGTTATTTAGTAAGCATACAAGGAATTTCCAGAAAGGAAATGGGCTAGGGAGATTGATGCCTATTTGGAATATCAATCACTGCTATTTATCCCCAGGGGAATACAGGTGGGTGCAGTACTTTTTTTTTTTAATGATGCTAACCAGTGAATGTGCCTCCATTGTTTTCTATGCTGAGGGCCCAGCCTTGTCATTATAATACTTTCTAACTAATTTAGCTATCTGCAATAGTTTGATTTCTTTCTAAAGTAATACCTCATTGTCAATCTGATCTACAAATCTCTCACCAACTGACTCAACCTTCCTTGTTGCTCAGTCATCAGCTCTGTAGCTCTACTCAAATCTCTCTTTTGACACGTTTGATAATTTTCATTCCCTACCAGAATTTTTGACTGGAAACTTGTAAGTGCCTAGGACTGGGCCAAATCTAAGAGTTAGATATATTTATTCTATCTCTATGATTTCACAGACTACAGTACTTATAAAAAGAGATTATAGTACACAGGCAGCTGTGTACACAACTCAGCTTACAAGGTTTCTCTTATTTAAAATTTCCACAGCTCTTATATTTTCTTGAATTATTATTTTTTTGTTCTTGTGAAATATGCTGTAAGGTCCTTAAGACTAGTGCCCTGCTTCCTTTTTTTTCTGTAAACTTATGTAAATACATTGCTTTTAAGATGGGAACAGAAACAAAATGAAACATAACATACGTAAGAGATAAAGATTAAAAATCAACATTATCTGTTAATCTCCTTCATTGAGTGAGTGAATTATCCAAGACAGTAAGGAGGGGGTACATGTAGATAATTGAAGGGTAAGCTGATAATGTGTCTGACTTGATTGGGACAGAAAAGTCTTCCACTCAAACGAGTAATAGTCTCAAGCCTAGCTACACAACCTGCCAAGAGTAACATTCTTTTTATTCGCAGTTTTTGGCAGGGGTGGCAGGCTCTCAGGTCAGTATGATGCTTATAAGCTAGCCAGCCAACAGTTTAGGCACTGGATGAAATATAAGTACTTTCTACAGCATTCCACATATGCAGCCAAATGTTCAGTGAATTTTGTCATTTTGATGATGATATAATTATGTCTAGCCTCTCCCTATCCCCAGTGCTGGGGATTGATCCACATCTGAGTACCCCTGAGCTACATCCATAACCCTTTTTAAAATTTTTGTTTTGAGATAGGGTTTTGCTAAATTGCCTAGGCTGGCCTGGAACTTGTAGTCTTCCTCATCTTAATGCCTCCTTCTTAGATGTTGTGTTGTGCCCAGATTGTGAAGTCCCAAAGACCACCAGGAGGCCGTTTCCGATGTAAGCACACAAGGGTCGTTTATTCAAGCTTAAGCAGGGACTCTCAACTGTCACCGACACAGCGGATCGAGA